>CAWUFW010001161.1:0-1200000 GCA_963921515.1 Calotriton arnoldi
TCATCCTTCACTAAGAAATTGGGGAGGAAGCCGCCAGGAAGCTTTTGCAAAGATTTAAAGCAAAGTGCATCACAGCCGCTATGTATGGGGCAGGAGTGTGGGGCTTTGTTAATACCCTCACATTGCAGCAGGTGGAAAACTCTTTCTTGCGGTATATTTTGTCCGCTCCTCCTAGTATGTCCTCCTTTGTTTGCCATGAGGAGCTGGGTCTCTCTTTCATCTCCGATCTCATCAAACTGGAACCAGTACTCCTATGGCATAGGATTTGGACCAAGGAGCAGACGAAGTTAAATAGAGATATCCTGCAACATAGTTTGAGTTTGGATGGGGCCGTAAAGATCCCCTGAATTAGGTTTATATGTAGCTTCATGAAGGACCTTGGTCATCCGGAATATTTTACCAATCCCGCGACTATGTTATCTGTGTCGAGAAAGGCCCTGAGAATAGAGGGTCTCCAACTATTGGGCTCACTGAGAATGGCAGGGGAAATGGCAAAACCCAGCGATATGCAGCATCAGTTAACGCTTTCCTGTATGCGAACGGAGCCTTACTTACTATTCGTACCAGGAGCCTTCGATAGGATGCTTTTGACAAGATTTAGATTGGGTAACGTTCATAGATTATTGACAACACCAATCATGAACGACTGGTCCCGAAACATGACACTTTGCCTTTGTGACAATCATTCTGAGCAGTCCACGATTCACCTAATTTTCTTTTGTAAATTTTATGTAGAGTTGAGGAAAGTGTGGATACTTCCACTTTTAAGACGTCAAGGTGTAAGGCAATGTCGCCCAGCTTTTATCTGGTTGCAGTTACTGGAAGATGAACACATTGCGTGGAGAGTAGCCAACTTTCTAAAGAAAGCGCTCCAGCAGAGGAAACGTATGTTATTTGGTGCTCTGTAATCTCTGGGCACTTCCTCCCCTGCGATTGCTGGTTTTAAATTTTGTATCTATATGGTTTTATGTTACCTCGAAAATATTGTTGTGTACTTTTAGTCTTTACTCGGTGTAATTCACAATGAAATTTTATATGTGTTTTTGTATGTTGCTTTTATGATTGGTACAATAACAATCGAATAAAGCTTTCCTTGACTTGACTTGACTCTCTCACTCTCTCTCTCTCACTGACTGACTGACTGACTGACTCTCTCACTCTCTCTCTCACTGACTGAATGACTGACTCTCTCACTCTCCCGACTGACTGACTGACTGACTGACTGACTCTCTCACCGACTGACTGAATGACTCTCTCACTGACTGACTGAATTTCTCACTCTCTCTCTCTCTCACTGACTGACTGACTCTCTCACTGACTCACTGTCTGACTTTCTCTCTCTCACTGACTGACTGACTGACTCTCTCACTGACTGACTGACTATCTCACTCTCTCTCTCACTGACTGACTGACTGACTCTCTCACGCTCTCTCTTACTGACTGACTGACTGACTCTCTCTCTCACTGACTGAATGACTGACTCTCTCACTCTCCCACTGACTGACTGAGTCTCACTGACTCTCTGACAGACTGACTGACTCTCTCACTCTCTCTCTCACTGACTGACTGACTGTCTGACTCTCTCGCTCTCACTGAGTGACTCTCTGACTCTTTCTCTCACTGACTGACTCTCTTACTCTCTATCTCTCACTGACTAACTCTCTCTCTCACTGACTGACTCTCTCACTGACTGACTCTCTCTCTCTCACTGACTGACTCTTTCACTGACTGTCTCTCTCTCTCTCTCTCACTGACTGACTCTCTCACTCTGTCTCACTGACTGACTGACTGACTGTCTGACTCTCTCTCTCTCTCACTGACTGACTCTCTGACTCTCTTTCACTGACTAACTCTCTGACTCTCTCTCACTGACTGACTCTCTCTCTCACTGACTGACTCTCTCACTCTGTCTCACTGACTGACTGACTGACTGACTGTCTGACTCTCTCTCTCTCACTGACTGACTCTCTCTCTCTCACTGACTGACTCTCTCACTCTCTCTCACTGACTGACTCTCACTGACTGACTCTCTCACTCTGTCTCACTGACTGACTGACTAACTGACTGACTAACTGACTGACTTTCTCACTCTCTCTCTCACTGACTGACTGACTGACTCACTCTCTCAATCTCTCTCACTGACTGACTGACTCTCTCACTCTCTCTCTCTCTGACTGACTGACTGACTCTCTCACTGACTGACTGACTCACCGACTGACTCTCTCACTGACTAACTGACTCACTGACTGACTGACTGACTCTCTCACTCTCTCTCTCACTGACTGACTGACTAAATGACTGACTGACTCTCTCACTCTCTCTCTCACTGACTGACTCTCTCTCTCACTGACTGACTGACTCTCTCACTGACTGACTGACTCTCACTGACTCGCTGACTGACTAACTGACTGACTCTCTCTCTCTCTCACTGACTGACTGACTGACTCTCTCAATGACTGACTGACTGAGTGACTCTCTCACTGACTGACTGACTCACTGACTGCCTCTCTCACTGACTGACTGTCTTTCTCACACTCTCTCTCTGACTGACTGACTGACTCTCTCACTGACTGACTGACTGACTCTCTCAATCTCTCTCTGACTGACTGACTCACTCACTCTCTCACTGAGTGACTGACTGACTGACTCTCACTGACTCTCTGACTGACTGACTGACTCTCTCACTCACTCTCTCTCTCACTGACTGACTGTCTGACTCTCTCGCTCTCTCTCACTGACTGACTCTCTGGCTCTTTCTCTCACTGACTGACTCTCTGACTCTCTCTCTCTCTCTCACTGACTGACTCTCTCGCTCTCACTGACTGACTCGCTCACTCTCTCTCACTGACTGACTCTCTCTCACTGACTGACTCTCTCACTCTGTCTCACTCACTGACTAACTGACTGACTCTCACTGACTGACTGTCTCACTCTCTCTCACTAACTGACTCACTCACTCACTCTCTCAATCTCTCGCTCACTGACTGACTGCCTCTCTCACTCTCTGACTGACTCTCTGACTGACTGACTCTCTCACTCTCTCTCTCTGACTGACTGACTGACTCTCTCACTGACTAACTGACTCACTGACTCTCTCACTGACTGACTGACTCTCTCACTCTCTCTCTCTCACTGACTGACTAAATGACTGACTGACTCTCTCACTCTCTCTCTCACTGACTGACTGACTGACTCTCTCACTCTCTCTCTCACTGACTGACTGACTCTCTCACTCTCTCTCTCTCACTGACTGACTGACTGACTGACTCTCTCAATCTGTTTCTCACTGACTGATTGACTCTCTCACCTCTCTCTCACTGACTGACTGACTCTCACTGACTCTCTGACTGACTAACTGACTGACTGACTCTCTCACTCTCTCTCTCATTGACTGACTGACTGACTCTCTCACTGACTGACTGACTGACTCTCTCACTCTCTCTCTCACTGACTGACTGACTCTCTCAATCTCTCTCTGACTGACTGACTCTCTCACTGACTGACTGACTGACTCTCACTGACTCTCTGACTGACTGACTCTCTCACTCTCTCTCACTGACTGACTGACTGACTGACTCTCTCACTCTCTCTCACTGACTGACTGAGTCTCACTGACTCTCTGACAGACTGACTGACTCTCTCACTCTCTCTCTCACTGACTGACTGACTGTCTGACTCTCTCGCTCTCACTGAGTGGCTCTCTGACTCTTTCTCTCACTGACTGACTCTCTTACTCTCTCTCTCACTGACTAACTCTCTCTCACTGACTGACTCTCTCACTGACTGACTCTCTCTCTCACTGACTGACTCTTTCACTGACTGACTCTCTCTCTCTCTCTCTCTCACTGACTGACTCTCTCACTCTGTCTCACTGACTGACTGACTGACTGTCTGACTCTCTCTCTCTCTCTCTCTCTCACAGACTGACTCTCTGACTCTCTTTCACTGACTGACTCTCTGACTCTCTCTCACTGACTGACTCTCTCACTGACTGACTCTCTCACTCTGTCTCACTGACTGACTGACTGACTGACTGTCTGACTCTCTCTCTCTCACTGACTGACTCTCTCTCTCACTGACTGACTCTCTCACTCTCTCTCACTGACTGACTCTCACTGACTGACTCTCTCACTCTGTCTCACTGACTGACTAACTGACTGACTGACTCTCTCACTGACTGACTGAATGACTGACTCTCTCACTCACTCTCTCTCTCACTGACTGACTGACTCACTCTCTCAATCTCTCTCACTGACTGACTCACTCTCTCACTCTCTCACTGACTGACTCACTCTCTCACTGACTCTCTGACTGACTGACTCTCTCACTCTCTCTCTCTCTGACTGACTGACTGACTCTCTCACTGACTGACTGACTCACCGACTGACTCTCTCACTGACTAACTGACTCACTGACTGAATGACTGACTCTCTCACTCTCCCACTGACTGACTGAGTCTCACTGACTCTCTGACAGACTGACTGACTCTCTCACTCTCTCTCTCACTGACTGACTGACTGTCTGACTCTCTCGCTCTCACTGAGTGACTCTCTGACTCTTTCTCTCACTGACTGACTCTCTTACTCTCTCTCTCACTGACTAACTCTCTCTCACTGACTGACTCTCTCACTGACTGACTCTCTCTCTCTCACTGACTGACTCTTTCACTGACTGACTCTCTCTCTCTCTCTCTCTCACTGACTGACTCTCTCACTCTGTCTCACTGACTGACTGTCTGACTCTCTCTCTCTCTCTCTCACTGACTGACTCTCTGACTCTCTTTCACTGACTGACTCTCTGACTCTCTCTCACTGACTGACTCTCTCACTGACTGACTCTCACTCTGTCTCACTGACTGACTGACTGACTGACTGTCTGACTCTCTCTCTCTCTCTCACTGACTGACTCTCACTGACTGACTCTCTCACTCTGTCTCACTGACTGACTAACTGACTGACTGACTCTCTCACTGACTGACTGAATGACTGACTCACTCACTCTCTCTCTCACTGACTGACTGACTCACTCTCTCAATCTCTCTCACTGACTGACTCACTCTCTCACTCTCTCACTGACTGACTCACTCTCTCACTGACTCTCTGACTGACTGACTCTCTCACTCTCTCTCTCTCTGACTGACTGACTGACTCTCTCACTGACTGACTGACTCACCGACTGACTCTCTCACTGACTAACTGACTCACTGACTGACTGACTGACTCTCTCACTCTCTCTCTCACTGACTGACTGACTAAATGACTGACTGACTCTCTCACTCTCTCTCTCACTGACTGACTCTCTCTCTCACTGACTGACTGACTCTCTCACTGACTGACTGACTGACTCTCACTGACTCGCTGACTGACTAACTGACTGACTCTCTCTCTCTCACTGACTGACTGACTGACTGACTCTCTCAATGACTGACTGACTGAGTGACTCTCTCACTGACTGACTGGCTCACTGACTGCCTCTCTCACTGACTGACTGTCTCTCTCACACTCTCTCTCTGACTGACTGACTGACTCTCTCACTGACTGACTGACTGACTCTCTCAATCTCTCTCTGACTAACTGACTCACTCACTCTCTCACTGAGTGACTGACTGACTGACTCTCACTGACTCTCTGACTGACTGACTGACTCTCTCACTCACTCTCTCTCTCACTGACTGACTGTCTGACTCTCTCGCTCTCTCTCACTGACTGACTCTCTGGCTCTTTCTCTCACTGACTGACTCTGACTCTCTCTCTCTACTGACTGACTCTCTCGCTCTCACTGACTGACTCGCTCACTGTCTCTCACTGACTGACTCTCTCTCACTGACTGACTCTCTCACTCTGTTTCACTCACTGACTAACTGACTGACTGACTGACTCTCACTGACTGACTGTCTCACTCTCTCTCTCTCTCACTAACTGACTCACTCACTCACCCTCTCAATCTCTCGCTCACTGACTGACTGCCTCTCTCACTCTCTGACTGACTCTCTGACTGACTGACTCTCTCACTCTCTCTCTCTGACTGACTGACTGACTCTCTCACTGACTAACTGACTCACTGACTCTCTCACTGACTGACTGACTCTCTCACTCTCTCTCTCTCTCTCTCTCACTGACTGACTAAATGACTGACTGACTCTCTCACTCTCTCTCTCACTGACTGACTGACTCTCTCACTGACTGACTGACTCTCTCACTCTCTCTCTCACTGACTGACTGACTCTCTCACTCTCTCTCTCTCACTGACTGACTGACTGACTGACTCTCTCAATCTGTTTCTCACTGACTGATTGACTCTCTCACTCTCTCTCTCTCTCACTGACTGACTGACTGACTCTCACTGACTCTCTGACTGACTAACTGACTGACTGACTCTCTCACTCTCTCTCTCACTGACTGACTCTCTCACTGACTGACTGACTGACTCTCTCACTCTCTCTCTCACTGACTGACTGACTCTCTCACTGACTGACTGACTGACTGACTCTCTCACTCTCTCTCTCACTGACTGACTCTCTCTCTCACTGACTGACTCACTCACTGATTGACTGACTCTCTCACTAACTGACTGACTGACTAACTGACTGACTCTCTCACTCTCTCTCACTAACTGACTGACTGACTGAGTCTCTCACCGACTGACTGAATGACTCTCTCACTGACTGCCTGACTGAATTTCTCACTCTCTCTCTCTCACTGACTGACTGACTCTCTCACTGACTGACTGACTGACTGTCTGACTCTCTCTCACTGACTGACTCTCTGACTCTCTCTCTCTCTCACTGACTGACTCTGTCTCTCTCACTGACTGACTCTCTCACTCTCTCTCCCTGACTGACTCTCTCTCTCTCACTGACTGACTGACTGACTGACTGACTCTCTGACTGACTGACTCACTGACTGATTCTCTCACTCTCTCTCTCTCTCACTAACTGACTGACTCACTCTCTCAATCTCTCTCTCACTGACTAACTGACTGACTCTCTCGCTCTCTCACTGACTGACTGACTCTCTCACTCTCTCACTGACTGAGTGACTGACTCTCACTGACTCTCTGACTGACTGACTGACTCTCTCACTCACTCTCTCTCTCACTGACTGACTGTCTGACTCTCTCGCTCTCTCTCACTGACTGACTCTCTGGCTCTTTCTCTCACTGACTGACTCTCTGACTCTCTATCTCTCTCTCACTGACTGACTCTCTTGCTCTCACTGACTGACTCGCTCACTCTCTCTCACTGACTGACTCTCTCTCACTGACTGACTCTCTCACTCTGTCTCACTCACTGACTAACTGACTGACTCTCACTGACTGACTGTCTCACTCACTCTCTCTCTCACTAACTGACTGACTCACTCACTCTCTCAATCTCTCGCTCACTGACTGACTGCCTCTCTCACTCTCTGACTGACTCTCTGACTGACTGACTCTCTCACTCTCTCTCTCTGACTGACTGACTGACTCTCTCACTGACTAACTGACTCACTGACTCTCTCACTGACTGACTGACTCTCTCACTCTCTCTCTCTCTCTCTCTCTCCCTGACTGACTAAATGACTGACTGACTCTCTCACTCTCTCTCTCACTGACTGACTGACTGACTATCTCACTCTCTCTCTCACTGACTGACTGACTCTCTCACTCTCTCTCTCTCACTGACTGACTGACTCTCTCAATCTGTTTCTCACTGACTGATTGACTCTCTCACTCTCTCTCTCACTGACTGACTGACTGACTCTCTCACTGACTGACTGACTGACTCTCTCACTCTCTCTCTCAATGACTGACTGACTCTCTCAATCTCTCTCTGACTGACTGACTGACTCTCTCACTGACTGACTGACTGACTGACTCTCACTGACTCTCTGACTGACTGACTCTCTCACTCTCTCTCACTGACTGACTCTCTCTCTCACTGACTGACTCTCTCACTGACTGACTGACTCTCTCACTGACTGACTCACTGACTGACTGACTCTCTCACTGACTGCCTGACTGACTGACTAACTGACTGACTCTCTCACTCTCTCTCTCACTGACTGACTGACTGACTCTCTCACCGACTGACTGAATGACTCTCTCACTGACTGCCTGACTGAATTTCTCACTCTCTCTCACTGACTGACTGACTCTCTCACTGACTGACTGACTGACTGTCTGACTCTCTCTCACTGACTGACTCTCTGACTCTCTCTCTCTCTCACTGACTGACTCTCTCTCTCTCACTGACTGACTCTGTCTCTCTCACTGACTGACTCTCTCACTCTCTCTCACTGACTGACTCTCTCTCTCTCACTGACTGACTCTCTCACTCTGTCTCACTGACTGACTAACTGACTGACTGACTGACTCTCTGACTGACTGACTCACTGACTGATTCTCTCACTCTCTCTCTCACTAACTGACTGACTCACTCTCTCAATCTCTCTCTCACTGACTGACTGACTCTCTCTCTCTCTCTCACTGACTGACTGACTCTCTCACTCTCTCACTGACTGACTGACTGACTCTCACTGACTCTCTGACTGACTGACTCTCTCACTGACTGACTAACTGACTCTCTCACTGACTGACTGACTGACTGACTAACTCACTGACTGACTCACTGACTGACTGACTGACTCTTTCATCCTTCACTAAGAAATTGGGGAGGTAGCCGCCAGGAAGCTTTTGCAAATATTTAAAGCAAAGTGCATCACAGCCGCTATGTATGGGGCAGGAGTGTGGGGCTTTGTTAATACCCTCACATTGCAGCAGGTGGAAAACTCTTTCTTGCGGTATATTTTGTCCGCTCCTCCTAGTATGTCCTCCTTTGTTTGCCATGAGGAGCTGGGTCTCTCTTTCATCTCCGATCTCATCAAACTGGAACCAGTACTCCTATGGCATAGGATTTGGACCAAGGAGCAGACAAAGTTAAATAGAGATATCCTGCAAGATAGTTTGAGTTTGGATGGGGCCGTAAAGATCCCCTGAATTAGGTTTATATGTAGCTTCATGAAGGACCTTGGTCATCCGGAATATTTTACCAATCCCGCGACTATGTTATCTGTGTCGAGAAAGGCCCTGAGAATAGAGGGTCTCCAACTATTGGGCTCACTGAGAATGGCAGGGGAAATGGCAAAACCCAGCGTTATGCAGCATCAGTTAACGCTTTCCTGTATGCGAACGGAGCCTTACTTACTATTCGTACCAGGAGCCTTCGATAGGATGCTTTTGACAAGATTTAGATTGGGTAACGTTCATAGATTATTGACAACACCAATCATGAACGACTGGTCCCGAAACATGACACTTTGCCTTTGTGACAATCATTCTGAGCAGTCCACGATTCACCTAATTTTCTTTTGTAAATTTTATGTAGAGTTGAGGAAAGTGTGGATACTTCCACTTTTAAGACGTCAAGGTGTAAGGCAATGTCGCCCAGCTTTTATCTGGTTGCAGTTACTGGAAGATGAACACATTGCGTGGAGAGTAGCCAACTTCCTAAAGAAAGCGCTCCAGCAGAGGAAACGTATGTTATTTGGCGCTCTGTAATCTCTGGGCACTTCCTCCCCTGCGATTGCTGGTTTTAAATTTTGTATCTATATGGTTTTATGTTACCTCGAAAATATTGTTGTGTACTTTTAGTCTTTACTCGGTGTAATTCACAATGAAATTTTATATGTGTTTTTGTATGTTGCTTTTATGATTGGTACAATAACAATCGAATAAAGCTTTCCTTGACTTGACTTGACTCTCTCACTCTCTCTCTCTCACTGACTGACTGACTGACTGGCTCTCTCACTCTCTCTCTCACTGACTGAATGACTGACTCTCTCACTCTCCCACTGACTGACTGACTGACTGACTGACTGACTCTCTCACCGACTGACTGAATGACTCTCTCACTGACTGACTGAATTTCTCACTCTCTCTCTCTCTCACTGACTGACTGACTCTCTCACTGACTGACTGTCTGACTTTCTCTCTCTCACTGACTGACTGACTGACTCTCTCACTGACTGACTGACTCTCTCACTCTCTCTCTCACTGACTGACTGACTGACTCTCTCACGCTCTCTCTCACTGACTGACTGACTCTCTCTCTCACTGACTGAATGACTGACTCTCTCACTCTCCCACAGACTGACTGAGTCTCACTGACTCTCTGACAGACTGACTGACTCTCTCACTCTCTCTCTCACTGACTGACTGACTGTCTGACTCTCTCGCTCTCACTGAGTGACTCTCTGACTCTTTCTCTCACTGACTGACTCTCTTACTCTCTCTCTCACTGACTAACTCTCTCTCACTGACTGACTCTCTCACTGACTGACTCGCTCTCTCTCACTGACTGACTCTTTCACTGACTGACTCTCTCTCTCTCTCTCACTGACTGACTCTCTCACTCTGTCTCATTGACTGACTGACTGACTGTCTGACTCTCTCTCTCTCTCTCTCACTGACTGACTCTCTGACTCTCTTTCACTGACTGACTCTCTGACTCTCTCTCACTGACTGACTCTCTCACTGACTGACTCTCTCACTCTGTCTCACTGACTGACTGTCTGACTCTCTCTCTCTCACTGACTGACTCTCTCTCTCTCACTGACTGACTCTCTCACTCTCTCTCACTGACTGACTCTCACTGACTGACTCTCTCACTCTGTCTCACTGACTGACTAACTGACTGACTGACTCTCTCACTGACTGACTGAATGACTGACTCTCTCACTCACTCTCTCTCTCACTGACTGACTGACTCACACTCTCAATCTCTCTCACTGACTGACTCACTCTCTCACTGACTGACTCACTCTCTCACTGACTCTCTGACTGACTGACTCTCTCACTCTCTCTCTCTCTGACTGACTGACTGACTCTCTCACTGACTGACTGACTCACCGACTGACTCTCTCACTGACTAACTGACTCACTGACTGACTGACTGACTCTCTCACTCTCTCTCTCACTGACTGACTGACTAAATGACTGACTGACTCTCTCACTCTCTCTCTCACTGACTGACTCTCTCTCTCACTGACTGACTGACTCTCTCACTGACTGACTGACTGACTCTCACTGACTCGCTGACTGACTAACTGACTGACTCTCTCTCTCTCTCTCACTGACTGACTGACTGACTCTCTCAATGACTGACTGACTGAGTGACTCTCTCACTGACTGACTGGCTCACTGACTGCCTCTCTCACTGATTGACTGTCTCTCTCACACTCTCTCTCTGACTGACTGACTGACTCTCTCACTGACTGACTGACTGACTCTCTCAATCTCTCTCTGACTAACTGACTCACTCACTCTCTCACTGAGTGACTGACTGACTGACTCTCACTGACTCTCTGACTGACTGACTGACTCTCTCACTCACTCTCTCTCTCACTGACTGACTGTCTGACTCTCTCGCTCTCTCTCACTGACTGACTCTCTGGCTCTTTCTCTCACTGACTGACTCTCTCTCTCTCTCTCTCTCTCTCACTGACTGACTCTCTCGCTCTCACTGACTGACTCGCTCACTCTCTCTCACTGACTGACTCTCTCTCACTGACTGACTGACTGACTGACTAACTGACTGACTCTCTCACTCTCTCTCTCTCACTGACTGACTGACTGACTCTCTCACCGACTGACTGAATGACTCTCTCACTGACTGCCTGACTGAATTTCTCACTCTCTCTCACTGACTGACTGACTCTCTCACTGACTGACTGACTGACTGTCTGACTCTCTCTCACTGACTGACTCTCTGACTCTCTCACTCACTCTCTCACTGACTGACTCTCTCTCTCTCTCACTGACTGACTCTGTCTCTCTCACTGACTGACTCTCTCACTGACTGACTCTCTCTCTCTCACTGACTGACTCTCTCACTCTGTCTCACTGACTGACTAACTGACTGACTGACTCACTGACTGATTCTCTCACTCTCTCTCACTAACTGACTGACTCACTCTCTCAATCTCTCTCTCACTGACTGACTGACTGACTCTCTCTCTCTCTCTCACTGACTGACTGACTCTCTCACTCTCTCACTGACTGACTGACTGACTCTCACTGACTCTCTGACTGACTGACTCTCTCACTGACTGACTAACTGACTCTCTCACTGACTGACTGACTGACTGACTAACTCACTGACTGACTCACTGACTGACTGACTCTTTCATCCTTCACTAAGAAATTGGGGAGGAAGCCGCCAGGGAAGCTTTTGCAAAGATTTAAAGCAAAGTGCATCACAGCCGCTATGTATGGGGCAGGAGTGTGGGGCTTTGTTAATACCCTCACATTGCAGCAGGTGGAAAACTCTTTCTTGCGGTATATTTTGTCCGCTCCTCCTAGTATGTCCTCCTTTGTTTGCCATGAGGAGCTGGGTCTCTCTTTCATCTCCGATCTCATCAAACTGGAACCAGTACTCCTATGGCATAGGATTTGGACCAAGGAGCAGACGAAGTTAAATAGAGATATCCTGCAACATAGTTTGAGTTTGGATGGGGCCGTAAAGATCCCCTGAATTAGGTTTATATGTAGCTTCATGAAGGACCTTGGTCATCCGGAATATTTTACCAATCCCGCGACTATGTTATCTGTGTCGAGAAAGGCCCTGAGAATAGAGGGTCTCCAACTATTGGGCTCACTGAGAATGGCAGGGGAAATGGCAAAACCCAGCGATATGCAGCATCAGTTAACGCTTTCCTGTATGCGAACGGAGCCTTACTTACTATTCGTACCAGGAGCCTTCGATAGGATGCTTTTGACAAGATTTAGATTGGGTAACGTTCATAGATTATTGACAACACCAATCATGAACGACTGGTCCCGAAACATGACACTTTGCCTTTGTGACAATCATTCTGAGCAGTCCACGATTCACCTAATTTTCTTTTGTAAATTTTATGTAGAGTTGAGGAAAGTGTGGATACTTCCACTTTTAAGACGTCAAGGTGTAAGGCAATGTCGCCCAGCTTTTATCTGGTTGCAGTTACTGGAAGATGAACACATTGCGTGGAGAGTAGCCAACTTTCTAAAGAAAGCGCTCCAGCAGAGGAAACGTATGTTATTTGGTGCTCTGTAATCTCTGGGCACTTCCTCCCCTGCGATTGCTGGTTTTAAATTTTGTATCTATATGGTTTTATGTTACCTCGAAAATATTGTTGTGTACTTTTAGTCTTTACTCGGTGTAATTCACAATGAAATTTTATATGTGTTTTTGTATGTTGCTTTTATGATTGGTACAATAACAATCGAATAAAGCTTTCCTTGACTTGACTTGACTCTCTCACTCTCTCTCTCTCACTGACTGACTGACTGACTGACTCTCTCACTCTCTCTCTCACTGACTGAATGACTGACTCTCTCACTCTCCCGACTGACTGACTGACTGACTGACTGACTCTCTCACCGACTGACTGAATGACTCTCTCACTGACTGACTGAATTTCTCACTCTCTCTCTCTCTCACTGACTGACTGACTCTCTCACTGACTCACTGTCTGACTTTCTCTCTCTCACTGACTGACTGACTGACTCTCTCACTGACTGACTGACTATCTCACTCTCTCTCTCACTGACTGACTGACTGACTCTCTCACGCTCTCTCTTACTGACTGACTGACTGACTCTCTCTCTCACTGACTGAATGACTGACTCTCTCACTCTCCCACTGACTGACTGAGTCTCACTGACTCTCTGACAGACTGACTGACTCTCTCACTCTCTCTCTCACTGACTGACTGTCTGACTCTCTCGCTCTCACTGAGTGACTCTCTGACTCTTTCTCTCACTGACTGACTCTCTTACTCTCTATCTCTCACTGACTAACTCTCTCTCTCACTGACTGACTCTCTCACTGACTGACTCTCTCTCTCTCACTGACTGACTCTTTCACTGACTGTCTCTCTCTCTCTCTCTCACTGACTGACTCTCTCACTCTGTCTCACTGACTGACTGACTGACTGTCTGACTCTCTCTCTCTCTCACTGACTGACTCTCTGACTCTCTTTCACTGACTAACTCTCTGACTCTCTCTCACTGACTGACTCTCTCTCTCACTGACTGACTCTCTCACTCTGTCTCACTGACTGACTGACTGACTGACTGTCTGACTCTCTCTCTCTCACTGACTGACTCTCTCTCTCACTGACTGACTCTCTCACTCTCTCTCACTGACTGACTCTCACTGACTGACTCTCTCACTCTGTCTCACTGACTGACTAACTGACTGACTCTCTCACTCTCTCTCTCACTGACTGACTGACTGACTCACTCTCTCAATCTCTCTCACTGACTGACTGACTCTCTCACTCTCTCTCTCTCTGACTGACTGACTGACTCTCTCACTGACTGACTGACTCACCGACTGACTCTCTCACTGACTAACTGACTCACTGACTGACTGACTGACTCTCTCACTCTCTCTCTCACTGACTGACTGACTAAATGACTGACTGACTCTCTCACTCTCTCTCTCACTGACTGACTCTCTCTCTCACTGACTGACTGACTCTCTCACTGACTGACTGACTCTCACTGACTCGCTGACTGACTAACTGACTGACTCTCTCTCTCTCTCACTGACTGACTGACTGACTCTCTCAATGACTGACTGACTGAGTGACTCTCTCACTGACTGACTGACTCACTGACTGCCTCTCTCACTGACTGACTGTCTTTCTCACACTCTCTCTCTGACTGACTGACTGACTCTCTCACTGACTGACTGACTGACTCTCTCAATCTCTCTCTGACTGACTGACTCACTCACTCTCTCACTGAGTGACTGACTGACTGACTCTCACTGACTCTCTGACTGACTGACTGACTCTCTCACTCACTCTCTCTCTCACTGACTGACTGTCTGACTCTCTCGCTCTCTCTCACTGACTGACTCTCTGGCTCTTTCTCTCACTGACTGACTCTCTGACTCTCTCTCTCTCTCTCACTGACTGACTCTCTCGCTCTCACTGACTGACTCGCTCACTCTCTCTCACTGACTGACTCTCTCTCACTGACTGACTCTCTCACTCTGTCTCACTCACTGACTAACTGACTGACTCTCACTGACTGACTGTCTCACTCTCTCTCACTAACTGACTCACTCACTCACTCTCTCAATCTCTCGCTCACTGACTGACTGCCTCTCTCACTCTCTGACTGACTCTCTGACTGACTGACTCTCTCACTCTCTCTCTCTGACTGACTGACTGACTCTCTCACTGACTAACTGACTCACTGACTCTCTCACTGACTGACTGACTCTCTCACTCTCTCTCTCTCACTGACTGACTAAATGACTGACTGACTCTCTCACTCTCTCTCTCACTGACTGACTGACTGACTCTCTCACTCTCTCTCTCACTGACTGACTGACTCTCTCACTCTCTCTCTCTCACTGACTGACTGACTGACTGACTCTCTCAATCTGTTTCTCACTGACTGATTGACTCTCTCACTCTCTCTCTCACTGACTGACTGACTCTCACTGACTCTCTGACTGACTAACTGACTGACTGACTCTCTCACTCTCTCTCTCATTGACTGACTGACTGACTCTCTCACTGACTGACTGACTGACTCTCTCACTCTCTCTCTCACTGACTGACTGACTCTCTCAATCTCTCTCTGACTGACTGACTCTCTCACTGACTGACTGACTGACTCTCACTGACTCTCTGACTGACTGACTCTCTCACTCTCTCTCACTGACTGACTGACTGACTGACTCTCTCACTCTCTCTCACTGACTGACTGAGTCTCACTGACTCTCTGACAGACTGACTGACTCTCTCACTCTCTCTCTCACTGACTGACTGACTGTCTGACTCTCTCGCTCTCACTGAGTGGCTCTCTGACTCTTTCTCTCACTGACTGACTCTCTTACTCTCTCTCTCACTGACTAACTCTCTCTCACTGACTGACTCTCTCACTGACTGACTCTCTCTCTCACTGACTGACTCTTTCACTGACTGACTCTCTCTCTCTCTCTCTCTCACTGACTGACTCTCTCACTCTGTCTCACTGACTGACTGACTGACTGTCTGACTCTCTCTCTCTCTCTCTCTCACAGACTGACTCTCTGACTCTCTTTCACTGACTGACTCTCTGACTCTCTCTCACTGACTGACTCTCTCACTGACTGACTCTCTCACTCTGTCTCACTGACTGACTGACTGACTGACTGTCTGACTCTCTCTCTCTCACTGACTGACTCTCTCTCTCACTGACTGACTCTCTCACTCTCTCTCACTGACTGACTCTCACTGACTGACTCTCTCACTCTGTCTCACTGACTGACTAACTGACTGACTGACTCTCTCACTGACTGACTGAATGACTGACTCTCTCACTCACTCTCTCTCTCACTGACTGACTGACTCACTCTCTCAATCTCTCTCACTGACTGACTCACTCTCTCACTCTCTCACTGACTGACTCACTCTCTCACTGACTCTCTGACTGACTGACTCTCTCACTCTCTCTCTCTCTGACTGACTGACTGACTCTCTCACTGACTGACTGACTCACCGACTGACTCTCTCACTGACTAACTGACTCACTGACTGAATGACTGACTCTCTCACTCTCCCACTGACTGACTGAGTCTCACTGACTCTCTGACAGACTGACTGACTCTCTCACTCTCTCTCTCACTGACTGACTGACTGTCTGACTCTCTCGCTCTCACTGAGTGACTCTCTGACTCTTTCTCTCACTGACTGACTCTCTTACTCTCTCTCTCACTGACTAACTCTCTCTCACTGACTGACTCTCTCACTGACTGACTCTCTCTCTCTCACTGACTGACTCTTTCACTGACTGACTCTCTCTCTCTCTCTCTCTCACTGACTGACTCTCTCACTCTGTCTCACTGACTGACTGTCTGACTCTCTCTCTCTCTCTCTCACTGACTGACTCTCTGACTCTCTTTCACTGACTGACTCTCTGACTCTCTCTCACTGACTGACTCTCTCACTGACTGACTCTCACTCTGTCTCACTGACTGACTGACTGACTGACTGTCTGACTCTCTCTCTCTCTCTCACTGACTGACTCTCACTGACTGACTCTCTCACTCTGTCTCACTGACTGACTAACTGACTGACTGACTCTCTCACTGACTGACTGAATGACTGACTCACTCACTCTCTCTCTCACTGACTGACTGACTCTCTCTCTCAATCTCTCTCACTGACTGACTCACTCTCTCACTCTCTCACTGACTGACTCACTCTCTCACTGACTCTCTGACTGACTGACTCTCTCACTCTCTCTCTCTCTGACTGACTGACTGACTCTCTCACTGACTGACTGACTCACCGACTGACTCTCTCACTGACTAACTGACTCACTGACTGACTGACTGACTCTCTCACTCTCTCTCTCACTGACTGACTGACTAAATGACTGACTGACTCTCTCACTCTCTCTCTCACTGACTGACTCTCTCTCTCACTGACTGACTGACTCTCTCACTGACTGACTGACTGACTCTCACTGACTCGCTGACTGACTAACTGACTGACTCTCTCTCTCTCACTGACTGACTGACTGACTGACTCTCTCAATGACTGACTGACTGAGTGACTCTCTCACTGACTGACTGGCTCACTGACTGCCTCTCTCACTGACTGACTGTCTCTCTCACACTCTCTCTCTGACTGACTGACTGACTCTCTCACTGACTGACTGACTGACTCTCTCAATCTCTCTCTGACTAACTGACTCACTCACTCTCTCACTGAGTGACTGACTGACTGACTCTCACTGACTCTCTGACTGACTGACTGACTCTCTCACTCACTCTCTCTCTCACTGACTGACTGTCTGACTCTCTCGCTCTCTCTCACTGACTGACTCTCTGGCTCTTTCTCTCACTGACTGACTCTGACTCTCTCTCTCTCACTGACTGACTCTCTCGCTCTCACTGACTGACTCGCTCACTGTCTCTCACTGACTGACTCTCTCTCACTGACTGACTCTCTCACTCTGTTTCACTCACTGACTAACTGACTGACTGACTGACTCTCACTGACTGACTGTCTCACTCTCTCTCTCTCTCACTAACTGACTCACTCACTCACCCTCTCAATCTCTCGCTCACTGACTGACTGCCTCTCTCACTCTCTGACTGACTCTCTGACTGACTGACTCTCTCACTCTCTCTCTCTGACTGACTGACTGACTCTCTCACTGACTAACTGACTCACTGACTCTCTCACTGACTGACTGACTCTCTCACTCTCTCTCTCTCTCTCTCTCACTGACTGACTAAATGACTGACTGACTCTCTCACTCTCTCTCTCACTGACTGACTGACTCTCTCACTGACTGACTGACTCTCTCACTCTCTCTCTCACTGACTGACTGACTCTCTCACTCTCTCTCTCTCACTGACTGACTGACTGACTGACTCTCTCAATCTGTTTCTCACTGACTGATTGACTCTCTCACTCTCTCTCTCTCTCACTGACTGACTGACTGACTCTCACTGACTCTCTGACTGACTAACTGACTGACTGACTCTCTCACTCTCTCTCTCACTGACTGACTCTCTCACTGACTGACTGACTGACTCTCTCACTCTCTCTCTCACTGACTGACTGACTCTCTCACTCTCTCTCACTGACTGACTGACTGACTGACTCTCTCACTCTCTCTCTCACTGACTGACTCTCTCTCTCACTGACTGACTCACTCACTGATTGACTGACTCTCTCACTGACTGACTGACTGACTAACTGACTGACTCTCTCACTCTCTCTCTCACTGACTGACTGACTGACTGACTCTCTCACCGACTGACTGAATGACTCTCTCACTGACTGCCTGACTGAATTTCTCACTCTCTCTCTCTCACTGACTGACTGACTCTCTCACTGACTGACTGACTGACTGTCTGACTCTCTCTCACTGACTGACTCTCTGACTCTCTCTCTCTCTCACTGACTGACTCTGTCTCTCTCACTGACTGACTCTCTCACTCTCTCTCCCTGACTGACTCTCTCTCTCTCACTGACTGACTGACTGACTGACTGACTCTCTGACTGACTGACTCACTGACTGATTCTCTCACTCTCTCTCTCTCTCACTAACTGACTGACTCACTCTCTCAATCTCTCTCTCACTGACTAACTGACTGACTCTCTCGCTCTCTCACTGACTGACTGACTCTCTCACTCTCTCACTGACTGAGTGACTGACTCTCACTGACTCTCTGACTGACTGACTGACTCTCTCACTCACTCTCTCTCTCACTGACTGACTGTCTGACTCTCTCGCTCTCTCTCACTGACTGACTCTCTGGCTCTTTCTCTCACTGACTGACTCTCTGACTCTCTATCTCTCTCTCACTGACTGACTCTCTTGCTCTCACTGACTGACTCGCTCACTCTCTCTCACTGACTGACTCTCTCTCACTGACTGACTCTCTCACTCTGTCTCACTCACTGACTAACTGACTGACTCTCACTGACTGACTGTCTCACTCACTCTCTCTCTCACTAACTGACTGACTCACTCACTCTCTCAATCTCTCGCTCACTGACTGACTGCCTCTCTCACTCTCTGACTGACTCTCTGACTGACTGACTCTCTCACTCTCTCTCTCTGACTGACTGACTGACTCTCTCACTGACTAACTGACTCACTGACTCTCTCACTGACTGACTGACTCTCTCACTCTCTCTCTCTCTCTCTCTCTCCCTGACTGACTAAATGACTGACTGACTCTCTCACTCTCTCTCTCACTGACTGACTGACTGACTATCTCACTCTCTCTCTCACTGACTGACTGACTCTCTCACTCTCTCTCTCTCACTGACTGACTGACTCTCTCAATCTGTTTCTCACTGACTGATTGACTCTCTCACTCTCTCTCTCACTGACTGACTGACTGACTCTCTCACTGACTGACTGACTGACTCTCTCACTCTCTCTCTCAATGACTGACTGACTCTCTCAATCTCTCTCTGACTGACTGACTGACTCTCTCACTGACTGACTGACTGACTGACTCTCACTGACTCTCTGACTGACTGACTCTCTCACTCTCTCTCACTGACTGACTCTCTCTCTCACTGACTGACTCTCTCACTGACTGACTGACTCTCTCACTGACTGACTCACTGACTGACTGACTCTCTCACTGACTGCCTGACTGACTGACTAACTGACTGACTCTCTCACTCTCTCTCTCACTGACTGACTGACTGACTCTCTCACCGACTGACTGAATGACTCTCTCACTGACTGCCTGACTGAATTTCTCACTCTCTCTCACTGACTGACTGACTCTCTCACTGACTGACTGACTGACTGTCTGACTCTCTCTCACTGACTGACTCTCTGACTCTCTCTCTCTCTCACTGACTGACTCTCTCTCTCTCACTGACTGACTCTGTCTCTCTCACTGACTGACTCTCTCACTCTCTCTCACTGACTGACTCTCTCTCTCTCACTGACTGACTCTCTCACTCTGTCTCACTGACTGACTAACTGACTGACTGACTGACTCTCTGACTGACTGACTCACTGACTGATTCTCTCACTCTCTCTCTCACTAACTGACTGACTCACTCTCTCAATCTCTCTCTCACTGACTGACTGACTGACTCTCTCTCTCTCTCTCACTGACTGACTGACTCTCTCACTCTCTCACTGACTGAGTGACTGACTCTCACTGACTCTCTGACTGACTGACTCTCTCACTGACTGACTAACTGACTCTCTCACTGACTGACTGACTGACTGACTAACTCACTGACTGACTCACTGACTGACTGACTGACTCTTTCATCCTTCACTAAGAAATTGGGGAGGTAGCCGCCAGGGAAGCTTTTGCAAATATTTAAAGCAAAGTGCATCACAGCCGCTATGTATGGGGCAGGAGTGTGGGGCTTTGTTAATACCCTCACATTGCAGCAGGTGGAAAACTCTTTCTTGCGGTATATTTTGTCCGCTCCTCCTAGTATGTCCTCCTTTGTTTGCCATGAGGAGCTGGGTCTCTCTTTCATCTCCGATCTCATCAAACTGGAACCAGTACTCCTATGGCATAGGATTTGGACCAAGGAGCAGACAAAGTTAAATAGAGATATCCTGCAAGATAGTTTGAGTTTGGATGGGGCCGTAAAGATCCCCTGAATTAGGTTTATATGTAGCTTCATGAAGGACCTTGGTCATCCGGAATATTTTACCAATCCCGCGACTATGTTATCTGTGTCGAGAAAGGCCCTGAGAATAGAGGGTCTCCAACTATTGGGCTCACTGAGAATGGCAGGGGAAATGGCAAAACCCAGCGTTATGCAGCATCAGTTAACGCTTTCCTGTATGCGAACGGAGCCTTACTTACTATTCGTACCAGGAGCCTTCGATAGGATGCTTTTGACAAGATTTAGATTGGGTAACGTTCATAGATTATTGACAACACCAATCATGAACGACTGGTCCCGAAACATGACACTTTGCCTTTGTGACAATCATTCTGAGCAGTCCACGATTCACCTAATTTTCTTTTGTAAATTTTATGTAGAGTTGAGGAAAGTGTGGATACTTCCACTTTTAAGACGTCAAGGTGTAAGGCAATGTCGCCCAGCTTTTATCTGGTTGCAGTTACTGGAAGATGAACACATTGCGTGGAGAGTAGCCAACTTTCTAAAGAAAGCGCTCCAGCAGAGGAAACGTATGTTATTTGGCGCTCTGTAATCTCTGGGCACTTCCTCCCCTGCGATTGCTGGTTTTAAATTTTGTATCTATATGGTTTTATGTTACCTCGAAAATATTGTTGTGTACTTTTAGTCTTTACTCGGTGTAATTCACAATGAAATTTTATATGTGTTTTTGTATGTTGCTTTTATGATTGGTACAATAACAATCGAATAAAGCTTTCCTTGACTTGACTTGACTCTCTCACTCTCTCTCTCTCACTGACTGACTGACTGACTGACTGACTCTCTCACTCTCTCTCTCACTGACTGAATGACTGACTCTCTCACTCTCCCACTGACTGACTGACTGACTCTCTCACCGACTGACTGAATGACTCTCTCACTGACTGACTGAATTTCTCACTCTCTCTCTCTCTCACTGACTGACTGACTCTCTCACTGACTCACTGTCTGACTTTCTCTCTCTCACTGACTGACTGACTGACTCTCTCACTGACTGACTGACTCTCTCACTCTCTCTCTCACTGACTGACTGACTGACTCTCTCACGCTCTCTCTCACTGACTGACTGACTGACTGACTCTCTCTCTCACTGACTGAATGACTGACTCTCTCACTCTCCCACTGACTGACTGACTGACTGAGTCTCACTGACTCTCTGACAGACTGACTGACTCTCTCACTCTCTCTCTCACTGACTGACTGACTGTCTGACTCTCTCGCTCTCACTGAGTGACTCTCTGACTCTTTCTCTCACTGACTGACTCTCTTACTCTCTCTCTCTCACTGACTAACTCTCTCACTGACTGACTCTCTCACTGACTGACTCTCTCTCTCTCTCTCTCTCACTGACTGACTCTCTCACTCTGTCTCACTGACTGACTGACTGACTGTCTGACTCTCTCTCTCTCACTGACTGACTCTCTGACTCTCTTTCACTGACTGACTCTCTGACTCTCTCTCACTGACTGACTCTCTCTCTCACTGACTGACTCTCTCACTCTGTCTCACTGACTGACTGACTGACTGACTGTCTGACTCTCTCTCTCACTGACTGACTCTCTCTCTCACTGACTGACTCTCTCACTCTCTCTCACTGACTGACTCTCACTGACTGACTCTCTCACTCTGTCTCACTGACTGACTGACTGACTCACTCTCTCACTGACTGACTGAATGACTGACTCTCTCACTCTCTCTCTCACTGACTGACTGACTCACTCTCTCAATCTCTCTCACTGACTGACTCACTCTCTCACTCTCTCACTGACTGACTCACTCTCTCACTGACTCTCTGACTGACTGACTCTCTCACTCTCTCTCTCTCTGACTGACTGACTGACTCTCTCACTGACTGACTGACTCACCGACTGACTCTCTCACTGACTAACTGACTCACTGACTGACTGACTGACTCTCTCACTCTCTCTCTCACTGAGTGACTGACTAAATGACTGACTGACTCTCTCACTCTCTCTCTCACTGACTGACTCTCTCTCTCACTGACTGACTGACTCTCTCACTGACTGACTGACTGAATCTCACTGACTCGCTGACTGACTAACTGACTGACTCTCTCTCTCTCTCACTGACTGACTGACTGACTCTCTCAATGACTGACTGACTGAGTGACTCTCTCACTGACTGACTGACTCACTGACTGCCTCTCTCACTGACTGACTGTCTCTCTCACACTCTCTCTCTGACTGACTGACTGACTCTCTCACTGACTGACTGACTGACTCTCTCAATCTCTCTCTGACTGACTGACTCACTCACTCTCTCACTGAGTGACTGACTGACTGACTCTCACTGACTCTCTGACTGACTGACTCTCTCACTCACTCTCTCTCTCACTGACTGACTGTCTGACTCTCTCTCACTGACTGACTCTCTGGCTCTTTCTCTCACTGACTGACTCTGACTCTCTCTCTCTCACTGACTGACTCTCTCGCTCTCACTGACTGACTCGCTCGCTCACTCTCTCTCACTGACTGACTCTCTCTCACTGACTGACTCTCTCACTCTGTCTCACTCACTGACTAACTGACTGACTGACTGACTCTCACTGACTGACTGTCTCACTCTCTCTCTCACTAACTGACTCACTCACTCACTCTCTCAATCTCTCGGTCACTGACTGACTGCCTCTCTCACTCTCTGACTGACTCTCTGACTGACTGACTCTCTCACTCTCTCTCTCTGACTGACTGACTGTCTCTCTCACTGACTAACTGACTCACTGACTCTCTCACTGACTGACTGACTCTCTCACTCTCTCTCTCTCTCTCTCTCTCACTGACTGACTAAATGACTGACTGACTCTCTCACTCTCTCTCTCACTGACTGACTGACTGACTCTCTCACTGACTGACTGACTCTCTCACTCTCTCTCTCTGACTGACTGACTCTCTCACTCACTCTCTCTCTCTCACTGACTGACTGACTGACTGACTCTCTCAATCTGTTTCTCACTGACTGATTGACTCTCTCACTCTCTCTCTCACTGACTGACTGACTGACTCTCACTGACTCTCTGACTGACTAACTGACTGACTGACTCTCTCACTCTCTCTCTCACTGACTGACTGACTGACTCTCTCACTGACTGACTGACTCACTCTCTCTCTCTCTCTCTCACTGACTGACTGACTCTCTCACTCTCTCTCACTGACTGACTGACTGACTGACTCTCTCACTCTCTCTCTCACTGACTGACTCTCTCACTGACTGACTGACTCTCACTGACTGACTCACTGACTGACTGACTCTCTCACTGACTGACTGACTAACTGACTGACTCTCTCACTCTCTCTCTCACTGACTGACTGACTGACTCTCTCACCGACTGACTGAATGACTCTCTCACTGACTGCCTGACTGAATTTCTCACTCTCTCTCTCTCACTGACTGACTGACTCTCTCACTGACTGACTGACTGACTGTCTGACTCTCTCTCACTGACTGACTCTCTGACTCTCTCTCTCTCTCACTGACTGACTCTCTCTCTCTCTCACTGACTGACTCTGTCTCTCTCACTGACTGACTCTCTCACTCTCTCTCACTGACTGACTCTCTCTCTCTCACTGACTGACTCTCTCACTCTGTCTCACTGACTGACTAACTGACTGACTGACTGACTCTCTGACTGACTGACTCACTGACTGATTCTCTCACTCACTCTCTCTCTCACTAACTGACTGACTCACTCTCTCAATCTCTCTCTCACTGACTGACTGATTACTCTCTCGCTCTCTCACTGACTGACTGACTCTCTCACTCTCTCACTGACTGAGTGACTGACTCTCACTGACTCTCTGACTGACTGACTCTCTCACTGACTGACTAACTGACTCTCTCACTGACTGACTGACTGACTGACTAACTCACTGACTGACTCACTGACTGACTGACTCTTTCATCCTTCACTAAGAAATTGGGGAGGAAGCCGCCAGGGAAGCTTTTGCAAATATTTAAAGCAAAGTGCATCACAGCCGCTATGTATGGGGCAGGAGTGTGGGGCTTTGTTAATACCCTCACATTGCAGCAGGTGGAAAACTCTTTCTTGCGGTATATTTTGTCCGCTCCTCCTAGTATGTCCTCCTTTGTTTGCCATGAGGAGCTGGGTCTCTCTTTCATCTCCGATCTCATCAAACTGGAACCAGTACTCCTATGGCATAGGATTTGGACCAAGGAGCAGACGAAGTTAAATAGAGATATCCTGCAAGATAGTTTGAGTTTGGATGGGGCCGTAAAGATCCCCTGAATTAGGTTTATATGTAGCTTCATGAAGGACCTTGGTCATCCGGAATATTTTACCAATCCCGCGACTATGTTATCTGTGTCGAGAAAGGCCCTGAGAATAGAGGGTCTCCAACTATTGGGCTCACTGAGAATGGCAGGGGAAATGGCAAAACCCAGCGTTATGCAGCATCAGTTAACGCTTTCCTGTATGCGAACGGAGCCTTACTTACTATTCGTACCAGGAGCCTTCGATAGGATGCTTTTGACAAGATTTAGATTGGGTAACGTTCATAGATTATTGATAACACCAATCATGAACGACTGGTCCCGAAACATGACACTTTGCCTTTGTGACAATCATTCTGAGCAGTCCACGATTCACCTAATTTTCTTTTGTAAATATTATGTAGAGTTGAGGAAAGTGTGGATACTTCCACTTTTAAGACGTCAAGGTGTAAGGCAATGTCGCCCAGCTTTTATCTGGTTGCAGTTACTGGAAGATGAACACATTGCGTGGAGAGTAGCCAACTTTCTAAAGAAAGCGCTCCAGCAGAGGAAACGTATGTTATTTGGCGCTCTGTAATCTCTGGGCACTTCCTCCACTGTGATTGCTGGTTTTAAATTTTGTATCTATATGGTTTTATGTTACCTCGAAAATATTGTTGTGTACTTTTAGTCTTTACTCGGTGTAATTCACAATGAAATTTTATATGTGTTTTTGTATGTTGCTTTTATGATTGGTACAATAACAATCGAATAAAGCTTTCCTTGACTTGACTTGACTTGACTCTCTCACTCTCTCTCTCTCACTGACTGACTGACTGACTCTCTCACTCTCTCTCTCACTGACTGACTGATTGACTCTCTCAATCTATCTCTCACTGACTGACTGACTGACTGACTCTCTCACTGACTGACTCTCACTGACTCTCTCACTCTCTCACTGACTGACTGACTGACTAACTGACTCTCTCACTGACTCTCTGACTGACTGACTAACTGACTCTCTCACTCTCTCTCTCACTGACTAACTAACTAACTGACTCTCTCACTGACTGACTGACTAACTGACTGACTCTCTCACTGACTGTTATACAGGAACTATTTCCCAACCTTCACCCTCCTGTTATTTATGCCTCCCAATAACAAAAAAAAACATAACAAGCAACCATTGGGACAGGCAGATAGAATTTGCCAGCATTGAAAGGACAAAAAAAACCTCAAGACATTATTTATTGTTAATACTTTTTTAATATGGTCGTTCATTTGTACATAATGCTTTCTTCGTTATATATAAGGTAACAAAAATGCTTCTGACACTTCTTTATTATAACTTTTCAGCATGCTGCAGACTTCTAAACTGGGCTGGCATGGTGAGCAAAAGAATGATGGATTTAACCCAGATCTCTTGACTGGGGGTGAATGTTTTGATTTGTTCTGCATTCCGTCCTTCAACTGTGTGTCTTTGGTTTTCTCGCCCTAAGTACGCCGGGTATGCCCAGACGTGGGTCCCGGGCTACTGTGCCACTGGATTCAAGCTATCCTGGCTGATGAGGGGTGAAACCCCAAAACCGGTCCTAGCGTGCTTGTTTCCGGTCCAGGGAGGACCTGGCTTGGCAGTTCGGGCTGGACTGTTCCCATGAGGCACAGGGTCAAGACTGATTTGCATATGGCCAGGTCTAAACTGGGGTGGCATGGTGAGCAAAAGAATGATGGATTTAACCCAGATCTCTTGACTGGGGGTGAATGTTTTGATTTGTTCTGCATTCCGTCCATCAACTGTGTGTCTTTTGCTTTCTCGCCCTAAGTGTGCCGGGTATGCCCAGACGTGGGTCCCGGGCTCACTGTGCCACTGGATTCAAGCTATCCTGGCTGATGAGGGGTGAAACGCCGAAACCGGTCCTAGGATGCTTGTTTCCGGTCAAGGGAGGACCTGGCTTGGCAGTTCGGGCTGGACTGTTCCCATGAGGCACAGGGTCAAGACTGATTTGCATATGGCCAGGTCTAAACTGGGGTGGCATGGTGAGCAAAAGAATGATGGATGTAGGAGAGTAGGATCTGCTTCACATGGGTACCCCCACTTTTTGCTGGTGCTTCACTGTTTTTCGACATTAGTCTGGCTGGGGCCCTGCTATTCAGAACCCCAGCCTAGCTGTTTCCTCTTTAAAAGGGTCTCCATGTGCCTTAGGCACATCACTGATTGGGATCTGGAGTGCCCTTATAAGTCCCTAGTATATGGTATACTATGTACCAAGGGCATAGGTACCTCAGAGGCCTACCAGGGGCTGCAGCATATATTATGCCACCCCTGGAAGGCCATCCAAACTGACACCACAGGTCTGCTACTGCAGCCTGGGTAAGGTGGTGCATGCACCCCTTACTGTGGTATAGGTTACCTATATCACTAAAAGCATACACACATATAAACCTATAAGTCACTCCTAAGGCAGGCCTTATCAATCCTAAAGGCAGAGTGCATGGTTCCTATGTGAGAGGGTGCCCCTGCATGAGCAGGGCCCCTCTGCAGCGTTCGGAGACCATCTCTGATGCTGTTTGTAGTGCAGCCTGACCATATACTCTTAAGCGCATTATATCCTCGCGGTAAAATGCTAACTTTGGAATGGCTGCACCTAAACATGTCGTGTTTGGTGTCAAACATCTTGGAATACTACCCCCCCGCCAATCCTGGCGGCGGGGGTAGCATTCCACCCTTCTAGCGGGAAAGGCATGTTAACTCTGACGAGTCCGGTAACTTCTTTCCAGAGCCCGGGCATCACAAAATGGATGCTGCTGCCACAGACACGAGTCTGGCCTCCTGCTGCTGGACGAAACTCCGGCAGGGGAGGCCTGGACAATAGGTTTCCTGTCCCAGGGAGGTGTGACCACCTCCCCAGACAGGACAATGTGTATTGGGGCTGGGCGGGAGCACTTTCGGGTGCTTTGAAGTCCTGCACTGGGGGTACATTTGGTGTCCCTGTGCATACCGCAGTTCAAACCGGATCAGGGGCTCGCAGCCCCTGCTTTGGCGCGAACTGGACAAAGGGAAAGGGGTGTAGCCACCCCTCTGCCCTGACCCACCCATAGGTGGGGCCACAGAGTAGTCCATCCCCTATTTTTAGAATAAAGGTAGGAACCCAGTCCTTAGGACTTTAGATTATACCTGGACGAAACTCTGAAACTGAATCCTGGACCTTCGACGCTCTATGACAAGATTAGAGGACTGAAGAATCTCCCTTGGGGTCAAGGAGTGACTCCCCTGCTTGGCAGGCACCAAAGAAGCATCTGTCCGGTTCGCATCACTGAAGCTCCTGTCGGACGCCGAAGTCATCGCATCACCAGAGGTGGATTCTCAGACTTCCCCGAGGCTACCCTGAGTCCCCAGCAAAGCTGAGGCCCGTGGCTATCGTGGGTGACTTGAGACCGTGACCCCTGGACACCGAGCACACTTGCAAGTGCACCATCTTCTGGGTCTTCCAAGAAGTCGTGCTTTGGGCTCCGAGTAGCCCTAGCCTCCAGCACCACCTGCACCGAAGATCACTGGCCCCCACTCCACGAGTGTCCTGTAAGCCAGCTCCACGTGCGGCGTCACGAGGCTCCTTCGCGGTCGCTAGCCCGTTGGCTAGTAGCCCTTGACGAAGGCCAATCTTTTCTTTACTTGGCATCCTGGTTGCTCCAGGCCTGCCCTCACTTACCCTCGCTGGGTGAGTTCCCCAAACCTTGCTGGTCTGCATCATCGACGATCTTCATCTTACTCGAGACTTGCCGTTGCCAAGGCTTGTTGGGTCCAATCCGGTCGCCGACACCTCAGCACTCGACAGACATCGAGCCACAGCCCGAATCCTGCTCCTGGTCGCCGACAACGCCTCCCGGACCTCGTGGCTGAAGAGTCAAGACGACCGTCACCGCACCTGAAGCACTCGACATCGGTGGGCATCTGTCCATCGCCTTCCTGGTCACTGGCTAGTGACCCAGACTCTGTCCCCTCTGCTTTCAGGTTCTTCAGAACTCCGATCCACTCTTGGATCCACCCGGACACTTTTCTCCTGGTCGCCAGCAGCACTTTGCAGCAGATCGCCATACGAAACGACGACGAAACCCGACCCCGAAAGGCACCTATGCACCCGGCTTCCCTGGGTGAGGTAACACGAGTACTCCGGTGCTCCCGTGGGTAGAGACTCTTCAAAGTCCTAGATCTCAAAGGGTTTTGTCCTAGTCCTATTTTAAGTGTCCCTTTCCTCTATTTTCCCGATCCCGACTTTCTCCATAGAAGTTAACGGCGTATCGCGGTTGTGTATTTACACTGCACGCGTCTCCCGTGGGTCCCCTGTGTCACTACCTTGGGTGGTTCCTTGTGGTCCAAGCACTTCTAGAGTCTCTAGGCCTAGTGTCTAGTTCAGTCGTGGTTCGCATACCACTTTATTGGTATATGGTTTGGTACGCCCCTAGGGCCCAAACGTGTATTTGTGCTATTACTGTGATTTAAGATCTTATAACCTATGTATTTCGAACTCTAGCCTCATAAAGAGACTAGAGGGTGTGTTTAGTAATAAATACATATATTTTGAATATATACCTGGTGTGGTGCTCTTTCATTTGGTCACTCAAGAGATTATAGACTGGTAAAACAAGCTGCTTTACATTCCTTCAAGACTTAGCCTGAAGGCTGCTCTCCATAGCTACCACTAGGATAGCTTTCAATAAGGTTGTCTTTAACCTACCTACCATAAGAGTCGATTTGGACTGGTGCAAGGTGCCCACTATAATTAGTGGACAGCATATGCCAGGCCAACTTCTCACAATGGATTTAACCCAGATCTCTTGACTGGGGGTGAATGTTTTGATTTGTTCTGCATTCCGTCCATCAACTGTGTGTCTTTTGCTTTCTCGCCCTAAGTGTGCCGGGTATGCCCAGACGTGGGTCCCGGGCTCACTGTGCCACTGGATTCAAGCTATCCTGGCTGATGAGGGTGAAACCCTGAAACCGGTCCTAGGATGCTTGTTTCCGGTCCAGGGAGGACCTGGCTTGGCAGTTTGGGCTGGACTGTTCCCATGAGGCACAGGGTTAAGACTGATTTGCATATGGCCAGGTCTAAACTGGGGGTGGCATGGTGAGCAAAAAAATGATGGATTTAACCCAGATCTCTTGACTGGGGGTGAATGTTTTGATTTGTTCTGCATTCCGTCCATCAACTGTGTGTCTTTTGCTTTCTCGCCCTAAATGTGCCGGGTATGCCCAGACGTGGGTCCCGGGCTCACTGTGCCACTGGATTCAAGCTATCCTGGCTGATGAGGAGTGAAACCCCGAAACCGGTCCTAGGATGCTTGTTTCCGGTCCAGGGAGGACCTGGCTTGGCAGTTCGGGCTGGACTGTTCCCATGAGGCACAGGGTCAAGACTGATTTGCATATGGCCAGGTCTAAACTGGGGTGGCATGGTGAGCAAAAGAATGATGGATTTAACCCAGATCTCTTGACTGGGGGTGAATGTTTTGATTTGTTCTGCATTCCGTCCATCAACTGTGTGTCTTTTGCTTTCTCGCCCTAAGTGTGCCGGGTATGCCCAGACGTGGGTCCCGGGCTCACTGTGCCACTGGATTCAAGCTATCCTGGCTGATGAGGGGTGAAACCCTGAAACCGGTCCTAGGATGCTTGTTTCCGGTCCAGGGAGGACCTGGCTTGGCAGTTTGGGCTGGACTGTTCCCATGAGGCACAGGGTTAAGACTGATTTGCATATGGCCAGGTCTAAACTGGGGTGGCATGGTGAGCAAAAGAATGATGGATTTAACCCAGATCTCTTGACTGGGGGTGAATGTTTTGATTTGTTCTGCATTCCGTCCATCAACTGTGTGTCTTTTGCTTTCTCGCCCTAAGTGTGCCGGGTATGCCCAGACGTGGGTCCCGGGCTCACTGTGCCACTGGATTCAAGCTATCCTGGCTGATGAGGGGTGAAACCCCGAAACCGGTCCTAGGATGCTTGTTTCTGGTCCAGGGAGGACCTGGCTTGGCAGTTCGGGCTGGACTGTTCCCATGAGGCACAGGGCCAAGACTGATTTGCATATGGCCAGGTCTAAACTGGGTTGGCATGGTGAGCAAAAGAATGATGGATTTAACCCAGATCTCTTGACTGGGGGTGAATGTTTTGATTTGTTCTGCATTCCGTCCATCAACTGTGTGTCTTTTGCTTTCTCGCCCTAAGTGCGCCGGGTATGCCCAGACGTGGGTCCCGGGCTCACTGTGCCACTGGATTCAAGCTATCCTGGCTGATGAGGGGTGAAACCCTGAAACCGGTCCTAGGATGCTTGTTTCCGGTCCAGGGAGGACCTGGCTTGGCAGTTCGGGCTGGGCTGTTCCCATGAGGCACAGGGTCAAGACTGATTTGCATATGGCCAGGTCTAAACTGGGGTGGCATGGTGAGCAAAAGAATGATGGATTTAACCCAGATCGCTTGACTGGGGGTGAATGTTTTGATTTGTTCTGCATTCCGTCCATCAACTGTGTGTCTTTTGCAGACTTCTGTACGGCACAGCTTAAAGACATAGTCAAAGTCAATATCTCTGGCTAAACACTTATAAGGTCCCAAAGGCGAGACCTATTGGCTATGCCAATGCTTGTTTATTTTTATAGCACGCATTTGCAATGCAATAGGTCTCGCATTTGAGAGAGTTTAAGCTATTGGCATTGAAAATAACAATGCCTTTTATTTATCTGTTTTAAAAACAACACATAAATAAAAGACATTGACATTTACAATGCCAATAGCTCAAACTCTCATAAATATGAGACCTATTACATTGCAAATGCTTGTTTTTTGTTTTCACTGTGGTCTTATGGCCTAGGTTTGGGTGGCAGTGGGTGCAGCCACGTCTTCCTGCTGAGACTGCTGCGAGCCGTATGTGATGCTGGTTTTGGTGTTTGGCCTGCTTTTCCCTACTCCCTGCAGGGTTGGAGACTGGGGTTGAGGATGCTCTCCTTTACATTGCTACAAACCTTCGTTGATGGATGCTGACCCCCTTCTGGTACATGCCCACCCTCATGTGTCTCCCGTGGATTAGACTTGCGCTTTCCCCTGTGCTACCTAATTGGTTTGGGATTTCTAGGATGTTTTTTTATATCTCTGACCCTTCGCCTGGTGGGTGTCCCAGCTTCCCTGCAGGCCTTCTTTTTGGGGCTATGTCATACTATTTTGCTGTTGGCCTACACTTCCCTGGATCCATGTGGGGCTGTACCTTTTCTTGAGCCTGCTTAAGAGGGCAGTGTGGTACTGCATGTGGTAGACAGCTGAGGAGTCAAGTTTCAGAGCTGCTTACTAACCTTCATCAAGGGTAACATGAGTTCTCCTATATTTGCCAATGCTGATTTTGTGCCTAGAGATGGTCCGAATGCTTGGGTTGCTATCCACCTTCCTGAAACCCAGGCCCGGGTAACCTAGATGGTTTAAGACTCCTATGCCCTTTGAGAAAATCCAGGAACTATTTCCTCCTCTTTTATCGGGGCCCCCCTTTTTGGGGTCCTATACAACCCAGGAGGAGCAAGAAGTTGGAGATAGTCAAGCAAGCGGGTCCACCGGCCATGTGGTCTATCAGCCATGACCAGACGGTCATGGCCAGCCACTGACTAGATAGCCCAGGCCCATTGGAGCTGCTGATCAGAGTGCCCTGGTCCACTGGAGCTGCTCAACAGAACGCCCAAGGCCCTAGGGAAACCAACTGGCTTGGCTCCGCCAGTGCACACTCGGGTCACTGGGTCATTATATTGATCTGCAAAAAGAGTGTATCCCACTGGTCTGCTCTTGGTGCAGGGTGGGGGGTCACACATAGTCTACGTGGAGGTGGCTGTGGAGGACACCAAGGGGCTGTGACGTCTGGCGTTTGGAAACCTGTTGATAGTCTTATACCGATTATCAACAACAGTTCCTGCACATATATTTTGCATTGGAACTGATAAGGCTTGGGTTTGCAGTATACGGTTTTGGGGCTAGTGATATGATACCTATGTGATTGAACCGGGCGATCATCAATAGGCGGCAAGGTTCTACTCTACATGCACACCTTGCCCCTTCAGCCATTCTTTTTGATATCCTTGCCCTTCATATTCTTTTAACATCGATAGCTCTGAGGAACATTGCTTAAACTTCTGACATGAAGTATTTTGGATAACCGCGATTTAGATGAGGAACGAGAGATAGGCAGTTTCTCTGGTTATTCCTTTGACTCTTCCTTCTTGTGGTGATTGACCTCTTTAAAGTTATCAGCGCCCTGAAGAAGTCCTCTAGTAGGATGAAACGCGTCGGCTGTGGCTGTATCACTGTGAAAATTTGATGCATATGATTACGTTTTAAAAAGAAAATTTTGGAATAAAAAGAAATTTTGAATAATATTTGTATTGTATATAGATTATATTGTTGTACTTCTATATTTTGTAACTAATGTGTGGTGCACCTGTGCTTGTGTTCTATGATGATGGACGGAGTGTTGAACATTGCAAGCACTCACCCCCAGTTAACTGATCTGGGTTTAATCCATCTACATTCTTTAGCTGACTCCGCCACCCCAGTTCAGACATGGCCATATGCAAATCAGTCTGACCCTGTGTCTCATGGGAACAGTCCAGCCCGAACTGCCAAGCCATGTCTTCCCTGGACCGGAAACAAGCATCCTGGGACCGGTTTCTGGCTTACAGCCGTCATCAGCCAGGCTATCTTGAATCCAGTGGCAAAGTGAGCAAGGGACCCACGTCTGGGCATACCCTGCCAACTTAGGGCGAACATAGCAAAACCAAAGGGGATGATGGACGGAGTGTTGAACATTGCAAGCACTCACCTCCAGACAACTGATCTGGGTTTAATCCATCATCATTCTTTAGCTCACTCCGCCACCCCAGTTCAGACATGGCCATATGCAAATCAGTCTGACCCTGTGCCTCATAGGAACAGTCCAGCCCGAACTGCCAAGCCATGTCTTCCCTGGACCGGAAACAAGCATCCTGGGAACGGTTTCTGGCTTACAGCCGTCATCAGCCAGGCTATCTTGAATCCAGTGGCAAAGTGAGCAAGGGACCCACGTCTGGGCATACCCTGCCAACTTAGGGCGAACATAGCAAAACCAAAGGGGATGATGGACGGAGTGTTGAACATTGCAAGCACTCACCTCCAGTCAACTGATCTGGGTTTAATCCATCATCATTCTTTAGCTCACTCCGCCACCCCAGTTCAGACATGGCCATATGCAAATCAGTCTGACCCTGTGCCTCATGGGAACAGGCCAGCCCGAACTGCCAAGCCATGTCTTCCCTGGACCGGAAACAAGCATCCTGGGACCAGTTTCTGGCTTACAGCCGTCATCAGCCAGGCTATCTTGAATCCAGTGGCAAAGTGAGCAAGGGACCCACGTCTGGGCATAGCCTGCCAACTTAGGGCGAACATAGCAAAACCAAAGGGGATGATGGACGGAGTGTTGAACATTGCAAGCACTCACCCCCAGTCAACAGATCTGGGTTTAATCCATCATCATTCTTTAGCTCACTCCACCACCCCATTTCAGACATGGCCATATGCAAATCAGTCTGACCCTGTGCCTCATGGGAACAGTCCAGCCCGAACTGTCAAGCCATGTCTTCCCTGGACCGGAAACAAGCATCCTGGGACCGGTTTCTGGCTTACAGCCGTCATCAGCCAGGCTATCTTGAATCCAGTGGCAAAGTGAGCAAGGGACCCACGTCTGGGCATACCCTGCCAACTTAGGGCGAACATAGCAAAACCAAAGGGGATGATGGACGGAGTGTTGAACATTGCAAGCACTCACCCCCAGTCAACTTACTTGCCGAAACCTGCACTTATGACAGCTGCCACATGGTGGCACTGTTTGTGTAACTTAAAGATGAGCAGAGAAACAGTTGTTTGTTAATTCAATATACATTCAAAACTACTAATACCTGCCACCCAAGTCATTCTTAAAGCTTTGACGGCCTTAAACAGTCTGAATTATCACACTTCAGTGCGATGGTTAGTAGTTGTGTAAGTACAGTGGTAATGTGTGGTTCAAACTGTGACGGCCTCCTGATGAGGGCTGGACACTTATTTTTTTTACAAATTAAGCACTGGAAGCCTCACTCCATGAAACCAGGCAGGCAAGCAGCTCCCATGGCAGCAGAGGAAGGCTGCTCTGCCACGGTCCACCTGAGCAATCATGCACATGTTGGGCAGGATGAGTCTTTAAACTCCTTCCTAGCCACACAAGTGCCTGACAACAAAGGGAGAGCTGCTCTGCCTGCAAGTCGGCCATAGCCCAAGCATCCAGGACAGCTATCCTCCCACCCCTCAATTCAACAACTGTATGCAACTGCTTGGATTTGCACCAGGGACCCTTCAAGCAGCATGATGTCTTTCTTGAGAGGAGCAGGGGTCCCCTCATGCTCCAGCTCCTTCCCATTCAGGATGACATTACATCCAGGGTGGGCTGTTCCTCGGCCACTCAAAACCCAGACAGGCCGGGATTGTGCATGGAGGGTCTAGGCAGCAAGGGGTCTCTTGGGTCCAGCTTGGGAAGGCACAACAATTCTTACCCTTGAATCATGCTGAGTGAGTGTGGGTTCCGTTTCAGGATGGTTTTCTGTCACACTGGTCTCCTCCCAGGCATGGGCAGCGGCCCAGCAACAAGGGTCTCCGCCACATACTTCTGCTGGCAGACCACTCTACCAAGTTTGCTCCTGCAGCACTGGAAGGAGAGCCTTGAGCCGCATGTGGCCCTGGTCCTCAGGTTTCAGTCGGGTCTTCTGGGGAAGAGCTCTTCCCCGACCAGTCTTCGCCTAAGCAACCAGCAGCCCTGGAGCACTCCACTAACCAATACGTGAGGAGAGGGAGAGGCCTTGTGCCTGCGTTCTATCTCAAGGGTCGCCTTCTATTAATGATCCCTCTAGAAGTTCACTACAGGAAAACCTTGTTATGACTTTTACTTCCTGTAGATCCTTTATTTATCTTCTCTGCACTCTGCCAGGGCCATTGCCAAAACCAGCAGGGCTGATACAAGGGCCTCTATAAACTATCCAGTCGAAAGAACTGAAAGGCGGTTTGCATAAAGGGGAAGGAAATAATCAAAATGAGCATATCACCCACGCAATGCAATCCTCAATATCCATCATGGATAGGGTTCAGTGGGTTACCCACACCAGTCATCGAAGGGGAGACACACGCTAATTTGTTCACTGTTGCACATGTGCAACCTGAGACATCTAGAGGCATCACAGACCTCTTATTGATCAATATTGTATGACTGAAAGCCACTTGTCCCTTTAAGAAGTTTAACACCAACCACTGTGGGTTGCATAAGCTAATTAGCATGGAGGATTTAGCCAGCCAAATCGCTTCAATAGCTAAGAACAACTGTGCACCACCAACCACAGAATTAAGAAAGAGTTCTGGCATTGCTGTCCTTGTCCGGGCCAGGTGAGGTTTCCTATGTTGAGTAAAATTAAATCCAGGCTCCACTCCTAACGGTGCCCTTACATCAATTCCTTTAAGTTTCAACGGTGAAACCGTACTTACCCTTTCTTTTCCCAGAAGCTTCTCTGCAGATCTTGGGAATAACACCACCAAATCTCTACCCGGCATCGTTTCTGATCAGAAGTATGACAGTATCTGATTGTCTTTGACTCGCCAATGTTCTTTTTTGATTAATGAAAGCATTCTTTCCAGTTGCTTTCTCTTTGGCTTGTTGTGAAGACATAATCAGATAATCTTAAGTAGTTTTATGTTGTTTTTTATATATATATATAAATTTGTGTGTCTCTCTGTGTACTGATATATTGTATAGTCAAATATGGAAGTCATTTCTTATTGATCTAAAGTGTCCTTTATCCTCAATCATGCTTGCTGTTAAGTTTCATGGCTCTACAAGGTCAAGAAGCCAGTTTATTTGCGGTAGTACATTTGCACATTTCTTCAAAGTGTAACCTCTTTTTTAGTGTTGTCAACTTGAAGCCGGATTGAAGGAGAATAATGATCTCAGTATTGTGTTCATGAGTTATATCATCTCCTCAAGGACGTTCCGCGCATCATCCAGGAGCAGACCCTACCATCTGCTCACTAGATGAGCTTTGCTTAAATTAACAAGTGTTTGTCACGTGATTAGGTTCCATAGGCTTGTAGTCAGAGAAAACGTATATAAACTGTACTGAATGCGATGTATTTTAGCATTACGAGCTCCGGTTGGTTGAAATGTCAACTGTCTTTTGATTGCTTGTTCTGCTGCTTGCGATTTTTGCATTAACCTCTTCGGTGCTCAGGACGGCCCCCGGCCGTCCGATGTCACGGTGGGCGTGTGCTAAGGACGGCCGGGGGCCGTCCGAATCCCGCCCACTTATTAATTCTCCCGCACAGCGGGAGAATTCACGCAGCGCCGAAGGGGTTAAACAAAAATTAGAAGGTTGGCTTCCCGACATGTTGTGCTTTATTTTAACAGATGGTGCATTGGCGGTGGAAAATCAACTCCTCTAGCAGTAGGCAGGCGAGCTCTGCACCGGACTTCTTATGATGACCCCAGACACCATTGGAATAATTACAGCCCTTGTCAGGGTGAGCCGAAAGCGACCAGACCATTGAACTGGCAGAAAAAGAGAAAGAGAGTGCCGACCCATGAGCGGAGGATCTGCTGGATATGGTGCCCATGCTGGCCTAAGGCCCTGGTGGTGCAGTCGCTGATGCACCCGGAAATGGAGCTGCATCTGTGGGACCACCAGTGGGTAGAGCACAAAGAAGTAATACTCAGTCGAGCCCTGCAATAAAACTGACTGTCACCAAAGAGCCCAGTAGAGGGGTGCAAGCAAGCAGACAAGAGGCTGATATCACTACTGAAGATCGGTATAAGTCCACAGCACTGCCTGTCCCTGGGCATAAAGATCGCAGACACTAAAGTACTACTAATATTTTCAAACGATTAAGACTGATTGCAGAACAGTTGTCTAGGAGGTGTTTCCCTTCTCTACATTCAAGTGACGCTGATGACAAGGACCCTTCCTCCTCCATCCTTCTTCTCTTGAGGGACTACCCTACAGCCAGGGGGAATTTATTGTTAACGTCTCTTGGATCGCTTTTGACTTATTAAGCATTAAGAAACAATCCCCTAACATCTGGGAAAACCCCACTAGTTTCTGTGAGTAACTGCACAGTGGGTTTGAAGTATTCAGACCTAACAGTGAAGATGTCAATCAGTTGCTGCAATTGGTAGTGGCGAGCGAGGTGAGAGAAAGATTGGTGGAAAAGTTGGCATGGCCAACAGTTGCCCTGGTAATGAAGAAGAGTTGTGTGCAGCAAATGATGCGCTGTTTAATGCGATTTCAGATGTGTGCCATGTTAAAACTGATTGCTGTAAGATCTTGAATTGTGAGCACAAGAAGGGCAAAGCACTGGTTGATTATGCATGCAGATTTAAGGACGTGTTTTAGAGATACTTGGGTATAGCACATCCTACAGGAAGATGTAGGCGCTGCCATTTTTAGCAAGGGTTATTAAAAAATGTTAGGAGTTAATTGATGAAGATCTGCATGAGATGGCAGACTAATTAATTTGCTATTTGGTGTAAGTTGCTAACCACTGTGTAGCATCACAAAAGAAAAAGAGAGAGAGTGTAGAATCAAAACTGATATTACTGAAGTTGCAGAATCATTAGAGTGTGGGGCGGGGTCCCACAAAAGGAGAAATAAAAAGAAGGAGGAGAGCTGGGTTAGGCCTCAGGAGCAGCTAGGTCATGTTTTGTCTGCAGACAGCTGGGGTACTGGGAACAGAACCATCCTAACATTGTACCTAAAGCACCAGCCCTCCCTGATCAGTCTGGATTTCTTCAGATCACTCAAACCCATTATCCTGAATTATAGGACAGCCCAAGAGATTCTGACTGTGCCATGAATACCTTAATACTGGTAGATGAGAAGGGCCCTTATGTACATTGTGTTGTTAATGATAAGCCTATTACCTGTCTCATTGACACAGGCTAGTCACTCACCTCTAAAAACCTCTGGATTCCCTTCTTTACCTTTCTCGGGCATGTCCATAGATGTACTCGGTATTTCCAATCAACAATTTCCTCACTATATTTCTCTGAGACTCATTAGCGATAAACATCCCTTTTGTTCGGCCCAACTTCCCCAACTATTAAGTTAGGCAGGGGCATTCTGTCTAAGCTAAATTGTACCATATTTGAAACTACCATGGTTCCTTATTTAACTGAGCTACTTTGACAGGTACCATATAGTCTGTAGCCCACTAGGGCCAACGATGTGGGGTTCTTATCATTAATAGAACCAGTGAAGGTTGTCCCTCAGAAGAAGCTACTTAGATTACCCCAGTACCTGCGAAAACCTGAGGCACAAGAAGGGATCCACCCTATAATAGCAGAATAATTAAGCAATCTGTTTTATTACCCATTGTTTGTAAATATAATACCTTGATTCTTCCAATATGCAAGGCAGGGAAGGCCAACGTGTACAGGTTCATACAGGACCGTAAGTCATTAATAATGTGGTTATCCCAAGCTTCTCTGTGGACCCTAACCTTGCCACCATCCTTTCGTGCATGCCCGCAAATGCCCAATGTTTTATGGTGATTGATCTTTGTTCTGCTTTCTTCTACATCCCCATACATGAAAGTCAGTATCTCTTCTCATTCACATTCGGAGGATCCCAACTTTCATGGATCTTCTTCCTCAAGTATTTACAGAGCTCCCTTCATTCTTTTCCCAGGCCCTGAAAAGGATCTAAATACATTGGTTTTCCCCTAGGGTTCTACTTTAGTTCAATATGTTGACAATCTGCTTTTGGCATCTGTTACTCCAGATCATTACAAGGAGGACTCCATCTGTCTCCTCACCAAATTGGCTAATTATGGGCAGAAGCTTGCAAAGGAGTACTTTGAATGGATGTTTTCCTACTGAGGAAATGTATATGGTCATTTTGAGTCCATGCTCCGACAAAGTGTTATATTTTTAAGTCAACATTCTGTTGGTTATTGTAATATTGTGCACTTTTGTTCACAGATTTTCACTCATCCCTTTCACTGCACTGTTCACTTGGAGCACCTACTTTATGTGTTCTTTGCAGAGATGTACATATTTTGATTGAGAAACCATCAATGTATATATATGCTTAAGGTTTGCACATATATGTGCATATTAATATGTGTATAATGATCAAGTGATAGGTCTTTTTCAAAACTCCGATTTTTGACTTGACCTATTTATGATTGTTGCCTAGGAAGCATAGGCTATCAGCTTCCCCGGAGGGAACCCTTGTTTAGTTTTCTGTGTACTTACCCAGGTTCCTAGGGACAACGGGTTGCCCCGTATTTTGTGTATAAATACAACTCATTGGCATAATCCAGTTTTGATAGTACCAGCACAATGATTACTGTTTTTAGCGCTTCTAGGGTTAGAAAGTGCTTCATCTCGTTAATCTGTCTCGACATGAATTTAGAAACCACGGATGAAATCTGAGGCCTCGAATAAGGCTCAGTATCTACCAACAGACATACCCAATGCTTTTGGCCACTGAGGTGGTGGTCGGAAGAGTTCCCATTCCTGATAGCCAGTAGGAGTGAGTCCAAAGGTGATTTTTGTAGTTAGTTATCGGAACCTCAGTTTTCTCTAAGTGCGATTTCAAGCCATTAGTGCCCAATGAATTCTGGATTAAGGAAAGGGTTTCTTGGAATTTCACTTTGGTAAGGAGTCTATCATCCAGTTTTACCACAATCTGTGTGTAATCTGCGTACATTTATGGATTGTGGCTTATTGTGACAAGTTTCTTTCACCAAACGTTTGCATAAATATTGAACAGGTGTTGCAAGAGAAAGGATCCCTGCAGGACTCCCCACTGCACCTGCCTTTCTTTGGCTGTATTTGGAGCCAGTTGTATAGCTTGCGAAAGGTTGGTCAAGCAGAACTTTAACCAAGTGCCTCATGGAGCAGCCCATGTCGTCAGGAATGACATGATATGTGCAGCAGCGGGTCATTGGTATGTGCCCTTCTTCCTTCCATAGCACAAAGTTATTGCTAGTCCTGTGCCAGTTGTCGAAAAGGGTATCAAGGACCCTTTATGCACCTTCAGATGGACTTTATCCAGATGCCATAGTGTGTAACTACTCAGATGTTGTGGGATTGTGTGTATGTTTTCAGAATGGGTGGAAGCTTACCCCTATGCTTGTGCAGATGCCATTATAGTAGCTAAGTGGTTACTCAGAGTCTTTATTCCTTGGTTCGGGGTACTGTACCAAATCATTAGTGACCACCGACCAGTCTTTGTGTCAGCAGAAGTGCAGGCAGTTTGCAAAGCTTCAGGAGTAGGTCAGCATTTTTGTTGTGGATATCACCCAAAAACCACAGGCAAGGAAGAAAGGAATAACTATACGCTCAAGAACAAGATAGCAAAGAAATTATCAGAAACAATTAAAATGGACTAATGTCCTGCCATTAGCATTATGGTTCCAGAGACCAATTCCTTCACAAAAGAGCAAATTCAGCATCTATGAAATATTAATGGGTCGAACCATGATGCTGCCTTTGAATTCCCCAGCTGCTAAGTTGGACTTACAGTTGAATGATGATACAGTCTTACAGTATTGCAGAAAGTTCATACAATGTATCTACAGTTTCCATTCTCAGGTTCAAGCAGCCTTACCTGAGTGTCTGAATGAAGCCTGCCACTCCCTCCAGCCTGGTGACTGGGTGTGCATATGTTTACACCAGAGGAAGACCAAACTGCATCTTCATTGGCTTGGTTCCTAGATGGTCCTGCTCATCAACAACATCCCTCTGAAATGCTGTGGTCTGGGGACATGGATCTTCTCATATCATTGTAAATGAGCCGTAGTTCCTGGAGACAACATCGATCCTGCTTCTGGACCTATGCCGGGCCCTGGATCTCACCCTGACAGAACTGTAGCTGCTGATATTTTGTCATCTGCCAATGGAACAAGTCCTCAATCCCTTTCTTTGCCTGTTCTACCACCACGATGTGATGTTGCCACTGCACTTCTCATCATTACCACATCCGTTCGATTTAAGCTGCATCCTCCTTCTGGATACCGGATCCCTCTGTGGATCAGTCCTGTTTCATTGCTCTGGGCATCTGGTTGGTGGTGGGATACTTCCTTGCCACTGAACAATGGGTTGTTATGCCGAGACAGAACTAAACTGGCCCTTCCTTTGCTTGGGGGCTGCCGCTCTGCCTATAAGAGTAACTCCTACAGGTTGATGTTGGAAAAGAACAGACAGGCAATTCATTCTTCCTCTTGCTGGATTTGCATGCAAATGCCTGTTGATGTGAGAGATTTCCACTGAACTGAAACCGGAGGAGAGCCCACTCCTTGCATGCGAAACCCCATCAACCCCACAACGGACTGACTCAGGGAGCTCAGGCCCAAGTGTCTGTCCCACTAGACCTGCTCAAGCTCCATTGGGTGCCCGGTCAGGGCTTTCCACTTTGCTGAAGCAGGGGCGAACCCCATCCTGGAAATTTTTGCAATACAACGGGCCAGTGAATGGACCCCAGACTCACGACCTGCTCGGTACAATAATAAATCCCTGAAATAATAAAGGACAGAGACTCTGAAAACACAAAAATCCCTGGCTCTCAGATGCATCCCTGAGTTTCCAGACATGTTTGAGGTCAGCCAGCCTTTCAAAGTGGGTCAGTCTCTGCAAGTGCATCTTTTCTTCAGTCAAGCCTCAAACACAATTGGGCTTTTATGCCCCTTTATGGGTGGCAGCCATGAAAAACTCCATGATAGCAAAGGTCTCTCAAACAATTGGTGGACCAGAAAGGTTCAACAAGGGTTTCTGGGCAAAGACGGCAATGGAAAGGAGAGCTGTATCATGGTCTATTTGTTGGAAAACGTTGTGTATAACAAATATGATGTCATGGGAAACAAACTAGACAGAAACTTGTTATCATATAAATATAGAGAGACTAAATAGCTGCATATACTAGGGATTAGGAAAGTGGTAATTCAAAACTGGGCTTTTTGTGATTAAGTATTGAGTAATTGATCAAGAAATATGGCAATAATTTTAAACCTTGATAATGCGGCTTTGCCACGAAACACGTGTTGCCTGAGGGGAGCTGACGTTTCATAACATCACCAGAAAGGATACGAATGGAAAGAAACTGAATTATCTGTGATGTGACTTGTAGATATCTGGAATATCAGGATTTCTGGAAATTGAAGGAACTTTTTTTTTAATTCAAAGATTGGTGAACTCAAATAATGCACATAAAGTGACACCTTCATATGTGCATAAGTACTACCTTGCAATTTATTTTCTATGAAAGATACGATAAAGTGCTGATTATATATTTATTTGAGTTTTTCCCGGACATTGTACTTAATTTGTAACAGTGGAGGGTAACTAGTTTAGGTGAGTGCATGCCAATTTTTGTTTACCCAAAACTCTGGTTTGTGCAGAACATATTCACAACATTGATAATGAGTTTTTCCTGATATTTTGAAAATAATTTTCAATACTCATTTAAACATTTCTCTTTTTATGGCTATTTGATCAAATGTTCACTTGCTACTGCAGAACTAGCTATTTTATAATTTCACAAATTAATCACAGTATAAATTGTCCCGGTAAATCTGATCTGTCCCATATGAATTCCCCTTTTGGTTCAGTTCTAAGCCAGTTCATCCTTTAACAGAATTATTACAATCATTATAGGTGTCCTCGTGACATCTCTATTGCTGCCATTTTAAGCCTGAGAATTTACATCACCAGATCCCTATTTTGGAGTTTCTTAGAATTAAGTATAGCTATTTTTAATTTGATTTATTAGCTTGGTCTACAAAAATTGCCTACAAAGAAGTCCATGAAAAGTAGGAGTGGTGATGCAGATGAAATGTATGTTTTTTGCATCAGACAGTTATAGATGTTACTGGATGACCTGTTGCAAACAGTCAATCCCTCCTAGGCCACACTATGCACCCAACCACATGCTGTAGTGTTGACGTGAAATACTATCCAAAGGAGACCAAATAAAGTAACAAGCATCTGCCAATTTAAAGCAAATAACTGAATACTTTCTCACCAGTGATGTGGCCTAAGGCTGGTCCCAAGTCTCCTACCCTTCAGGGTAAGTTCAAAGGTCATTTATTTTGTGTAATATACAAGGTTCTGCATATGACCAAGATTCAGATGAGGAAGGTAAAACATCATTGGTATTTTAATAATGTCAGATTCCCAGTACGTAACGTGATATCCCAAGGTGGAGTCAATATTGCATTCATCTGTATCTCACACCTATTGTCTCCATTCTTATTTATTCTTCGTTTGTATGTTGTTTGCCAACTCTCATTTAACATGCATTTCTGGTTCTGTCATTGAATTCATATTTTCCTTAACACCCTCCTCTTCACCAACAGCTCACTTCTGGTCATCCTCCTTGGATCATCTACTTCTGTCTTTTAACTCTACCTTTCCCCGCACCCCCCTTTTACCTTCTTCTACAGTATCACTGTGATCTATCACCATCAGGATCTCAATTCCTTTTCATTCTCTGCTCTTGTAACCTGATTTTTGCTTTCAAAAGCATTCCATTTGTCGTCCTTCTTTTTTAGACAAACTACTGAATGCTTGATCACTGCAACCTCTGATCACTGCTTCTCAATCAGGGAACTTCTCCTCCTTAACTTTGACTATCTCTCTCTCTGTAGTCTCTCTGAGCATCTCTTGAACACGTTAATGTTCTCCTAAAGAAAACATTGTTTGGTCCATTCCTCCATGCTATGGCGTTTTGATCCCGTTTTTCTCCAACTCCTCAAAAGTGTGGTTCATTTTTGCTCTTTTCTTATTGCAAACATTGCAGTCCCTTTTTCAATCTAGCTTTTGCACGTAAGCTTTTCCAGGAACGTCTAGTATCTATCACCAGCACCTGACATTTGTTTCCATCTTCAAACTCTTCACTTTCCTTATTCTCCTTCACTTTTCCTCTCCTTTGACTTAAATGATTATCCTATTGTTCTTGACAGTCTTACATTTCTGGACACTTCAAGGATTGATCCTAGTTGGCATCGTTATATTCTTCTAACTATTGTAGCCTGGTCTTCTTAGATGTGAAGTAGTGACAGAAGACACAAGAACAGTTTTTGTGTTGAAGCTGCCTTCCTGGAGTTATCTTTTCTCCTTTCTGTTGTACCAGCAAGTGAATTATTACTGCTTTGATTGTCATGCAAACTTTTAATATCTCAAAATATATTAATAGATGAGTATGAAAAGTATTTTTTTTCTCACATGGATCAGAGATCATTGCATTTCCTGAGCCACTTTCAGTGAGGAGGATGGCTGTGGTTAGGGCTGCTGAAGTGTGGCTTGCTGTAGTGTTATAACTCAAAATGATGGGGCCCCACTGTTGAATGTGAAGAGGGGGCCTTCATTCTCCCATATCTTACAGATATTGATTGATATAGGCTAGATGGGGAAACCCCTGAAGGTTTGAGGGGTCCCTTGGCCGCAGGGGCCTCCTATATGCGTGGCTTGCTGCCTCGCTCACGGTTTAACTGCTGTTGGTAATGCCCTTCTTAATTCTCGAAGTTTGAAGGTAGGCGCAGGGTACTGCATGCTGTGGTGTGTTTGCCGCTGTGGGTGTTCCCCACCTGCGGTTCCACCTCTGCGACCTGTGCTCTTGCTGACTTACCAGGCTTCTTTGCTTCCTCGCGGATCGTGGGGGGCGAGGAGGGCGCTGATTGAGTGGCTGTTTCCAGTGCTTCTTATTTATTTATTTATGTATGTATGTAATAATTTATTTATTGATTGATGTGTTTTATATAGTGCGGACATTACCCAGATGTGTCAGAGCACTTAACAATAGAGCGCAGGACAGGCGCAGAACGCCCATAGGGCTCCAAGGGCTTCAGCCCCTCCCCCCCCGTCGTGTGTCAGCCCTGGGCTGAGACATCTTCCCGGACACACACACAGACAGTTCTTGAGCTGCTGCGGGCTGGCTGGTCTGGCATCTTATCGCAGCCGCTGTCTTATCGCAGCCGCACCCAGTATTTCACAGGTATTTAAAAGACCATTTACTTGTCAACGAGGCTTTGTTGTTTTTTCACCTGTTCTAGAGCCCCTGCATCTTCACTCTGCCTATTCCTTAAAGTTGCAAATTACTTTTGCTGCCAGTGTGAGAATGCATTTCCTGAAAAGTAACCTTAGGCTTTATTTGTTTATAGTTTTATACAGGTCCAACTCCACCCGAAGGTGTTGAGGCACTTTGCTTGAGCACCAGTTACATTATACAAGGACACAATGCTGGAAGTATTAGCCCCCCTCCAAATTTGGCTCTACATTGCTGGAAGTATTAGCCTCCCCCGAAACTTGGCTCTAGTTGTGTCCCTGGCAAAGACCGTTACATGAGAAATTCAGAGTACCAGGGCAGTAGGTGACGTTAGGTATATCTACTATGGTTATTCTTGTGGAGGTTTTCTGACCATCCACTGTACGGGGCTTCAGCCACTTTCGTCTCCCACTCCGGTGCTGTCGTGTTGTCTCGCTGGTGGCGGCTCACTTTCACTACGGCCATGCATCCCTGTTCATTCCTCCTGAACTGTTGTGTGAGATTCCCCATAATATCGGGAGCCGTGCACAACAATGTAGCTGGCAGGTAAGGCTGCTTTCCATTGATTCTTCTACTATTTCTTTTCAGGCATTCTGATACAAACACTCTTGTAGTGAGACAGGCAGTGGGAGTGTGCTAGTTTTCATGCTTCTTTGCCTGCAGCGAGCCACCTGACAATTATCCTATTTTTCACCTAGCTGCTGGAAAAAGGTAAATGGAGAGAGAGAAAATACATCAAACAAAAGGAGATGGAGAATATAGCAGTTAGGAAGAGGAAGGGAAGGAGAGGGGACAGGAGGAGAAGAAAGGAGATGGGGGGAGTGAAGACAAGGAGAACGAGAAAGAGACAGAGACCAAGAAGGGCGATGAGTGGGAGAAATCTGAGGAAAGAGAGAAACAGAGGAAGAGTGGGCGTGCTGGAGGAGTAGGAGGAACCAGGCAAAGAAACTAAAGAAGGGCTTAATGGGTGGAAGGGGCAAAAGAGTAAATAGAAGGGGTAGAGAGCCGAGAAGGGACGAGAAGGGAGACATGGGAAGCACAGAAAGGGGTGAGGAGAGGAGAGGAGGTGAAGAGGAGGAAGAAGAACAGAGTAAGAATGAAAAAGAACTTACATGAAAGAAGGACAGAGGAGCTGAAGGAGAAAGAAGGAGAAAAGGGGGAGAAGTAACTGAAAGAAGGAAGGGGCAAGGAAGGAAAGAAGGGGAGATACAACTAAACAAGAGTCAGTAAGTTAAAGCAATGAAAAAAGGATCACATCAAGTAAGATTAAGCATAAGACATGTAGGACAGCTAGGAACAATTAGGGAATAGCCTAATGGGCCACCTCAAAACGGAAGTGATATGCATCAAGATGAAGCAGGAGGCGGCACAGGGCAGGGGCTGATAGCTGAACCTCCCTCGGATCCAGGGGGGTTAAATAAGAAACAGATGAAAACTGCGCAACCTCTTAGGTTAGTTGAGCCACTTTTTTAAACCAATCAACAGAAGGAAACACCTCAGACAATTCCACCTAGTTTTTGCATGTCGGCATACGATAAACCTATGACCAGCAACCAACCAAAATGCTCACCTCCAGGAGATACTAATGAGCAAACACCTGCTAACAACCCAGACGTGGGGCACCGGAAGGTACTTCAGCCCGACATCCTCCATACCCTTGCCCATACCGCAATGAATATGGCAACAGTGGGAATTGAGGCAATAGGTCCCCGCAAAGGATGAGGATTGAGTGGGCCCGCCCTACAGACCTTCCCACAGACATTACAATTGGAAGAGATAACTCGTTCTGACCCAGCAATGATGACACCAATGGTGTTGAGAAACTAGCTAATGAGGATCAGAGTACAAATGTACCAGCTGAAACACTGCCCCCTGTTGTGTCTTATGTGCTCAAAGCCTCCCATGCTACACACAACAATGATTTTAACTGTGTGGGCCGGCCTGACAACGGAAACAGGAGTCATGTGTAACTCAAAAGAAGAAACACTCTTGTTACTCCTGATTGATCAAACAGATAAATGAATGGCTAGATCAACAGATACATGTAACCTATCCAACAACTCTAGCAAGCTAGTCCAACAACAGCCACTTCATTATGCAACCTATGTGCTCCAAGCAGATTCAAGATATAGACCACTGTGCTAAATAAAGTGACTCCTTCTGTACCAGTGAAATAGAGGAAGAATCGGCTTTGAATAGGCAATCTAGTAAAATCTACAGGTATCTGAAGGCTAATATACAAGAGGTCAAATTAATCCAACCAAATTTGAAACTGTCTGGTGCTAACTTAATTAGATGAACATGAGCCCAACATCATTACAGCATAGGCCATGCTCAAGCTAATCCTCAAGGAAGTCTCTGAGATTAAAACAACTCAAAGGGAGCATGATAAAAATCTTGAACAATTAAATGAATAGGTAGATTGCCGGACAGAAAAAATCAGCACAATTAACCCTGCCATCCAGATAGAGGCCCTAATTGGAGAAATGGAAGACCAAATTCTAGAGGCAAACACCAGAATATTTGTTTCTTCAATCTAGGACATAAAAGTGAAGGGATGGAGAATCACTCTAGACAAAACAATGTGTGGATAGTTGAGATCCCAGAAGGAACTGAGTCCTTGTCGGATCATTTGGCCTTCATCACTTGGATTGTACACCTCTTAAGAGATGAAATACGAGAAGAAGAAAAATACAACCATCTGGAAGGTTCACTGGTAGAATATCGATGACATAGCTATTGATGTTCAAAATATCGAAAAAAATATAGACTACAAAAATATCGACTCCCATACCTAAACAGGTAAGTACAAAAATATTGAAACAAAAATATCGATGTAAAAAATATTGATGTAAAAAATATCAATTTAAATATATATATAAAATAAAATAATATATATTAAATATTAATATTAATTTTAACAAAATTAATTAAATTTAATATACATTTTAACAAAATATAACAAATAAACTTAATTAAAAAAGATAAACACACAAACATAATAACTTATACATATATATTTACTTTAAAATAATTAATAAACTATTATCTTTAATTTATTTTAAAACTTTGAAATTATATAAAAATAATATATATAGATATCAATAATTTAAAATATAAAAAACATTCTATAATAAATTAAAACATTAAACTATTAAAAAATATTTAAACTTAACTTTCCCAAAACAATCAGTGCAACAGTAGGGAAAGTGTTGGATAGCAAAATAATTAAATTTACTATTCCAACTCCAGTGAGTGCAACAGTAGGGAAAGTGTTGGATAGGGGAGGGGAAAAAATTACTATTCCCACTCCAGTGAGAGCAACAGTAGGGAAAGTGTTGGATAGCGGAGGGGTAAAAAGTACTATTCCCACTCCAGTGACAGCAACAGTAGGGAAAGTGTTGGATAGCAGAGGGGTAAAAATTAAAATTTCCACTCCAAAGAGTGCAACAGTAGGGAAAGTGTTGGATAGCGGAGGGGTAAAAATCACTATTCCCACTCCAGTGAGAGCAACAGTAGGGAAAGTGTTGGATAGCGGAGGGGAAAAATACTATTTCCACTCCAAATAGTGCAACAGTAAGGAAAGTGTCAGATAGCGGAGGGGTAAAAATTACTATTCCCACTCCACTCAATGCAACAGTAGAATAACTGTTGGATAGCGGAGGAGTAAAACATTTTATTCCCACTCGAATGAATGCAACAGTAATTAAAGTGTTGGATAGCGGAGAGGTAAAAACTACTATTCCCACTCCAGTGAGTGCAACAGTAGAGAAATTGTTGGATAACGGAGGGGTAAAATTACTATTCCCACTCCAGCGAGTGCAACAGTAGAGAAAGTGTTGGATAGCGGAGATATAAAAATTACTACTCCCACTCCAGTGAGTGCAACAGTAGGGAAAGTGCTGGATAGCAGAGAGGTAAAAATAACTATTCCCAATCCAGTGAGTGCAACATTAGGGAAAGTGTTGGATAGCGAAAAGACAAAAATTACTATTCACACTCAAAGAGTTAAAAAAACATTACAAATTATAAAAAAATCATAAAAATAAATAAACAATATTTAGAAATGAAAAATCAAATATATTAAATGTATAAAAGAAAACATATTATAATATTAATTACATATAAAAACCTACAAATAATATATAATATAAAATAATAAATACATTTATAAAAAAATATTTTAAACTAGAAAATATTTACAAACAAATAAATTAATTAATACATAAATGTATTTATTATATTTCCTACCCTATAACACCACACCAATAACAAAAAACACTTCAACATTTTTAATTAAATGTTTTTCCAAAAGTAACATAATTAATAATCAATTTAAAAAATATTATCAATAAAAAACTTAATAAACATTAATTGACTACAAGCACTTTAACACTATGATATCCACAACACAAACCTAAATTAAACTCTAAAAACATAAAACACAATTAAAACTTATTTATAAATATAAAACTATTGCTATTAACAACTAATAATAAAGTAATTAAAATGTATTTAATACCCACCCTTTAACCCTTTAAAAGTAAAAACAACAGACAAAAAAATAAACAATTACCCAAAATACATATCAAATAATTAACATTAATTAACAACTATATATTAATTACTTAAATACAAATTACTTCCCACCCTTTACTCCTATAAACACCCAAAACACACCTAAAATTAATTAAACAATTACCATAATTAAGTATCAATTTATTAATTAACATTAATTAACATCCAATTAATTAATTAATCAATTAAAAATAAATTAATTCCCACCCTTAACACCTATAAACACCACAACACACACCTAAAATTAATTAAAAATTACCATAATTAATTACCAATTAATTAATTAAAATTAATTAACATCCAATTATTAATTCATCAAGTAAAAATAAATTACTTCCCACTCTTAACACCTGTAAACACCACAACACACACCTAAAATTAATTACACAATTACCATTATTAATTACCAATTAATTAATTTAAATTAATTAACAACCATTTAATAATTAATTAATAATAAATTACTTTACACATTTAACACTATAACATCTCAATTAAACAAATATTAATACATTTAAAAAAATCAATACATTTAATATAATTAAATTCCTTCCCACGTATTCCCCTATAAACCCACAACCCGCTACAGAACTTAGGGGCTGATTACGATGGCGGGCGGAGGCACATCCGCCGTGCTGGCGGTGGTGGAAAATGCCCTTTTCCGCACTCCATCGGCGGTCTTTGCGTCCGCCGTATTATGATGGGCGTAGATAGCCCATTTCCCATCCGCTGCGGTGTTCCGGGTTCCGCCGAAAATCTCCGTCCGCACCAGTAGCGGACAGAGCCAAAAGAGAGGTTCCGCCATGCGGAATGCGGTCACGACCGCCGGTCAAATCACGATGCCTCAAACAGCCCACCACACCGCCTCGGAGAATCCGGCCAGTCGAGGATGGCGGTGGCAATACTGCGGATAGCTCCATGTCTTCCAGTCCGATGGGGAAACGGCGGTCTTTGGCCTTTCCGCAGCAAATCCGACCGCCGCAGACGGATTTTCAGCTTTTCCGACGCTGAATAGGGATAGGGAGTTTCTGGCGGTGCATCCTAATCTGGCCGGTGGTTATGCCGCGGTACCTGCGGGTGGAAATTTCCCGCTAGCACGGCGCTCGGAATGCTTTTCCGCCCGCCATCATAATCAGCCCCTAAAAACACAAAATTCAAATTTTTTTTTTTATAACTTCTAAAAATTTAACACATATATTAAAAATACAAACAATTGTTATACAAAAAAACATACAACACATACATATAAAATATATACTAAAATACATAACATTAATAAACAAACAATATTTTTAAAAACTATATTTTTGCAAACGATATTAAACACTTCGATATTTTTAAAATCGATATTACTTACCTTAGGTCGGTATTCTTGACCACGATATTCTTCCTGGCGATATTTCTGACCCATGATATTTGCAACTCGATATTTGTGCAACTCAATATTTGTGATTCGATATTCTGCCTCTGCACTCTTCTGGAACAATTAACCTGCTGTGGATCAACCCTCTCACCTAGCTGGTCAGCGAGCGTCTACTTTGAGTTTGAGCTGTGCTCAGTGTATCACAGGCCTTGCAAACACACCAAGAGTGTCACTAGCCACTCAGAGCCCCAAATATGGAAAATCACAGTGTGACTGGAGTTGCATGGTGATTTGGGATGTTATAGGCTCCACACTGTCAATCACACTGTAAGTATGAACACAGGATCTACCAATGGCTTTGGAGCAAGAACTTACAGCACTGTGCAGGACAGTTAAAGGTAGCAATTTCATTAAATTATATTGATCTGTCGATCTATCTAATCTATCTATCTATCTATCTATCTATCTATCTATCTATCTATCTATCTCAAGCTTTTACTTTCTAACTCTCTATACATATCTATCTGCTCCCTGTTTGCCCTTGCCTTGTATTGGAGAATGCAACTCAAGCTTCCTGGAAGTGAATCATTGCTTCTTTGTTGGCTGTATCAATGGCTGTAGAGAGGTTGAGTAGCATCAATCAATCAATCAATCAATCAGGGAATTGTAAGCACGCTACTCACCCGTGAGGGTCTCAAGGCGCTGAGGGGGGGGGTCCGCAGATCTGTTTAGCCGAAGAGCCAGGTCTTGAGGGTCTTCCTGAAGGTGTTCAGGGAGGGGGCGCATCTGATCTCTGCCGGTAGCTCGTTCCAGGTCTTGGCTGCAATGTGAGAGAAGGATCTTCCGCCTGCTCTGGCTCTGTGGATACGCGGGGTTTCGGCCTGTGCGAGGTTGGAAGATCGGAGGTTTCTTTTGGGTACATGGAAGTTGATTCTGTCGTTGAGGTATTTGGGTCCGTTGTTGTGTAGGCATTTGTAGGCGTGAGTGAGGATTTTGAAAGTGACTCTTTTCTCCACTGGTAGCCAGTGGAGACTTCGTAGGTGTTGGCTGATGGGTTCGTGTCGGGGGATGCCGAGGACGAGTCTGGCGGCGGTGTTCTGTACTGTCTGGAGTTTGCGGAGTAGGGACTTGTTGATGCCGGCGTAGAGTGCGTTTCCATAGTCCAGTCTGCTGGTGATGAGTGCGTGGGTGACTGCCTTCCTTGACTCAGGGGGGATCCACTTGAAGGTCTTGCGGAGGGTGTTGAAGCAGCTGGAGGTGACGGCGTTGACCTGTCGGTTCATGGAGAGTGATGAGTCGAGTACGATGCCGAGGTTCTTGGCGTGGTCTGAGGGGGTAGGTGGGCTTCCGAGGGCGGTCGGCCACCAGGTGCTGTCCCATGCAGAAGGGGTGGTACCGAGGACGAGGACTTCTGTCTTCTCGGCGTTGAGCTTCAGGCAGCTGTTGGTCATCCAGACTGCGACGTCTTGCATTCCTTTCTGGAAGTTGAGTTTGGCAGTGGTGGGGTCTTTGGTGAGGGAGAGGATGAGCTGGGTGTCGTCGGCGTATGATACGATGTTGAGGCATCAAGAGACAGGGGTTATTCCTCTTTGTGGTTAAGAGGCCATAGTCAACTACCATAAGTGTGGCAGTCTTAGTGCTGCAGCACTATCGGAAGATGGGTGGTAGGTGGAGGTTATTATTGATAGAGAATCTTGTAGCTGAACAAGACTGTTTTCTCAAAAACAGCTACAATAAAATTTAGTTGTATGATTGGGCTGTGCTTGGAGCAAACCATCTGGGTCTGGGGTGGGCTTTTTCATCAGTGGGAATTTTATTCTGAGAGAAATATTGGCAAGGTGTGAAGACATCTCCATGGAAATATTTAGAACGTTTAATGGTATAATGTCATCTTCATTGGTGATACTGGTGAGTGAGAGGATGTTGAAGGCTGTCCACTTGAGAAAAGAAGTAGAGGAACTGGAAGCAAGGTGGATGTTTGATTGGTGTTGGTCAATGGGGCTTCATATTTTATTTCTTAGTAAAGAAGTGATTGATGGCATTGCAAATGTCTACTATTTGAGGGATTGTTGGGTCTGGTAGGGGGCTGTCACAGTGCATGACCGCTCAGTCACTTTGAGGATGGTAGCCCATTTTCAGGTGACTTTGGGTCAACTGATGGGATCTGTGTTCATAATACAGAGCTTTGGGTTGAGTAAGGCCATCAAGCCTTTTGGCCAGGCACCATTTCTTTTGTTTGTATAGAGCGCTTGTTCACTGAGTGCTCTAGAGAGTACCAAGGAGCGAAGGGTTTGGTTTTGGAGGATCATGATTTTAGTGTTGTGTTGAAATATACATGTTTTTTTCAGGGTGGTGTTGAATTTGTTGAGGGGGTATGTTCACATCTGGTGAAGACGTGAGTTAGAGAGCTTGTTGAGTTCATCGAGAGAGAGTCTGTGACAGAGCATTTGAAGTTGTGATATTTTGCGAATTAGTGTGGCATGAAGGAGGGAGAAAGGGGTAGCGAGGTGGTCAATCCAGTCCAGATGTGTCAGGAGCATGCATTAGATTGAATGTGAGCTCATCGTGTGGTTGAGGACGTTTGTTTTGGAATGGACAGGTTCAGTGACATGCAGATTGATGTTCAGGGTGCTGAGGGTTTTTAGGAGGGATTGTTACATTTTGTTAGTGCTTGATTTTTCTGGGAGACTGAAGGCTCTTAGGAATGTCAGGTATGTATGTTTAATAGAGCCAAAGGTGATGAGATCTGAGAGTTTATTGTGAAGAACTTGATGGTAGACTCAGATACAGAGATGGGAAGTAGAAGGTAAGGAGTTCAAATGGTTTGAGTATTACTGGTTCTCAAAGGGTGCAAGGCAAGGTGAATCTGTGAATGATGATGAATCCACAAACTATCTTTTGTATGAGATGGGCACACTGTAGCCTATGGGGGTGGGGCATTGAATGTTCATGTGGCTATGGCCATGTGCTTTTATTTATTATTTTATTTATTATTAATTTTATAAGGCGCACAGCTACCCGGAGGTTTCCCGGCGCCATCGGACACGAACAGAGTAAAAGGAGACTATTGATTGTATAACCACGTTTTTAAACATTTGCGCAAGTTTGTATAGATGGTTTCATTCCGAAGTGACATAGGGAGCGAGTTCCACAGAGAAGGGCCCAGGCAAGAGAAAGACCGGCCGCCCATGCGCGACAGTCTGGTCCTAGGAACCAAAAATTTAGCCTGAGTGGAAGGACGGAGAAGGCGCAGTGGAAGGTAAGGATAGACTAAGTTGTTCAGATACTGTGGTGCTGTACCAGATTAAATTTTATACATATAGCTCAGGGCCTTGAATTTAATACGGTTCTCCACCCTAAGCCAGTGAAGATCGCGGAGCGAGCCTGAGATGGAGGCCCTTCTAGGAACCTGGCAGAGTAACCTGGCCGCCGAGTTCTGCACTACCTGAAGTTTACGAATCACCTCCTTATTGGCTCCTAAATAAAGGACGTTGCCATAGTCCAGCCTGGAAGTAATAAGAGCCTGGACCACAGTTCTTTGCGTGGGACCTGGCAACATCCAAAGGATTTTTTTGAGCCACTTTAGGATGGTGAAACAGGTTGAGGCGACCTTGACCGCTTGCTGCTTCATTGACAGCTGGTCGTCAATGATTACGCCTAGATTGCGGACCTGTCGCAATGTGCTTCGTTTCTGTACTGAAGATGATGAAGAGGGCATCTAGGTTAATGTGTGGTGATGTTTCTAATACATCAATCAAAAGAAGAGGGGGGACTAGGAGCGATATAAAGGTCCAGTACTCATGCTCCCAGCAAGGTGATGTACCAACACAAAGAAGGGGGTATCTGTTCCTACAGAAAAGAAATAAAGTCTAATGTGGAGTGTAGGTGGAAATCTGCATTTAGAGCAAGGGTCCTACTAAATGGAAGCTAGAGCCCTCACACACCGTGATGGGTATCATGCTTCAACATAGGGCTTAGCTCCTCGTGGGGCGGGCGCTGCAATGACCCTCGGGCCCCGCTAGAGGGCTCTTTGGTGGAGATTTTCTCTTTTGAGTTGTATGTGTGCATGGGGGTCTGTGAATCTAGGGTAGAGTGTACGTGAAAAGAACTGTGGTTAAAACTGCCTAAGGGGTCTCAAAAGAGGGTTTATTAAATTATCTCCTTGGTGGGGTTAAAAAGAGAGAAAGTGTGAAAAGTCTGTCACTGGTATGTGAAGAACCGTGACAGTTTCCATACGTGAAATGGAATTTAAAAGGTCGACATGTTTCGTGCCTAATGCTCCTGGTTTGCATATGGTGAGATAGAGAGGGAAGAACCCCTGAAAATAATTTTTTACATATAGCTCAAGGGACATTCATTGGTAAACTGTACCTGGTAAAGAGGTCCCTAATTGAGTAAACGAAATCCAACACTCTGTTTGTGTCTTCGGAGCTCCATGGATCGTGTCTGAGGACCGCATAATCACTTCGGTCAGACAATGATCAAACGTGGTGCCGCATGTGAAACCTACCCCTCACTGCCCGTCCAGAGTACCTGTGAGTGTGTGCATGGTGTTGGTCTGTGCTTAGGGCCTTATTTACAACAAAATGACCTAGCGCACCGCCTCAAGCCATTTTGATGCACCAAGCTGCATCATTTTAAAAGCACAGGGATGCGTCATATTTACAACAATATGACACATCCCTGCGCTTTCCCCTGCACTGGCACACAATTGGCTGCCATGCACCAACGCAGGATCACTGACATAATATCGACAACAAAAATATCGTATTTACAAAATATCGGCGTCATAATATCGACTACAATAATATCGACTACCAATACTTATTTATAAAAATACAAAAATATCGAGTACACAATATCGTATATAAAAACATCGTACACCACAATATCGAAATACAAAATATCGTTAAATTAAATATCGTTTAAATTTAATTAACATACAAAATAACAAAAATATCGAATACCAAAATATAGACATCAATATTATCGACTTTTGAAATATCAACTATAGAAAAACTGCTCAATTAAATATATCTTTAGCACCAAATATAAATTCACATTATAAAACAATATAAAACACTTAAACAACATAAAAAAATAATTTGCAAACACATCAATATATAAAAATAAATTTTTTCTCTAAACAAACAATTACAGTAATAAAATAAAATCTGTAAATATATAATGCTTACATCATTTCACATTCAAAACAATGTTTAAAATATTTTAAAAAAGCAAAACGAAAAAATAATTACTTTCTACTAACAGTTTCTTAATTAGTGTTTCCCTTATATGGAAACAAACAGCCAAAACAATAAAAACAATTAACTTCAACGAATCAAATACTCACATTTTAAAATACACCAATAACATAAAGCAACCAATTAAATAAACACTATATAAACATCAAAGGGTCCATTACGATGTCGGGCGGAAGCACTACCGCCGTGCTGTCGGATGCAAAAACCACCAGTTACCGTCCGCCCGCCGCAGCCCACACGCCCGCCCAATTAGGATGTGAAAAGTCAGCCAAACTCCGCCCGTAAGCCAGCGATGCCGTCCGCCATCAAAGTGCGCCCGTGGACGTAGCGGCGAGGCCCAATGGAGACACACCGTCCGACGAAATCACGTACCGCCCGGCGTACAAATTACGATGCCGCAACCAAACAGCTCCCACTGCTAAGAGACACCGCACGAGATACCAAGGCGGAAATTCGACCGCACGAGTACGGACACCAAAAAGGCGGCCCACCCCGACATGAATCCTGCACTCCAGGCCATCCCCATGCTGTCAAAACAATAAAGACCTGGCTAAATGAAAGTTTCTTTACTGTCACCTTCAGACACTGCATCAAAAGTGAGTTTCAATTTTACTCCCACTTCATGGCGCCCCATCCAATTGCCTGCAGTCCCAAACTCTCAAATCAGTACTTTAAAAAAAGAAACACTGTCGATTAAGCCACCCTGCCAACTATTCCCTCCGTCACCACATGTGAGTGAAGAAAACTTACTTCCAAAGTAAGTGAAGAGAGTGAGCGGGCACCTCACGTATGCAACACCAAAAAGGCTACCGGCAGGTTCTCGCCAGTATGCCCACGTATATCATCATCGGTTACCCACTCACTAGAACAAGGAAATAGTGTCCAAAAAGAAGAGCAAGGAAAACAGAGAAAGGAAATCAACTGTTCCAAAACCAAGAACCCCGTGCTGAGCCAAGAACCATGTGCTCAAATACTATTAAAAGCAAGTCAAGACTCACTGTCGTATTACCCCCTTTATTTGAAAATGTGAGCTTGCTCAAGTTAAAAGCACTGCATGTTGCTAACCTTTTCCAAGAAGGCCAACATGTTTCATTGCCAATCACTTATGTTATGGCAAATTCATCAGGGCGTGGGGTTCCAATCAATCGCCTTCTAGGACAATATCTTTTTATTAATAAATGCGGGTTGGCTGAGAAGACAAAAAGGACAGTGATTCACTCTCATTAAAAAACTCTCATTAAAAAACCCGGACCAGACACAGTCCCACTACAAGGTAATATATATCTTATTTTTAAGAGTCAAACATATAATTACCCAGTGCCAGCAGGGGGCTTTCATACCAGCCTGCACCAGACCAAGAAGGGGTGTATACATCACTATTATACCTTCTTTAAAAAGCACTGCCGTTGCTTGTCAATTTCACCTATGGAGATAATGTCATACATCAGCTGTATAATCGACAAGTACCTAACTTCCTCATCTAAAAGTGCCTAAAATGTCAAGGCATATCTCAGTCCCATAACATATACAAACGTTCATTTCTTGACACTGCCTTGCCAATATGTACATATCGTTACCCAACTATAACTTATCTACAACATGTCAGCCCATTATCATTGGCCTCCTTCATAATGGCTAAAACAGACCGTCTCCTCTACTTGAATCAGAGACTTGTCACTCACATTCTTCCGTTAATCCTCAGGGAACCTCTACTAAACTTCCAGATCAGTCACAGCCCCAACCTACTCTTACCGCATCGAGAATTTCCTACAGCGGCATCTCGTTCCAGCCTCGCCGAAAAACGGCTTGTACCTGATGCAGCACCTAGGAGTCAACGCGCCGCGGCGACGCAGGTAGGCAGACACACAACAAGGGCACGCAAACACCGCACACAGTGCAAGGGAGGAAAAACTGAACATGGCCCCCCCAGACACCCCTGTGTGGACAGGACACATCCACCACTGCACCCACAAATGTCACACCGTGCAAAATGAAACAACTCGCAACTACCGGGCACACACCAACCGGGACCAGGAACTGACGTCCCCGTCACGGCAACGCAGCGCAGCGGCGATGACGCAGCTACACATGCGTACAACGCAGAGGCCAACTACAGCGCCATGCATGGGCCGCACACAAATAACACAGGCACACAACTACACACACCACACACCAGCCCCACCCTGAACGCACATGTCACGTGGCATACCTGCATCAGTCATGTCCCCAACCGGCAACTCACAGGTGCCAACATGACGCCACACAAGTGTACCGAACAGGGCAGTGACGCCATGCCAAAATAGGACACACCCTTGTGTGCATAACATGGCGAAGCACACAGCGGCTGCGACATCACGCCGCAGAATATGTACCGCGTCCGCAAAGGCACGCCATTACCATGCAAAAATACTAATACCATCCGGCACCCAATACCAATACATGCAATACGTAACACGAAAAAACCGGGTGCCTGACAACAGGTGTTACCAATTACAACACACACACACAAGGCCGAACGTATAGCGGAAATGCAGCGTGCCGCCCACATACGGGAAAGCAGATAGCACTGAATGGCCTTCCATTCCCACTCTGAAACCACATTTCGACTAAACAAGCCGGAGAATACAGCCATTGTCCCAACAACAAGCCAAACAGAGGCATGCCGAGGAAACAGTCCAATGTGCAGAGAGCGCACAACATGAAAGAACTCCTGACCACAAAAAGAAATAAGAGCACTCCTCCATGTGGTTCCCATGCAAGTAATCTGGAAGGAGTCAGACACCACTGACCTTGACCATTCATAGAAGCATGTGGGATGAGGACCTGTGTCCTCCGCACAAGCTACTATAACCCAAACCCTGCCTCCGTACGACTATTCCAGATTTCCCAGCATCATCGGAGGGTGCACCCTGCTGACTGCACACACGGCTGGAGCACGCCATCACATCGCCCTGTAGCAAAATGGCAGTTGCACCACAGCTACCCAACTACGCCGGACAGATGAGGCTGTACAACCAGAGCCTGCTACAGATATTGGGCTGTGAAAATCTGGCCTTGCTGAACGTAAGTTACCGAGTAACTTACCGCATCGCAATGTTCAGCTGCGTCATCCCCGTCTTCTACTGTCGGAGGCGTCCCTTCCACTGTCCTGTGGGTTTATGTCTCTCCAACCCGGCATGTCCAAAGGCGGACCTGGTACAACTGTTCAACCCCCTGGACGTCCACGACAGGATCTGTTCAGTCTATGGGGGCATGGCGTATGTGGCTGCAATCGGACCCACACTGCAATGGGACCACTGTGCCTACACACGACGTATTCTGGAGCACAGTTTCATCGAATGTCATCCAACATGTCCCATCAGGCTCCTACAAGGGACAACATACGAGGAACACATTGACAGCCACCATCCGCTTCATTGGATGGCATCCGTGTTTACCACCAATGCCATGGAAGCCCTGCTGGAAGGTATCGCATACCTGACAACCTGTCAATTCGTCGGGCCCCGACGCAACACCCCCAATTGAACAATGATGTCCTACACCGTACCCATGCTTGGCTTTCGCACAGACTGGGCAGTTAGCTGTACAACAACTGTACCATACAACCTGCAACTAACACCACACCATCAACTACACTTCCATGATATCGGACATTTCGGTTACATGCACTCTGTTCCTCACCAGATCCAGTAACTCTGCATGAACAGGGGGAGGCAGAGGTATGGGATTTGTGTATGGCAACCACATGGACAAAACTGCACGTACAACTATGCCATAAAATGTATCCTGCGCCCATGAACATATGCACCGGTCAGTGGACAGTAATAGGTCTGCTGTAGTATGTGAGAGCTGTCACCTCACCTACCTCTGTACTTCCGTGCCAGGACTTTTGCATGGACAACAAATGCATCCCCCAACAACATGACCCCAGTGACTGTGACATGTCCAGTAGCCACCACATTGCAACAACAAGTGAGACGCTGTTGCATGCACGTAGGCTCATGCCCTGATGTCACCTCACACGCAGGTGTGTCGGAGTTACTATTGCAGCAAACCTGTAACATGGAACTGAGATGTACTGTGCCCATGATGTCAAGCGGTCTGGTAGGCAAAATGAATACTGTCTGTGTCAAAGTCAACAGCTCCTCAGTAATTAGCAAATGTACATTAGCACAGCAACGGCTAAGCAGTTGTAACTCTGAAGCCCACATCCCATAGTCAACAACTAATCACATGTACCCCTACGCCCTATGCTATGTGTAATCATGCTGAGTATATCCTCCACATGCATTTCGCTGCCGGTAGTGTCCACTATACTGCATCACGGAGGACATAAGTCCTAATACATGGCTTGAAGTAAATATGTGTCTCTGCTGAATCATTTCACAAACACAAGTACGAATGAGAGAGGATGAGAGTGTGTGAAGTACACGGCAGACATGAGATGACCATGTAGTCCACTGTCATTGTATGTCAACGCAAATGAGTAGCCGCAACAGTGGCCACAGGGAAATACCACAGCTCGTGGAGCTGGACTCGTCAGACACTGAAGTGGCCCGAAAGATCATCACATTAACACTGACGTCCTGGTCACTACAAAGCACAGTCCTACACATGTCTACAATGTCCCACACAGTCTGACCACACACTCAGCAACCAGAAGTAGGAGCCACGGTAAAGCATGCCACAGCAATGCCTGACAAAACACACACACGACATCAGTGTGGGTGGGCAGCACTGCACAGTGAGTAAGAACTGCAGAAATGCTTACATGCACAATTGAACTAGACACAATCTTGACAGTCACACTCCCTGCACACACACAACGTCTGAACCATAACAAGTAGGAGTCAGCCTGAACTGCAAGGACACACCCACACACTGCATACTGTGCAACATACAACACACACATCTCATCATATTCACAGACCACAACACGGTTACAAACATCCACCATGGGCCTGGGTAACATATGTGTGTAGTCGACATGGCCACAACACACACACACACACCAACGCTACCACAAACTCACACCACGCACACCACACACCACCACCTCCCAAATGCACACATTGAAAGTAAGCCATGTGCCCAGCCACAATGCACATCACATGACTAACATACACCTACACTGCTGGCCACACAGCAAGTAAGCTCACACATGCCCGCATACTCAGCGCATGCTGCCAGTCCACCTGTGGCTAGACTCACACCCTGTGCAATGCATGCACGCAAACATGACACAGATACATTAACACAGAAATAACACCAAATACATGCAGTCAATCCGTTGCACAGAAAAGCCGATTCATCACACACACACAAGTAGCAGAGTCTGAAAGAAGTTAAGTCCCTGCCACGTGTACAACACATTAGAATGTGAGACCAGACATTGCAATTGCTGAGGTCACATACTCGGCATCTGCCCCACTTAACCAAGCACACACTGCAACAACTGCAATCAGCAGCTACACAGATACAACCGACTACAGGGACAACAGCATCCAGTCACAATGTGAAGCAGGAGTTACGCTTGGCTCAGGTGGGTGGGTGTGACGGGTAGGTGCGCACATGCAATGTTGAGACACACTGTGTTGGGAGGATTCCGGAGCACTAGATTACCGCTGTCTTGGGCATTTCTAAAGACCACCTGTCTGGGGATGAATGTGAACACGTGTGTGCACAACAGGTGGACACACGGAAAATGCTGCATCAGGTGTAGACGTCAGCCCACCCTCTGTGGACATGCTGGATACTGCTGTGCGTCCGCCAGGCCCTTGCCAAGGCACACACATCCCCTGTCGACCAGGGGTATCCCCAACATTGTCCACCTGCACAGGCTATCCAGGGCACGGGATGGCAGTGGAGCATGGTGGGTGAGAGGTCATGGCGCGCTCCTCCTGGTCACATCATGCAGGCAACACATCCTCAATGTGCAGCATGGCACAAGTCAAATATAAGTAGTGTGGGGACGCACACATCATGAGCAGGAGTGACGTCACGGAAGGTGGCTCGCACCATCTCACTCATTGCCTATTTTCCCACACACGTTACAGGCCATTGCAACAGAGAAGCCAGCGCGTGCACAAGCAGCTCCAAGCTCGCCCCAGAGAGGCCAAAGAGTGAATGTGTGGGTCCATGAGCTCCAGTTGGACGCGGCCTGGGCCGCTAGGGCAGCTACAGCCTCTGTGTGTTGCAGGTGGTGTATCCGGCTTGCGGAGCCTGTCATGCATTGTCAATGTTGTCCGGGTCTCGAGTCGGGGCACCACGCAGGTGGACGGCGTCCCGCCACTGTACATACCGCGAGACAGACACTCCTTGGCCTCTCTGGTGCGAGCTCGGAGCTGCCTGTGCACGCGCTGGCTACTCAGATGCAAACGCATATTGGGGTGAGCGAGGGGAGGCCATGAGGAAAGGTTGAAATATTACTGTTTGACTTTCATTTAGCATGATGAATGACCCTGATTTGTTTAGAAAAAGACGTGTCTCGTGTGTATTGCAACTAGTATATGAGCCGATACACTTCACATGTCTTGCATTTAGCCCCGCACCTAGCCCCGCCCACTCGACACATTTAAATGAGTACCTGCACTATAATCTTCCCATTCGAAGCACTGACTGGGGTGACAACTATTGGACGGTCTGGTGTAGTCCACCCACGCGTACATGTGGGCCCTCCATGATCCATGTCACCTGCGGCAAAGTGATGTCATGGGCAATGACGGAAGTGAGGAGAGCTGTCTGCCCCACGCACAGATGGCGCATCAGCTCAACAGACCCAGCACTGAGGGCAGCAGGGGTCACATGTGCAGGGGCACCTGTGCCTGGTGTGAAGGCACATGCATTTTGACAGCACATCGAGCAATGTGTAGTCTTCCCACATCTACTGTCCATTGTCAGGTGGACATACAGTAAGATCACAAGGCAACACATCTGTGTGTGTGTATCCACTGTGACCAACACTGCGCAACCATCAACGTACTCGCTCTGTGCATGGCCCACCCCGCAACGGAGGGCACATTCAGTGCCACTATCTCACACACACATCCCTATCACGAGGCATGGTGTGTCCAATCGACAGTGCTGAGTTAGCGCTTATCCGGAGGGTCCTGAACAGGAGACACATGTAACCCACTTGGCAGTCTGTGTTGTCACCTACTGGCATTGTGCAGTCAATGTGCAGGCCAGGCCTGCTGGGACTGAGAAGGGCAGCATGGCCCCAGCCTGCCATTCACACGAGCAACAAGTGCTCTGAGACCTGCATTGCCAATTGGCTGTGTCACTGGATGTCTGACATGAAGTTGCCATGTACCACCACTCAGGAGGGACAGACATGGCAAAGCGCCCGAGAGCTCACATACCCCTGCCACCTGCAGTAAGCATGGTGAGCAGTGCATGTTGGAACCCCACAGGCTCTGACTCATAGTGCTGAGGATCAACGACATGTGTGGCCCCCACATGCACTCCACACACACTGTAGTTGTCTTTCACACACAACAATCGCAAGGAATAGCCATGTGCAGTGTGCGTGGAGCTCGGAATCCAGGTACTCCAGCTCCTCGCTGGTGAGTGGACCTGGACATATCCTCTGCGTCATCGACGTTAAGGTGGACAGGTGGCAGAAGCATGTGTTGTTGAGGGATGCCAGGCTGCAGTCCCAGGTAGCTGTGGTAATGCCGGTCTCACTCCCACACTCATATAGCCCCCTGGGGCTGTTTCAGTGGGTCCAAGCTGCTGCGATTGGTGTACCATGTCTGACTGCTTCAATTGCAGATGAAGGCCTGCTCCGAGCTGGCCCGGGACGCTTACCTCCATAGTCGAACACGCAGGGTGCAACAGCGAGGGCCATTGGAGTTGGCCGTAAGGGCCTGGCCCATGGCGGGTACAGTCCGCTGATGCCATGTGCACTACACAGTATGATGTGCGCAATGCATCTGCAGGTGTGGCCATGACTTGTGTGTGGGAGCAGGTCCACTCTGTACAGGGCCACAACATGCTGTGTGCATAGGCAGGGACGGCCAGTGCTCAGCCTCCACATGTCTGTTGGCACATCATCATGTACACATTGGCATGGGAGCATGGGATATGCATATGCACACACATGCCATCTATCTCTATGTACATCTCACACTTGGCACGTGCAACGTTACGTGTCACTTGTGATGTGTATTTGCAATCACACAGCTGTGTTGTCATGGAGCTGTCAATGTGTACACCTGTCATTGTGTTTTGGAGGTCTGATCCGTACAGTGCTGAACATAGGGTGAAGTAGGGACATCAATGACTGTCTCATATCCCCTCGTGCAACAGGTCCCACTTGTTTTTGCCGCTCAGCCTGTGTCCATAGCGTTGTTGGTGTGTGCCATACTCACCCAGCCTCGGAAGGCCAGTGGCTGTGGCATTGTGCCCTGTTGCTCTGTGAGATGTGTGTACATTGTTTGTAGTTGGTGACAGGTACTGTGTGATGAGTGTGTGACACACTCATTGAATGGACTCTTGTTCTGTTTTTCACCCCTAGGTCCCTACAGCCTCTCCTGGCCTATCGACATACCACACATCAGATGCTTTTCTGATCATGGTGGCGGTTGCACATCGTTGAATAAACACAGGGCACAGACAGCAGTATGTGATAAAGGTGTATTTATTTTCAGCGGTGACATGTTATTGTGTGCAAGGTGATGGCAGAAGTGGTGCATGCTGTGACAATGAGTTGACGGTCATGGCTGCGTGATGGTCAAGGTGTACCCATGAAGTTCTATGTCCACAGTCCAACAGACACATGCCATTCACATGGCAGTGTGGGGTAGGATCGTATTACAAGTCAATGCAGTAGGTGGTCAAGGTGGCTGGCTGACTCACTGGCGTTTGGTGCGTGCGAAGTCCTCTCTGGACACCTGTTTCCTCTTCGGACGGCCCCGTCCACGTTTGGGAGGGGGGGGTTGTGTTGGTGGGCTACTGGTGGTGGCTGAAGAGTGCTCACTGTCTGTGGACGCAGGGGAACTCGATGCTGCACGACCCTGCGCCACAGCAGGTGGTGGCAGGGGTGGTGTTGCTGGCCTTGCTTGTGCCCTCCCCCCCATCACCAGCTGGCCCATGAGGTCCACAAGTTGGTCCATACGGGTCACGAATTGGCCCATATGGGCGTCCATGGACCTCAACACCCCAAGGACCTCCCGCGTGTCGGCAGCCGACCTGGCCCATTCTCCTTGGGCCTCTTCATAGGCCCCAAGGACTCTGGCGATTTGCGGCAGGGCTTGGCTCCCAGGCTCAGATGGCGTTGGCCTGACCCTGCTCCTCCCACCAGTACTGCTGCCACTGACCGGCCCACTCGCCACATTGCTCACCACGGTCCTCGATCTGGCTCCCAGGGTGGAGCCCGACGGCCGTGCCATCCCTTGCGCAAGGGCTGTGGCCAGGGATGGCGTGGTGGTGGTGGTTGCGGCGGTGGTGGTGGTTGCGGCGGTGGTGGTGGTTGCGGCGGTGGTGGTGGCCGCAACGACCGTGGCAGCAGGGGTCTGGGACTGGTCAGCAGCCCTGGCTGATGGGTTGGTGGGTAGGAGGGGCCCTGGGGAGCGGTTGGGCCCTGCCACACCAGATGGGCCTGCTGGGTGGTCCTCGTCCGAAGAGGTGTCCAGATCCTCTACATCCGTGAGTCCTGCTCGGGGGCTTGCGGACTGGCTGTGCTGGCTGCTGTCTCCCTCACCAGCATCCAGCAGTTCGGCACCTGTGGGGAGAATGAGATAGGTTATTGTGTTGCACCTTGCAAAGTTTGTATTGGTTGTCTGACATTCACAGTCTGTGGACTGTCGTGCACAGGTTTCCCAGAGGCGTGTGTGTGGATGTACGATGTGTGTGTGCCTGGGCAAGGCAATGGAACAGTGTGATGTGATCATGTGGCATGGGACGGATTGGCAATGACAATCTGTGTGTGTTGCTGTACTCCTACATTTTGTGGCTTGGGTGTATGCGGGCTCCAGTCCCATCGACGCTTTTGAGATGTAATATGCTTTTGGGGTTCAAATGGAACGCTTAGAAACGCCGATGGCAGAAGGGGGTACAGCCCCCTCAACGCTTTTGAGGTGAAATATGCTTTTGGGGTACATACTGTGACATATGGGTGCAGAACGGGACATGTGTTTTGGCAACATGACAGTGCAGAGACAAAGGTGTGTGTATGTCTAACATACCCGGCATATCTGCTGACTGTTATCATTTATGGACATTACATTGGAAGCATTGTTGTGAGTGAGTGATGGTTGTGTGCCACACGACGTATTGCAGATGGGCCAATTCCTTGGTGTGCGTGCTACCCTCGGCCATGTGCATCAATGCAGTGCTCTTGGGGTGTTGACTGTATTATGTATGTTGTTAATCACAGTGTGATGTGCGCTTCAGTCACTGCAGACACATTATTTGTCATGGGCAGGTATCTTTGCATATCTACTGTATGTGGGCCAGCTGTTCGGATGACATACCTTACATGACACTGGGGCTGACAGATGAGATGGATGATATGTTGAATGTGCATTGTGTGCCTGTGTGTTTCATGGGTCCAGTGGTGTTTATGTGCATTATTGTGGTCCCACGCTGTTACTTCTAGACAGGTTGGACTTACATGGGCTTTGTTGTACGATGTATGTGTAACAGGCAGTAAGAACTACATGGACAAGACTTCGATGGTGTTGCTGATGTGTGTGATGAGTGGCACAGTGCCCGCCGTGTGGGTCTGTACTCCAGTGGGACTTGTGCATGCAGACGTGGCTCCTTAGGTGTTGCTGTATTTGTGATGGGTCATGTGGGGTATGACTCTGTAATACATGTCCGTGTGCACATTGGTCACATGATTGTGACAGGGAGCAGTGCTGCGTGTTCCTCTGCTACGTGACATGTCCCATGTGTTAGTCGTAATACAGTCCTCATGCCTACAGACACCCCGCCATGTACAGTTTTCCACCTACAGGTTGTTTTTGAGTGCGCAATGCAATGGATGCCACATGGTTATGGGAGGGAGGGGTGCTCCATGTTGCTGGTCTGTGGGAGCGGGGGCGGTGTTGTGAGTTGTGGTGCTGGCTTACCACCCACAGAGACCCCTCCATGTACGGTCAGATATCTATCTGTCGGCTGAAGGTGTGCACTGCAGTGGCTGACACATGGGTGTGGGGTGTGCTCCACCTTGCTGCGCTGTGGGACTATGAGCCTGGTGTGTGTTGTACTTCAGCTGTCCCCCTCCCACCCACTGACTTTGTGTTCCGGCTACTTACCTGTTACTTATCGGTTAGTGCAGCTATGGCTGACACATGGGTGTGGGTGTGGGAAGTGCTCCTTCTGGCGCTTATGGAGTACAAGGGGACCTGGTGGGAGTTGCGGTGCTGGCTGACTGTACACATGCCCCCATGGTTTTGTTAGTTAGTCTGTTGCATGTGTGAGTGATGTCTTGTGTATTGTGTACTGGACATGGGGGTGTTTGTCCCTCGGAGCTATGGCATAGTGGTAGTGCATGTGGGTACATAGCGATGTGCTGGTATACATTTGTTTGTACTTACCAGCCTCCACTCCCCCTGGTATTCCGGTGATACTCTCCGGATGTAGGATGCCTCGCACCTTCTCCTCCCACTCCTTGTAGGTCTTGAATAGCGCGGGATTACCTCCGCCAGTCCTGTCAGCCAGCTGCCGATTCTTGGCCTCCTTCTTTTTGACCACTCTTTTGATGTCGTGCCACCTCTTGGTGATTTTGGCTCTGTTGCGTGGCACGTTCCCGACTGCATTGACCTGGTCTACGATCCTACTCCACATCCGGTTTCTGGTGGCTAGTGTTGTCTGTTGGACCTGGTTCCCATAGATTTGTGGGTGCACCTTGATGATCTCGTCGACCATGACCGTCAACTCAGTGGAAGTGAACTTGGGCATTCTCTGTGCTGCCATGGTTTGTGGTTTGGTGTTTGTGGTGCTGGTGCGGTGTGTGGTGTGTGATGTGCAGGGGGTTTGTGGGTCAGGTGTTTGGTGGTGGTGGTGGTGATGGGTGTGATGGGTGCGTGTCTGTGGTGTGCTGCTGTCCTTTCTGTCTCGCTGTGTTCTGTGCTTTCATCCTCAGTTTGTAGTGTTGCAAGGGATTGTGGTCTGTGAAGGAGCTGCTTTTGTACTTACCTATGTGGGTGTGTCATGATGGTCTGTTGTTTTCAGGTGTGTTGTGGCTGGTGTTCTGGGATTTGTAGTTTATTTGTTTGTCCAGGGGGGATGTGTTTTCGGGATGTGTACTGTGTTTGGGTATTTGTGCGTGGGTTGCTGTGTGTACTTGTTGGCCATGTTGTGTGTGTTTCTTTGGGTCCACGGATGGTTTCTGTGCATGGACGTGGCCGCCAGGGCTTCCGCCGTGTCCATTTTCATCACTGTTGTTTACGATGGCGGGCGGTGTATTTCTAGATTTACCGCACTCATGTCGGGGCGATCCTAATTTCACGGCCGGTGTCTCGGTTGTCAGGGCGGACGGTTTTGGGTTGTCGTGCGTATTTGCGTCCGTGGCGGACGGATGGACTTAGACTCGGACATAGACGGGCGGTATTTTGTGTGTTTTTTCCGCCGCGGGCGGTGTTCGCTTCGCGACATCGTGATTGCTCGGTCGGTATTCAGAAGGCGTAGGCAGGCGGTTTTTTACCGCTATGGTAGATGGCGGATTTTATTGCGCCCGGTATCGTAATGGACACCCAAATGTTTACATCTCTTTTACACTTCTAACCTACAATAAAGAAGAAGGTGAAACTCTGCCCAACTGTTTCCTAAAAGAAAACTTTCATTACTGAAGAAATCTTTAAAACTGCACTAAGTAAGTAAAACTGTATTTAAAATATAACAATACTAGTACCCTTCAACAATAATTATTTCTGAGACCTAATTTACTATTCTTTCATTCCTTACATTTATATCAGCTCTACAGATATCTTACAAAGCCAGAAAAATATTTTCAAAATTCTCACCAATAAAAGAACAATAAATTTAAGTATATTATATTTTTGCCAAAGCTACCTAAAATTATTTTTCAAACGTTATTCACTAATATATATTTTCTTTTTATCTATCTCCTCTGCAGCCAACAGCAAAAGCATCCAAAATAATTCTACAACCACTAACCAACTAAATACAATTAAAAAGTAAGTATATAATTTTCAATTATTAAACACCCTTAAATACCCACCCAAATAACCCTTTTCCCCTAAAATCCCTATCATCTACAAACAATATAATCAAATTATTAAAATGTTTGTTTTCTCTTCCCAACAGAAATTACATCAAGAAAATAGAAAATAAAGCTTGAAATCATTTCCTGGACAATTTTATTTACATCAAACTAAACATTGTAAGTATATTCACTGAAATGTAACTGTATTTAATAAATATGTGGTATTTATTATATTAAAAATTTTGTTTTTTTAATTTTCCCTAGCATAAAACAAAACAACATGACTGAAGGTGCAGAATTTGTAATGTCACAAAAAAATAAAATGTTATTATGTTATATGGGGTATGTCTATACACAGGAGAAACAAACTGGCCTTAAAGTGTTTTGGAAGTGTAGCAAATACTACTCTAACAAATGCTATGGAAGAGCTACTACTCATGAAACTACTGTTCTTTCTGTAAAAGAACATAATCACCCCCAAACATAACAGAGATTGAGGTTAGAGATGCTCTTGAAAGTATAAAAGAAGCAAGCACTAGTACTGATAAACCAACTACCCAAATACTAAAAGAGCAACTATTAAAAGTACCTCAACATGCATCAGGACAATTACCGTCCATAGCTTCTTTAAAAAGAACTATTGCCAGACAAAAAAAGCAACTACAAGTACCATACCTGCCCCTAAAACGTTTGCAGAAGTAGTTATTCCACCAGAATTAAGCATTACTCACACTAAAGAACCATTTATATTTTTTGATAACAAATGCCCAGATAAAATAATAATTATGTTTGTTACTGCAAACAATTTAGTTAAATTACAGCAATGTGACACCTGGATGATGGATGGAACTTTCAAAGTCTGTCCAAAACCATTTTACCAGCTGTACACAGTGCATGGATTGTACCAACATTCAAATATTCCATTCATCTATGCCCTATTACCAAATAAACAGCAAACTACCTACATAGATATACTCACTAAAATAAAAGAAGAAAGCAATAATTATTTTCCTTCAAAAATAATTATTGATTTTGAAATAGCCATGATAAATGCTATACTGAAAAATTATCCACACACAGCAATCCAGGGTTGCTATTATCATTTTAACCAGAGTCTCTGGAGACATCTACAAAAATCAACCCTAAGTGTACAATATGCTACAGACAGTACTTTCGCCTACCAAATTAAAAAGCTAATAGCACTAGCATATGTACCTGTAACTGATGTAGCAGAGCACTACAATATTCTAATAGAGAGCCCCTATTACAAAAGGAACGAAGACAAAATAAGCCCACTACTAGACTACTTTGAGGACACCTGGGTGGGAAGACTGCATAGATCAGGGCATAGAAGGCAACCTAAGTTCCACATTCCTTGGTGGAACGTGTACCTAAGTACCTTAAACAAAGAAGCCAAAACAAATAATAGTGTTGAAGGATGGCATAATGCCTTCCAAGCAACAACAAGCAGAGGTAAACCTACCCTACAAAAACTACTACAATCTATACAAAAAGAACAAAGCTATCAAGAATTACGGATGGAACAATCTGTAACTCAAATATGTCCCAAATTAACTAAAACAAACTAAAAAAATGTTTGAGCTACTGCAAAGTCAGGTTACCCTATACCCATCAACAAGAGGCCTAGATTACCTATACCTAATAGCCAAAAGCATATTATAAACTACAGTTCCACAGCTATTATACATTTTTTCATTCACAAAACAAACACTTTACACACATATATTAATATTATATTTTCACAATTATTACTTATTTGTGATATATATTTTTTTAACTAAAAAAAATATATTTACAAATAAATAATATTTATCAAAATATACTATATATCACAATTAATTTTAACAACATTTCCCACCCAATTAATTTGAAAAAAAATAGACTTACGGTTTATGTAGCTGTACAAGATGTATTCCAACAAGTAATAATCCTTACATCTGTCTGTTAATCCATGTTAAAGTTTAAAAAAGTCCCCAAAAAAATGCAAAAATCCAACAGGTCCTATATAAATCCATCCTTGCGAAATCCAAATAACGGAAACCCTCAAAAACCCGAAAAAGATCTAAAAATATAAAAATCGCTCCAGGAAATTCCGAAAAATAAAAGAAACTGTGATAATAATATTAGTTTAACAAACTAATACACAGTTCTTTTTTTTTAAAAACGCGTCTGTCTCTCCAACGTAAAGTCGATTAAAAGTAACCTGCAAAAAAGATTGAAAGCATACCCACCCACACAAATACACCAAAATACATTCATTAAATACAATAACATTAATTTATATCAACAAAACAACACATATTTAGTCATATTATCGTCTGTCTACACTACGCCTCAAACACTAACTCACGACAACTCACTAAAATATAACTAACAAGTACAGCACACCAAAAACGCAATGACCTAACTATAAATACAATATATATATCCTAACTAGACTAAAACATAAGTATTAAGTTAGAAAAAGAATTAAAATTTCCCTTACCTTGCTCGACGCGATGCAGCTTCCAACCGCGAGCTTCTCCGGTCCTCAATGACCCAATTTTAACAGTACGCGGTTACAAAATAGTCCCTGTGAACTAAAAATGGCTGCTTAAATAAATGTTTAAAAAAGGAATAATGTTAAAAAAATGCATTATATCAAAGTATAAATGTCAGATATATTTTTCTTATGTTGTACAATTTTTTCTCTATATTTAAAAATTATTATATATTTTATTATACTTTGTAAAGTTATAATAATAATTATATATAAAAATATATTTATGATTATTATAATTATATATGTATTTTTTATAATTATATTAATTATAAAAAAACATATTAATTATATAGAAATGTTAAATAAAACTTACCTGTTTAAAAATTATTTCATGCAATACAACAATGTAATAATTAATATTATTAATATTTTATATACTAATAATATTAATTAAAAATGTATTAACATGTAATAAAGTGATAATTATTTGAAAATGATAAACAATATTCACTACAGCATTATAATGTTACAATATTAAATAATAATTAACCATACAATGCTTTATTTTGTGTATATATATATGCCAAAAATGGTTATATTATTTGTATAAATATATTACAATGTTACAACTCTTGTTAAATAATAACAAAATATTGTTTGTATATCAAAATAAGAATACTTTTGTTATAAAATACAATTATATCATAAAATGTTTTTTCCTTAAAAAATTCAATTAACTAATAAATGTATGTAAAATAATTTATGTTCCTTAAATAAAAATAGACATATTTTGTGTATTTTTATTAATTTCTATTCCATACTATAAATAAAATTTAAAAAAATTCTCTTTCTACCTACTTATACAAAAATAAAAGTTGTTTGAAAATAAAAAATGTCTAATTTTTTTTATATGTATATCTTATTATTGAATATTTTACTTAAATATATTAATTTGATAAATGTACCATTTTAATTTACTATAAATAATCAGATTGGTTTTTTTACTAGTAAATTATAAACTATACATCAATTACACAATAAAAATTCATTATCACTGCACATAATAAAACACATTTATATTTCTTCACATATAAAAACACATACTGTAATTTTCCTACAACTCTTTATATAAAATTAATAAATACACAGCAAAAAACATATATGTAATCTAAAAATTTTAGATAAATTATAAATAATTTTAAAAATATATTTGTACATAAACATATATCACTCACTATTCCCAATACAATTAAACAATATTCATTGAAGGTGGTAAACATAAACAATATATAATTTACTCTTCCCACTACACTTAGGGGTCGATTCCGATTCGGGCCGGAAATTTCTCCGACCGAGCCGGACCCGGAGAGATTTCCGACCGAATCGGACCCGTGCAGTCCGACCGAACGAGTACGATGCGGCCGTATGTTATCGGACTCGAGTCGGTCGGACTCCCATTGAAGTCAATGGGAGCCGGTCGTACAACGCGTACGCGGGCTCCCATTGACTCAATGGGTGCGGAGTCGGACAAGGCGCCCCCTACAGCGGGTACGCGGCGATGCGATTCGCGCCGTACACGCACAGGTAGGGGGACCCATGGGTCCCCCTGTGTGCGACTCGCGCGGCTACGCGTACTGGGGGTCCGACACGGACCCCCGAGTACGGCTCCGACAGCTCTTTCGAGCCGGAGTGCGCGGCTCGGTCGGACTGCTCGCGGCGCGCATCGTACTTACCCGGCCGGGGAACGTCTCCATTGCGCGGTGCGAGTCGAGTCCGAGCGAGTCGGTCGGAGCGGTTCGAGTCCGAGTGAGTCGGTCGGAGCGGTCGGGACGCCCGGACGAGTCGGTCGGCAATTTCGCATCGTACTCGCTCGGCCGGACCCGCGTACGGTTCGGTCGGGAAACAGGGCTCCGAATCGGATCCGGTAAAGCCGAATCCTATTCGGAGCCCTACCGGCCGAGATCGGAATCGGCCCCTTAGGGGCCGATTCTGATGCGGGTTGGAAAAGCTTCCCGACCGAATCGGTTGGGAAATGGTGTCCGACCCACTCGGATCGGGAAAGTCCGACCGGCGGAGTAGGATGCATCCGGATGCTTCCAGATACGATTTGGTTGAACTCCCATTGACTTCAATGGGAACATTTGTTCCTAACCGCATCAGAATCGGCCCCTTAGAATGAAGTAACAAAAAATGCTAAACATTAACCATATATAATTTACTATTCCCAATACAGTATGCATTAAATAATAAAAACTGCTGTACATTAAACAAATTTAAATTACTATTCCCACTCCAGTCAATATTAAGTCAGGGAAGGTGCTGGACACTAAGGGGCCGATTCCGATTTGGGCCGGAAATCTCTCCGACCGAGCCGGACCCGGAGAGATTTCCGACCGAATCGGACTCTAGCAGTCCGACCGAATGAGTACGATGCGCACGTATGCCATCGGACTCGATTCGGTCGGACTCCAGTGAAGTCAATGGGAGCCAGTCGTACGACGCGTACACGGGCTCCCATTGACTCAATGGGCACGACGCGAACAAGGGCGCCCCCTACAGCGTGTTCGCGTCGATGCGGGTCGCGCCGTACATGCACGTGTAGGGGGGACCCATGGGTCCCCCCTGTGTGCGACTCGCGTGCCTATGCTTCCAGGGGGGTCTGACACGGACCCCCAAAGTGCGGCTCCGACAGCTCCTTGGAGCCGGACTGCGCGAGTCGGTCGGAGCGGTCGCGATGCGCATCGTACTTGCCCGGCCGGGGAACGTCTCCATTGCGCGGTGGGAGTCGTCCCCGTGCGAGTCGATCGGAGCGGTCGGGTCCTGCGAACGAGTCGGTCAGAGATTTCGCGAGCACACGCATCGTACTCGCTCGCCCGGACGCACGTACGATTCGGTCGGGAAATAGGGCTCCGAATCGGATCCGGTTAAGCCGAATCCGATTCGGAGCCCTACCGGCCGAGATCGGAATCGGCCCCTAGATATATAACAATTACTATTCTCACTCCAGTGAATATTAAATCAGGGAAGGTGCTGGACATTAAACATATATAAATTACTATTCCCACTCCAGTCATTATTAAGTCAGGGAAGGTGCTGGACATTAAACATATATAAATTACTATTCCCACTCCAGTCAGTATTAAGTCTGGGAAGGTGCTGCACATTAAACACATAAAAATTACTATTCCCACTCCAGTCAGTATTAAGTCAGGGAAGATGCTGGACACTAAACATATAAAATTACTATTCCCACTTCAGTCAAAATTAAGTCAGGGAAGGTGCTGGACATTAAACATATATAAATTACTATTCCCACTCCAGTCAATATTAAGTCAGGGAAGGTGCTGGACATTAAACATATATAAATAACTATTACCACTCCAGTCAGTATTAAGTCTGGGAAGGTGCTGGACATTAAACACATAAAAATTACTATTCCCACTCCAGTCACTATTAAGTCAGGGAAGATGCTGGACACTAAACATATAAAATTACTATTCCCACTACAGTAATTATTAAGTCAGGGAAACTTCAGGTCACTAAGGGGTCGATTCCGATGTCGGCCGGAAGCGCACCTAACAGTATTCGTCCGGAAAAAATACCAGCCGAACGCATGTTTTCCGACCAACTCGAACACTCTACCGAACGAACAAGTACGATGCGCATAACAGCCCAGATTCCGAGCGAGCCGTACTTACCCATTCCAGCTCCTGTTCCCCACCCGAGCCGGATCCGTAAACGCCGTATCGAGTCGCCCGGAACCAAATACACAGCACCTTCCGGCCGGACTAGTACGATGCGTCTTCCGTACGCGCCGAACTCGTCGCTATGTCCGGCACGTTTGAGCATCCGGGCGAGCCGTACATAAGCTCCGTTTCGCGCCACAAGACGATCCACGGCTACGAGACGAACAAACCTGCTACGAGTACGACTCGAAGACACGAGAAACCCGAACGAGACGATCCAAGCATGAATCCCATTGCGCAGGTCCTACCTATACTCTACATCTATTACCGGGACCGGCACGGACGCGTACGGCGCAGACGGTAAGTCAAACACCAACAATACAAACAAACCACACGTACACGAAATATGTCACACACACATAGGGATGCACAAATAACGTACACTAGCAACAGCAGAACCATAGGGGTGGGATGGCCAACACCAATGCCATACACACCCATAGGGGGATGGATGCCTGCCACTACTACCACCCCTACCCAGGGGTGCCTGGATGCCTGCCACTACTACCACCCCTACCCAGGGGGCCCTGGATGCCTGCCACTACTACCACCCCTACCCAGGGGGGCCTGGATGCCTGTCACTACCACCACCCCTACTCAGGGGGGCCTGGATGCCTGTCACTACCACCACCCCTACTCAGGGGGGGCTGGATGCCTGCCACTACCACCACCCCTATCCAGGGGGGGCTGGATGCCTGTCACTACTACCATCCCCACCCTTAGGGGGATGGATGCCTGCCACTACTACCATACCCACCCTAAGGGGGATGGATGCCTGCCACTACCACCACCCCTATCCAGGGGGGGCTGGATGCATGCCACTACTACCATACCCACCCTTAGGGGGATGGATGCCTGCCACCACTACCACCCCTACCCAGGGGGGCCTGGATGCCTGTCACTACCACCACCCCTATCGAGGGGGGCCTGGATGCCTGCCACTACTACCATACCCACCCTTAGGGGGATGGATGCCTGCCACTACCACCACCCCTATCCAGGGGGGGCTGGATGCCTGTCACTACTACCATCCCCACCCTTAGGGGGATGGATGCCTGCCACTACTACCATACCCACCCTAAGGGGGATGGATGCCTGCCACTACCACCACCCCTATCCAGGGGGGGCTGGATGCATGCCACTACTACCATGCCCACCCTTAGGGGGATGGATGCCTGCCACTACTACCACACCTACCCATGGGGGCCTGGATGACTGTCACTACCACCACCCCTACTCAGGGGGGCCTGGATGCCTGCCACTACTACCACCCCTACCCAGGGGGGCCTGGATGCCTGTCACTACCTCCACCCCTACTCAGGGGGGCCTGGATACCTGTCACTACCACCACCCCTACTCAGGGGGGAATGGATGCCTGTCACTACCACCACCCCTACTCAGGGGGGGCTGGATGCCTGCCACTACCACCACTCCTATCCAGGGGGGGCTGGATGCCTGTCACTACTACCATCCCCACCCTTAGGGGGATGGATGCCTGCCACTGCTACCACCCCTACCCAGGGGGGCCTGGATGCCTGTCACTACTACCATCCCCACTCATGGGGGGCTGGATGCCTACCACTACTACCATCCCCACTCATGGGGGGCTGGATGCCTACCACTACTACCATCCCCACTCATGGGGGGCTGGATGCCTACCACTACTACCATCCCCACCCATAGGGGGCTGGATGGCTGCCACTACTACCATCCCCACCCTTAGGGGGATGGATGGCTGTCACTACTACCATCCCCACTCATGGGGGGCTGGATGCCTACCACTACTACCATCACCACTCATGGGGGGCTGGATGCCTGTCACTACAACCACCCCTACTCATAGGACGGGTAATGCATGACACAACTAGCATACTCCCACATAAGGACTGTCTGTAAATTACATCCCAGCCCCCAACACCATGACAAGCGTGTGTGGTCTGTGTCAAATTCATACAACACTGAACATGACATTGAACATACAATGTGACCCCCTAACACATGTGTCACACATAATTGTGTGTGTGGCCTACACAATGCAAGCAGACCATGACCACTGTGGCAATGTGGCCCAAAGCCCCATCACCACAGTGCCCATAAGGTAAGTGTGTGCCCCATAGCTGAAGCACATTTTGAACAATGTGGCAACGGGGCCCAAAGCCCAATCACCACAGTGCCCAAAAGGTAAGTGTGTGCTGCATAGCTGAAGCACATTTTGAACAGTGTGGCAATTGGGCCCAAAGCCCCATCACCACAGTGCCCAAAAGGTAAGTGTGTGCTCCATAGCTGAAGCACATTTTGAACAGTGTGGCAATGGGGCCCAAAGCCCCATCACCACAGTGCCCAAAAGGGAAGTGTAGTCCTGGTAAAAGCTGCAAAAACATAACTGCAGGGATTATTCCTGGCCACACAACACCAAACACTACAGTGGCATTGTAGTGCTTGTGTCCCATAGCAACATAGATTGTGTGAGGCAAGCAGTGCAGTGCCAATGACACATCGTTCTGGCCATGTGCACACAAACATCAGCCATGGGGGCCCACATTGTCTACATTCACAAATAACACAATGACAGAAGTGAGCATCATAATGCAGACCCTCATATCAGCACCAATGGACACACAAATGTAGATATCCTGTGGAGACTGTAGATGTCAGGTGAACAAATACCATACCATGGCAGCAATGGGACATACTAACCATGATCAATGTGCTGACTGATGACCTAGCAGTCCCAGGGCCAGCAGGGGAAAGCCAACAAACAACATACAGCCAATGGCAAACTAAAGATATGCCAATGCAGTGGTGCAAAAGCACAAACACAAACAGGCAGACTCACACTGCATATCATACACAACAGGTGAGGGGGTTGTGTGCCAGTGTCCCCAGGCAAACACACAACACATGAGGAGGCCAGATTCACTGATACACAGATGTCAACACAGTCACATACAAAAGTAACTCATGGATTGGATTCCCCTATGTGGGCAAACAGGCATTGTGAGATGAGAGGGAGCCCAAATTACACGTCACACAAGCTTGTAGGAACAGCAACACACACAGCAAGAGACAGAACCACCACAGCACTCCCCCCAGGGACCCCACATTATGGTGACACTAGCCTGCATGACAATCACACTGTGATGACAAAGGTAGATGTCATCCACACTGTGAACCACAGCTATGTGTCCTGAGCAACAAACTACCATCACACCTATACAAGCACAAAGCACTCAGCACGGCCTGCCAGCCAAGGAAAGTATGAAGGTAGTGCTCCAGCTGTGCAACAACTCACATTTGCACACACTCAACGCCACACACCTTGAACTCCACCAATGTGCAGCGTTGAAGCTCACATGGACTGCTGACATTGCACATGCACCCATGACAATCCCAGGGGTTGTGGGGGAAATAAGGTGCAGAAACCCATCACACATGGCCAGTCAACAATACTTGTGAATGTCTGACACACTGCACAGTATGCCGAACATGGGCATGACGTGAAATCCACCCCAAACAATGGGATCCTGGCCATAGTCACACACCAATGAAGAAGCCAAGCTGACCCACAAAGGACACACATAGACAACTTCCAACATTGCAGCTCTGACCCTGAGGAGTGGCAGCAGTCACACACACAACGTGTCACAATCACTGAAAGCATACACAAACAGAAAATCACATTACTCGTGTAACCAACAAGTGCCAAGAGGAATCCTGACTGTGTCCCATCTGCATTTGCCCACATCCCCAGCCCTGACAACAAAGACAACTAGGGATGACAACCTCATGAACATTAGTTTGCCATGCACCCACATCCCGGAGTAACCAGGTCCAAGATGCTGGATGAACACAGAACAACTCAGCAAGCATCACAAACAGGAACATCCGTAGGGACACAGCCTGTGTAGGAAATGGAGAAGGGAACACGCACAGACATGCCTACACAACACACAACATGGGCACAGCCTATATCACGGAATCACGCACTGCCATGAGGGCACTCCACTCCTGTGGAAGGTCAGCTGTGCCAAACCTTGTCTGTGCATGACTCAAACATGTCAGCAGAACACTCGGTCAGTGAGTCAACAACTACAACACACTGAAGGCTCTGCTCATATCAGCCTGGGCATGGGAGTGTCACGTCAGTCATCTGCATACACCCAAGACACGTGTCAAGCAACTTGCACTGTGTACACAGATGAGTCCTCCAAATTTGATGTGCTAAACTGCATGTCCATTGGAGACGGGCACACAGTCAGGGTACTAGGAACATTGGACAGTGGTAAGCCCACCAGATGTGCATCAGTGTAGGACAAAGATGGTAATCTACAAATGCTAAACGTACATCCCTGTGTCAAATGCTGAACATTACACCCTCAGACTGCAGCAAAGGATGCTATAGATCCAGACTAGATTAGGACACATATCCCATGGACCACATGGAGCCCATCACAGCAAAACTTCATTTACCTGATCTGAACACTATTACAACAGCAAATGCATGATTCTACACATCTACATCATGTACCTCCAAAGATTAACCACAAGTAAACAAAAATAGGCTTTATTCAGCAAGTGTGCAACTCAAATCAAAAGTCCAAAATAAACTAAGGCCAATGGCCAGTCCAAATATACAGTCCCAACAGGGTGATGTGTGACAACTTGTCAACAATTGCTTGCCTGCACAGGTACGGACAGGGGACATCCCCTTGGAGGGGCATACGAGGGGCAGGCCAGGCACCGCAGGGACAGGATCAGGGGATGCCAGAAGGAGGCAGTGAAGGGGAGGTGGGTGCAGGAGTGTCACCGGCAACTGCAGTGGAGGTGTCTGACTCAGGGGGGCTGGCACCACCGCAGAGCTCAAGTCAGATGGAGTTGGTGCTGCAACCACTGCAGTGGGCTGGTCAGATGGAGTGGACTGGGTCCCCAATGCAGTGCCCGAGTCAGACGGGGTGGTTGTGGACTCCACCGCAGTGCATGACTCCAAGGTAGTGGAAGGGGGGCAGAAGAGCTGGGCAGGACAGAGGGGGTGACACGGTCTCCACACCAGTGGCACAAACAGGCAGAGCGTCTGGTTTGGGGGTGGAAGAGCAAGTGGCAGGGGGAGGGCCTAAGCAGTTTGGGGATGCGGTATCGGTGTGTGGGGGAACCTGGGGCAGGGTGTGGCGGTGGAACCTGTGGAGTGGTGGCCTGGGGGATGGAGGTGAGAGACTGGGTGGTTGACTTGCAGGGCGGTGGCGGGGTCTTGCTCTTCCGGGACCGGGGGGACTTGCGGGTGGGGGCTCACTCTGCCTGCGCCTGGGGGAGGGTGTCCGGGGGCGAGGGGCACTCCCTCTGTGTGGGTGGACTTCCTCTTCCCCCGGTATGCTGGATCAGCAGGATTGGAGGGGAAGAGGCCGAGGTCACACAGGAAGATCTGCTGTGTAGGTGTGTTAGCAGGCGAGGCAAGGGAAGGGGTCTTGGAGGGAGAGGATTTGGAGGACTGCGGAGTTAATGTGGATGCCTGTGTGTGTGTGTGTTCCCCGTCCCCTGTGTCTGTGGTATCAGTCCCCTGAGGATGCGTGTGTGCACGTCTTGCCTTTCTCTTGGGTGTGTCTGTGCTGCTCGTGTCTGTGTGTTTGGGTGACTGTGCAGGTGTGCATGTGCTTTGGACAGGTAGGGGGCAGGAAGTGTGGATGGGGCAGAGGTGGGAGGGATGAGGGACTGTTGGAGGAGGGACACTGCTGCCGTCAGGGAGGAGTCCATGGACCTATTGCTCCTCTGTAGGGCAGACATACCCGTCGAGATGCCCTCCATGAACGACACCAGCTGTGTCAACAGAGTGGTGTGTGCATAGAGGACACTCAGCATTGCTGTCTGCCCTACATGGAGCTGCCGAAGGAGGTACACAGACTCCTCACTCAGGGCAGCAGGGGACACAGGGGCAGGGGCTGCGGTGCCTGGCACGAAGGAGACACGCTCCCGAGTACGGGAGCCTCCACGGACCTCAGGAATGGGAGCCAATGGGAGGGCGGTGGTGGTGGTGGCGGGGCCAGACAGACTAGCTGGCCTTTGGTGGCTGCTGAGACCCGCCTCCACAAGGGAGTCATCCTCCGAGCTGCTGTGGTCCTCAGCTGAGGTGGATGGTGCTGAGGACTCCTCGGTGTGGCTCCCCTCGCCCTCCGTGCCACTGGGTCCCTCTGACCACTCGTCCGATGCTGACCCAGTCTGGCTCCGCTGCTCCTCCTGGTCCGTGGAGCTGTCCCCTCCTGTGGCCGTGGATGTATCTGCAAACAATTAGGGAAACAGACAAACATCAGTCACCTGCACTGACCGCACACACCACAGTAAGTACAGCACATTACAGAGCAAGCCCTGGCATCCTTAGTTGAACATTGCCTAAAGTCCTCACACAGATTCGGGAAGCCAATTGTCAGTCTGATGGTCAACCATGGGACTCACACCCCTCCTGCCCTTGCACCCATCTGTCCGGTGCCTGTCTGATGGTAAGACCCCAGTGTGGACACATGCACCACCTACACAGTTGTTGGACATTGCAGGGAACACAGTGAAGTATGTGAACATGCACACATCACATCTCTTGCCACTGAGTCAGTGCAGGTGTCCGGATAAAGGGATGGCCAGAGTCTAAATAGAAATGCATGTGATGCATACCAGCACCAGACACCATGATGCACCCATGTCCGGATAGTCAATGCCACAATGGGGTGCATGTTGCACATGTCACTCCCCTGCAGGATCAGTCTCAGGAAGTTGAATGCCATGACACAGGAATGCGTGCAAAGTCATACATTACTGTCTCAAGTCACATGGCCATGGCAGCCAGCCAACAACAGTCTGCACTGTGTCACAATCCGAGGGCATGGGGAATGCAAGTTATGTGACTGACAAGTGCACATGTCCATCCCCCAAATACCACATCATCTGTACTACTATTTGTCCACGTCATACCAACTGGACATATGGGGGACATGAAACACAACTCTCTGAACATGAGCACCTCACAGTGTGCTGTGAATGACAATACAGCTGACTGAAAGTCACAGTCGCAAACACCTGTGTGCACAGTCAAGTGATCAGACACCTATAAGTCACAGAAGTATCGTCTATCATGGTCACATCTCAGATGGCATGCTGAGCCCTAACCGATAAACATACCAGTAGTCCTGACAACGAAGACACAGCACAATGAGACAGAGGCAGACACCTGAGGGTACATTACACTGATCACAACATGCCAGATGATACACGGGAGTGGGAGTACAGAGTGCATTGCATGCCCTGGAGTAGGCATGACTGTCCAGCTCCACCTGTAAGAGGGATGAGTCCTGGACAGTAGGCAGGTGGCTAAGCATGTGTGACACACTGGATACACATACTCCTGAGGCCCAAACATTGTTCCCACCAGCAGCATGGGTGTGTGCCAAATTCCCCAGGGACATGTGGTGAGTCAGAGCAGCAAGCGGACCACATATCAAAGTTACACCCAGATTACATGTCAGAACTTAGGCATTGTGTAAGCAATTGACCCACCCATGAATCGCACAACATAGTCACGGGAACAAATGCTGTCCCCCAGCTTGAGCAAAGCTAAATGCAATGACACAGTCCCCAAATGACACAATTTCCTGACTATAAGGGCCACACATATGCGTATCAGAGGAGAAGTGGGCATGTCACAAATGAGGGACATGGGTCCTGGACCACATGACTGATGTACTGTGGAAGTTTAACCAGGCCAGAGGAGGGCACATAGCATGTCAGACAAAGTGCACAGTGCAGTCATGGACTCACCCCCTCCTTGCTGCTGTCTGTCCTTCAGCTGCCCATCCAGGTCAGGGAAGACCACCGCCAGGATCCGGAGCATGTGGGGGGTCAGGGTCCGGTGTCCGCCCCTCCTGCGAGGAGGCGACAGCTTCAGCTGGACCCTTGCGATCCTCCGGGTCCAGCCACGAAGGTCCTGCCACCTCTTCTGGCAGTTGCGGATCCTGCGCCTGTAGACCCCCACGGATCTTACTTTCCGGGCGATGGTCAGCCAGATTTCCTGCTTCTGGTGGGCATCAACCTGTGAGGATGACAAAGTGAAAAGGCCATTACTACACATGCAACATATACGTGCATCACACAGTTGGATATACATGTCTCAATCACAGGGGCATATGATGTACACAGGCAGTGCAACAATGGCTATGAACAGTTTGCCAGCAGTCACTACATGGTATCATTGCATGGGAAGTAAACCTAGTTGGAATGCACTGTTACTGCACTGTACCAGTTCAGTGCATGTAACTACACACTTTGGGGTGTGACAACTACTCAGTGGGCATGCTAGCCAGTGGTGTGCACACTGAAAGCCCTGCTAGTCAGACAACATGCACAATTAGTGAGGCAGTGGACAGCACACTCACCTGCTCCCCTGGTTTCCCATACAGCTTGCTGTACTGTGGAAGGAGGCTGTCCAGCAGGGCCTGGTTCTCCTCAAGGCTGAAGGCTGGGGCTCTCTCCACAGTACGTGCCATTGCAGGAGCCAGAGGATGCATAAACAGCAGCAGTGTTGGTGGCAGATGTCGTCCTGGAGCATGTAGTGCAGGCAAGTGAGCTCTCAGGGGAACAGCCAGCATTATATGTGTGCCTGCAGAGGCAGATACTGTCCCATGTGTCCAAAGTGATAGGTCCAAGTCATTTGCATCTTCTGAATCTGACCAATCCATGGAATAGCAGCACTAATACACGCCCACAGCATCCTTCAAATCTTCAACTTCATGACACCCATGATTTTGCAACATTGTTGTGGCTGGCCAACTGAATTCACTGCATCAGACTCGTTGGAGCTTCGAAAACGCGTCCGTTGCCATGCCAGGCCCCAGCCAATGTGTGCGCACCGTTCGGTCCACTGCTGTACAACGCGTATTTCGGGATACAACGCGTACCCGCTCACATACAATGCAATGGGCCGGCCGGGCACACCGATCGGTCCATTGCTGTTCAACGCGTACCCGGGATACAACGCGTACCCGCTCACATACAATGCAATGGGCCGGCCGGGCACACCGATCGGTCCATTGCTGTACAACGCGTACCCGGGATACAACGCGTACCCGCTCACATACAATGCAATGGGCCGGCCGGGCAACCCAATCGGTCCATTGCTGTTCAACGCGTACCCGGGATACAACGCGTACCCGCTCACATACAATGCAATGGGCCGGCCGGGCACACCGATCGGTCCATTGCTGTACAACGCGTACCCGGGATATAACGCGTACCCGCTCACATACAATGCAATGGGCCGGCCGGGCACACCGATCGGTCCATTGCTGTTCAACGCGTCCCTGGACAGGTCACACGCATATGTCACCATGCTGGTCACTGGTGAACCTATGCCAGCCACATATACTTTCCAGGGACTCAGGGCACACCTACAACACCACACCCAGTCCACACTGTATCTAAGGCATGTGTGGCAGCATAACCTTATCTGTGTATGGGGGTGAACATGTGGTTTTTGGGGTGGCATTTGGGGGCAGACACACCCAGGCTGTGCACGTGTTCATGGGGACAGGGTCCTTTGTGTGTTGTGCACCTGACCACTGTGGTGTGCAACTTTTCATTTATGGGCATGTGTCATGGTCACATTTCCAGGTTGTGTATGTGTATGACATGTCACATACCCCAGGCTCACATGTGGGAAGGCATGTACGTCACAGGGTGGCCCATTGCCACAATAGTGATGTCCCTCCGCAGTCTGTGTGCATGTTGTGTTTCGCATGTCTCTGACTCCATGTGCACAATGGGAGACAGTCTCCACATCCACGTGGTTTGTGCATGAACTTTGATGTTGTGTGTGTGTGTGTCACAGACGTCCATGTCTGTCCTGCAGTGGCTACAGGGGCCACTACCTGTGGGTGTCATGTTAGTTTCTCTGACGTGTACATGATACGCAATGTCATGCCAGTGTCCATGTGGCAAGACAGGGTCCCTGGGAATCTACCTGTCAATGAGCTGTGATGCCTGTGGAGCATCTGTCCAGACATGTCACTGTGGTATGTGTGTGGAACGTGAGAGCAGTAAATGGGTACTGTGACACAGCCTAATGGTTTCCCATAGCACACCCTGGAACCTGTTGTCAACACTTGTTGAACAGAGATGTTAGATGATGTCCATGTAGGTGCCATATATGTCCAAACAGAACGACACACACATCAAGTACTTGTGTTTGTTAATGATGTATCATGTGAAATTGAGTATGGTGAACGGCACATAGTTGGGGTGACTGACAATCTTGCTTTCTTCACCTATGCACTGCAGGGCTCCTGCTGTCCATCGACCATTCTCAGACCTGGCAACGATGGTGGAACGTGACAGCATCCGACAGTACCGCTTCACCAGGCAGCTTATTGAGGATTTGGCAGTGCGGTTGGACCCACATTTGCAGCCTGGCCGTCCGTATCCTACAGCGCTGACCCCCAAGGTGAAGGTGATGGCAGCCCTACACTTCTTTGCCACCGGTACCTTTCAACACACTGTGGCGACTGTCGGTGGGATGTCACAGACTATGTTCAGCTGTGTGCTACGCGATGTTTTGGGGGCAATGTTGATTTACCTGAACCAGCACATCTATTTCCCAACACGTCAACGACTCACTGATGTCAAGAGTGACTTCTATGCCCTGGGGAGGATGCCACATGTAATTGGCTCCATTGATGGGACACATGTGGCTTTGATACCACCACAGGCACATGAGCAGGCATACCGGAACCGTAAACATTACCATTCGATCAATGCTCTGGTGGTATGTCTTGCAGATATGACCATCTCACATGTGTGTGCCCGTTTCCCCGGTTCAGCACACGATGCCTACGTGATGAGGAGTAGTCGCATCCCGAGGATGATTTCACAGATGCCGAACCAGCGTGCCTGGCTTGTTGGTGTGTACTGACTTTGTACCATTGTGTGTGTTCTGCTATGTTGTTTTCCGCACACATTTTCAAATCGGCTAATGTGCAATTGTCTGTCTGTAGGTGACTCGGGATACCCCAACATGCTGTGGTTGCTGACACCCCTCAGGAACCCTGTGACACCAGCCCAGATGCGCTACAATGAGGCACATGGTCGGACGAGGAGGGTGATTGAGCGGACCTTTGGTCTCCCGAAGAGCCGCTTCCACTGCCTGGACAAGACAGGAGGGACCCTCCCATATGCCCCAGCAAAGGTGTGCAAGATTGTCATCATCTGCTGCATGCTGCACAACCTGGCAGTGCGGAAGGAGTTGCCTCTCATCCTGGATGACGATGACCAACGTCCGCCACCTGTGGAAGATCCTGGCCTGGGTCACGATGCCAGTGAAGATGATGATGATGATGGTGATGTCCGCACACAGCTCATCACCAACTTCTTCAGCTGAATGTGAGTCTCCAGAGGGTTGTAATGTCAATGATTTGAGTTTGCATGATATGTGTGTGTGGTGCTCTGTTGCTGTTTGAGTGTGGCCATGTGCTACTTGACTGGATGCGTGCAGCGATGTGTCCTTGCAGGTGGTCTGTACTGCCCAACAGTGTTGACATGCTAACTTGGTTTTGTGTAGTTATCTCGTGACATGTATTAGACATGAGTATTGCCGTTCTGTGCTGTTCTTCAGTGGTTTTGACTGTGTGTCATGTCTGTCCTTCACAGGGTGCTGCCGGAGTTGTTTGATCAACTTGGATCCCACGAATCCATGAATCAACTTGCAAGGTGGAAGCAGTCGTTTCCCTACAGGTGATGTGCCACACACCCCTGGACTTTCTATCTTCTGCACTTTTTGACTTTGTGGCCACAGCCAGGTTGGATTAGCTAGCATTTGTAGTGGAAACAACATGTTGCAAATGTGTAATAAACCTGTGCTTCACTTTGGGATGTGCGTTGTCTGTGGTCACACATCTGACTGACATTTGCTTACTGCACCTGTAGTCTAGTTGACAGACTGTGAATAGGTGGCGTGTCTGTGCATTCGACTGTATTTAGTTGCAACATCAGTATAGGTGATGAGTCTGATGGCCCTGGTGTGTATGTGTTGTGTGGCCCTAGTGGTGTGTCTCCCTCATATGTGTCACGTCGCCATGACTGACATGACGGTGTTGGACTTGATGTAGCAGTTAGCATGCACAGTGTCATTTTTCTGATCACCATCTCCATGACAGAGAGCACGTTGGAATCACAACAGAGGCAGATATGGTGTATTGGTGAGTTTATTTACATACAGGTGTGAGAATGGTGCACAGGATGGTGGGTGCTGTACATAGAAATTGGAATCCAAAGTTCCCATGTGATTTGCAAGTCTTGGTAGCTGAGATGTCCAGAGTAAAGTCCACAGTCATCTGATGAATTTGGCCAACTAGAGCTCCCCATGTCATGTGGGAGAGTTGGGTTGGCTTCGACAGGGCGTGCAGCTTGCACACAGAGGAAAAGTTCCAGAACAGGTGTTGGCTTCCTGGGGGATGTAGATGGCCATCGGCCTCTCAGTTTGGCCTCCTCGGACGGCCCCTCTTCTTGGGGGGGGACCCTCAGGTGCAGGCTGCGGCGGTGCAGGGGACTCTCTGCCAGAGTCCTCCTCCCTCCCTGTGGCATTTGCAGTTGTTTCAGCAGCAGATGTGGGCACACAGGGAGGTGTGGCCATGTTGGTGCTGATCTGGCGGAGGCATGTCAGTATGTCCCTATGCACCGCTGTCAGTTGTTCCAATGTGTCCCAGTTGGACTCCATGCCAGACATGTGTGTCTCGACACGGGACATGTGGGAGTCCAAGCGGGCATGATGGGCAGCCTGCTGCTGTTGTATGTCCTTGAGGATCCCCACTACCTGGCTGACCTCTCCGGTGCTAGTCTGGTACGCATCCGCGATGCGCGCCAGTTGTGGGTCATCATGCAGTCCAGACCCCTCTGCAAAGAGCGACCTATGTCTACCACCCCTGGTGACACGTGCATGTCCTGCGGTGGCACGCACAGGTGACCGTGGGCCCACTTGGGTGTTGTTCCTGGGCTCGTTGTCACCAGCTCCAGTTTGGGTCTGGGTCCCTGCGCTGTTGTCATGTGTGGTCCTTGGTCTGTCCGTGTTGGCAGGTGTGGCCTGTGTGTTGGCAGTTGTTGGAGGGGTGGGTGCAGGGGGTGCAGATGTTGGTCCTGCTGGTGCTGCATGATGACTCACACCGGAGGGTCCAGCTAGTTCTTCACCATCCGAGGAGTGCAGAGGCTGATCCACACCAGTGAGCTCAGTGTTCCCTGGAGCCTGCTGCTGGTGGGGTGCCTGTGCTGACAGGATGGCTGGGAGTGTTGTCCTGGCAGTTGTTTGGCTACAAGTCCCAAGAGTGTCCCTGTGCTTCACACAGCATGACCCAGGGTGGTGGTTCTTTGTGGGATCTTCAGTTAGGATGTGAGGCATTGTATTCTCCCAGGTGGGTTATGTGGAGTTAGTGTTGAGGGTGTGTGTGAGTGGAGGTGCTTGTAACTATGGTCAGTGCTGTGAGTCCTCCTTCCCACCCAGCCAGATATCCCACCATGGTACGTGCTTCCATTGCAGGGAGTACAAGTTGTCTTTCAGGATGTCAGTCAGTGGTGTCCTGCTGTTGGTTGTTGCACAGTTCCCAGCAGGGCCTTGTGCTCCCCCAGCAGTACCCAGTGTCAGCCATCTTGTGAGTCCTTTTCCACTCCCTGTGATGTGAGCATGGTTCAGGGTGGTGTTGATGGGCCAATTGTGAGGCTGACCAATATCTGTGACTACCACTCCCATCATGCTATTGCCTACACCCCCCTTCCCAGCATGCCCATACTTCCTTCCTTTTGAGTGGACTTCACTGTGCGTGAGTGTGACAGCAATGGCAAGATGGCTGGCAGTGTGGTCCTGTTGTATGTTGGTGCCCAGTTCCCAGCAGGGCCTTGTGCTCCCCACAGCTGTGGCCCGTGTCAGACATCTTTGAAGTGGCTTTTGACTCCCTGTGAGGTGTGCATGCTTCAGTGCTAACTTGCTGGGCCATGTGGGTGTGAGATGTTGATCTGTGACTACCACTCCCATCATGCTATTGCCTCCACCCCCTTCCCAGCATGCCCATCCTTCCTTCCTTTTGACTCTACTTCCCGGTGGGGTGGGGTGCCTGTGCTGACAGGATGGCTGGGAGTGTTGTCCTGGCAGTTGTTTGGCTACAAGTCCCAAGAGTGTCCCTGTGCTTCACACAGCATAACACAGGGTGGTGGTTCTTTGTGGGATCTTCAGTTAGGATGTGAGGCATTGCATTCTCCCAGGTGGGTTATGTGGAGTTAGTGTTGAGGGGTGTGTGAGTGGAGGTGCTTGTAACTATGGTCAGTGCTGTGAGTCCTCCTTCCCACCCAGCCAGATATCCCACCATGGAACGTGCTTCCATTGCAGGGAGTGCAAGTTGTCTTTCAGGATGTCAGTCAGTGTGTCCTGCTGTTGGTTGTTGCACAGTTCCCAGCAGGGCCTTGTGCTCCCCCAGCAGTACCCAGTGTCAGCCATCTTGTCAGTTGTTTTCCACTCCCTGTGATGTGAGCATGGTTCAGAGTGGTGTTGATGGGCCAATTGTGGGTGTGACCAATATCTGTGACTACCACTCCCATCATGCTATTGGCTACACTGACTTGACCAGCATACACAGACTTCCTTCCTTTCAGTGAGCTTCCCTGTGAGGTGGTGTTCTAGTGGTGTTTAAATATCTGGGAATGTTTGTTGGTTCTATTTGTGCCACTGCATTGCTGTATTTGTTGTTAGGTTTGCACATGTCATGACACAGTTACATATCACTATGAGATGGGAGGTATTGTGTTTGTCTGACTAGCATTCACATCTTGGGATGAATATCTTTTGGTTGCTGTGTATTTGCTGAGGGTGCATGGTTTGCCTATCCCTTGACTGTGATGTGTGTGTGTTGTCACACCATATTGTGTATATTAGTTGTGTACTCACCAGGCTCTGGGATGTCTGTTAGTCCGTATACGCTCACTGGTGGTAGGATGGCCCGCACCTTCTCCTCCCAGGGCCTGAGGTATACTGGTTTTGCAGGAGGGCCACTGCCGGTGTGCTGGCTGAGGAGGTAGTCCTTTTTGAGTAGGTCCCGGACCTTCCTGCGCACATCATACCACCTGTTCTGGATGTCTTCCTTTGTGCGCAAACATGGTGATTGTGCGTTCACCCTGTCGACAATCCTCGCCCACATCTTGGTTTTCTGCGACATGGGGGTCTGTTGTACCAATGTACCAAACAACTGTGGCTCTACCCTCAGGATCTCGTCTACCAGGACTTCCAATTCACTATCTAGGAACTTATGGTTCTTCTTTGGGGGCATGGTGATGGGTGGTGGTGGTGATTGATGTGTGTGTGTGCAAGTGGGGGGTGTGAGTGTAGGTTTAGCTGGGTGTGTGTGAGGGTGCTATTTGTAGGTGTGGTAATGGTGTGTGGCTTGTGTGATGTATGAGCTGTGAGTGTGTCTGTGGTTGCTGTGTGATGGTGTTGTGTGCTGGCAGGTCAGTGGAATTTGCAAAGGATCATGGTAGGGATTTGTGGCTTTTATGTAGGTGGAGTTGGAGGTGTGTCCTTGTTCCATTTTTTTTCCTCCCTGTATTTATTGGCTTTGTGGTTGCTTGTTTGGCCCTTTTTTTTCTAATTTTTACTTGGTGTTTTTGGTGCATGTAGGAGTCGTTCTTGTGTCCGAGTAGGACGCTGCAGTTGTCTGGTGCGATCTTGTCCGACTCGTTCCCGCTGTGTGTCAGCTAGGTTTCATATGCGGCGTACGAGTCGGTCGTGTAGTATTGGGTTGCTTCGGCTGGGTTTTGTATGCGTGTCGGTCGTACGGCTTGTGCTCCGGGCGAGTCGGTCGTGTTTTGCACGCACAGCATCGCACTACGCGGGTCGGAGTTTGCGGGTACGTTTCGTTCGGGTTCAATCCGGGTGCGTGTCGGTTGGTTCGTTTCGCGTGATTTCCCGGCCGGATGGCTTGTTTCCGTCCGGCTCGGTCGGTCGTTTTGTATTCCATCCGAGTCGGTCTGATTTCACATGCATTTCATCGTACTACCAGGGTCGTACGGCGCCGATACGTGTCGGTCGGACTTTATTCCCGGACTGAGTCGGTCGGTACGTTTTCCGGCCCGAATCGGAATCGGCCCCTAAATATATATATTTTACTATTTGAACAACCTCACCATTTTCCCCTAATAAACAACATCCCAGTACTAAAAAAACCTTTAATTTCAATTTTTATTTAACTTTATTTCTTCAAATTAATTCCAAATTTTTAATTTTTAATTTAATAATTAATTTTAGAATAATATTTAAATAACACTCCCCCCGCTTATCCCCTAATAACACAACATTACACTTCTAAAAAACAAAATATATTTCCTTTTTATAATTTCACTTTCTAATTTTTAAAAATTTGCTATTTAAACTTTTTTATTTAAATATATCAATTCATATAACTAATTTTAAAACACTCCCCAACCTTCTCCCCTAATAACACAATATCCCACTCTAAAAACAAAAAATTATTTTCGAATTTTAAATTTAAATTTCATATTTTGAATTATTTCCAAAATTTGAAATTTTAATTTCATATATAAATTTTATACTAATATTTTAAAAACACTACCCACCCTTATCCCCTATTAACCCAACATCCCACTCCTAAAACAAAACATATTTTTTATATTTTTTTCTAAATTTCGTTTTTGTAAATAATTTCTAATTTTAAATAAATTTTATTAATATGTAAATTTTATCCTAGTATTTTTAAAACACTACCCACCCTTATCCCCTAATAACCCAACATCCCGCTCCTAAAACAAAACATATATTTTATATTTTTAATATAAATTTCGTTTTTGAAATTAATTTCTAATTTAAAAAAATTAAATTAATATGTAAATTTACACTAATATTTTTAAAATACTCCCCACCCTTATCCCCTAATAACCAAACATCCCGCTCCTAAAACATATGTTACAATTTTTTTTATACAATTTCAAACAAATATTCAAACAATTAAAATAATACAAAATTAATAACAATACAGAATATTTAAATATTAACAAAAAAATGATATTTTACACTTTCTATATTTTTTTGTCGATGTTTTTTACAACACTAACTATTCGATATTATCTATTGACGATATTACTTGTTCGATATTTTATACTTCGATATTTTTAAATTAAAAAAAAACGATATTTTTGACTACGATATTCATTAATACGATATTATGAGACATTCGATATTACAACTTCGATATTACTGCAATTCGATATTTAGGATTCAATATTATGTCTATTCACCCCAACGCAGGCACCCTTGCACCATGGTGCAAGGGTGCCTACGTTGTGGGGATGATTATTTTTGTACAGGAGGGGACATGATTATTTTTGTGCAGGAAGGGACACCTTCCTGCACAAAAGCAATCACAAGAGGCATTTTCCTCTTTCTATGTGTGCTGCAGAATGCAGCATGCATTGAAAGAAGAAAAAACTAGGGGAAATAAACGTATTTCTCCTTGTTGTGCCTCCTTACACCTCTCCTGGAGAGGCGTAGGAATCTGACGCATTCCCAGGTTTACGCAATGTTGTAAATTTGGGAATGCAGCAGAATCCATGGGTGTTGCATGGGAACACCCATGGCACGGCTCTTTCACGTAAAGTGATGCGTGAAAGGGACCATATTCACAAGGCCATGAAAAGCCACGCAGGGTGGCTTTGCGTGGCCATATAAATATGGGGCAGCACATTGTGCCGCTGGTGTGTCAAAAAAAGTGACGCACCGGCAGCGCAAGGGGCTTGTAAATAGGCCCTTTAATGTGGAAATAAGGTGAGGTTCATAATTTGTCAGCTACATGGTGAGTGTTCCCTACTTAAAGTTAAAGGCAAGGGCTCTAGCCCAAGATCATTCTCAACCCTAACAGGCATAATCAAGAAGTACCTTTCTCCTAAAGTGTCAATTACCATACACGTCTGGGCAGGAGAAAATAATGAGCTGATTGGCTGCTGAAGACTGGCTGCCATGGATTCTGGGATTTGTTTACCACTTACTGGTCACTGACTGACATATTTGCTAGTGTGGGAATGCAGGAAAGGTCAGGGAACAAGTTAGTTGGCTGGTGGAGAGTAGCAATGTGGTCAGCCCAGCCGTTGTAGCTTCTGGGGTGTCTATGCTCCTTAGTAGTCGCTCATTGACAGGAAAGTGAGGAAGTGTGCTAGTGGAGGCTGGCAGTTGTGCCAGCCCAAGTTGAGGCCTCATGGGAGCTTCTGTCGGCAGAAGTGTTCTGATTGTGTCCTGGGATCCTTACATTTCACCAAAGATTGCTCTTTTTGAATACTTATAAATGGTTGAATGACATTACAACAAATGCCTTTACCATTCATCCTTTACCAAGCAATGCATTGCCTTTACCACGCAGTTATTTATCACGCATATGCTTTAATCCACGCATGCCTTTATAACTAAATGGTAAGTATATATCAGGTAAGTGTGTGTGTGTGTATATAAACACACATACAAATATATAAATATTACAAAATTGGTGGGTATCAGGTATAATGTCAGACGCTTTACTCTCAGTACACTGGTACCCCATCAGTGTTGGTAAGTACAATGTAGGAAAAATATTAGTGAGAAAAAAAGTAATGTCTGACAGCAGAGTCTCTGTTGATGGCTTTTTTATTCACACATGGAATTGATTCTCAAACAGCCAACAAATGTTTTGCGCACTCTGCGCTTCTTCAGGGCTTGTGCGTATGTATTTTCACTTGTGTGCTATTTTCCAATATATGTTCTTTTTATAGGTTTTCTTCCAGCACATATTTCTCTTTCTTTGTGGAAGTCACTATCTGTATAGTTACTTGCTCCGACGTTTTAGGATAGAACTATTTTATCCTGTTTCGTTTCCATGCTCCTCTGTGTTTATGTCTGGAAACTTCTTTATTTATTCTTAGCAACTGTATTTCTTTAAAAATGCACTCTTTCATGTAAATCAATGATAGTGTCTTCTAAAGTTTGGTGCCTTCTCGAACTTCAAATGTACCCCATGATAAAGGAATCTCGTCTCTTCCGACTGCCTCCACTTCCTCGTGTTACCAACTCTTTAGCCCTTACCACCCTTTGACCTTACCCACCCTTAAACCTGAAAATCACACTTATCACCCTATACCCTTGCACACCCCTAAACCCAAAAACCACCCTTACCACCCTATTCCCTTACCCACCCCATAACCCTAAAAATAGTCTTACCACCCTCTTCTCTTACCCAGCCCTAAACTCTAAAAACGCCCTTACCACCCAAAACCCTTTGTCGTGTAGTTCCTATAAATCTATATAGGATCTGAGTATTTAGACAATATTAACTGTGGGATTGGTGTCTTGACTGATTCCAGACACCCTACCGGGTATGTCCGGGTATGACCAGCTAGCTCACAGTGCCACTATAAACTCCTCTTACCAAGGAGAGAATAGTTTCTGGCAACTATTGAACATGACAACCCTGTTCCATCACGGATCGTGGAAACAGTACAGTACTTTTTGCTCAGTCACTCGTGCTCACTTTGTCTCAGGGAGATACACAGTATAAACGATGGGGACGTTTTCAATAAGCATTTATTGAACCAGCGTCATTCTAGTGTAAAATATGTGTGCTGAAACAACCATAAGACAGAAACAGATATAAACGATTATAAGCACCATCGGAGTAAATGGATGGTAGATTTCTACCATAGTGCTGAAACAATGATTATATATACAAACATATAAATGCATGACAGTAATAATGCATACTCCTACATTGCAGAACCTAACTAGATGTACCTAAATGTACCTAGCATGTATGTATGTGTGTAGCCAAGAATCCCCCTAGGATAAGACCCCATTACCTTTGTGTGAGAGAATGAAGGACCCCGTCTTGGTCTCGAGATGGACACCCCGCGAGGGATGTCAGGCCACTGCGTGCTGGAGTGTCTGCGTGCAGGAACCTCAGCATCTCACGTCAGAGTGTCAGCATGGAAGTCTTTCTTCTCTGCCTGCCCCAGCAAAGATATGGTGTTTAGATACCCAAAAGGTACCCTCAGGGGGTTCTACCTTGATGGGTCATGTCGGCTGAGGATGACGAAAGGGATGAACCTTATACATAGTTATTATGCAGAAGATGCAGAAGATGGTAGTCCTGCTGTGATTCTGAGAACCCTCATGTATAATAAATGAGGCTAGTTTTCAGAGAAAACCACACAACATTTATGCAGCACCTAACTAAGTAAAAGGTCAGCACAAACCCGTTATGTAGTACAATGGTACGGTAAATGTAGGTAAAAGGTTAGGTGACTACCCAAGCCTATATTTGGGTACATTACAAATCATAACACCTTACCCACCCCATAACCCTAAAATCACCCTTACCACCCTTGACCCTTACCCGCCCCAGAACCCTAAAATCACCCTACCACCCTATATCCTTACACACCTCTAATCCCTAAAAACACCCTTACCAATGAACCACCCCTAAACCCTAAAAAACACCCTTACCACTCTATTTCCTTACTCTCCCTAAACTCTAAAAACACCCTTACCACCTAATAACCTTACCCACCCCTAAACCCTAAATATTCCCTTACCATCCTATATCCTTACAGGCCTTGAAAAATCATAAATATTTTACTAGATCTGCAGGAATAGTAATGTGAATAGTCAATTTGACCTAACTGTAATGTACTTGACCCATAAACTGGTCTCATTATGACATCCTAGGCAAATATTTTATTTTACAGAGCCAACTTTTTCGCATCTGAGAGCACCTTCCAATATGTGAGTTTAGCATTTCTGCTGTAAAAAACCCCTATTTTGTTTGATTTAATACAATAAACGTTTGCTCCATGCATAATAAGAATATAGCCCACATATAGGGTACAAATGACCCCTGACTTGCCTCTTAGTTCACTAATAGCATTGTCATCAGGGCAGGGGCAGGAATGTTTCTCAGTTCATCTTTAAAAACTCACTTTTAATAAATATATTACTAAAGCATGATGTGTCATTTACAGACAGCAGATTTTCCACTGAAATGGCCAAAAACATTCCCTCTAACATGCAGTTTTACTTCTAAAATTATATAGTGCATAAACAATATTCAGTGGAAATTGGGTTTAAGCAAACATATTTATCATTTGCGCATCACCAATTAAAATGTTCTGATTTGTTTTCATCCTATTAAAATATTTTTTCATCATACAGAATTACAAAACAAGGGCTTTCATAACTACTGAAATTAATTTTGAAATGTGTGTACACTTCAATTTTCAGCTATATAAATGTTGTGTTAGAATAAAACATGACATTCTACAGCCTTTCATTTCACACTTTTTGTACAGCACACTTGTCAGACAGCTTTGCAGTCAGAGAAAGAAAAGTAACTGTAGATGTAGATTGACTTTTGACCTCTGTCTCTGAACACAGAATAAATGTGACAGGATAAAACACATCTAAGACATCTTTAGTGCTCTTTAACTTTGTGAGTGAATGTAACACCTGGTCTTTGTCAGCTCTCCAGAACGGTTGAGTAGGCCCTAAATATAGCTCACCCTGATAAAATCTAACTCGTCATAGCGAGTGGGGGATTAGATTTGTCAAGGCCTGCCTTACTCACTCCTAAACCCTAAAATCACCCTTACTACCCTATACCCCAACCCACACCTAAACCCTAAAATCACCCTTACCACTCTATTTCCTTACCCACCCTTTAACCCTAAAAACACCCTTACCACCCAATACCCTTGCCCACCCCTAAACCCTAAAAACACCCATACTCTAATCCACACTAATCCACCACAAGATATCTCAATATCAATACTGTGATCAAAATCTCCATATATTAAGTACTGCCCAATCCATATTTCAAAAGAATATACTTCTTCTGTATCTAATCCCAAGAAGTATACTGCAACATTGATATTGAGATCCCCGATGCAGTCCCTTTGAATAGATAAAACGTGTTGGCTGGGATAACCTTTTTTGGAGAATAAAATTCTATATAATGCATATTGGCTCCAATAGCCACTGTCGTCACACTTTCATCAAGGCGTCTCACTCTTCGATTCACCTCGTACTCCTCCTCCCATGAGTACGAGGTTAATCGAAGGGTGAAACGCCTTGATGAAAGTGTGATGACAGGGTTCACCTACTCGGAGCAACCTATGTTGTGAAGAATTCCTACAAACAAAATTTGTCGCAAGAGGTGATTCATTCACTGTAAATTTGAATGAAAGCTTACTCCGCATGTCTTAGCATGCATGCAGCATTTCCTTTCAGTCCTGACGAATGCCTTATTGACCCATTTGGGCACTGAGTAGGGATGGCTAAAAAATGTTGACCATGATTACAGATACAGGAGACTACTAATGTCTCAGAGGTATCCATCACTGTTTTTAATACTTGCCCAATGCTCCACTATTAAAATACCTCCTCAGGTAGGTGGCCTTGAGTCAATTATAAATCACTTACACTTTCATTTCACAAACAAGCCAGCTCCTCTTATAATCAGGCATCTAAGCACACTCTGGAGGCATTCGGCAGCCAGGCTGGGAAACCAATGATGAAGCATGTCACCTACTAGGTTGGTGAGTGAGGGTTCTTTAAAAAAACCCTAGAGTTCTCCTTTCCCCTTTTTGAATAAGAGAACCCTCAATAACCTGGGTTAGGTAGTGAGCTCGTTCTTTTTGTTGATACAGTTTTATATATATAGCGCTAACACCAGCCGAAGGTATTGGAGGGGTTTACATTAGCACCAGTTCCTTTACACAAGGACACATTAATTTTTGTAGGCATGAGGAGATTAAGGGCCTAATTATGAGTCTGGCAGTCTAAGGACCACCAGACTCGTGGTGGCACAGCGGTGGCGTGTCAGCCACCACCGCACCGGCGGTCCGACCGCATCATTACGACTAGGGCGGTCGAATCACCATGGCACTGCTGCCGCCACCAGGGAACTACCATTTCCTGGTGGTGGCGCAGCGGTCCTGAAGCCGCAATATGATTGGGCAAACCGCCGTGGTCCCGCCAAGCATATTATGAAATTCTCCTACACCATGGTATTCAGGGCAGTTCCACAGCCATGAAAACCATGGCGGAGAGGAAACAAAGTGGGCCCTACAGGGCCCCCTGGTGCCTCTCTCCATGTGGATGCAGACAGAGGGGCAGAACATGTGCCCCCCTGTGTGCATGCACACCAGTTCCTGCACGGCATGGACTTAACAGTCCATGCCATGCAGGAACTGTTTTTGACGTTCCCATTGCGGTGCCCATTCTTAGAGTCACTGCCGTGGGAACGGTAAACAAAAGCCCGCCAGACTGGAGGAAACTGCTAATCTGGCGGGTGGCCCGACCACGACTTTGCCACAGTGGGAGCGCGGCGGTGGCGTACTGCCCGCTCGCACTGCCCCAAAAGTCGTAATCAGGCCCTAAGTGATTTGCCAAGAATCAAGAATATTAAGCCAACGCCAAAACTCAAACCCGGTTTCCCAGCTCCACACTCAGCAGCTGTGGCCCTTACGCTGCATCCTCTCCCAATAGTACGCCACATTGTCTCCCTAGCCTCAGCCTCAGTTCCAAATTTTGTGATTACGGCCAAATCACTTAATCACCCTGTGGCAGCCCGAATTTACTGTTGGTTGCTCATCCACCTCCCGCCTGTTACTACTTGCCCCACTGAACTCAGTTGCACAGATCTCCTCCTCCCCCGACTCTGCTTTTCTCATATTTTTTGTGCAGTTTTATATGGCATAAACAACACCCGAAGGTATTGGAGCACTTTATATTAGCACCAGTTACTTTTTTGTTCAGTTTTATATAGTGCCAAACACCACGCAAAGGTATTGGAGCGCTTTACATTAGCACCAGTAACTTTACACAAGGACACATTCCTTTATTGGCACAGGAAGATTACATTATTTGCCCAGAATCAAGGCTGTTAAGCCGATGCCGAAATTCAAATCCGGTTTCCCAGCTCCATAGTCGGCAGCTCTGGCCCTTTTGCCTCATCCTCTCCCTAGCCTCGGCCTCAGTTCCACATTTTGTGAATACGGGCAAATCACTTAAAATCTCTGTGGCTGCCCGCATTTGCTGTTAGTTGCCTATCCACCTCCCCCCTGTCGCTGCTTTACCCCGCTGAATTCCGTTGCACAGATCCCCCCTCCACAGACTCTGTTTTTCAAATTTTTTTGTGCAGTTTTATATAGTGCCAACATCACCCGAAGGAATTTGGCCAGGCCTTGGGGGGGTGGCGGTCCCCAGGGCTAAAATCGACCTGTGGAGGGGGGCCATGCCCGCTCCCCTCCCCCATTATAATAACAAATAACCCCCCCAAGACCTGGCCCACCCATGGGGCATATAGAAAGCAAGCACGGGAGACCACGCTTGGATTTGTTTTTTCAATTTTGCCACAGATCCAGCATGATTTTGTGGCAAAATTGGGCAAAATGTTTTTTAGGACCCCGGCATGGTCCCTGTGGGACCCTCACCAACCAGGCCTAGGGGGTCAGGGTATTTCTACCCTGCCCCCTTATGGCTTTGTTTGCCTTTTTTCTTAAGACTCCGACAAGTCCGAGTCCCAAGATGGCTGCCAACACTTACTGGTTGAAATGTTGGCAGCCAATCAAATCTCAGCATGAGATCTGTTGGATCCATGATTGATCCGCATCCCTAGATATGCAATTTTCTTTTCCCTTTAATAACTCCAAAACTACTTAAGGGATTTACACCAAATAACAAAAAGCAATCTTTCTGGCGAGGGTCTAGCTTTCTGCCAAAGTTGGTGTAATTCCATTCAGCGGTTCGTACTACAGTTGTGTCTAAAATCTCTATGGGAAATAACATTAGAAACACACTTTTTTGGAAGACCCCCCTCCCCCTTCCTCGGCTCCTGCACGATGGATCACCCTGAAACTTTCCATGCACAACTAGACCCAGGAGGGCACTTTTTTGGAAAACTTTGTGAAGATTCGTCAAGCGGCACCAAAGTTATAAGCAAACCAAAAAACGCTTTTCTTATGGGTAGTTCCCATTAGGTTTTGGAACACTACACAAAACACCAATACTCTGTTTTTAAGCACAAGATTAGGCATAAGTTTAAGCATATGATTAGCACAGCACCATCCATGCCCAGGAAGTGACAAAGCCTTTCACCGTTTTTACAGCAGTCTTTAAACATATGATTAGCAATAGTTATCCTATTCCCATCCCAGGCACAGTAATACAGCTTTGGGCTGGTAAAATACTACCCAAGACAACCTGGAATGAATGAAAGCTACCCCTGACACATGTGTTTTGCTCTTATTAGAGCTTGTCAGGGATGTATAGCTTTGTCCATACACAAGAGAGCAATCAATATAAGTCAAAACAATGCCATTTTGGGCTTACTGTGCCATATAAACTATGCATAATTATGAAAAAAACAGACTGGAAACAGACTGAACTGAAATTCTGTGGTGATAGGAACATAGAAAACCAAGGAAAGGAAGCTGCAACAAACAGGGAAAGGTCGGGAACAAAGTACACAGGGTAAGGAACTAGAATCCAAAAGTAAGACTCTGCACACTGACAAGAGCAGGACAGGTAGTGCACCGACAGAACTAGAATCACAAGCAAGGAGGGACTGTGTGGCAGCAACAAGAAACAGAACCAGTAAGGCAAGGTAATAAAGCAGGGAGAAGGGAGCAAGAAATTAAATGGAAACCAAGGTACAAATGAATCAAGGGACAAGCCTTAATTAGAGCAGCAAAACAAAACCAGAAAAAGTGGGGCTACATTAAGAAAGACTGTTTCGGCCAGCTTCTTACTTTGCTCACAGGGGTAATAGCTGAAGGCAGAGGGGAGAAGCACAGGTGCAAAGAGTGAGCCAGGTGCGAGTCATAGACCAGGTGCAGGGAATCAGGGAACCACCAATGAAGGGAAGGCTACACAAGAACTGGGAGAAGTAAAAAGTATGGAAGGCAGCAGGCACTTTGAGGGCAACAGGGAAAGCAGAAAAGAAGTACAGAATGGAATAGAGAGTGTGACAATTATAGGAAGCAAGTATGAATGAGACAGTGTATCTACAGGAGTCAGAAATCATGGTACTAAACTAAAACTGAATTCTACCAACAGTACATGATCGGGGCAAGGTCTGGCAACAGAAGAGACTACATGTCCCACAATGCACCAGGATGGTAAATGGAAAAATCAGGGCTAGAATACAATGTGGAACAAGGTATGCTGTGTGTTGGAGAGTGTACTGGCATGGTCAGGTCTAAAGGGAGGACCTCACGGGCCGGCATGAGCACTACCTAGTTGCCGGATGACAGAATCTTGTCAGTTTGCAAGATAAGCGTGCGTGCTGGTGATGATTGCTTTGTAAATTATGTAAATGGTTTTGAAGATGGTGCTGGCTGAAAGTGGAGCCAATGGAGTTCCATAATGATGAGAGGGGAGGAATGTTATCATATTTTTGCAGGCCCTGGATGAGACATGCCGCTGTGTGTAGGTTGCCATTAAGGAGTGTGAGAGTGGAGTCTGAGAGGCTATGTTGCAGGACATTACCACTAGGGGTGGGTGGAATGAATTGGCAGAATTTTGCGACTCTGAATTTCCGGACAAGATCTGCCAATCGCTATGTAGCTGATTTTATTTCCATCGAGCCTCCAATAATAAGACCTGGAGTGAGATTTGGCATCCCCTAGCGCAATTTTCTAATGCAGGCAGTTGGGGGGTTTACAGCGGTCGCGGTCAGAGGACTGCTTCTCGAGTAGACTTGCTGCCACTGAAGTAGATTTACTATGCAAACTCAGCAGAATCAACTTGAATGACCACGCGCTCTTCCACCCTCCATGGTGCCCTTCGTGCTGATTTCTCAGCACTGCTCGTACTACCAGTGCTATATTGATGTACGAGCAGCACAACATGCTTATTTTCCACCCGTTGGTGGAATTCCGCGGAATATCAGAGTTTTTATGTAACTCTGCGGTATTTTACGGAGGGAAACTCCATGAGTTCCACCCACCCCTAATTCCCACCATCAAGAAACAAGACCATGAGGGCTTGAACAGCAGTTCTGGAGTCACTCTCTGGAACAAACAGTTTAACTTTCTTTAGAAGAGAGAGCTGGTACCAGGCCTTCTTTGTTTATCTATGTGTTTTGAGGCTGAGGTTGATGTCCAGAGTAAATCCAGGAGGTTTGACATTCGGCGAATGTTGGGGTTCAAAGCCGCCAAGATTCATGTCATTGAGCCACGCTTGTACTGTTCCTTGTTCTTGGCAAATAACAGGAATTGTCTTGGATATGTTGAGATTTAGGTAGGCATTGGGTATCCAGATTTAGTTGATGTGCAGGCAGTGTGTGGGGTGCTGTATGTGTGAAATAGAGGAAACTTCAAGTAGAGTTGTCTATCACCAGCATATAGGCAAATCTTGATGCTGTTACCTGTAGTTATGGTATGAAGTGTATCCATGTAGAAGTTCAAGATGACGGTAGACAGTATGGAACCTTGGGGGGCTCCGCAGTGGATAGGGATCTTTTGGGACCTGAAAGTGCCTATTGTTTGTTTTTCTTTTCTGCTCTTCTTTATCTTCAGTCTTATGATGTCCTGACAGGAGGTGTGCTGAGAAATGGTGATATTGTCACTAAGAAAGCCAACAATGCAGGTCATAATGCCTTTGTAATTGATGCAGCTGGTTTTGAAGATGGTGCAGGCCAGTAAGGAGAGCCAATAGAGCCAATAGAGCACCATCAGAATGGGTGTGATGTGAACATAGTTATTCAGGCCCTGGATGAGCATGTATTATGGTCTTAAGAGTGGCCAATTTGTAGTTTTGGAGGCCATGAAGTAGGGTGTTTCCACCATCCAGCTGCACGACTATGAGGGCTTGAACAGTAGTTCTGAAGTCACTTCCTGGGAGGAATGGTTTCAGTTCCTTCAGTAGCAAGAGGTGGTACCTGGCTGCCTTGTTTTCTTGGCAATGCTGTTAGCTGTTTTACATTCACAGCTGCCTTTATGGTGATTGCTGGGGCCACTGTAGGTGCTACTGTAGGTGGCACTGTTCCCACAAACCTTGTGCTTCAATTTTCATTAAAAAATGTGTGGATTGGTCACAGTCATAATAGCTTTTCCACATATTGGCATGATGACCTTTAAGTATCATGACCATGACACAAGGAAAGCCTTTGTGAATGATCCAAGCAAATCGAAGATCATGCCAATTTGGCCCTGGGAAAGAGACTAACGTCACAAACCGCATATTCACAAGGGCATTGTTACTTTGTGAAAAATCAATAAAAGAATAATAATTAGTCAGACAAATTGGCATTAAAGACATAAAGGAAGATTAGAAATATAACAGAGTGCATCAGGTTCTCAATTTTGCTCAAAGATATTTAAAGGTGCTAGGTTTTTTAACCTGGTTTCTGCTAATTTTGGGCTTTTGCATTAGATTTTGAGGGCTTAAGGAATCACAAAAAGTGTATGACAAACCTTTGCCGCTGCCTGGCAGTATTACATGGGCTGAGGCTGATTTTGGTTCCACCTGACTGAGTACTGCTCTAGCTGAACGCCTGCTTAGTTTCAGAACCAGTCTTAAAGAAAAGAGTGCAAGGAGAGAAAGGTACCTCTGTGAAAGTCAAACATTTTATAAGATATTTTAACACTGGTTCAAAAAGAAGTCCAGCAAACTTGAGTTTCTGAGGTCAATGTTTGGATCCTGATAGATGTTGCAGGGGATGTGCCCAGCTAGGAACCATGGGCATGACTTAAAGTGTGGAGGACAGGGGACTCACATTTCTGACTGAGTACCCATCCGCTAAACTCTAAACCAGGCACTTTGTCCCATATGTCGTGGCCTTGCCTCAAAATCCAGGAGTATTGGAAATTAATATTACAATTCATCACTAAGATCACTGGTCTCAATCTGGAGTCCAGCCCTTCAGAATTATTGTTTGGTAATTCAGATGAGAAGCAAAGATAATCCCTACCAACACCCATGGGCAAGATCATGATGCATATGGTTTAGCAGCTCAGCTGACCATAGCCCCTTTTGGGAAGTCTTAACATCCTGCTCCACTATATATATGGTGGACTAAGATGTGGTCAATTGTTACCATGCAAACACTTTCTACTGTGATCCATGATAGAATCCTCAAATTTGATAAAGCCCTTCAAGACACATACCATTTAAGAGACTTACCATTAGACAGATCGCTGATGAAACCACTATAAAGTTAATGTCTAATGTAAACAAAGGGTTTTGCCAAAAATCATCTCTCTTGGAAGACTAATTACCCATTTATGAAACAAGGCATGGGACATTAGATATAGGGAACTATGGCTCCTCTTAAGTTTAAGAAGTTTATTTTTATGCTACAGATTTTGGAACTGTCAATGCTGTCATGTTTATTGTATCAGTCTTATCCTTACCTAAAGATAGGTTTTATGAGGACTATTGAACCTACCATGTTGTCTATATAAACTCCTCAAAAAAAGAGAAAGAGGGGTGAAGTAAAGCATCAGAAAAGAGCGAGTTCTGACCTGGAGGGTGCAATAAATGGAAACATTCCTCTTATTGTGTATGAACCAAGGTTCAAGAATATATTAACACATGACTGAACAAACACTGGCATAGCCAATAGGCCAAGCATTAACTGCCAGTCTTTTGGCTCTGTCAATGCTTTTTTGATTTGTCACAATTATTGTAAACGTTTTTTTGGGAGTTATTGGCTCTTGCCAATATAATAAATAGACATTGGTGAAAAGCAAAAATATTTTGGGCCTTAAGAAGCACACATTACCATTGCAGTCCCTGCTAATGAAATGAACTACGTTGTGTTGAGGCTCTTTCTGAAAGAGCTTTGGGCCACATATACCAAAGCATTTTCCCATGGACACAGAATGGATTAAACCCTTTAATACATCTGGCCCTTAATATCGAGCTCACAGTGAACTTAGTTAATGACTGAAGAGGACTGACCTACTGGCCCATGCTGTATGTTGTAGCAGCAGAACAAAAATGTAAATGACACAACAGACGAATGAATGAAGCATGCTTCTGGAAGCCCTTCTAAGTATATTTTATATGTACATATATCTGTATATATATATATATATATATATATATACATATATATATATATACACATATATATATATATATATATATATATATATATATATATATATATATATATATATCGCTTCTCTCCAGTTTCAAAGAAAGCCTGCACTCAAATCCATTGGAAATATCATTTAATCACTGGCAGCACATGTTTGGCAGGAACGCGTTTCGGCTGTCCTTGCAGCCTTTATCAACCTAAAAATGCACCATCTTCATTCCGTTTAAATACTCCCCTCAGGTGTTTCTTAATGCATCGACATAGAAGAGCCACTACTGTTCTCGTAGGCTTCTCAATTTACGATTTACACAATGCCATTATTAAACTATCACCTTTGGTGGAGCATAATTAAAAGCATTAATATCATGCTTAAACAGTTCAAATTATGAGTGTTAATGTCATGTTTTGTGTGCGCTGCACTTCCAGGAAAAGCCATCAATAGCTTCCCTGGTCTGTATAATAGCCAATCCTTCGCTTTTGTAACTTGCAGCGCTCACCTCGTTCCTTCTAATGTTGAACTGTTTGAACTTTTGACTCGATAAAACAAGCGCCGTCCCTTCTTTCATGGTTTCCGTTTTTGAATTCACTGCAAAAACAAGTGTCTTCAGCAGTGGCGGCTCCAAATACCAATATTATTCAAAATGTAAGGGCTCCCCGCAGAACTTAAGTCCCCGCCAAGGGCAGCCAAAGACTCCCAGCGTTGAGCAGTCAGTGCTGCTGTTAACCCACCAATTCTGCTGTTTCAATACGGTGTTCGGGGGCACGCCAACATCGACGATAGTCATCCTGGGTGTGTGGCTTTGGGTGGCGTGCAGACATTCAACGGCCACCAGCACATCCAAAAATATTAACTAAAAAAATCCATTATAAACATTGCGCTACACATATTACTATATACATGGTTCTTTAAAAACATGTTTAAACTCATGTTTTGTACTAAGTTTCTTTAAAATCCATCTTTAAGACCTATTTTTCGTTATCGCGGTTGTTCGGGGAGTCACGACGATGCTGTTAACCGCGACGATCACGCCTTTTCTATAAAGTAAAAAACACATATATCCACACATATTACAGTATTTTACACACTAGGGGTTTATTACTATACACTTCAAACTCATGTTTTTCTGCTGTATTTCTAGACCAACTCTCTGAAACCTATTTCCTGTTTTCGCGATGAGGCCGGACATCGCGATGACGTCAGTACTCACGATCTCCGTGGATACGTCGTGAAAGCAGAAAGCAAAGACAGGAATTCAATAGCCACCACAACATTACAAAATTCTAACTATATAATTAATTCTAACCATCACACTAGATAAATCACTACCTAATTAACTCTATAAAAACATTTATCAGAATCTCAATATAATACATGTGAATTAATGATTCAATTATATATTTTTTTATATTCCCACCAATTTTTCGCCGTCTTGCCGCAAGATTCGCAACGTCTCTGCGACTGTACATGGGGGGGGGGGAACGCTGGTGGTCGTGACATCATCGCGAATATCCACGCGATTACAAAAATCAATTCTGGACACATAACTTGTGTCACTAACACTTACATTTCTGAACAATGGGTTCAGAGTACCTCCACCCGGACCCCTTATGTTTGCTTTCACAGAAAATGTTTGCCCGTTCCCGATAGATAAAATGGCGGTCGCAACTTTCTGTTCAGGTTGCGTCCAGCCAATCACAGCATTCCTGTTGGCGTGTGCATTCGCGATTAATCACTAAACCGTTGCGAAATATCTGCAACCAGAGATATCACTATATTTTTAAACTTACATTTCTCAAAAACTACTGAACAGATTTATACCAAATAACCAAAAGGCACTTCCTTGAACCAACATCTACCTCCCTGCCAAATTTGGTGTAAGCCCATTCAGCGGTTCTGGCTGTAGGTGTGGCTAAACGTTCTATGGGAATTAACATTACGAATGCACACTTATTTTGCACCCCAATTTCTCAGTCCCCACAGCACGGATCACCCCCAAATTTTCAATGACACACAGAACCTGCCTTGACACTTTTTCTTGGAAAATTTCATGAAGATTGGTAAAACGACACCAAAGTTGTAGCCAAGTCAAAAAATGCTTTTCCTATGGAAACTAGGTCCTAACTGTAACTACAGCCAGTAGGTAATATATATATACATGAGTTACAGTTTATATCCAAAATAAGATTAACTCTTTGATGCAAGTCTGACAGAAACTGAAGTTTACATTTTTTTTTAACTATAGAGTTTTAGAAAATGTTAGTCTAACATTTTGTTTTTATATTGTAGGTGATGTGGAGGAAGAAAGCAAAAGGGCTTATATCTCGGGGGCCAGAAGGGGACAGCTAAGTTGGACTTTTGCTCATTTGAATGAGATGATGTGTCTTAAGTTGTGAACATTGGCTGTCTTGAGATCAGGAGGGATGAACTTGGTCCTTTTGATTAAATTGCTCACTGGGGCAGAATTGTACAAGGTCAAATTGAAGATTTTGAATACATACATTGAATTGATTCATGCTATGATAAACAAGATGAATTGTTTGGTTAAGGGCCCACTAGGGCGGAAAAAAGAGTATGAATATTGGATGAAATTATTATTTGTCTCTTGATACGGTTTATTGACCTTAAATATTATGTATGCAATGAAATATTTCAATTATTTGAATGCTATACGACATTGTTATTCATCGCTGTAGCCTGAGGTTCAGGTTGTGAAATGGAATGAGCTTAAAATGTGCACTCTGTATACATTCAAAGATGGCCACCAAGTAAAAGGCATTTCTTATAATGCACTCTGTATAGTCCTACCTTTATGGTGGTGGCAAGGTCACACATGTTTATAGGTGAGATTTGTGTAAATGTCTTTGACCCGTGACCAAGAAGTCTTTGCTTCGAAATGCGTCGGGCGTTTGTGTTTTTGCTGCTAAAATAAATTAAAACCGCATAATGGAATTGAGCCCAGGCTGTCCTGCGTGTTTCTGACGCTACACCGTTTACACAAGGGACTGGTGTGTAAGTGGATAAGGGGCCTGCCACCCCGCTGATGGCCGCCGTCACAAGCGGCGAGAGAATCAGCAATGTTTGTGGATTATATATATATATATATATATATATATATATATATATATATTACACGAAAACTCCTGTCTGCCACTCGATTGGACAGAACCACCAGGCACGGACCTCAGACACTCCCAAAGAAATTGCGATTTACAACGCAATGTTGATGGAGAGAGCAGTGAATTTATTAATAAATAGTCCACAAAATCAAACAGGCATAATGCCTGCCATGACGAGTTTCACTCGACACAGCGAGCTTGGTCACATGATGCGTCTCCTTTCCGGGAACTCATTTAAAAACCTCAGAAGTGCACAATTGCCTGTAAAAACCAGCTCACCCAATTCATGTGCATAAACAACAGACTACATTCTACGTCAGTAAGTTTAGTATCTCTATAATATATGTGCAAAATACAAATGTGCAAATGAATTGATCTAAAATATATTCTGTTCAAGTTGTAACATCAAAATATTAATGTTCAAAAAAACGATTTATAGATAAAATCGTATTTGGGTCATCGTTATAGCAATCATTGTTTCTATCGTAACCCCAGAAGCAAATGCATCTACTGATTGAAACAGAAAATAGCAAATCAATACTACCATTATCGCAAAGGCACATTAAATATTGGACTTACTGTGCAAAATAGGCAAAGTATAATAACCTATTAATAGGTTACTCACTACATTAAAAAAACAGAATGGGCATAATAAAAACTTTAAATAAGTTAATAATAGTAGCATGAGACATCATAATTAAACAGTAAATTGTAATCGTCGAATGATGGGGGCTGAGAGTGACTACTATCAACAGGATCTAAAACCTGCTTAAATAAGGATGAGCCATAAATAGAATAGTTCTTAAGACATAAAGTGCAAGTGCAATTATACTTAGACTCATCAAGTCAGAATCAGCGATCCCGGCTGCTTAACCCCTTCGGTGCTCATGACGTCCGGGAGCCGTCATGAGACACGATGGGCGTGTGCTCAGGACGGCTCCCGGCCGTCATGACACATGGCCCCGCGATTCCCTTTACACCCTAAGAGCCTCGGGAGCTGGGGAAGAGCTTCCCCAGCTCCCGAGGCCCCCCCCCTGGTTTTCCTGAAATGACGATCAGCACGCACGTGAAACCGAAACTGAAATGAGCCAAGAGGCTCATTTCAGTTTCCCTTTCTACGTGCTCAGGGGGCTATCTCAGCCCCCTGAGCACATAGAAAGACGGGAGAGGTATCGTTGGAAAGGGGAGAATCTCCCCTTTCCAATGGTATCCCTCCCCAGTGGATCCCTTCTTGGGGATCGCCCCAGGAGAGCGATCCCCAAGCAGGGATCCACCCACTAGACACCAGGGAGGGGGGAGCGGCCCCTTGGGCAAGGGCCTTTGCTCCCCCCAATTAAATTTGGCACAATTTAGTCTTTTTGCCCCCCGGGGGGGCAAAAAGCACATTAGACACCAGGGATCTTTTTTAGCACATAAAAATAAGGGTGGGGGCTGCCCAAAACGGGCATGCCCATGCCCCCGCCCCCCACAATCATTACAGCCTTTATGCTCCCCCTGGGGGGCAGTAACCCCCAATCTGCCCCCTCAGGGGGGCAAAAAGCCCACTAGACACCAGGGATTTTCTTTTGGCATATTTAAATTAGGGTGGGGGCTGCCCAAAACGGGCATGCCAATGCCCCCACCCCCGCTGCAAAAATGACAGTCTTTCTGCCCCCCCCGGGGGGGCAAAAAGCCCACTAGACCCCAAGGATTTTTTTTGGCATATACAAATTAGGGTGGGGGCTGCCCAAAACGGCAGGGATTTTTTTTTCCACAATTTTTTTAGGATGGTGGCTGCCCGAAACGGGGAACAACAATGCCCCCACCCCCGCCACCATTACAGCCTGTCTGCCCCCCCTGGGGGGCAGAAAGCCCACTTGACGCCAGGGATTTTTTTTGGTGCATTTGTTTTTAGGGTGCGGGCTGCCCGAAATGGGCACGCCAATGCCCCCACCCCCCGCCACCATTACAGCCTTTCTGCCCCCCCTGGGAGGAGATGGGGGAAGTAGCCCCCTATCTGCCCCTCGGGGGGCAGAAAGCCCACTAAACGCCAGGGATTTTTTTTTAGGGTGGGGGCACGCCACCCCCCCCCAAAATGACAGTCTTTCTGCCCCCGGGGAGGTAGATGGGAGCTGTAGCCCCCAATCTGGCCCGCCGGGGGGGCAGAAAGCCCACTAGAAACCAGGGATTTTTTTGTTTTATTCGTGTAGAGGTAGGGGCTGCCCAAAATGGGCATGACATTACTCCCACCCCACCCCCAGAGAAATTCCAGTCTTTCTGCCCCCTGGGAGGGCAGATGGGGGCAGTGGCCCCTGATCTGCCCCCTGGGGGGCAGAAAGCCCACTAGGCGGCAGCGATTACGCAGGCTTTTTTTATGCGTGGGGGCTGCCCAAAATGGTCATACCAATGCCGCCACCCCCACAAAAAATAGCCACAGTCTTTCTGCCCCCCTTGGGGGCATATCGGGGCGAACCCCCCTCCCCCGATTCCCCCCCCCCAGGGCGGCAGAAAGACCACTAGGCTCCGACTTTTTTTTAGCAATGTGCCTACCTGTGGATTTTGGACCCTAGCGCAGCTGGCACGTAGGGAAACCTAGCAAACCTGTACATTTTTTAAAACTAGACACCAAGGGGAATCCAGGATGGGGTGACTTGTCTGGCTCTCACCAGGTTCTGCTACCCATAATCCCTTGCAAACCTCAAACTTTGTAAAAAAAAAACACATTTTCCTCACAATTCTGTTGTGGGAAAGTTCTGGAATCTGCGTGGATCCACAAATTTCCTTCTACACAGCATTCCCCCAGGTCTCCCGATAAAAATGGTACCTCACTCGCGTGGGTGGGTCAAGTACCTGTGACAGGCAAGGGCCCAAAACCTAGTGAGGCGACATCAAAATTACCTATCACAAACCAACCTGGTTTTCAAGGGGGGTCCCATGAGTTTTTGGCCCCGGGATCGGCGGCCATCAAGGGAAGCCTACCAAACTCACACATTTCTGAAAACTAGACACCCGGGGGATTCCAGGGAGGTATGGCTTGCGTGGATCCCCCAAAGTTTTATTACCCAGAATCCCCTGCACACCTCAAATGTAGCTGAAAAAATCACTTTTTCCACACATTTTTGTGTGGGAAAGTTGTGGTATCACCGGGCTGACACAAATTTCCTACCACCCAGCCTTCCCCCAGGCCTCCCAATAAAAATGGTGCCTCACTCGTGTGGGAGGCCCAAGTACCCGCGCAGGCAAAGGCCCAAAACGTATTGAGGCGACATCAAAATTGCCTATCACAAAACGACCTAGTTTTGCAAGGGGGGTCACCTGGGTTTTTGGCCCCGTGCTCGGCGGGCAGCTTGGGAAACCTACCAAACCCACACATTTCTGAAAACTAGACACCCGGGGGATTCCAGGGAGGTATGGCTTGCGTGGATCCCCCAATGTTTTCTTACCCAGAATGCCCTGCAAACCTCAAATTTAGCTGAAAAAATCACTTTTTCCACACATTTTTGTGTGGGAAAGTAGTGGCATCACCGGGCTGAAACAAATTTCCTACCACCCAGCATTCCCCAGGGTCTCCCGATAAAAATGGTTCCTCACTCGTGTGGAAGGCCCAAGTACCCGCGTCAGGCAGGGGCCCAAAACGTATTGAGGCGACATCAAAATTGCCTATCACCAAACAACCTGGTTTTGCAAGGGGGGTCACCTGGGTTTTTGGCCCCGTGCTCGGCGGCCAGCTTGGGAAACCTACCAAACCCACACATTTCTGAAAACTAGACACCCGGGGGATTCCAGGGAGGTATGGCTTGCGTGGATCCCCCAATGTTTTCCTACCCAGAATGCCCTGCAAACCTCACATTTAGCTGAAAAAATCACTTTTCCCACACATTTTTGTGTGGGAAAGTAGTGGCATCACCGGGCTGAAACAAATTTCCTACCACCCAGCATTCCCCAGGGTCTCCCGAAAAAATGGTGCCTCACTCGTGTGGGAGGCCCAAGTACCCGCGACAGGCAGGGGCCCAAAACGTATTGAGCGACATCAAAATTGCCTATCACCAAACAACCTGGTTTTGCAAGGGGGTCACCTGGGTTTTGGCCCTGTGCTCGGCGGCCATCTAGGGAAACCTGCCAAACCCACACATTTCTGAAAACTAGACACCCGGGGATTCCATGGAGGTATGGCTTGCATGGATCCCCCAATGTTTCCTTACCCAGAATCCCCTGCAAACCTCAATTTTAGCTGAAAAAATCACTTTTTTCACACATTTCTGTGTGGGAAAGTTGTGGCATCACTGGGCTGACACAAATTTCCTACCACCCAGCGTTCCCCCAGATCTCCCAATAAAAATGGTGCCTCACTCGTGTGGGAGGCCCAAGTACCCGCGACAGGCAAGGGCCCAAAACGTATTGAGGCAACATCAAAATTGCCTATCACAAAACGACCTGGTTTTGCAAGGGGGGTCACCTGGGTTTTTGGCCACGTGCTCGGCAGCCAGCTAGGGAAACCTACCAAACCCACACATTTCTGAAAACTAGATACCTGGGGGATTCCAGGGAGGTATGGCTTGCGTGGATCCCCCAATGTTTTCTTACCCAGAATCCCCTGCACACCTCAAATTTATCTGAAAAATAATTACTTTTTTCACATATTTTTGTGTGGGAAAGTTGTGGCGCCACTGGGCTGAAACAAATTTCCTACCACCCAGCGTTCCCCAGGGTCTCCCGATAAAAATGGTGCCTCACTTGTGTGGGAGGCCCAAGTACCCACGACAGGCAAGGGCCCAAAACGTATTGAGGCGACATCAGAATTGCCTATCACAAAACGACCTGGTTTTGCAAGGGGTCACCTGGGTTTTGGCCCCGTGCTCGGCGGCCAGCTTAGAAACCTACCAAACCCACATTTCTGAAAACTAGACACCCGGGGATTCAGGGAGGTATGGCTTGCGTGGATCCCCCAACGTTTTCTTACCCAGAATCCCCTGCACACCTCAAATTTAGCTGAAAAAATCACTTTTTCACACATTTTGTGTGGGAAAGTTATGGCATCACTGGGCTTACACAAATTTCCTAACACCCAGCGTTCCTCCAGGTCTCCCGACAAAAATGGTGCCTCACTTGTGTGGGAGGCCCAAGTACCGCGACAGGCAAGGGCCCAAAACGTATTGAGGCGACATCAAAATTGCCTATCACAAAACGACCTAGTTTTGCAAGGAGGGTCACCTGGGTTTTGGCCCCGTGCTCGGCGGCCAGCTAGGAAACCTACCAAACCCACACATTTCTGAAAACTAGACACCCGGGGATTCCAGGGAGGTATGGCTTGCGTGGATCCCCCAACGTTTTCTTACCCAGAATCCCTGCAAACCTCAAATTTAGCTGAAAAAATCACTTTTTCCACATATTTTGTGTGGGAAAGTAGTGGCATCACCGGGCTGAAACAAATTTCCTACCACCCAGCGTTCCCCAGGGTCTCCCAATAAAAATGGTGCCTCACTCGTGTGGGAGGCTCAAGTACCCGCGACAGGCAGGGGCCCAAAACGTATTGAGGCAAAATCAAAATTGCCTATCACAAAATGTTTTGGGCCCTTGCCTGTCGCTGAGTACTTGGGCCTCCCACACGAGTGAGGCACCATTTTTATCGGAAGACCCGGGGGAACGCTGGGTGGGAGGAAATTTGTGTCAGCCCGGTGATTCCACAACTTTCCCACACAAAAATGTGTGGAAAAAAGTGATTTTTTCAGCTAAATTTGAGGTTTGCAGGGGATTCAGGATAAGGAAACATTGGGGGATCCACGCAAGCCATACCTCCATGGAATACCCCGGGTGTCTAGTTTTCAGAAATGTGTGGGTTTGGTAGGTTTCCCTAGATGGCCGCCGAGCACGGGGCCAAAAACACAGGTGACCCCTTGCGAAACCTGGTCGTTTTGAGATAGGCAATTTTGATGTCGCCTCAATATGTTTTGGGCCCTTGTCTGCCGCGTGTACTTGGGCCTCCCACACGAGTGAGGCACCATTTTTATCGGGAGACCCGGGAACGCTAGGTGTAGGAAATTTGTGTCAGCCCGATGATTCCACAACTTTCCCACACAAAAATGTGTGAAAAAGTGATTTTTCAGCTAAATTTGAGGTTTGCAGGGATTCAGGATAAGGAAACATTGGGGGATCCACGCAAGCCATACCTCCCTGGAATACCCGGGTGTCTAGTTTTCAGAAATATGTGGGTTTGGTAGGTTTCCTAGATGGCCGCCGAGCACGGGGCCAAAACCCAGGTGACCCCCTTGCAAAACCAGGTCGTTTTGAGATAGGCAATTTTGATGTCGCCTCAATACGTTTTGGGCCCTTGCCTGTCGCGGGTACCTGGGCCTCCCACACGAGTGAGGCACCATTTTTATAGGAAGTCCTGGGGGAACGCTGGGTGGGAGGAAATTTGTGTCAGCCCGGTGATGCCACAACTTTCCCACACAAAAATGTGAGGAAAAAGTTATTTTTTTCAGCTAAATTTGAGGTTTGCAGGGGATTCTGGGTAAGGAAATGTTGGGGGATCCACGCAAGCCATACCTCCCTGGAATCCCCGGGTGTCTAGTTTTCAGAAATGTGTGGGTTTGGTAGGTTTCCCTAGATGGCCACCGAGCACGGGGCCAAAACACAGGTGACCCCCTTGCGAAACCTGGTCGTTTTGAGATAGGCAATTTTGATGTCAGCCTCAATACGTTTTGGGCCCTTGTCTGCCGCGTGTACTTGGGCCTCCCACACGAGTGAGGCACCATTTTTATCGGGAGACCCGGGGAACGCTAGGTGGTAGGGAAATTTGTGTCAGCCCGGTGATGCCACAACTTTCCCACACAAAATGTGTGAAAAAGTGATTTTTTCAGCTAAATTTGAGGTTTGCAGGGGATTCAGGGTAAGGAAACATTGGGGATCCACACAAGCCATACCTCCTGGAATACCCCGGGTGTCTAGTTTTCAGAAATGTGTGGGTTTGGTAGGTTTCCTAGATGGCCACCGAGCACGGGCCAAAACCCAGGTGACGCCCTTGCAAAACCAGGTCGTTTTGAGATAGGCAATTTTGATGTCACCTCAATACGTTTTGGGCCCTTGCCTGTCGCAGGTACTTGGGCCTCCCACACGAGTGAGGCACCATCTTTATTGGGAGACCGGGGAACGCTGGGTGATAGGAAATTTGTGTCAGCCCGGTGATGCCACAACTTTCCCACACAAAAATGTGCGGAAAAAGTGATTTTTTCACCTAAATTTGAGGTTTGCAGGGGATTCTGGGTAGGAAACGTTGGGGGATCCACGCAAGCCATACCTCCCTGGAATTCCCAGGTGTCTAGTTTTCAGAAATGTGGGTTTGGTAGGTTTCCTTAGATGGCCGCCGAGCACGGGGCCAAAAACCCAGGTGACCCCCTTTGCAAAACCAGGTCGTTTTGAGATAGACAATTTCGATGTCACCTCAATTCATTTTGGGCCCTTGTCTGCCGCGTGTACTTGGGCCTCCCACACAAGTGAGGCACCATTTTTATCGGGAGACCTGGGGGAACGCTGGGTGGTAGGAAATTTGTGTCAGCCAAGTGATGCCACAACTTTCCCACACAAAAATGTGTGGAAAAAGTGATATTTTCAGCTAAATTTGAGGTTTGCAGGGGATTCTGGGTAAGGAAACGTTGGGGGATCCACGCAAGCCATACCTCCCTGGAATCCCCCGGGTGTCTAATTTTCAGAAATATGTTGGCTTGGTAGGTTTCCCTAGACGGCTGCCGAGCACGGGGCCAAAAACCCAGGTGACCCCCCTTGTGAAACCAGGTCGTTTTGAGATAGGCAATTTTGATGTCGCCTCAATACGTTTTGGGCCCTTGTCTGCCGCGTATACTTGGACCTCCCACACGAGTGAGGCACCATATTTATAGGGAGACCCGGGGGAATGCTGGGTGGTAGGAAATTTGTGTCAGCCCGGTGATGCCACAACTTTCCCACACAAAAATGTGTGAAAAAAGTGAGTTTTTCAGCTAAATTTGAGGTTTGCAGGGGATTCTGGGTAAGAAAACATTGGGGGATCCACGCAAGCCATACCTCCCTGGAATCCCCCGGGTGTCTAGTTTTCACAAATGTATAGGTTTGCTAGGTTTCTCTAGGTGCTGGCAGAGCTAGGGTGAAAAAACTACAGCTAGGCACTTTGCCAAAAAAGGGTCATTTTTCACTGTGAAATTGTGGTGTGTCCATGTTGCGTTTTGCACCGTTTTCTGTCGCGGGCACTAGGCCTACCCACACAAGTGAGGTACCATTTTTCTCGGAAGACTTTGGGGAACGCGGGGTGGGTGGAAATTTGTGGGTCCACGCAGATTCCAGAACTTTCCACCACAGAAATGTGAGGAAAATGTGGTTTTTTTGACAATTGTTTTGGTTTGCAAGGGATTCTGGGTAACAGAACCTGGTGAGAGGCAGTCAAGTCACCCCATCCTGGATTCCCCTGGGTGTCTAGTTTTCAAAAATGTATAGGTTTGCTAGGTTTCCCTAGGTGCTGGCAGAGCTAGGGTTAAAAAACTACAGCTAGGCACTTTGCCAAAAAAGGGTCATTTTTCACTGTGAAATTGTGGCGTGTCCACGTTGCGTTTTGCGCCGTTTCATGTCACGGGCACTAAGCCTACCCACGCAAGTGAGGTACCATTTTTCTCGGAAGACTTTGGGGAATGCGGGGTGGATGGAAATTTGTGGATCCACGCAGATTCCAGAACTTTCCACCACAGAAATGTGAGGAAAATGTGTTTTTTTTGACAATTTGTTAGGTTTGCAAGGGATTCTGGGTAACAGAAGCTGGTGGAAGCCAGTCAAGTCACCCCATCCTGGATTCCCCTGGGTGTCTACTTTTCAAAAATGTATAGGTTTGCTAGGTTTCCCTAGGTGCCGGCAGAGCTAGGGTTCAAAAACTACAGCTAGGCACTTTGCCAAAAAAGGGTCATTTTTCACTGTGAAATTGTGGTGTGTCCACGTTGCGTTTTGCGCCGTTTCATGTCGCGGGCACTACCCTACCCACGCAAGTGAGGTACCATTTTTCTCGGAAGACTTTGGGGAACGCGGGGTGGGTGGAAATTTGTGGATCCACGCAGATTCCAGAACTTTCCACCACAGAAATGTGAGGAAAATGTGGGTTTTTTGACAATTTTTTAGGTTTGCAAGGGATTCTGGGTAACAGAACCTGGTGAGAGCCAGTCAAGTCACCCCATCCTGGATTCCCCTGGGTGTATAGTTTTCAAAAATGTATAGGTTTGCTAGGTTTCCCTTGGTGCCGGCAGAGCTAGGGTTCAAAAACTACAGCTAGGCACTTTGCCAAAAAAGGGTCATTTTTCACTGTGAAATTGTGGTGTGTCCACGTTGCGTTTTGCGCCGTTTCATGTCGCGGGCACTACCCTACCCACGCAAGTGAGGTACCATTTTTCTCGGAAGACTTTGGGGAACGTGGGGTGGGTGGAAATTTGTGGATCCACACAGATTCCAGAACTTTCCACCACAGAAATGTGAGGAAAATGTGGGTTTTTTGACAATTTTTTAGGTTTGCAAGGGATTCTGGGTAACAGAACCTGGTGAGAGCCAGTCAAGTCACCCCATCCTGGATTCCCCTGGGTGTATAGTTTTCAAAAATGTATAGGTTTGCTAGGTTTCCCTAGGTTCTGGCAGAGCTAGGGGTCAAAGACTACAGCTAGGCACTTTGCAAAAAAAGGGTAATTTTTCATTGTGAAAATGTGGTGTGTTCACGTTGCGTTTTGAGCCGTTTCCTGTCGTGGGCACTATGCCTACCCACACAAGTGAGGTACCATTTTTATCGGGAGACTTAAGGTAATTCAGATTTGTAAAGCAACTGTTATTACCTATTGACTTTCGATGCATTTCTGCCTTCCAAATGAAAGACAATGTGTAAAAGAAGTAATTTTGAAAAATGATCGATAATTCTCATGCTAGTATGAGTATTCCCAATTTTGGAAATGTGCAAATATCTACTGTTTCTAAACTCTATATTTTGTTCCCATTTCAGAAATACATAGGTGTCTTTCATACCGATTTTTCGATGTATACATTTTCCCAGAATAATTGCTATATACCCGGTACATAATAAAAAACCATTGCAAGTCGCTGCTCAGTTTTTGGCTCTGGGTTCGTCGGGTTCTTGGTGAACCTACAAGTCCTATATATCCCCACAACCAGTAAGGTCCAGCGGATGTAACGGTATATTGCTTTCAAAGAGCTGTCATAATTAGAAGAAGGTACAGGTGAAAACGTTGACACAAAAGGCTGTTTTTTTCAACTAATTTTCAATTTTTCCTATATTTAACTGTTAGTTTCTATAAAGAAACCTTGAAGGATCTACACAAATGACCCCTTGCTGAATTCAGAATTCAGTCTACTTTACAAAAATGTATAGCTTTCCAGGATCCATTATTGCTTTCATACCCATGTCTACCATTAACTGGAAGGAGGCTGAAAGCACAAAAAATAGCAACAATAGGCTATGTCCCAGAAAAATGCCAAAACTGTGTAAAAAATGTTGGTTTTCTGACAAAAGTCTGTCATTCCCTAAAAGCTGGGAAAATGGTGATTTCAGCCCCACAAACCCTTTTTTGATACCATTTGTAGGGAAAAACCCAGACGCTTTCATTTGCAGCACTTTTTCCCCATTTTTCCCAAAAAACTCAAAATTTAGCTGTATTTTGGCTAATTTCTGGGTCCCCTCCAGGGTAATCCACAAACCCTGGGTACCTTTAGAATCCCCAAGATGTTGGAAGAAAAGGATGCAAATTTGGCGTGGATACCTTATGTGGTCAAAAAGTTACAGGGGCCTAAGCGCGAACTACCCCAAATAGCCAAAAAAAGGCTTAGCACAGGGCGGGGGGGGGGGGAGGCCTAGCAGCAAAGGGGTTAAATCCATTCTGATTTACAAACAAATATCATCAACAATGCCTAAAACAATCATCATGTCTGTCTGTACTACTAACATACTACATAAAGTGCAAAGTGTAAACAGTAAAGTGCAAAATAGTGCTGTGCAACTTACAGGTTCATTAGCAGCTTGAAAATAATATCATTTAGGCCTAAATGATCGTAAAGTGCAAGTGCAAATGTCAATGCATAGTTCACAGAAAAATACACTATCCCAAATTGTTAAAATATCATACACGAACACAGTTACTCCGCTAAAAAATGTATATCTGACATCACTGCTATATCACTATAGTCATGCATACGACTTTCGGTATTCACTGAAGGCATTTAGGAGTACTAAAGTTAGGATTTTGTCTCAGTTAAACTTAAGTTTTGGTCTTAAGTTAAACTTAAGACAAACTTAAGTTTAACTGAGACAAAATCCTAGTCGTAAAGTTAGGATTTTGTCTCAGTTAAACTTAAGTTTGTCTTAAGTTTAACTTAAGACCAAAACGTAAGATTAACTGAGACAAAATCCTAACTTTAGTACTCCTAAATGCCTTCTGTGAATACCGAAAGTCGTAAAGTTAGGATTTCTCTCAGATTACTTTTGTGAATCGGGCCCATACTCTCGAAGCTAGATAACCGTACTTTATTAATTTCTAATAGGACCGTGCTAAAGATATATAATATCCTTGGTAAAATGGTAATTTTTAGTGCATTATTTCTACTGAAAAGAGATAAATGTAGATGATCCATTCTATCCAAACTACACTTAATACTGCCCAATAGCAATGCCAAATTCAGTTCTACCATCCTATCCAGGGCTTCTCTAAGTTTCACACCAAGATACATTGCCTCTGTAACCACCCGCGGAACCTCAAATGATATTCCCTCTGTACATACAGTTTGTGTTTTACTTTCGTTCAGCTTGTACCCAGCACATGTCCCAAACTGCCTAGCTAAAGTCTCAGGAAGTGCAGTAGATGGATCAGTAGTGAGGACCGCTATATCATCTGCATAGGCAATGGCCCTATATTCCACCTGATTAACAACCACAAATTTAATATGCGTGCTCATCTCTAATTTTTCTAAAAAAGGGTCTATATAATATTGTTGTCAAGTGCTCCTTGAAATGGTAATACCTTCAGTCTCTTGTCCTATTATCCGAATGATAGCCCTAGGTGTCTTATACAAATCCCTAATGGCCTTGATGAATTTTTCACCGAAGCCCTTCCACTGTAAAACCGCCCACAAAAATTGGCAAGACACACGGTCAAATGCCTTCTCAGCATCTAATAAGGTGAGACCAAATGGTGACCCTGTGACTTGTGCAATGTCGAATAGCATAATTACCCTCCGAACATGATCTGCTGTACTTCTTCCTGGAATAAAACCATGTTGGTGAGGTGAAACTAAAGGAGCAATGACTTTCCCTAACCTATTAGCTAACACTTTTGCATAAATTTTACCATCGCAGTTGATTAGGGAAATTGACCTATATGATCCTGGTAATGAAGCACGTCTCACCTTTTTCTTAAAAATAATAATGCTATTAATTTCCCACAAAGTTGGAGCTGTCCCATCTTGAGCCTGCAGAAAAGTCAATAGCATATCTTGTTGGATTTCTTGAAAAAAAAAAAAAGCCTTTTAGAATTCCACTGGAATATTATCAGGACCCATGGCCTTCCTGGCTGCTAAGGAGCACATTGCCTCCTGCAACTCTTCCAGCGTTATTGGGGCTTCTAACATGGCTTCTTCCTCTTTCTTAACTTTAGCCGTGTCCAAATCCCCGAAAATCTCCTTATACCCATCCTCTGGGGGGGTCTGTCTCTTTGGTATGTAATAGCTCATAGAATTCCCTAAAAACTCTGAGAATATCCATTGGAGGCTCAAACACCTGTTCTGTCGGATCTTCTATAGCCAATATTCGATTTGCAACTTCTCGCTGTCGAATTCGCTTTGCCAGCAGCCACCCTGTATTTTCACCATATTCGTAGTAATCTGATTTATATTGCTGAAATTTGGCAGCCACTACAGAATCAAAATGCCTGTTGATCTTAGATTTTAGTATTGCTATATGCTAATGAGAGTCTTGAACATTCAGCCCTCTGGCAACCTTTTCTGTGAGTTCAACTTCTTCCAGAGCCAACTGATCATACAGCCCCTGAATCTCGCCCTGTTTCTTTTTTGCTGGTGAACGGAAAAGCGGAGAGTTTCCCCCCAAACCCCGGCTTTAAAAGTTCCGGCAAAACACCTCCAACTGCCGCGTGGCAGAGGTTTTTCTCTGAAGCTGCTCGCCAACATTAAGTTGGCGAGCGAGAACTGGAGTCACCTAGTGCAATTTTAGGGTGCTAGGAAAGCACCTGGTGAGATTTTCTCAACTAGGGCAGCTGCAACCGTTTCATGGTGAGAAAGCTGCTGCTCAAGTAGTTGCTAGTGGTCTCTGTAGCATGAAGAGTCAGGTCCACTGAAGCATCCCATTGGTGGGTGTCACATGTAGCAAGATCTCAGCACGAACTGGCCCGTTCGTTGTCTCGTTTAGTCCAAAACTTAAGGATTTCTCCTTCTTCTTCAGAGGAGTGCACTCTTCTGCCAACCAGGGGCCCAGGTTCTGGGGAGATGCCTCTTGGGGATCAGGGCCTCACTCTTGCAGAGTCCGGCAGGGCTCAGGCAGGTCCAGTTGCAGGTCCAGTTGCAGCAGGTCAGCTGGGTAGTTGCCGAGAGGCCTTCGGAGCTTTTTATGTTCCTGTAGCTCTGATCAGCAGATCAGTCAGCTGATCCTTGGAGACACTTCAGATAGCCGTGGATGAAGGGAACAGGTCCAGCCTTCTTTTTCAGACAGCAGGGCAGGCCTCTTGCATTAGGGCAGTCCTTCTTTTGTAGTAATCACAGGTCCAGGAGTGTACTGAAGAGTGGGTCTGAGGGTCATATTTTTATATATGGTGCCAGCTTTGAAAGTGGAAGAAACTTCTGGAGTCTTCCCCCCTCCCAGATAGTTCTCGAATTTCCCCATTCCTGTTCTGGTCTCAGGATGGGTGGGGTGACAAAAGGCTAGTGTGAAGTTCTTTGTGCATGCAGGAGGCAGTCTCTATTGAAGTGCAAGTGTGGTAGGTGACAACCCCTCCCCAACCCATCTTGTCAGGCTGGCCCATGCTGCCAACACCCATTCTCCCTTTGTGATACTGTCTGGGAGGAATACACAAAGGTCAACTGCCAACTACACTTAGGCATGTGACACAGAATACAGACTGCAGACACCCTGTTGCCAGTAGTACAAGAAAATGCCAACTTTCTAAAAGCAAAAAGAACAATTGATGGACAGAATGCAGAACAATGTCATACATTGACCCCAGTACAGAGATATGGGCCTAAATTTATCGGTTTATTTTGCTCACCATGCCATTCCAGTTTGGACCCAGCCATATACAAATCAGTCTTGACCCTGCACCCAATGGGAACAGTCCAGCCCGAACTACCAGACCAGGTCCTCCCTGGACTGGAAACAAGCATCTTAGGACCGGTTTTGGGGTTTCACCCCTCATCAGCCAGGATAGCCTGACTCCAGTGGCATGGAGAACACGGGACCCACGTCTGGGCATACTCGTCCCACTCGGGGTGACAAATGCAAAAAGAACAATTGATGGACAGAATGCAGAACAATGTCATATATTCACCCCAGTACGGAGATCTGGGCCTAAATCCATCGTTTTTTTGCTCACCATGCCATTCCAGTTTGGACAGAGCCATATGCAAATCAGTCTTGACCCTGCACCCAATGGGAACAGTCTAGCCCGAACTGCCAGATTTGTTCTGCATTCCGTCCATCAATTGTGTGTCTTTAACTTTCTAAAAACGGCATTTTCAGAATTGTGACTTAACATCCAACTCTACTATTAAGGAGGGTTTTAGATTACAATTTCTTAGAGAACAAACATTGTATTTCTTCCTGTTCCCAAGCAAAAGTTAGCACTTATTAAATTGTAATAAGGTAATCCAATGTTGTCCTATGGGAGGGGAAGGCCTTGCAGTAGTGATAAACTAATGTAAGAGTTTTTCACTACCAGGACATTTAGAACTTAAAAGTACATGTCCAACTTTTTTAATACAATGCACCCTGCCCTATGGGCTGCTAAGGGTGACTTATATGTATTAAAGAGGAAGGTTTATGCCTGGCAAAAGGTTTATTTGACCAGGTTGAAATGGCAGTTTAAAACTGCACATAGACTGCAATGGCAGACTTGAGATGCTTAAATAGGCTACTTAAGTGGGTGGCACAGTAAGTGCTGCAGGCCCACTAGTGGCATTTAATTTAGAGGCCTTGGGTACATAAAGTACCACTTGTCCAGGGACCTATAAATAAATTAAATGTGCCAATTACGAAACAGTGACGCTTCCCTCTCTCAGCCTAAACGACCTTCGAAGCCTACACACCACCGCCAGCCAACCACACCCCTAAAGTGCCTATTCTTATACCCTAAAGTACATGTCCGTCCCACAATAGTTGCTAATTTCACATTTTCTAGCTAAGGGATTGGTTGGGTTCTAGGGGTGGAATGTCACCCCACTATGAAATCATCTACTTTTGACTACACCATTGTTCTAAACATTTTTTTTATACAGTCATCAATACTTCTTCTCTCTCATGAGCACACATGCAACAATTTATTGTACATTTTAATAAATTTAACAACAACAGGTTCCGTTCCCACGATGACACTCGCTTTGCCTGCCTTTCAATGTTATGTCCTTCACCAGGTCAGGCCTTTTCAGCTTTGCACAGCAGTTCAGTCACGAGGTCACATGGTTCATACTCGCTCCTAATTCCACCCCTCCCTTTGTTATGCCAATTTTAAAAACATGGAGGACTCGTCCATTACTAAAAGAACGGAAAAACAAACATTTATTAATTATGTGACAATGCAATTTTCACGGTTTACCACCCACTTTAGCTTTACCTCATATTAACGGTTAGCCTAGCATAGCATTAATAGGAAAGCTGTAATTTTTATATGTTTAAAGCAACACTCACTATGCTTTTTAGCAATACACGTGCGGTTTTGCCATGTAAACCTCCTAGCTTCGTTTCAAAACACAAGATTATTATATTTCTGTTTATTTACGCATTAATTCTGGTTAGTTCATGCATTTTGTAAAGCATAGCTTCCCACGTGTAATGTAAATGTGCACATTAGTTGTTTTAACACTACTTACTGTTAGTCCGTATTATAGGGGTGTTCAGTTGAGCAGGTTTCTTTCGCGAAATCCTGCTCCATCAATCCCCCCTCTGATGGCTTTTAGGAGCCATCATAAATACTCACCATACCGAGTGCCACCTTTCATTTTGTCTAGCATTTACTTTCTTTCTCTTCTTTTATGGCACTCTCATCTAACTCTTTCATCATATCATAGTATTCTCCCTTTATTTTTTTTAACTCAATTTCTTCTCTTTTTCTCTTTCTCCCTTTACTTTTATTCTTTTTGTCTTTTGCATCTTTTCTTTCTCTTACACATTTACAACACTTATACGCTATTAATATTACTAGAACTACTATTGCTACAGAAGGAATTGGCATTATTATTTTTCCTAATAAACTACTTCCTAAGGTAGAAAACCATTTACTTACCGCAGAGAAACTCTTACCAAGTCTCTCCCAAACACTATCAACCTCCAGTTGGGTTAAATCATTATGTAATTTTGTAATATTTCTAATTTATCCTTCTATCCCTTTATTTTATCCGGGATATAGGTACAGCAGTGTTGAATTTTCAACATGCCACAGACTCCACCCTCTTTTGCCAAAAGAATATCAAGGGCAAGTCGATTTAGCAAAACCATTGATCTGATTGCCACCATTTCGGTATCAATCATCAAGAAACCACCAGCAGTATCTGTTGATAGACGATCAACCACTGTGGATAATTTACGAATTTTGTGTGAATTTAAAACAACTCCAACTGTGGGTATCAGTGCACCAAAGACATCACCTACTATTTCTGAAAAACGTCGCTCTTTTACTTTGTATTAGTCCTTGTTTTATTTCATTGACACTATTGTCCTCACGGTCTTCATGGTAGACCTTTGGGAAAACAATCCCAAAATAACAGCTTCTGTACCAACGTGCTGGTAGCCTATAACAGGCCTTTTTACCACACACATATATATTCCCGGGAAAACTGGGTCAGTTCCACCCTTTAATCCCCATCCTCCAGTAATTTGGAAAGTATGCTCACATTCACTAGTGCCAATGTAATAATTATTATAGTTAGTCCTTGATCTATACAAACATAGTTTCCCCTTTTGTGACCAGTCCAGGGACATCGCAGCATATGTCTCTCCCTTCTCGTAATTTCCTTCTCTAAATGCCCATGGTGGAGCCTGTGATTTTTGTTCATCAGCTTTCTTCTGGAAACTTGCTCTTCTATTTTCTACCATATCTAGGAACAATCTCTCTTCAATATGCAAGTTACAGGTTAAATTATTTTTGTAGGCATAATCTACATTTAAGTTTTTTGTAATATGGAAGAACTCTCCCATATAGCGTGCATTTTTAGCACTTACTACTTTATTTAATTCCCTTACAATTGGTATTTCTGAAAATACTAAATCTATATCAGTATATTGATAATCCAGCTTACCAGTCACATAAAATAGGCTGCTGAGTACACTACATGATACACCATAGGTTAAAGAAAGGTGATGGTATGTTATTCCTTCAGAGACAGACGAAGGTAATTTCATACATACATAACAATCACTCACATTCATAGTATTAGTATATTCATATAACAACTTGGTAAAGACATTTAACGAAAAATCACTAATTGATTTATCATGATGGAGAATACTTCCATCCATTTGTTCTATATTAGTATTCATAGGGGTTTTAGAAACATCTTTCATTCCTTCAATTGACACATCATTAGTATTATTTCCGATGTTATTTACACTAAAAATAGGTATGACAACAATTAACAGGATCCATATAAGCGTTAATAGAAAAATACTACATAAGCAGGTTTTAATACATCTACGTTTTAGTCTACAATTTGGTTGTTCAGTCACTTCTACTTCTGCCATTTTGATGTACTACAAAAAGAAAAATACAAAAAATCTAACAATCCCTTTAGTCTTCAACCTTAAAAAAAAAGAAAAAAAATTTAAAAATAAATTTCTAAAAATAGATTTCTGTGTAATCCTACACTTAATGACTTTCTTCCTTACCCTTTTCTTTTGTTTCAGTCTTTTGGTCTTTCTTAAGTTTTTAGTTCAATTCATCTGACAATTTTTCTCCTTAATCTCTTTACAGTTACTTTTAAGGTGGTCTCAGTTTGTTCTCATCTTCTTGTTCAGTATCACTACTGTCGTGTTCTTCACTTAGACCTAGACTTTCAAACTCTTCTAGTATGACGTAGGTCCATTCAGGAGCTTTGTACTTTCTGCATGGAATTCTTGTTCTTTTTGATTTTCGAGTTACTTCTCTTTTTGTGTTTTCTGATTCTGTTTGGCTTGAGACTTCATTACTTTGCTCTGGTCTTTTCCCCACCTTCTCTTTACTATTCTGTACTTTAGTCTTCTTGCTCCACTTGACCAAATGTCTCCCTCTCTAGGTCTTTTTCTCTGTACTACTTTTTCACCTTCTGTGTTCGATTCACCATTTCTTTTATTCAATCTTCTTTCTGTCTGTCCCTCACTGTTCCCTTGTATTTCTGTTTCTGTAGGTTCAACACTTGCTTCTGATTCATCAATGAGTTCACCTTCTTCTAGCTCATTGGTGTTTTCATTCTCTTCTGGTCCAATTTCTGGCTCAACAGCCGTTTCTCTTTCTTCTGGCTCAACGGCAGCCTCACCTCTTTCTGACTCAACAGCAGTCTCTCCAATCCCAGTATCTGGTGCCCAATTTATTTGACTTGTGCGTGGCTGTTCATCGTCAAAATGTTCATTAGAATCTGTCACTCCAGACTCTTCAACTTCGCACACTTCAGCTGCTGGTTCTCGGATTTGAGTTTGATTCAGGTCTTTCAATTGGACTTGGGGCTAGGCGGGTATGGCTTGCATGTATCCAATTTGGCAAGCCAAAACACTTTACTACTGTGGTCGTCACCAATATGATCTGGTAAGGGCCGCTCCAACGGGGTTCTAGACACGTTTTCCTCACGTGCTTCTTGACTAGTACCCACTCACCAGGATTCAAATCATGTGCTTGGTTCCGCTGTGTCGTTGTGGCATCTTCTCAAACTTGGTGGGACACAGTACGCACCAGGTCAGCCAGTCCTTTGCAATAATCTAGCACACGATCATCAAACATATTCATCAGTTTGTTCGCAGGTATGTATGCTTGTCTCATGGCTCTTCCCATCAACACTTCATGGGGACTCAATCCAGTGTTTTTGTCAGGAATACTTCTAAGACTCATCAATGCAAGGGGCAAAGCGTCAGGCCATTTCAGTGTTGTGAATGCACATACCTTCCCTAATCTAGACTTTATTTTGCCATTTATCTGTTCAACAATTCCAGATGCCTCTGGTCGATAGGCACAATGCAGCTTCTGCTCAATTTGTAATGCTGCACAAATCATCCGAATTATTTCATTATTGAAGTGCAATCCCCTATCTGATTCCAAAGTGACTGGAAAACCAAATCTAGGAATTAGTTCTCTCAACAACAGCTTTGCCACAGTAAGGCTATCATTCCTTCTCGTTGGATATGCCTCTACCCAGCAAGAAAACAAACAGACAATGACAAGAACGTATTTCAGCCCATTACATGGTAGTAATTCAACAAAATCTATCTGAAGTCTGGTAAAAGGACCTCCTGCTTTCCCAATTACACCCCAATTCACAACTGTTTTTCTTCCTGGATTTAGTTTTTGGCATATGGCACACCTTTGACATAAACTTTCTGCGATGGCCCTGAACTTTGGATTATACCATGTCTGCTTGAACAGTCTTACCATTGCATCTCTTCCAATATGTGTGAGTCCATGGTAAATCCTGGCCATATGAGAAAGTAAAGAATCTGGCAATACTGGTCTTCCATCATAATAGACCCATAACTCATCTTCTGTATTTTTCCTACAACCTGTTTTACTCCACTCTTCCTTTTCCTCATCACTGACTTCTTCCTGCATTTGCCTTACCTCATCCCAAGTCTCAAATGTGGTAGTGTACATAAGGTGGCATTCAGTATTTTCTCTTTCAATTGATCTGTTTATGGCCACTGTATTTTGTACACAGTAACGCGCTAATTGATCCGCGTATCTATTACCCTTTGTCACATCATCATCTCCTGATTGATGTGCTGCACATTTTACAACGGCAATTCTTTTTGGTAACTGCAAAGCATCCAATAATCCTTTTACAGTTTTTCCATTCCGAATTGGGGAACCTGAGGAAGTCAAAAATCCTCTTTGCATCCATAGCTGACCAAAGTCATGTACGACACCAAATCCGTACTGACTATCGGTGTAGATGGTTACGTTTAGACCTTTTGTCAATTTACATGCTCTATCCAGAGCAATCAACTCTGCGACTTGGGCGGAGTTTACCCCATTCAAACAAGATGCTTCTAGTGCTCCTGATAAGGTGCAGACAGCATAACCAGCACACAATTCACCCCTTTCATTTCTTAAACATGATCCATCCACGAACAATTCACAATCTGACTTTTCCAATGGTTCATCCTCTATATTGGGATGGGGCTTAGTACAAAGCTCTGTCACTTCCAGACAATCATGTTCTGCTTCTTCTTTCACCTCCTCACATCTTGAATCTGGCAACAATGTAGCTGGGTTCACAGTAGTGCACCTCACCACTGTCACATTTTCAGCACCTAGAGTCACTCGCTCATATTTAGTCGGCCGACTAGATGTCATATGTTGAGTCCGGGTGCGAGTTAAAAGGATCTCAACAGAATGGGGTACAAATACTTTTACAGGATAACCCATCACAATTGCTTCACTTTGTTCCAAACTTACACAAGTGGCGGCTACTGCTTTTAAACAGCCTGGTAATGCTGCAGCCACTGAATCTAGAGTGGCAGAAAAATATGCCACTGGACGTCGTGCCATTCCGTGTTTCTGAGTTAAAACTGCAAGTGCACATCCATCTCTTTCACAACAGTACAATGCAAATTCTTTAGAGTAATCTGGCATTCCCAAAGCAGGTGCTTGACAAAGACTGTTTCACAACCTTGAAAAGGATTCCATACTCTCTTCATCCAACACGATTGGATCTTTCACATCCTTTCGTGTCAACCTCTGTAGAGGTTTTGCAATCAATGAGAAACCACAAATCCACTGTCTGCAATATCCAACCATTCCCAAAAACATTCACACTTCCTTTTGATTTCTGGGTGGATTCATTTTCTTGATCACACTGATTCTCTCTGGCGTCAACTTTCTGACCCCCTTTTCAATCTTGTGACCTAAATATTGAACTTCCTGTCTACAGTACTGCAATTTAGATGGTGATACTTTATGTCCTCCTTCTGCTAAATGGTTCAATAAAGCAATTGTGTCTGTTACACATGCTTCGCGTGTTTTTGATGCCACCAGTAGGTCATCAATATATTGAACCAAAACAGAGTTTCCAGGCATGACCAAAGTCTCCAAACATTTTTTCAAGATCTGATTAAAGATCGAAGGACTCTCAGTGTACCCTTGAGGAACTCGGCACCATGCCAAGACACGGTTTCCAAACCGGAATGCAAATAAATATTGACTTTCCGAGTGCAAAGGAATGGAGAAAAATGCCTGACACAAATCAATAACGGTGTACCATTCCGCATCGCAAGGGATTTGGTAAAGAATTACTACTGGATTTGGCACTATTGGACAACATGGCACTACAATTTTATTCACTTTTCTCAAATCTTGTACTATTCTATATTTCCCATTAGGTTTTTTGATTCCAAAAATGGGCGAATTACAGGGACTGTTCATTATTTCTTTTAAAATTCCCTGTTCAATCATTTGGTCAATCGCAGGTGTGACTCCTGCAATTACTTCTGGACTCATTTTGTATTGTGGGGTATTTGGATATGTAGCACCATTTTTTACTGTAATCTGAGTTGGATCTACATTTGTCATTAACCCAATCTCCTTTCCTGTGAAATCCCACACATCTGATTTCACTGTACCTTTTAATTCTTCAGGCAAGTCCTCCTCAGTGAGGAGTGAATATAATTCACTCACTTCTGATTCTCTCTGGGCCATCAGTACTTTGTACTCAACATCCTCATCAGGTGTCATAAAAGCAACACCATCCGGTGTACAATAAATGGTGCAATTCATTTTGCACAATAAATCTCTGCCCAAGAGATTTACGGGACTGGAATCACATACCACAAACCGATGCATGTCTTTGGAATTTCCAATATGAACTTCTATCGGGGCTGTGACAGGAGTTCTAATATGTTTATTTGCAATGCCTACAACTTGGATAGTTTCTCCCGAGAGGGGTAGGTTTGGAATTTCTGCTGCTCTCACAGTAGAACGGGTAGCACCAGTATCCAACAAGGAGATGATATCTTTACCTTCTACCTTTCCATCAACAAATGGACCTGACTGATCTACCTCTAAAGATGCGCCAAGTACGCACTCTTCCTCCCCCCTCAGGCACCGTCATTGAGACAAATCCGAATCACTCTCATTACACCGCATCAAGTATTGCGAAACCAGTGGATTCTTACCAAACTGCTCTCCTCCGTGGAATCCAGTACTTGCACTGTACATATGCATATGAGCATTCACATTACGGGACATAGGAGGTTGTGGCACCTCTAACTGTGGAGTAACTACCTGCTGCTGCTGCTGTTGATTCTCAATCACCTCATTCTGCATCTGTGGATTTAAATTTTGATTTTCTTCATTACCCTTTTGTCCAGACCTACACTCATTCTTCCAATGTCCAAATTTTCCGCACGCATGACAAGGAAATTTCTTTTTAGCCTCTTCCTTACTCATTTTAAATTTTCCTTTACCTCCACTGTTTACCTGACCAGTCTGATTTTGACTTTGTTGCCCATTACTATTTTCCTGTTGCTGTTCTGCCATCTTCACTTGGGCCCACATCATTTTCTCTTTCAACTTTTTAAGCCTTGAATCAATGTCATCACTACAGTACTTTGCATACCTCAAAATCTCATCTATTGATTTACTCTGCCAGCAGAGCATATGCTGCTGTATCATTGCACTAATCTCTGGTTTCAATCCATATACAAACCGATACACAAAATGTCCCATATCTTTGTCTCCAATATTATCAAACCCACTGTACTGCTTAAACACTTGTAACAGTCTCTCATAATATGCATGAACCGACTCTTTAGGCTCTTGGGTCGTCCTGTCAATCTTAACCCAATCTGTTTCTTTAGGAGAAATCTTCCCTTTCAAGAAAGTAATGACCTGATGGTACTTTTTCATCACCTCTTCAGATGGTGCACCTGTTCTTGCATCCCTGGGATATTCATCCTTAGGCCAGTCAACTGTAATTTTACATTCTGTCCACAAGTCAGCTGGAACCACTATTTCGAAAAGACCATCTAAGTCTTTCAACAACACCTTTGAAACTTTTGCAAATCTATCTACTTGTTTGTACCATTCAACTGGCTTCTTTCGCAATCTGGGAAATTCATTGGTGAATGATAATATATCTTGTCTAGTCCAAGGTACGTGAACATATCCACCACCTGGAACTTCTCTCATCGGACATGCCCTTTCAACTTGCTCGGTTTCCTTTAATGGAAGCATTGAAGTTCCCTTACCAGTGGTTTCTTCCTTCTTTTTCATCCACTTACTCCTCCATCATTCTATATTTCCCCATTTCTTCAGTATAGTCATTAATTCTTTTATCTGCAATCTTTTTCCTGACATATTCAAACTCTCTAAATCCTTGTCAGTAAAAGCCATTCTGTACGTTTTCTGCAACACCTTCGACTTCTCTATATCTACACCAAACTCACTTGCAACTTTTGGTAGTATCTCATGAAAATTCTTCGCTCTCCAAGTAATACTTTTACACAAAAACAGCAACTCTTCCTCACTATAAGTCCCTAATCTATCTGGACTCATTGTTCCAATAATCATCTCTTCTAAATCTACTTTCAATTGACTCACATTTATACTCTGTGGTTGAGCTTTTGGCTTGGTCATTTCTTTTATCCAATTAGTTAATTCTTCTGGAGAGGGACCTGCTGAACTCCCTGCTACTGGAGTAATATTTGGCCCTATTTTCCTTGTGTCTAATTGAATACTTCTCCTCGGGGTTTCTGTTAATAAATCATCAACCGGTAGGTCTAACAGTGTGGTATTTTGGTCATCTTGTCTATTTTCATTTGTTACTGACACTAATTCACTCCTTACACTACTTCTTGGAACTGACAATGTGTGTACTTTTGGCAAAGTCGATTTTTCTCCAAATAATGGAACCACAGGACCAATTGACACTGGTACCATTCAAATTTAACTGATTTAGTTTCTGTACCTGTTCTATTCTAGCCTTATTTAACAAACTCACTTCATTTTCTCGCACTATCCTAGCTATTTCGGTAACTTGGGGAGTCAATGGGGTTACCATTTGTGGGGCACTTGGAATCATCTCTCCTGAATTTTCTTCATATGCGGAGGTCTTTTAGTCATAATTTCTTCTAACAATTCATCATCAGTTTCATCCAAGCTCTCTCCGGACGTTTCTATATTTTTCTTTTTCTCTTTACACTTAGTACCTGTCTGACTCCCTACTGTCAATACTGGGTATAGACCCTCGGTCACTACAGCTCTTCTCCATCTTTTCATCTGATCTTCTCGCCTCTCAAATGGATATTTAGGCATAAAACTTCTGAATCTTCTACCACTTCTATCTTTTTCTCACTCAAAAGCTTCTACTTCCCATTCTTCTAACGCTTCATACTGGGTAAGTCTAGGATTTGGTTCTATCGAGTTCATCTTATTTCTCAAATTCTGTAAAATTCTCACATTGAATGTGCCAAACTCAGGAAAAGCTAACATTCCATCGTCCTTTGTATATTTCATCCAGTTTTCTAACCAAACACACATATGGTACCCTCGCTCCATCATCATATAAGAGGCAGGTGTTCTTGGAGGTGGAATTGGAATTTCCTCTCTAGTCACAATTTGTTTATCTTTCTTAAAGAATTTCTTTATTGTTTTTAGCAAACCCATTCTCAAAACTAATGTGTTTTTCTCAACAATAACTCAAACAAAATTTCTCCGTATTTCTCTCTTCCCTATTCGCTAATTCCTGTCCTATACCAGCGTGACCCGCACCAACCAACCAATCACAGCTCCCTACGTAACTACAGCCTCAACCAATGTCTGCGCAACTCACTCCAGTTAACCAATCAGAACTCTGTTCACACCCGCTATCTGACCAATGCCAGTGCAGCCTTTCGTGGCGTCAGTTTTTACTCCTTCGATTGACCCTCCCTTTACAATTTACTCTCGATACATGCCCGGTGTTTCGACCAATACCAGCGCAGCTTTTTGTGACGTCAGTATTCACTCCTTCTACTGACCCCTCCTTTACAAAATCTTACGACAATGTTTTTTCTGATTTTTCTTAATAAAATTCCGTTAGTAATAACATAAAAAGACAATGCTACCTTGTCTGCTCCGCTAAATAAAGAGATAGTCTTCACCTTTCCAAGAGATCCTTACAATGCAAGTAACAATAACGACCAGCGTTATCTCACTTTTCTAACAAGCTCCGGGGTGACCTGTTACTCCTCTAGGGATAAAGCCGAAGTTTCACAAGAGGACTTTTTTGGCATTAAAAAGGTGTCCTGTTACTCCCCTGGGGTTACTGCTAGAGTTTCAAAAGTGGACCCTTTGCTATTTCAGACACTCTACTAACATACACATTTTCCCTAATTATAACACTGACAGCCCTACGCAGCTTCTCAGTATTATTATAACAGACAAAGTACTTCTGCAGTGTGATTTCTTTACCACACTCTTCTTCTGCCTACTTCAGGCAAATTCCTTCCCGGGATTCCTCAGGCAACTCTGTACCTGTACTTCTAGACAATATAGAACATGACACTAACTCTTCATGTTAAAACATATATTCAATATTCAGTAACCATTTACCAAACTAATCAATAATTCAACCGTCCTCTGCTTACCAAGAAACTGATCCAGCGCGAATCCGATAAACTGATCAGGGAAAAATATTCAATAACATCATGCTTTGTCCCATACACATTCACCCATATCCCTGATGCGTTGGTGTCAAGTTTGTTAACCTTTTCTTCAACTTATTCTTGTTATTTATGCACAAAATTTAAACATCCTGTAATTATAATCGACTTTTCATCTACTTGGTCGATGGACCAATTAGTTGAAGAGTTGATGGCAATGGTAATTCTCCAAATATTAACGATTAATTTTCAGTAAAACTGGCTAAAATGACCACAAACTCTCGGTGTGATTTAATACATTTTATCTAGTAATAATAAATGCTCATGGCGATCACATTCATAAGCTCAAACACTGGAGACCTCATGAGAGAGAGAGTAACAAACTAAACACAGTATCAACTGAACTATTATTCAAATATACGTCGCAAGAGAGTGGATAGATGAAGAGACATTAGATACAAGTGAAATCAATCAATTAAAACCATCAATTTAGAGGGGACAGATGAAGAGACAAAAGTTCAATGACAAGAATACGACTGCAAAAATAGATTCAGCAAATATCAAGTTAGATCAAATACAACCCCAAGGGATCTGTACGTGGAAAACCACCACCCAGGCCTAGGTAGTAGCGGGGACCCCTGAACCAAGAGTCAGGGATCAAAGATTCAAGAATCAGGACAAGGACAGGACAGGAAACAGCTAGGCCTCTCAGCTCACCGATGAAACAGCGACGCTTCCGTCTCTCAGCCTAAACGACCCTCGAAGCCTACACACCACCGCCAGCCAACCACACCCCTAAAGTGACTCTTCTTATACCCTAAAAGTACATGTCTGTCCCATAATAGTTGCTAATTTCACATTTTCTAGCTAAGGGATTGGTTGGGTTCTAGGGGTGGAGTGTCACCCCACTATGAAATCATCTACTTTTGACTACACCATTGTTTTAAACATTTTTTTATACAGTCATCAATACTTCTTCTCTTTCATGAGCACACATGCAACAATTTATTGTACATTTTAATAAATTTAACAACAACAGGTTCCGTTCCCACAATGACACTCTCTTTGGCTGCCTTTCAATGTTATGTCCTTCACCAGGTCAGGCCTTTTCAGCTTTGCACAGCAGTTCAGTCACATGGTCACATGGTTCATACTCGCTCCTAATTCCACCCCTCCCTTTGTTATGCCAATTTTAAAAACATGGAGGACTCGTCCATTACTAAAAGATCGGAAAAACAAACATTTATTAATTATGTGACAATGCAATTTTCACGGTTTACCACCCACTTTAGCTTTACCTCATATTAACGGTTAGCCTAGCATAGCATTAATAGGAAAGCTGTAATTTTTATTAGTTTAAAGCAACACTCACTATGCTTTTTAGCAATACAGTGCGGTTTTGCCATGCAAACCTCCTAGATTCGTTTCAAAACACAAGATTATTATATTTCTGGTTATTTACGCATTAATTCTGGTTAGTTCATGCATTTTGTAAAGCATAGCTTCCCACGTGTAATGTAAATGTGCACATTAGTTGTTTTAACACTACTTACTGTTAGTCCGTATTAGAGGGGTGTTCAGTTGAGCAGGTTTCTTTCGCGAAATCCTGCTCCATTAGGTACATAAAGTACCACTTGTCCAGGGACTTATATATAAATTAAATGTGCCAATCAGGTGTAGATCAATTTTACCATGTTTTAGGGAGAGAGCACAAGCACTTTAGCACTGGTTAACAGTAGTAAAGTGCACAGAGTCTTAAAAGTCAATAAAAATGGGTTAAAAAAACAGGAGGGGTGAAGGTAAAAAGTTTGGGGGTGACCCTGCAGAGAGGGACAAGTCCAACGTACTATCTGTGTTTATAGTGTGATTGAATCTCTTGGGTTTCTGAATCAGTGGTACAACCTACATAATTGAAGTGAATTTTCTTATCAATTTGTTCAACATTGTAGGACTGAACTGTTTGTTTTAACTTTTAGTTGTGAAGCTGTTTATGACTAATTACTTTCTCATACAGATCTGAATCTTGGAAGGAAGTTCTTCCTAGATGCAGATCTTATTAAGAGCATTGCTTGAGCTGCATGGATGCATCTTTTGGGGATGCTTAAAATTGGTATTGTAGACGTTGTACATAACTACTCCCTGTTATTTTTATTGCTCCAACATTTTTTTATTTGAAATTTCAAAGCGTAAGGAAACCTACCCTTTATCAATGCCAGTGAAATACAAGAGGCCCACTAGCCTTTCAGACCTCTTCCGGCTCAAACAAACAGTTTAATACTAGAACTAAAGACACTATTGAGAGTTGCCATTATAAGCGGTCCGTGAATCCCAATGAGCCCGGTAATGTGAGTATTGGCCCCATCGCAAATTACATGGTTTTGTTTTTCTCGAGGAGATTTTGGATATCGAAAGCAACCTATCTCTCCATCTGAAAAACAAAGAAAAAGGTGAGATTCACTGTACAAACAAGGAATCCAGCATCTTTTTGCTCAACATCTTGTGGTCCCCATTATTTTCCACACCCCTGAATTTTCTGGGATGCCCGGTAATGGTAATTCCGGGGCAGGAAAGAAACAAGGATAATTACAGGGCATGTGTAATCAAGGACAAAGTGTCTGATACCAACGACTTTGCTAATATTGTCAAAGTATCATTTGGGAGAGTAGAGCAAATGATGAATTAGATGTCTGCTGTGAGACTTTCAATAGATGAATTAATGAGCCTAGTTAATTTTTTAAGGAAACCAACCTGAATTAAGCTTCCTGAGGTCCTATTGGGGTGACTAAGAATATGTTTAATGAACTCACAACTACACAACAAATTCCGTTAACATGTAAACCAAGTGACAACAGTACTAACACAAAATATAAGCTGAACACTTGCTTAATAAACTAAGGGCCTGATTTAGAGTTTGTCTGATGGCATTTACGTAATTGTTATCCTGGCCACCTTATTACAAGTGCATTATATCATATGTACATGCAATAAGGCGGACAGGATATCCGTCATGTTTGTGACAGAGTAACCCGTTCACCAAACTCCATATCAGGGCCCTAAGATATAACTTGGGCAGGACAAATTCTGAATCTTCCTAGAAGGATTATGTGAGGATCCGGAGATATTTTCACAGCATATGTGAGGCTTGGTATGGCTAACAGAGGTACAGTCAATGTGCTAAGAGTCATAGTATACAGATCAATGCCTTTAAATGCAACTAGTATTTCAGTGCAAAGGAGTCGATGTTTACACCACAATTCAATCTGACAAGCAACAGAGCTAGTTTTGCCAACCTGTACCGTCCCTGAGATATGAAATGTATTTTAGCAGGTAGAAGCAAATTAAAGGAGGAAATGGCTCAGACACCACCATTATTGAGAATACTTGCTCTAAGGATGTTATTACCCAGGCTGAGGTCTCTCCTGTCCTAGGTACTGTATTGTTCAGCGCCCAGGGTGACAGTGCTGCGCTTTACAAATGCTGATTGATTGTATCATATTTTAAACACATTTTCAAATGACAAATCTGACAATAGGTAAATGTGGAGGTTTGCCAAAAATAAAGGCAAGGCTGCTTAGTCTTATTCCACCTCATGCCTCTTTCTCCCTTCCCCTACACTTGTTTTCTCTACCTCAATGTTGATGGTTCTTTTTCATCCAGACTTTTTTTCCTTTGTGGCAGTTGTCCTAGCTTTCTCTCATTCCTTCTATCTCCCTTTTCTGCATTTCTCTCTCTCTTGCTCTGGGGAAAATTCAATTGGAAAAAAAAGTAAGTTCCTGATTCCTAAAAATAAGTGGCGGCGCTGACCAGGGGAGCAAATTAAGCACTGTAATGGTTACCTGTTTTCACACAGAAATATGTATCCAACACTCGTGATCGGAGAGACCACGAGCCCCACGTTCTATTATTCTTTCTGCAGTGCTTGCTGCGCGAGCTCCCAGAGGCTGGCAGGCTCGCGCGTCTCTGCATTCTTGACGTGACCGCCACCACACAGAGGCGTTCGCTAATGATACATAATGTGCTCGCTGCAGATATGCAATTTATCTTCATCATTTATTAATGACCTGTTACCGAACGACTTGCGAAGCAAAGACAGGCAGGAGTGAATTAGAAGGCGCGTGCAGCTGAGCAGGAGGCGAACAGAGCACGTGCTACAACAAGTAAGCAGTTTTGGAAATTCTTACCTTTGGCGCTGTATTTTCTGATTATATGTTACCTTATTGATATTTTTCAGAATTAAAAAAAATTATTTTTACTAGCAACAAAATGAAAATGCGGGGCTTTCATAGAAGGTGTAAAAGCATAGTGGACCAAAAGATTTGCGTCATCATGGTAGGGTGGAACAAAAGGAAGTTTACAAGGAGAAAAAGTAGGGACAGACGCACGCTCTCTCTCTCTTGTCACCGAAAAAGAAAGGTTCAAGTGAAGTTATGGTTAGCATTGTTTATACACCTTAACGTATATTTAAAAGTTAAAAGTGAATCACAGGTATAGTACATTTATGGTTACAAATTAAAATTGGACAAAAAAGCCGAGATTCACAAGATATGGTTAGGACCTTAATCCACAAATCGTACAATAAATAGCCAAATAACTCCTTCACCAACTGCAATGTTCGTAGTCTCACCCTTAATGTGACCTGTGCAATTACAAATGTTGTAAATGATGTTGCATATGAGATTACCTATCACATTACCCTTACCACTTTGAAAAATGCGACTTTAAATGTAATATTATTTATTAGTTTGAGTGTGTGCTTTTAATTACTTTTTGCTGTTGGGTGTTGTTCTTTATTTATATAATTATCATGAGGTAATAAGCATTGCATTTGGTTTGTGAGTTATGGTTTGCTTGGCTGTTGTGCAAGTTACTAATTCTCCCAACCTTAACATGCCAATATAAATAGACAATATTTGCACTGTGTAATATGGACCAATAATGCCACGGAGGGGTTCTGGTGACATCATAAACCACGAAGCAGAAGGTGAAGTGATTTGTAAATGTCACCGGAACCCCAACATAGGACTATAGTACATGTTACCCATTACGTATTTTTCATATTACATGTTTCATTTTGGGTAGTTACCCTGAGAAGCTGTTTTTTTTTTTGAGTAAGCTAATGTTGGGCACTAATTGGAAGTAGAATGTTTGTTTACCTTTCATGAGTAATAGTTGATAAAACAATGGACAATGCTGAGGGCCAGTTGATTAATATGACTGTGTGGCTGCAGCACTCCACACATAATTATGAATATACTACATTTGCCACATAATTTGCATACACAAGAAGAGTTCACAAAAAATATTGTTTCTAGCTAAAATAGATGAAAATCATATTGCCAGAAAATGTGCTGCATGATTTGCAAATTTTGAACATAATTTAGGTAGTCTTGTCTTATAATTTGGTCCCCCATGCCGCATAATCTTACTAGCCCTGACCATGGTGTCCATAAGGCTATTCATAACAGTGGCCCATGGTACTCAGCCAGTAGGATCTACATTTTACACGGCCAGGGTCCTCAAATCTTGCAGGGACTGTGCACCTCATATGTTCCATCACAAGCACTGCGCTCCGCTGACCACCATCTGCTTTGCATTCCACGGGTGCGCCAGTGTAGAGCAGGGGGTCGCTCCTTTAAAGCTCAGTCCCCTGCGTTATGGAATTCTATTCCACTGGCCGCCCGCAGTACTCAAGATCACTGGGCATTCAGGAAACTGATTAAAACTTGGCTTTTTTCCTCTATCTAGCCTTATCTCTTCTGGTCACTTGTTCGCTAGCGCTGGGACGCCCTGTTGCTGGGGCAGCCATGCGCTCTATAAATGACCCTAACATAACATAACATAACATAGGATCTCTATCCTACAACCCATTCAGTTGTTACATTCATCCATCAATGCTTGGTGGTCATCTAATGCATCCGTCTTTCCAGATTGGGAGGACTTTCTTCTTCCTACCTGACTACCACAAGATGGAACCAACTCCCCTTTGCTCAGCATCTGATCAGCTCCTTTTCCATTTTTAAAAAGATGCTCATAACTTGGCTGACCTAACCTCCTCTGCTCTATTCTTTCATGTCCATTGTCCCGTTGCAGCCATTTGGAAAATCCCTCAATGCTAGTGATGAAATGAAAATGTTTTGCCACCCTGTTTGTGTTTTGTTCTTATGTTAAGTTAGCATTTGCGGCACCATTTTAAGTTCAGCCGCCATTTTGAATCATGTCGTCAGCTACGTATTCCCTGACTCGAGAAGCAGGCTGTGGAAATGTTCATTTCTCCAAGGTTAGGCCTTGCTCTGCTAATGAATACCCTGTTCTTATTAACGCATTCCTTTCCCATAGATAGAGGCTTTCTCCCACTAGCCTAGCGATAGACATGAACAGAACGACCTTGGCAATAAGATAATGTGTGCCCGGTCTCAGAGTTGAGACCCGTCTTATTGTACTTCTTTGTTTTAGCTGCACCTGCTAGTAGATTTCCATTAGGGGAGGGACATTCGTGGTTCAGAAACATACAAAATGTATCTCTATGTTTGGTGAATGCCCTACTTGTCAAAGAACAGAGGTGGGTATACAGATTATCCTCCCACATTACAGGACTCAATGAGGAAATTCCTTGGAATTCTCTGACGATTTAACATGAACAGACTAACCACATGAGAATGGGTTCCTGTGCACAGAGACGACAATACACTATCAGGGGCACACAATTACAATAAATGCAGTAAACAAACCAGCCAACATTTACCACTTTAAAATGGCCGCCACACTATAGTATAAAAAACCATGGGAAACACCACTCCAAGATGGCCGCCATTTCCAACTAACAGACTCCCGCCTTTTTGGTTAGAGACGTCCCACTTTAGAAAGCAGCGACGGACTATAAAAATAGATCAGCAACTGACAACCTCACCTCCCGGACCCGGTAGATGTGGGTAGGTCGACTCGATACGTGACAACAGCACAAAAGTGAGCACTGCCAATGCACGCGCTGTTTCCTTGCCATACAGACATTGAGGATGGTAGTTATAAATAGTTATAAATAGATAATCCCTCTAGTTTTCACCTATACCACCACCCTGAGCCATTGGCTGTCCTCCTTGATGGTGATTTAGATATACATTCTGTGAACCACGAGCCCGATGAGAGTGAGTATGTGGACAAAAAAAGATGTTCTCAATACAACAAGCTCCCCTGAAATATAATTGCATAAGTCATGAACCCGTTAAGAATGAGTATGTAGACTAGGAATTGAGGTGTGCAAGGCAACTAGATTTTTATAAGCAGTATGACTGACCTTTGCACCATCCATGCTCTCTCCTAATTGACCTCGTGTAGCTTGTGAGGAACTCCTCTAGTTTGACCTACCGGGTACTGATGCCGCCTGGTTACCTTACAACAATGGGTGAGTCCAAACGATATTTACCTGCTGCAGTACACTTGTGCCACTAAGGTTGTAGTTCACACTAGCTCACTGTGGGCACTCACTGTGTAGCACAGTTGTTTTTACAATGTTTTTAATTCTCTGAATTTTGGCTTTCACAATTCACTGACAGAAAACTAAATTTGAGTCACAAGCGAAATGATACTGTATATATATTCGAATGTGTACCATTAATACCAATGTCACCCTTCTCTCCCCACACAGGTAGGACCAGGTCTGACAGGTATACGATTTAGGTAGTTACCTGGTTGATGTGAGTATGTTGCCACGTCGCCAATTTTAAGTGTAGATAGTTTCCACAATATAGGTCCTGATGAATCGCATGTAGACTATTACAGTGAGCGAGAAACATGTTGACCTCATTTGCACCAATAGCGACGCTTAGACCTAAGACATAATACTTAGCCAAGCACCGCATTGTTTATATTTTTAACTAGGGTAAGATACCCACTGATTAAAAATTGTCTTCACGGATACTCCGAACCTTATTTTAAATCACACACATACATCTACACAGTTCTGGCCCCTCACCCCCACTTCACCATACAGCTATTGGAAAAAGATCTCCGCCAAAGTGCCCCTACTACAGGGAGCCCGTTGGGTATTGCACCGCCGACCCAACGAGGAGCAACCCAGATGATGAAGCATGACACCCGATTGGGTGTGTGAGGGCATTACAATCCAATAAATGGACTCCCAACTCTGAACCCAAACGTTCAGGGTGGTGTCAATTTCCCTTGCTCGTACACTCTTGAGGAACAGCATAACCTTCTTCTTCTAATGGTGAAGTCAGTCCCTCTGCAGCAATCCCAGGAGGCTGGTCAGACTGGACTCCGCTCGAATGTACCTGAATAAAATATACATGGTTTGTATTCTCTACTGTCTGACCGACTCTTCATTTGTATGGAAGGCTGAGAGGTGGTTGCGAGTGACCCGGGTGGCCCTAATCGGGTCACTTCCTTCAGTTGGCGCCCGAACAGGGACTCCATCGGGTGACCCATCCTCGCCCGCGCACGGGTGTGGAGGTCGGGGCCATCGTCAGGTCGGACAGGCAGACCAGGGATCCTTGCACGAGAGAGTCCTGAACTCGCAGCTGCCCCGTCTGTCTGACCGGTCGGTGCCGCGCCCAGCAGTCATCCCGACTGGGGTCCTGAACGGCGGAACCCTTGGATCTGACTGTTTGGTCCGAAGAGTCGGCAGTGGAGAATAAATTCGTTTGACCTGTGTGCACCAGGTGAGTTAGTTTTGGTTCTTTGTGGATATGGTACCATTTTGGTTTGTCTTTGGTACGGTCTGAGGACCGATTTTGGTTTGCATTTGGTACGGTCTGAGGACCGCTTTGGATACAAGGTGTTTTTGAACACTTTGCCCGGAAACATAACGAATTTGGCTTACTTTTGAAAATGCTGGTGTTCAGTCGTTTTTTGGTTTCTTGTTGTCGTTGTTGTTCTGCTGATGCTCGACTGGAAGAAAGTCAGCCAGCGCCTCCGGAAGGCATTCCGAATTTTGATATGTATGTAAAACATGGCCTTGGCCCTATTATGTTTAGTACGTTATGGCACAAATATACGAGGGACAATGCCGAGCTGCAGTGGCTGTTGATGGGCACTTTTGATGAACAAAAAATTGGGTTTTTACAGGAGAAGTTGTTTGCGAGAAGAAGCAGGCAGTCTATGTTTGATTCCCTCAGAACGTGGCAAAAGGAGGCTAAACAGAAGCAAATGAAAGCAGAGAAGGAGACCCGGAAGGGGAGGATGCAAACATTGACTCAGAAAGCTGTAGCGCATGATAGAGAGAAGCAGGAGATAGGAATTGAACGTGAAGATAGGAGGTTTCGGCTGAATATTGATAAATCTTATGTAGCCCGAGAAGAAAATGACGCTTTTGTAGAAGAATTGCTAGATGCTCGACCCCCACCTCCGTATGCCCCGCAGAGGGTATATCCCGCCCTTCCCCCAAAGGCCCAGCTACCGGGTTCTTCTATCTCTGCTGTTTCTGCTTCTGTTACTGTTGATCAGACTGCCTTGGCCACGGCACCTCCTTTCCTTTCTTTGTCTTCGCCGTCTGTGGCAACTACGACTGTTAGCATTCCTTCAACACCTATTGCTTCGGCATCCCTTTCGCCAGCCCTTACACCCACGACCCAGCCAGGAGCGACGTTAATGCCCACTACCTCTGTTATCACTCCCACTGTGTTCCTCCATTCCCCGACATTACAGAGAATTGGGACACCAGTACGTGGCCCTGAAGATAGAGACTGGACAAAATTTAAGGAACGCCTGGGGCGAACGTTGGTGCGATCTGATATGGGAGAGGCAGAGAAACAGGTAGTGGCTAATCAGGCAGCGCAGTGGGCCCGCAACCCCATTTATGGTGTGGAGGATGTGTGGAGTGCGATGAAAGATTATGAGCCTTTTGTGCAATAGCATGCCCTTAAGCACTTGTCAGCTACTTTGGTCGGACTTTGGGAGCAGTGTTTCAATGATGCAGCGCCGCAGATTATCTATGATATCAAGGATCATGTATACGTTGCTGATATGGCGCCTGGTCAAGTTTTTGGTAAGGTTGTGACGTTGGTTGCTTATCGGGGTAGGCTGCTTGAGAAGAGCCCGAAGACAGTATCTCAGTTTCCGATGAGTGAGGCCCACCCCATATATCACCCTGAAATACCAGAGCTACGGAATCAGCACGATGTTGTTACTAGACCTGGGGTAGCGGCCCGTTTCCAGGAACAGTGGGTTTATACCCCATGGAAAAGGAGTGAGGTCTTGTCCCTTAAAACTCAGTTACCTGACCCTAGGAAAAATCCTACTGCGTATTATAAAGAATTGACCGAGGCCGCTTCTTCAACAGTAATGACGCTTGCGGATATTGAAATGTTCTTTGGTTTGTTGGTTCCTGTTGATATTTGGAGACAGGTACACACACAGGATCACATTGCAGAATTGGTTGGTACCTGGGACCAAATTAAAATATGGGACCAGGACAGGAAGCCTGGTGAGAAGCCTAGGGCAGAGATACTTGCTCTGCCTGGCCGTATTATCACTTATATGCATTCCCTTATTCCACGCCGAAAGATTGATTGGGACAAGCTATCGGCCTGTTGTCAGAAGAAAGATGAGAGTGTGTCTGATTTTTTCACCCGGTTTGAAAGTGTATTTTTGGATTATAGTGGACAGGACTTGTCGATTGAGGGTGGTGTGCGTTTGTTTGTTAGTAGATTTGTTTCAAATTTGCTCCCCGAGATCGTGACTCGATTACAGGTGTCGTGTAGTTCCTATAAAACTTATGTAGGATCTGCGCGTTTAGACAACATACACTGCAGGACTGGTGTCCAGACTGATTCCAGACACCCCCACCGGGTATGTTGGCCTGTGTGCTAGCAAGCTCGCAATGCCACTATAACCTCCTCTTACCAAGTAGAGAATAGTTCTTGGCAACTATCGAACATGACAACCCTGATCCCTCAGGACCGTGGAAACAGTAATTTACTTTTCGCTCAGTCACTCGTGGTCACTTGTTCTCAGAGAGATACACAGAATAAACGGTTGGGACGTTTTCAATAAGTATTTATTGAACAGTCATTATTCTAGCGTAACATATGTGCACTGAAATCACCAGTAGACAGTAGCATATATAAATGAGTGGCAGCACTAAGAAAGTAAACAGATGGTAGGTTTCTACCATTTTGCTAAAATCATAAATATAGGCGAGTTTATAAAGTACATGGCAATAAAAATGCGTACTCCTACGATGCACCCTAACTAGATGTACCTAAGTGTACCTAGCATGTGAGTAGGTGTAAAGCCAAGGATCCCTCTAGGATAAAGCCAACCCCATTGCCTAATGTTAGCCTGCAGGACCTCGTTCTGCTCTTGAGCTGAACACCCCACGAGGGATGTCAGACCACTGCGAGCTGGAGTATCTTCATGCAGGAACCTCAGCGTCTCGCGTAAGTGTGTCGGCATGGAAGTCGTGATGTCCTCTCCTATCTCAGCAAGATGTGGTGTTTATATACCCTAAAGTATCCCCAGGGGTTCTACCTTGCTGTGCCAGTGTCGGACTTAGGATGACGTCGGGAATGAACTTTACACACAGTTATTATGCAGGAGATGATGGTCCTGCTGTGATTCCAAGAAACTAAGAATCCTCATGCATAATTTATGAGGCCAGTGTCCAGGGAAAAACCCTACACACTTATGAGTAGTATTGTAACTGGGTAAAAGGTCAGTCCTCCAAATCTGTTATGTATGTAGTATAGGAGAGAATGTAGGTGAAGGGTTATGATGATACCTAGACCTATATCGGGGTACCTATATGAAATATAACACCCACTCCTCATCCGACTGGATGGCATCACTAAATTCTAGCGTGCTACCAAGGCGTCTAGAGGTTTGTACGCAACAAATAATAAAAACAGTTTTAAGAGAAGTTAAAAAGCGTTAATAAAAAAAAAAAACCTTTAAAAAGTGTTCTACAAAAAATCAGTCAAGTTGTGGCTCTAAAATGTCCGTTTATATAGTCCGAACAACTACAAGCATCTGAAAGCCATGCAAGTCAAAAGGTTTCAATTTGGAATTTTGAAAAAGTTAAAAGTCAAATCTTCCCAGGGTGCGACATGCCAAATGTTTATGTGTGCTTGCTGGTAGACGCAACATTGCTGCTCTCTGCATACGCAGCTGACGATCCCTGTAACACCTCACAAAGAATGTCAATTGAGCACAGATGATCTTGTGTACTGCCTGCAGCAGGTGCTGGGGCAGCCTGTGCCACATCCAAGGCCTGAGTGTTGGAGGAGCCGGTGTCCATACCAACAGGAGCAGAAACTACCTGTGGTGGCTCTAAGAATGCTGCCAACATAATGGGAATGCGCTGAGGACACTGCAGAACATGGGTCGTTATCGGGTCCAGTAAAGCATCAATGTCCGGTGGCGCAGCAGATGAAAGTGTCAGACAGAGGTCCAACATGCATTCTTCTCCGCAGAACAGGCATCGGAGAACAGGTAGGACACAGTCCATCCAGACTGGCCTAAATGACAGGAACCAAGATGCGCTCAGTTCTCGTAGGCGAGGTGTGCCCAGATGTTGTACCATGCGATCACGGCATTTGCGCTCCAGGAGAGCTGTTGTTACTTCCTTGGTGGCTGGGACGTCCATTGCATAGCAGAAAGGTAACAATCAGGATTCCTGCTATTAGAAACAGAATCAGCGGAAGCCCTCCAAAAATGCTTCCAAAGACGGAGTGTATAAAGTTTGGTATAACTCCGAGGACTGTCTGAAAGGTACTTAACAGCCAGAACCTATGGTCTTAAATAGGTGTACAATCCCCATCGTATCAGACATGTTAAAGATACGACTTACCATTTCTGTGAGATGGAAAGGGCAGTTTGTACGTGTAAGTGCCTGTATCTCAGCCGAGGACCTTGCGATCTGGAGATCAAAAGTCTCCCGGGCGGAGGTTAAGGGCACGGTTCGTTGTAAAAGCATGGCTTTCATCCTGCTCAGAGTATCAAACCGTATAAAGGAAACATTTAGCAAAGGCCATAACGGCACCTCCCTGACTGTATGTGTTGGTGGAAACAATACTTGCATACAGCAAGTAACCCTGGAGCTCACGGTGACTAGATATGCGATGCCCGGAAGCATCCCACAACAACCTTGATCATTCAGCATCAAGTAACTCCCATTCAAGAGAAGCCTGAATACCGGATTAATCACAGCTGCTGGGGTACCCCTCAAGTGACAGGACAAGTTTGCCACAGACCCATTACAAGCCCCGTGTAGCATAATATCCTGGCATATGAGAGATCCACCTAAAGCGTTCTTGCAGTAAGTTCCGATTAGAAACACTTCCAGATCCCCACTCCTGCATCGAAATCTGTATGGTAAATCCCAGGATTCCCTGATGAATTCCTTACCCATCTTTTCATATCTGCCTGCCTGTTGTTGGTCTAGGCAATATTGAAACTGGAAAGTTGCGACCGGTAATGTTATATGGCTGTGGACTAACCATTCTGTGGACGGTGACTCAGCTACAGTAAAGGGTAACCTATCCAGTTTCTCAATACGCAGCATTGTATATTTTGCTCCCCTCTGTGCCGTTTTCATCTGTTTTTCTGTTAGATTGTATGCAGAAAATAATGACGTAATGTTGATGAAACGCCAAGGCACATAACTGGCGCGCAATGACTGCAGCATCCAGCTTAACAAAATAATAGAACGTAACTGCGACTGTCCGTGTTGCAATATGGACAAATCCTGTTCTATTACATCGATAGCAGAAGATACAATGTTGCCCAGTGAATATATCCTGGATGTTAATGTAGTCATACCATTGTCAACTATGGCTAACGCTTTTTCTAGGTTAACTCTATCTATTTCTCTTAATCTCTCTGCAGCTTCTTGTTGAGAGATCTTCCAGAGTTCGTTATAGACAGCATACAAAAAGCGCTTCTGACGTGGTTTCCTGGGACCTAATTAAAAATCCCGTAGGTCCACATCCTCTGATAGTAAGGACAAGTGTTGCTTCACCTGGGGTAGTGTTGAGGTCTTTAGCCAATCAAGGCACAACTTCCCAACACTGTATGATGTCACTACCCCCGGATGTTCTCGTTGTACATAACGTGGGTCTGGTCTGTGGATACTAAACCCTTCGGTGGTACTCCTGAATCTTTCCTGACATCTGTTCGTGTCAGTAGGCCAAACCAACCATCCCTTCCAATTGGGGTCTGATCTATTGTATTGCAATATGTTATCCAACTTAGCCCCTCTTTCTGATGTAAAATTCCCCTCAGTGTTTAAAGGTGTTGGAATTTGAGGTGTGTTCAAGTCCTTATTCTTGGCTATTCCAAGACAGGAAGTCTGTTGCACATTGTCATTCAGAAAAATCATCTGCTGTGGAATGAGGCATGCTCTAAATAGTGCTTCTGTTCCCTGGACTTGCCAGTCCCTAGAACCCCAGATTGATTTCAAGTCTACAGTGTCCATCCATAAGTCAAAACCCTGTTCAGACAGCTGGGTGATAAAGGAAGCAGAGTAAATCTGTTTGGTGTTTGTTAACATATTTTTCTGTGCAGATATTGGTGCAACCTTATAGTAGTACGAGGTTGGGTCAGAAGTGTTAAACCCTGACAAATATGAGAATTTCTGTGCAAATGTTTTTGAACTACTTTTCGGTGGTGTAGGGCAATGTTTCCGCTGGTGGTATGTGAAAACATTTCTGGGTTTGCTAGATTTATGCAAGAAATGATGACCATAATGTTGGTAACAATACATTTTGTCAAAATCTGATCTATCCTCTAGCATTTCAGTGCTAGAAAATGCGGCAGATTGTTCTAAATCAGACAATAAGTTATTAACAGTTTCAAAATCCCAATCATCAGAAAATGTACTGGAGGTAATGATATCATTCAATGAAATTTTAAACAAATGCAGAATTTTTAAAAGCTCGGTCGGTCCAAATATATCAAAATTTACTTTGTCCCACTCTATACCATCCGGTATAGGAACTGCTGAAATGTTCACGAAGGACAAGTCTCTTTGTTCACGATGAGATGAAACATGAGGTTTTAAAATTAAGTTTACTTTTGACGTTGCAGAGCTCTGTTGAAGATAAGTTCCATTGATGAGCAAGTGGAAAGTTATTACTAATCCTAACCAGAAAAGAAAAAATTAAATACCGGTGATTATCCAAAGTTCTAGCCAAGGTGATACTAAATAAGTTTTTCTAAGAAAGTTAAAAAAGTCTTTGATCCGTTGTTTGCGAGAAATTTGGGCTGGCGTCGTTTCAGGTTCACTTGGATCCAATGAATAGGTATCGAAGTCGATGAAATAGCCAGATGCAGTCCGATCTATCTTTGGTAGCTCAGCAGGTTTTGTTGAACTTGTAGATTGCTCTTGTTGAGGCATGTTGACGTAGACATCTTTATTAGCTAGAATGGAAATTTGTCTTTCACTTTGATTTTGAGAGTTTGTGTCAAGGGGAACTAGTTCCATTGCATTGTTATTGATTCCGTTGCTTTGTAAAGGTGACTCTTCAAATGTTATGAGTCTTTCTGTTTGTACTTCCTGTATTGTAGCGAGAGGAGGACGTCAGCTACTCAGGAGCCCACGAGGCCTACTATTTAGTATCGGCTATATAGTGTGGTTTGATCAGATCGATTGAGACAAATCTCTATTCTTTTACGGCAAGAGGTGGTAGAAGTACAGTTCTTGATCCTTCAACAGCCAGGACAGGTACAGGCTTTCGATAGAATGGTCCGAATTCTTTCTTGCCCACAATCTTTTCTCTGACCAGATCCCCAACTTTAGGGATCCAGGCAGGTCTTGCCGTGGCTGATTTGACTTCCCCAGTGGCGCTTTTCTTTGTCTCGACGTTACTTAAGGAGGCTCTGGATTCATTCAGATACTGTAAAACAGCCAAACGTTTATTGATGTCAAACGGTTTTTCATCCGCCACTGTGCATTCACAATCGAGATCAGGTACCCACATTCTTGTCCCAAACAGGACCTTGTAAGGAGTTGCACCTCCCAGAGAGCTTCTTGGCTGGTTATTAAGGGCCAGCTGGACCCCAAATAGGTGATTGACCCAACTACCACCCGAGCCTAATACCCTAGCTGTTAAAGATTGCTTTAATTCCCGGTTTTTCCTCTCCACAACCGAATTTCCCTCGGGATGGTACGGAGAGGAGTACCCCAATGCTACACCCAAACTTCCCATGGCTTCCTTGTAAGCCCTAGAGCTGAACGCGGGGCCACGGTCGGAATGTAATGTGCCAACTGCGGATGTCCCTATAAAGACTCGCAAATCTTTTATAACAGTTCGGGCGTCAGCCGAGCGCTGAGGCCATACCCATAGGAATCTTGAACAGGAATCCACTGCAACCATGATATACTTGTAAGCCCCGTCAGATTGTAAGGGGCTGCAGCGGTCCAGGTAAATGCACGCGAGCGGTCTGTCTAACATTAACAATGGTGTCTGCGCTGGACCCTTTTATCTGCTGACAGATATCGCACTTTAAGATCAAGTCTTTGGTCTGCTTTGTTAACCCTGGCCACCAATAGCGTTGATTCAGTAAAGAAACTGTTGCCGTAACTCCTGCATGCGCAGAACCCAGACCCTCGTGTGCAGCCAAGATTAAAGTTAACCTGCGATCCATGTTTGGTATTACTCTATCCCCCACTCCAGGAATCTGAGCAAATGGAACGTTGTTTGCATCTAACTTGTAGGAGTACTTGAGTGGAAAACCCTTAGGTAGTGCTTTGCTGTTGTTGCGTGAAGCAATCACTGCTACCATTGTGCTACCGTCTCCCCTCGTTTTTGAATGGGTGATTGCAGCTACGTACGCAGTGCGTACTGCCCCCTTTGCGGCTTCATCAGCCAATGAATTCCCTTCAACGTGAACGCCATCACGTCGATGACTCAGTGTGTGTATCACGTGAGCCCTTGGTAGTTTGTTCTTTAACTCTGCTACCTGTTCCCATAGTTTCCTATGTTTGATTGTGCCACCTTTTGAATCTCTGAACCCATTTTGTCCCCAATAGTGGAGGTATTTGTTGTATGACTGGACACAGTAAAAGGAATCACACACTATCAGTGTGGGGAATTCTGGATCCGTATTTATCAGTGCCAGTAGTAGAGCTTTTAATTCTGCCAACTGAGCTGTGCAGTCTCCGAGAGACTGCGTTTTTGTACAGCTTGGACGGAACTTGCCGTCCTGCATCCTACCTTTTACAATAGTGCATGCTGCACTATATTGTTGCTTACTCCCTATGGACGGTTGAGCAGATCCGTCAGTATAAATAATGCATTCATACTGATCTAGAGGCATTATTTAATTTGGTAGAGGATATTCTTGTTCATATTGCAGGAATGCTTGTGTTTTTAAACTAGGGTCATATCTGTATTCTACATCTGTTGCAGTGAGAGAATTAGCCCATTGTATCCATCTTGGATGTAACGCTTTTGCATTTGGGACGATTGCCTTCGTGGCAGCCTCTAAGGCTGGTACCGGGGTCACGACTATTATTCGTTTCCCCTGAGCTAGTGCTCTTTCTCTCACTACAGCAGTCTGAACTGCTGTCAGAATTTTTTCTGTGGGTGCAAAACGCATTTCAGCGTTAGTGTACAAATGCGATTTATATGCAATTGGTACTGTTTCACCTTCATTAAAGGTTAAGTAAGTGTACCCAGATTGACCTGCGACTACGCGGATCTCCAGGTTGCGTACGTTTACGCGTGTCTGTAAGTGTTTTGATGATATCATATCAGCTTGTAGGGAACGAAGGATATTCGTGTGTTCCTGTGTCCATTGTCTAACTGAAAAGTCAGGTCTTATTAGGTCGTAGAAAGGTTTTACTCTCTCTGCGTAATCCAAAATGTATGTTCTGCCAAAATTCAAAAATCCCAGTATGGACTGTAAATTGTTTAATGATTTTGGAGGCTGTAGCAGTGCGCACTTTTCTAAAAAGTGGGCTGCCAGGCTTTTGCCTTCACTTGAAAGCTCATATCCCAAAAATAGGATGATGAAGTTGGCTATCTTTGATTTTTTAAAGTTAAATTTGTAGCCCTCAGAGGCGAAACCAAAAATAATGGTGCTTACCCTGGTCAAGTGTTCCTCCAAGTCATCATCTGTCAGATAAATATCATCTACATAGGATACTGCTTCTTCATTCAAATTCTGTAGTAACTCTGTTACTCTCCTTGAGAATAACCCCGGGCTATTCTTATACCCTTGGAGGAGTCGACAAAATTGACGCTGGGACCCTAGCGCTGAGAAGGCTGTCAAATATCTGCTTTCAGGCGCTATGTTTTGGCAGAAAAATCCATTTGAGATATCTAATGTTGTTTTGTATTTTTTCCGCACAATGTTATTCATTAATGCGGCACTATGTGCATTCTGAACTGCAAATGTTTTTGTGCATGAGTTTAAGTGTCTGTAGTCTAAAACTAGACAATATGAATTGTCGGGTTTCATTACGGGAAACAAAGGATTATTCATTGATGAGGTGCATGGTTCAATTACACCTTGGTATTCAAGTTGATCTAAGATCTCCCTGACCAGTTTTTTAGCTTCCTGTTTTATCGGATACTGTCTTTGTGGAGTTGGGTTTATTTTTATTGGAATAACGTGGTGGGGTGACTCTTCATCCCACCCTATGTGGTTGCGGTATAATGCTGGAGCAAGGGCTACCGCCCACTCCTGCGAGTATGTATGTCTTAGGTGTTCGGGGACTAGGTCGGAGAAAGCTGGAAAAATTACAGTTTCCCCCATTGGGCATTCCATAGCAATAGTAGGCGGCCAATCTTTTTCCGCTAGTTGGATGTCATAGCCCGAAGTCAGGTTCTCCCAAAAGAGACCCTTAACTTGTCTCGGCTTGTCCCCCTCCATTTGGAGTGTTATTTCATGTAACTTGTGTGGGACACTCACTATAGTATCAGGTGTTTCCACCGTGATATACTCACTCAACTCTGCTGTCACCAGAAATTCCATCAGGTTCCGGCGAGCTATTGTTACCTCTGCCGCGCTGTCTAGCATCGTCAGAGCCCATTCCCCGTTCAGTAGCTGAGTCCTCAGAATTCTGGGCATGTCTAACTTTGAGACCTGCTACCTTCTTCTTTTTAAATTGAGGTTTTGCTTTAGGTTTTTCTTCTTTCTTTGAAGCTTAGTCTGAAGTGCGTTGCTTGTCTCTGGACCTTGTACGCTCTTCTTATCTTTGTTCTGACCGTCCTTCCGTCTTGGAGTTTTTTGATGGACCCTGAAAGGAACGAGAGGAACGAGTATCAGTATCCTGATACCTGTCAGGTTTTTTTAATGTTATCTCTATTCCTAAGATTATATATCCTTTCTGGGGGCTCCTGCTGAGGAGACCTTCCCCTGGAGTGAGATCTGTTCTTTTGTTGTTTATTATTGTCCCATTTCTTCTTTGAAGAAACTGGTGTTTGCTTTGCCTGTTCTTTATCTGAACTCCCCATTAGTTGGGGTTTTACAGGTCTAGCTCCCAGACTGTCTCTACCTAACTGCATAAGCAGTTTCAATCATTTTAGGTAGTTCTGTCTCCTGTTGTAATGGAGTGAACTCTCTCAGGCATTGGCGTATTGCCACTGATGCTGCTTCTCCTTTAATATTCGCCAATATTATCGCAGATACCTGGGCAAAGTTATTTAACAACTTCATCCCAAAGTTTAGAGCAGGCTCTGCTCCATACTTGTTCTGTATTTGTCTTAATACATCTGGTATTACCGCTAAAGAAGGGATACCATGAGTCCTGGTATATATTGCAGCGAAGACTGTGCCCCAAGAAGTACAATCCTCTATAGAGGGAGCTTTCCCCACTGGCAAGCAAATAGTAAGTATTCTATGCTTTTCCTTAGGACCAGTGTGTGGAAACACCGCCTCCAGTTGTGTAATTTTCTGTGCTATCCAGAAGGGCATTTGTTCGCATTTTGTGGGCATTTTACCCATTACTGCTTGCAGCGTCTGTGGTGTAATTTTTGTTGTAGGAGCTTGGACTGGTCCTGGTTGTGTAGCCGGTGTGGGCTGAAGTGTGATTGTTCTCAACACAAACTGTGTCATGTTTCTGTAAAGTCTTAATTCTTTATGCTGTACAAGTAAGTCTCTTCCTGGCATTGTGTCAATGTCAGGATGTGGTGTGTATGCCACTAAAACTGGCCATGTTGCTCCGTCTCTTCCGAGCGGACCGAGTCTTACTCTACTTCTTGTATGGGGGAGGGTGCCTTTAAACCAGTAGAGGTGTTCTTCGTAAGTGAGTGGAATTTCAATGTCCTCATATGGACTATACTCATTTGGTATATCATCTTCTACATAGTAGTGAAATGTTTTGGTTTGTGCATTTGCCTGCGGGAATTTAATCCATGAATAGAATACCTCTGTTCTAAATGATTTGTGTGCCTCAATCACGAAAGTCACTTGCCCACCCCTAATTGTAACACCATATGCTACTAGTTTTAGGGTGACGGCATTTCTAACATTATCTGTAATGTATATTGCATCTGCATCGTCTTCTTCGGCTGAGACGTTTAGTGCATTTCCTTCATCTACGTCTCTCTGTTCAGTCATTATTTTTAGAAAGGAGAGCGTTTCAAGGGAACTGAGATAAGGTGTTATGCACAATTAGGAACACTGTATCCTTGATTAAACCAACAGCCAATACATAGGAATTTTCCTACTCAGCTGTGGCGGATTTGTTCCTTCCCACTCCAGACGTCTCTGGGGAAAATGTGAGTAGGGGTCTCTGAGAATAACACGACTGAACTACTCAGATTTGAATGTTAAATAAGTGCCAATGTCAACGTTGGCGGCGCCATGTCGTGTAGTTCCTATAAAACTTATATAGGATCTACGCGTTTAGACAACATACACTACGGGACTGGTGTCCAGACTGATTCCAGACACCCCCACCGGGTATGTTGGCCTGTGTGCCAGCTAGCTCGCAATGCCACTATAACCTCCTCTTACCAAGGAGAGAATAGTTCTAGGCAACTATCGAACATGACAACCCTGATCCCTCAGGACCGTGGAAACAGTAACTTACTTTTCGCTCAGTCACTCGTGCTCACTTGTTCTCAGCGAGATACACAGAATAAATGGTTGGGACTTTTTCAATAAGTATTTATTGAACAGTCGTTATTCTAGCGTAAAATAAGTGCACTGAAATCACCAGTAGACAGTAGCATATATAAATGAGTAGCAGCACTAAGAAAGTAGGTTTCTACCATTTTGCTAAAATCATAAATATAGGCAAGTATATAAAATACATGGCAATAAAAATGCGTACTCCTACGATGCACCCTAACTAGATGTACCTAAGTGTATCTAGCATGTGAGTAGGTGTAAAGCCAAGAATCCCTCTAGGATAAAGCCAACCCCATTACCTGATGTTAGCCTGCGGGACCTCGTTCTGGTCTCGAGCTGAACACCCCGCGAGGGATGTCAGACCACTGCGAGCTGGAGTATCTGCATGCAGGAACCTCAGCGTCTCGCGTCAGTGTGTCGGCATGGAAGTCGTGATCTCCTCTCCTATCTCAGCAAGATGTGGTGTTTATACACCCTAAGGTATCCCCAGGGGTTCTACCTTGCTGTGCCATTGTCGGACTTAGGATGACGTCGGGAATGAACTTTATACACAGTTATTATGCAGGAGATGATGGTTCTGCTGTGATTCCAAGAAACTAAGAATCCTCATGCTTAATTCATGAGGCCAGTGTCCAGGGAAAAACCCTATGCACTTATGTGTAGTATTGTAATTGGGTAAAAGGTCAGTCCTCCAAATCCGTTATGTATGTAGTATAGGAGAGAATGTAGCTGAAGGGTTATGATGATACCTAGACCTATATCGGGGTACCTATATGAAATATAACACAGGCTTCCGAGAGCACGTGGTCCACCTCTTCTCCTTCTGTTATCTTGAATATGGTGCAGTATTATGAGTACTGGGAGAATGAGGATAAGGAAAAGATGGAGAAAAAGCATAAGGATTTGAAGACAAAGGTGTCGTTGCAGCAGGCTTCTCGAGGGAATGGTAGCGGACGTGGTGGTTTAGCCCAACAGCTTCCCCGTACTAGCAGGAATACTACGCCAGTAGGGCTGAATCAGTGTGCGTATTGTAAGGAGGAGGGACACTGGCGCAGCGAGTGTCCTGTGCTTTTGCAGAAAGTAGCGGTCCCAAGAGGATGGGGGTCTCGTGGATGGGGTCGTGGAGATGGTGGCCAGGACCGGGCTCAGACCACTGAGACATCGCAGGGTCGTACTGATCAGAACTACTTTGACGACCCTCGGGACAAACAATATTATCATGATGACTATGATACGGATGAGGTGACCGGGATGTCTTACAGCTAGGACAGCCGGGTACAGGGTGAGGGACCAGTTTTGATACCTGTAGACCAACGAGGTCCGTACGTTAGTGCGGACGTGCATGGTTCAACTAAGGAGTTTTTGGTGGATACAGGTGCAACAAACAGCTCTATTTCTCTTTCCTTGGTCCCTGGGGCGGCTCTGTCTGGCCATAATAATGTTTCGGTAGGATTTTCTGGTGTACCGGTTGTGAGCCCTATTTCAAAGCCTCTTGCGTTGACTATTGATCCTTTCACTGTGGATTCACCATTTTTGTTGACATCTAATCGCAGAGAAAATTTGACGGGTTTGGACTTGTTGAAAAAATTGCATGCTACAATTTATTGCTCCCCAGCCGGCGTCTATATGACGATGGCTCCTGATGTGGTGTGCGCTAAGCAGTGTCTGTCCAAAGCTGCGCCCCTCCCTGCTGAATTTAAAGATGTGCCACCCACACTGTGGGCACTGGGCGACACAGATGTGGGTTTGTTGCAGATATCGCCTGTTTCGATTCGTGTCAAGGAAGGTGCTATTTTACCCCGCATTCCTCAGTATAAGATACTGCAGGCAGGTGAGTGAGCTTTGGTAAAAATTGTGCAGGATTTGATTGAGAAAGGAGTGGTTGAGGAGACGACTGCTAATGTTTGTAATAGCCCTATTTTTCCCATTCTTAAAAGGACAACATCGGGTCCCTCTGAGTATCACGAAGATGTTTACCGCTTTGTGATTGATTTGCGAGAAGTTAACAAAATAGTGATTCCCCAGTTTCCGTGGTCCCTGACATTACGACTCTCTTGACAATGATTCCTTCTTCTACTAAATTCTTTTCTGTCATTGACTTGAAAAATGCATTCTTTAGTATTCCCATTCATCCTGATAGCAGATATCTGTTCGGGTTCACCCTAGCTGGTAGAAGTTTTAGATTCTGTCGCGCTCCTCAAGGCTATCCAGAAAGTCCGAGTATCTATAGTCAGGCATTGAAAGGTCAGCTGGATTCCTTGTACCTCACTACAGGTAATGTATTGCTTCAGTATGTTGACAACTTAATCATCGCTTCAGATACAGAACAAGGTTGCAGAGATAGTACGATTAAATTGTTGCTCCATCTAGCTGATCATGGTCATAAGGTATCCCTTTCCAAATTTCAGTATTGTCGACAGGAGGTCACCTATTTAGGTCACCTACTGTCGAAGGAGGGTAGGAGATTGACCCCTGAGCGCATCAGTACCATTGTGAAAATGCCTATTCCGCAAACTCAGAAAGATGTGCGCGCTTTCATAGGTATCACTTCCTATTGCAGGCAATGGATACCTGGCTACTCGCTGCTTGTTAAGCCCCTGCTTGCCCTAACACTAAAAGATGTGCATGAACCCCTGCCTTAGACGCCAGAGTGTCAGCAGTCTTTTGAGCAATTAAAAACTGCGCTTTGCTTGGCTCGAGTGCTTGGTACCCCTAATTATGCCAAATGCTTCGTGTTGTACGTCCATGAGCTGGGTGGTTGTGCGCTTTCTGTTTTAACACACACATTCGGGGATAAGCAACGACTGTGTGCTTATTTCTCTACTGTACTTGACCCTGTCGCCCGAGCCCTCCCGAGCTGTCTAAGAGCGGTCGCGGCTGTGGTTGTCTCAATAAGACAATCGGCAGGACTCGTACTCGATACTGACCTCACAGTTATGGTACCTCATACTGTGGATACACTTTTGAATAAGAGAAGGACACAGCACCTCACCAGTGCACGTCTGACAGGTTATGAGCTAACGCTCTTTCAAAAGCACATTACGATCAAACGCTGTGCCACTCTGAATCCAGCCACATTACTACCCCTCCCTTCTGAGAATGAGGAGATTGACATACATGATTGTATCTTCCGGACGGAAGAAGAGACAAAAGGATGGGTAGACCTGACTGATGTTCCCTTATCTGACCCCCAAGGGGAACTATATGTCGATGGCTCTTGTTTCAAATTACCAGATGGCACCACCAATGCAGCATATGCAATTACTACGTTGCGCACGGTAGTTGAGACATCATGAGTTCCTTATCAGTCCGCCCAGGCAGCTGAGTTAGTCGCCCTTATTCGAGCTTGTGAGTTGAGCTAGGGACTGGTTGTTAATATTTATACTGACAGCCAGTATAAATAATTTTGGGTGGCTCTGGGCAGAGAGAGGGTTCCTTACTTCCCACAGGACACGCATTCAGCATGGTCCTCTTATATATAGGCTTCTGTCCGCTTTGACACTTCCTAAGGAATTGGCCATAATGAAGTGCAGCTCCCATAAGAAAGTTGCTGACGATGTGGGTAAGGGGAACGCTTTTGGAGATCAAAACAGCTAAGGAAACAGCCCGAACCAAGATGAAAAGAATGTTTGCAGCAGGTCTCGCCAACTGGGTCCCCGAGTTCTCCATGTTTGAGGATGCACTTGAAAATGTGAAGGAGATACAGAGTGAGGCCATGGTAGAGGAATTAGCAGTGTGGCAAGAAAGTACAGCGAACTTGAATGATGAGGGATGTTGGATTGATAAGTCAGGGAAGCAAAGATGGATGTTGCCAGATGCATCTGTTCTTCCTGTAGTGACAATGGCCCACGGCCCAGCCCATATCATTGCAAAGGGTATTTGCAAGCTGTTAGACCCTGTATGGCAAAATGACAACATTTCCAAGACAGCTACACATTTAGTGAAATATTGCATGGTGTGCAGGATGCACAATCCTGGCAAGTGTACCCCTACTCCACCCGGTAATTTTGCACCTCCCACTTTCCCTTTTGAGGTCCTTCAAATGGACTTTATTGAAATGGACAGGGTCAATAATTTGAAGTATGTGTTGGTGGTTGTTTGTGCGTTCAGTAAATGGGTTGAGGCTTACCCCACTAAAGAAAATACAGCCATTGCGACTGCAAAGATACTCCCGAAGGAGTTCTTTCCTCATTTCGGCTTGCCCCGTTTGATCTGGAGTGATAAGGGAAGTCATTTCAATGCCAAAGTTATTCAGTTAGAAGGACTACACATCAGACAGAAGTTTCATGCTGCGAATCACCCCCAGTCAGCAGGTTTGGTTGAGAAGTACAATGGTACTCTCAAACTGAAATTGGCTAAGATACAGGAGACCACAGGGTTGCAGTGGCCAGATGCTTTATCATTAGCTCTTTTGTCCACAAGAACGACAGCACATTCTAGGACAGGATTGTCACCCTACGAGGTCGTGTTCGGACGCCCAGCAAATGTCTGGGGCGTCCCGCGCCCGCGTAGGTATTCAGAGATTGAGTACCCTTTATTGACCGATTACCTGTACCAGTTAACTGAAAATTTGCGTTCTATTCACTAACAGATAAAGGAATTGCTTCTGCCTGTACCAGAGGGGCCTGGTCATAACATCCAGCCAGGGACTGGGTGTTGCTACGAAACTTTCAGCGGAAGAAGTGCTTAGAGCTCTGTTGGAAGGGGCCCGAGCAAGTGCTCCTCACTACCAGGACCACTGTAAAAGTCGCTGGCCGTAAGGATTGGATACATTCTAGTCACTGCCGCAGAGTACCCTTAACCTTACCCTATGACCAATGGGTGAGGGATGGTATTGGGGATGCTGAGGGAGAAAAGATACTTCAGTTTGTCCCATTCAGTGACGCGCAGCTTATATGGACCCAAACGGATGCTGAGAACGACGACGTACTAAATGCAGCGCCCCCCCCCCTGAATTCAGAGCCATTAAAGAGCCCCTCTTCGTTGACCACTCTGTGCCTGGAGTCACCAGGTACAATTTGCATCCTCGGGTGAAGGACAGTGCACCAAAGGAAAAGTCAGATTAGTTAGGGATGGACTGTGCAAGCCAGGGTGTACTTTGTCAATAGTACCAACGGTGTTAGTTTAGGGTGAGGCGAGATTGGTGCATTGTTCTGACATTGGACAGGATGGACCGAACTTGCTCCCTTGGAGGGGGGTACATTATCCTGTGCAACGTGGGATTCCTCGAGAGCTAGGACTGAGCAGCTCCACCGCCGGTGCTCAAGAGCGCCAACGTTGATGAACAATAGGAGCCTGTACCAGTGAGACTCAGACGGACACTGGGAACAATTGCCCTTGTTATTATTTTTACTACATCCCCCTTTTGCTTCATAATGTATCCGTTTGGTCGGCCTAATAATGAGGCAGAACAGCCATTTGCACCTCCGCGTCCAGTACGGGGTTGGTCCACAAAAAGTAAAATAGGTTTATTTGCATCAATAGTTGTGATTGCACTAATAATTGTATTGGGAATATCCTGGTTTCTGGAAGAAAAGTATCCCGTGCATTCTCTGGTTGGTACCACGCCCATTCCCCCTGAACACATTTTTGTTACTTTGGCCCCTCACAAAGGAGAGCACCGAAAGACTTACACGATAATGTCTTTATACAAATGTTGCATCAGGGCTCATGACGTGTCCAATACAAAAAATTGTTGGGTTTGTGGATTGCTTCCCTCAGTTATTCATAAAAGTGATAATTTTCTGACAATGCCTTTGTCATATCTAGGCAGTTGTGAGGGCTAGTTTGAATTGTTTGTCATGGTACACTACCATTTCCACCACTCCCCTCAGGTTATGGACCCTGCTGATTCTCGCACTGTGACTGATTACATACGTTTTCATCATGGGTTTACTCCTATAGGTAAGGCAGGACAAAACATTTCTGGTACTTTGTCCCCAAACTCCTGTATGGGCAAGTATGACAAGGTGAAGAATAGCACATGGCTTCAAATGGAAATGGCTGATTTCCAGAAGTTTAACACCTCTGAGTACTTCCAATCCTTCCAGGACCGTAATGTCACTAAGGACAAACCAATGCCGGTGTCTGTGGTCAGCTTGCAGCTGCTTTTTGTGTCTAGGGGAGGGGGGAGATAGAGGTGGGGGAAAGTAAGTGCAAAATTACCTACTCACTCAGCACAATTAATAGTCCTCCTTTGATCTTACCCCCTAATGTCTATTTTGTCTGTGGATCCCAAGCTTATGTCTGGCTTCCTAGGGGATGGTCAGGCAGATGTTACCTCTCTTTTCTTCTTCCCCCGGTGTATGTTGCTCCTCCCACTTACCATAAAGATCATCAGCTGCAGCGTAGGAGTGTATACTTGCCCCGAGTTTGAAGGGTCATTGACACGAAGGATATAGATCAGACAGATACTACCTTACAACAGTTTGAGGATGCCATGAAGGGTATCGTACCTTTTTGGGGCCCCATGTCCAATAGCCTTAACATTCGTCGGTTAACTAGGGTTGTTGAAGGGGTTATTAATACAACAGCTGGTATATTGACAAACATCACTGCTGAGCTTCAGGCTACATGGTTAGTTACCTTGCAGAACCAGATGGTGTTAGACGTTATACTTGCAGATAGGGGTGGGGCCTGTCGCATCATTGGCAGTAGCTGTTGTGTGTGCATACCTGACCACGCCCCCAATGTGTATGCTACCATACAGAAATTGCATAGACTCTCATCTGACATACACCAAGAAAATGGTACTTGGACTCTCTCTGGATGGTTCTGGGGTATGTTCACGTCCTGGAGTTGGAATATCCTGATGTTTCTAGCTGTGATTGCTGGTATTTTCTTCACATGTTGTCTTTGCATACACTGTCTCCCGACCTGCTGTACTTATTGTATAAGTGTTCTCACGCTTAAACCGAAAAAGCCAGCTCCTGACACTAGTGCTGCCATCATGTTGCAAAAAGACATTGCCGACATGATGCAGATTGACGAGGGCATTTTTGCTTCTACATCATCCCTTGCAACGTCTATTCCCGATACTGAGTATATGGATAGTTCTGAGTGTTGATGTCTTATGTTTCTCTGCATATTACATCTTTTCCATTCCCAATTTTTAAATGTTTATCGAATGTTAAAAGGAGGGTCTGATGAAATGAAAATGTTTTGCCACCCTGTTTGTGTTTTGTTCTTATGTTAAATTAGCATTCGCTGCACCATTTTATGTTCAGCTGCCATTTTGAATCATGTCGTCAGCTAAGTATTCCCTGACTCCAGAAGCACGCTGTGGAAATGTTCATTTCTCCAAGGTTAGGCCTTGCTCTGCTAATGAATACCCTGTTCTTATTAACGCATTCTTTTCCCATAGATAGAGGCTTTCTCCCACTAGCCTAGCGATAGACACGAACAGAACGACCTTGGCAATAAGATAATGTGTGCCCGGTCTCAGAGTCGAGTCCCGTCTTATTGTACTTCTTTGTTTTAGCTGCACCTGAGAGTAGATTTCCATTAGGGGCGGGACATTCGTGGTTCAGAAACATACAAAATGTATCTCTATGTTTGGTGAAGTCAGTCCCTCTGCAGCAATCCCAGGAGGCTGGTCAGACTGGACTCCGCTCGAGTGTACCTGAATAAAATATACTTGGTTTGTATTCTCTACTGTCTGACTGACTCTTCATTTGTACGGAAGGCTGAGAGGTGGTCGCGAGTGACCCGGGTGGCCCTAATCGGGTCACTTCCTTCACTAGGATACCCTTTCCTGGGTGGGTGAGCGCTATACCAATCCACATAACATAACATACAATAACATAACATGAAAGACTGTTAGACTGTCATTGCGATAATGAAATCCGTATTGCAGAGGGAAGTGTGATATATTTCACTTATTTTTCACAGTTCCCTTAGCACTATGGGCTTTTTGTACCATCACATTTTGTGCAACACAAGCACCCAAATATATGTGTGTGTGTTTGTGTTCAACATGCATTCACACACACGTAATGAGGGGAGACACCCTTTATATCATTGTCTTTACCATGCAATGCCTTTACCACAATACCTTTACAACGCAAAGCCTTTCACACTCATGCCTTTACCACGCATATGCGTTCTCAGGTGTGGCATGCAAAATATGGAATTCTCTCCCACTGGAGACTTGGCTGAACCCATTGATCATTGTTTTCAAAAGGGAGGTAAGAAGGATTTTATTTAACAGATTTCTCCCTGGTTGAATTTGACAGTGAACCTTGATCAGAGGATGAGGACATAGGGCCAGATGTACGACCCTTACACTTTGCGAGTCGCAAATTGCGTCGCTTTGCGACTTGCAAAATGCAATTTACAACAGAGTTTCAGACACTGTTAGCCATTCCTAATGGGGTCGCAAATTGTCTACCTCATTAATATTCATGTGGTAGGTGCTATTTGCGACCCCATTAGGAATGGCTACCACTCGCAGGGATGGTGGCCTGCTGGGGTCATCAGACCACCATGTTTGTGACTGCTTTTTTAATAAAGCAGTTTTTATTAAAAAATGCAGCCCGTTTTCCTTAAAAAATGCAGCCCGTTTTCCTTAAAGGAAAACAGGATGCATTTAAAAAAGAAAAATGAAACTTTTCAGTTTCATTTTTTAAGGGCAGGTCCCTGGGACTACTGCCTGCTCTTAAAAAATATTTTCGCACCCATTCACAAAGGGGAAGGGGTTTCCTGGGGACCCCATCCCGTTTGCGAGTGGCTTACCACCTACTTGAGGTAGGTGGTAAACTGCAAGTGTTTTGCGACCGCAAATGTGGTAGTGAAACAATGGTACATACCATTTGGACTCGCTATTAGGAAGGGACGCCCTTGGCACGCCCCTTCCTAATAGCGAATCGCAAACCCTATTTTGCGAGTCAGTAATTGGTTACCGAATCGCAAAATAGGGTTTGTACATGGGCCAGACCAATTTTGCGGTTGCAAACGGGCCGATTACCCGTTTGTGACCGCAAAAAAAGGTCGTACATCTGGCCCCTAGAGTCAAGAAATGTTGATATAACATATGTCACATCATCCATGCTTGGACAATGTTATTTCTTCTCGATAAGATGTTCTCTTCTGCTTATGTATGGAACGGCAATCGCCTATTGCTCTGTACAGCACTCTGATACCTTTGGGGCATTTTTGCGCTTTCTAAAACTCTCAAAATAAATACAAATAAACATGCCTTTACCATGCATGCCTTTAATACAAAGGTAAGTGTATTTAAGGAAGGTGTGTGTGTTTGTATCATGTTGTTCATGCTTTTTCTTTGCATTCGGTATTTTGTAATTTTGTATTTATGATGGAAAATTCAAAAGCACAAATACTATAATGCAAAATAAAACCAGCTCCTCACACCTCACTTGAAATAACTTCAGATCACTTCTCCATCATCTTTCTGCATCTTCCTCCCTGTGTATCCAACTCATCTTTGCCAATAGGCCCTAACTCTTGCTGTGGCTCTTTCTTACACTTCTCCATCTCTCTCCTCTCACCCCACTCTGTTCCCTCTTTTCACTTATCTCCAAAAGCCTACCTCTTGCTCTCATAGACCTCTATACTACCAACCCTCCTGCTCTACCTTTCTATATCCTTTCTCCCCCTCCTTTTCACACATCCTTCACCATTCTCTGTTTTCCATGAATAGTCAGTGGTCTTCAGGCAATATATGAGTAGTGCACTGTATTGATTTTGCACAACTGTGCGTCTTTTGTTTTGAGCCACACAGGAAGCTGCCCAGTCTGTCTTTGTCGAGGGCCAGCTCTCAGTGGGCCTACCTCTCAGGACTGGTTTCCGTAATTGGTACTGCACCCCATGGCCATTTTGAAACAGAGGTCAAAATGTGTGTCAGACCCTTTCCAGATCACCCCTGAGCATCAGTACATGTAAACCACGAAATCTGGTAGCATTATTAGCTCCTGGATGTGGCTGAGGCTGTGTGACAACCTGCTCCTCATTATGTCATTCTGACTGACCTAGAACATTTCGCTGTGTAGGAGACTTTTATCTTGAATGCCTCGATATGATTTTTGCCTGCTGCTCCTAAACAGAATTCTAGACACTGCCAGATAATGGAGTACACCACAAAATGGCACTTTTATTGCCCGGGATGACTTCCATCATAGGGATCAGGGTATAATAACATGATTCACCGCTGTTGGCAGATGTGGTTACAGGCCTTTTTTACCTGCACCCCAGTAGTGAGACAGCCTACTGGCTCACTATGATTGGCCCTCTAATTCGCCCTGGTTGTATGTGAGGTGCATGAGAAGTGCGCGGGTACATGAGAGATGAGACTGCCCCCACCCCAGATGTAAGGGTGTAGGATTCTCCATAATGTTTAGTGGTAGTCCTAGCTGCTGTCTCCCCTTTCACTGCCTGTTTACCATCCCTGCTTCTTTTCTTGCTGTGAAGAAGCCATTGTAAAGACAAGTGCAGAGGTTTGAGTCAGAATTCACATCTGTTGTGCTTACTTGTTCAGGACAAACAGGTCAGAGACTGTCCAACAAGGCAGTCTGTAGTTGGAGAAAAGTGTCATTTTAAACAAAGACTGGTGCCAAGGGAATGTCCATGACAGCACAACCACAACAAAGAGATAGTCTTCCTGTCCAACGCATGCATCGTGTGTCCTGTTCTGCTAGACAGCCATCAGCCAGCAACTGCACTTGATCGGGCAAGTAATCATCTGGACCCCAGTTCACAAACCCAGAGTGATATCTGCCTTGTAGCTTTGCTGTCATGGAGCTGTGACACACCAGAAGGAAATGTTCTTTGTACTGATTGGCTCCCTCAGGATTTTAGGGCCAACTTTGATTCTGAATGCCTGTTGCCTGGAGGTCAACTTCCATTGTAGTGAATGCAAGCTGACCACTTTGGCTTCTCCGGTGTTTGCCTTTTACTTAGAAGAGCTCTACACACCTGTGAGGAGGACAGCTGTGACTAGTCACGGGAATCTTGCTTTCTCACCTGGAAGGGTGGGGAATTTCCTCAGAACTGAAGACTGTGCTGCGAGGAAGAAAAGGAAATAAACTGCGTGGTGTGATGAAAATCTGCTTGGTTTCTAGAACTTTCCACCCTCACTTATAAACCCCTGCACAAGGGAGAGACAGTGAACAAGACTCTGGACCTGAAATGTGACAATAGCACAACCATTGACAGCTGGACGGAGAAACCACCTGATACCCTGCAAAAATGGACTAACAACTTTGTCTGCAGCTGACCCCAGGACCTGATGGGTATCTCCAGAGTCAGTGGCGCTGGCCCCTTTACACCCATTGAGGACCAGTTGGGGGAACATCTGGACTCTGCTGCCACCACAAATGCTCTGCAAGACAGCCAAGGGCACTGGGTCTTGGGAGTGTGGGAAGAAGGTGCCCTGCTGGCTGGTAGCAGAGGAGCAGCACAAGATGCCTCCTTTCCAAAAGAGGAGCACCAGGAGCCGGGAGAGAAGACTAGCGCAGGGAGCCACTGAGCCAGTAAAACCATGTCCCCATAAACTAAGTCCTTTAGAGGCCAGTCGATCTGTTGAAAATGTTGTTGGTGGCTGCAGTAAAATAAGCCAAGTAATGGGAAATTGGCCTAATAGGGCACGAGAAATGGGTGTTTAAAGATTTCAACATTTGAACCCCCCTTACCCCTTTTTGAAAAACAGAGTGCATGGCGCTCCGCCATGATTCCTTGAAATTGCCCCCTGGGTGGGCCAGAGCCCAGGGGTGGGCACTGCCTCACTTCTCGTAACCCTTCTGGGGAAGGGGCATGTATGAGGCACACTCCCCATGCTTATTGTCTGCCCTTTTGGTTTCCATGTCCATGGGGGGGGCCTATGGAGCAGAGAAGGACCCAGAGGAAGCTTGTTGAACGCACTGCCTGCCCCTCTGCCTATGTGTGGCGCAACAGGTCGCACTGACTATACTCTCTGCCTGCTCCGATTGCGGCGGGGCAATCTTCATGGCTCCCACATAAGCAAAAGGAGAAGCTTGCTGCTGCCCGGCGGGAGTGAAGATAGAGATGCAGGTTTCCATGTGTGACATATCAGGTGCATGCCGGTGTGGTAAGCTGGCTGGGGTCACGAGGGCCATGGGGCTGCCTCCGTTGCCTCTAATGAGCATTGGAAGCACTGTGGATTTTGTCTCAGTTAAACTTAAGTTTTGGTCTTAAGTTTAACTTAAGTAAACTGAGACAAAATCCTAACTTTACTACTCCCAAATGCCCTTTGTGAATACCGAAAGTCCTAAAGTTAGGAGTTTGTCTCAGATTACTTTTGTGAATCGGGCCCTGAGTGTCCCGGTGGAACCGGGCAACCATGACAGAAAAACATAAAGTAAAGAAACTCATGCAGTGTGCTGCTGCAGTGAAAACAGAGGTAGCAGGTGAGCCATCTCATTTGATATTTGCTGCTCCCAGCAAGGAGCACCCCATAATGCCCTGCGTGGGCTATTTTACATATTTTTTTATGCTTGTGGGTGGCCCAATCTGGACACCGGCATCAAAAACATATGCACTAAGTGCAGTGGTGGCTGCAGAGAGTGCAGCAGCCCCACCCTTCCAGAGGTGATTTAAACTTAAACTTAACAGAATCATCACTGAACTGGGGATGACACACATGATCGTAGGGGAGACTGGAATATGGCCGTGGATGCAGTCATTGATTGCTCAGGACCGATTGAAGCAGACAATAACAGACACTGGGCAGTTATGAGGGATGTCTTAAGAGACAAAGGTCTCCTGCACACATTTAACCTGCTGCACTCCTTGGATAAGGAATATTCTTATTTCTCAGATGTATATGACACTCAATCCAGACTGACTATTTTTTGGTCTCCTATCAGAGTACGCTGCTGGCCCCAGGCCATGAGAGATTTGAAGGGTCCCTTTCAGATCACACACCAATCTGCATAGATGTAGACTGCGGACTGACCAAACCGGTTAAAAAAAAACACTCTGCGCCTTAGTACTTCTCATTACAAAATGCCTACAGAAAATTTGTGTCTGAAAACCTATGATGTAAACTGTTTGATGGACAATAAAGACTCAGTGACCTTGGCACAGACTCTCTGGGTGGCAACCAAAGCCACCATCAGAGGACAGATCATGTGCGACACTGCCATAGCCAACACATGCAAGGTTAAGCTCCAATTCATCCTAGAATCAGAGATTATATCCAAGACCCTGTTGTACAGCTCAAATCCCACTGAAATTACCAGACGACAGTTAGGAAAACTAAAAATGGAACTGAATCATTTGTCTACAGCCAAGTCTGAATTCAGCTTTAGAGACTCGAAGCTCATCACTACAAACAGAGTGAAAACAGGGAGGCCAGGCAAAGGGAGGTGATGGAGCATGATTTTTGCGAATAATTATGTTGGATCAAGTCTGCTCAGAAGTGTGTTATTAATAAACATAATTAACAGAGTGAAAATTATTAACAAGTGAGACTTTCAAAAGTACAACGTGAAAATGTGCAAGAATGACATAACACGATTAGTAAACAGAAGTTGCAATGTTTAACGCGCAGAAAGCATGGAAAATATGAAGTTTTTTACATGAACTAGAATGATACGAGAGAGAAACTTGATAAATGTGTTAAAGCAAAAACTTATAAGTAGAATTTTGAAATTAATAATAATGAAAATGTTTAGAATAAAATGTTGCATGATTATGTTTTCTTCTTTATAACAAGAAAGTAATTGATTAGTAATAATTCACATTTTGAAATTGGGTTTCGCTTGTGAAATCTAATCCGAAATTATCGTTTTCCTTATGTATTCTCTTCATTTCTCAAATAGTAATGAGTGTGTTTTATTCCTCAGAAAAACCATGATTTATGCTTTTCCTATGAAGGCCTCAAACCTTTCTAGAGTTATTTTCCTTTTGTTAAACTAGGCCTCAGAAAGAATGTACTTTGTCCTTCGTATTTTCTAAAATGCTGATTTATTTGTTTAGTTGTCCTAAGCATATCACTAGAATTTCCTTTCCACGGTTAGAGTATTTCTTTCTATGAATAATTGTGTCGACTATGTTGCAAGCTGCTGTGGAAGCGAGCGTGAAGACATTTCAAGTTCCTTTCCTGCTTCCGTGGAGTAATGGCATCTTTCATTTTAACAATAGACTGTCTTGTTAATGTTCCGGATGACATAGCCTAGAGAATAATCACCTCATGAACTTAACCAATGGAATTGAGAAGAACTGTGAAAATGAAACATTTCGGGGCTAGTTTATGAACATTTTGGGGTATAATTATTTCCATGGGAAAAGTATTTGGTAGTAGCTGTTTCTATGAGAAGAGAGCCTTTTGCTGCTGTATTCTCTCTATGCTACCCTGGCTGGCTATGATCCTTGCAAATACTGGGCGTGACATGCTGTCAGTCTGACCCTGATTTTCTTTGAACAAGAACTATTCTGATTACCTTGACCTTCATCGGCTGGTGATGTTGCTCAAGCTAGACCTTTTCGGCTGAAGGGTTAGCTATTTCTGACTATTGTATACTGTGCATTATTTCATTGACCCTAGGTTCGTATGAATCTTGTATTGCATACTGATATTGCAATGTATTGTTTCTTTTGTTTCTCTCTCTCTCTATTCCCTCACACTTGTTATTGAATTTTTGATGTTTTTGCCATGAACTGTATTTCATTATTGTGATTTTACCTGTAACATTGAAATAATATAGAATTGACATTATTAATGAATTTGGTATATTGACCATTCATATGTTGATGATTTAGATACTAGTGACTTGATAAGTATACAGAGTTTGTCGTTATTTGTGAATTATTTGACATTGATGTATACTTAGACTGTTATGTTTGGTTAGGCTTTTCCTTCATTATAGGTCCTCATGAAGGAAATAGCATCCGTTTCTCATTATCTCAGTCCCTATTAGCTCTCCAAAGATCTATCGGAGGACCAGATGTATTCAAGTAGTTATTGAGTTTCCATGGGCCCAAACTCTTAGTTATAAAAGTTTCTGTTTATTGTTATAGTGGTGTTATAGTAAACTAGTATAAAAATTACACCGCTTCCGCTGGATCCGAGGCAACAATGGTTAACCCTGCCATCCAAAATAATCATGGCCACCTGGCTAGGAAACCATAAGAGATAGTTTTGGAGTTTTCCCGCATATTACAGAAAACTGTACAGTTCTGAAGTAATAGAGGACTGGGAACAAGAGGATATGCTCTTTGCTACGATAGGCCATCCACACCTCAACGAGGAGGGCAGGGACTCCCCAAGGCAAAATAACCAAAGATGAGATGGCCCCAGTCATATCCAACCTCCCCTATTATAAGGCTCCTGGCAAAGATGGCTTCCGAGGAGAACTGCATAAATGGACCAAAAAAGAAGCACTAGACTCCGTGTACAAAGCATACAAAGAAGCGTAACAGACTGGTAGCCTATCGTCCCTCTCCAACAGTGTATTGACCACAGAACTCCCGAAACCAGGCAAGGCCCCTGAGTTATGTAGCAGCTACCGTTGGATATCCCTCCTTAATATGGATGTTAAAATAATGACAGAGATGCTATCTGCTCGACTTAAACAAGTAATTCCTACACTGATCCACCACATGCAAGTGGGTTTAGTAAATGGGAAAATATTGTGTAATCATCTGCGCACGGTGGCACATCTTCTATGGCTCTCCAGATCTATCAATGGGACTTCAGCTTTATCATTCAATGCCGAAAAGGCATTCAAAGGATAGAATGGACCTACTGCTTAACATCATACAAAGGCTTGGCTTAGGAGACAACTTTATGGCCAAAGTCAAATGGTTCTCAGAGACCCCCACTGCTCAGGTCAACTGTGGAGTTTTTCTGTCAGATTGTTTTCAGGTCTGAAGGGACACAAGCCAGAGATGCCCTTTATCACCCTTGGTGTTCTTCCTGACGATGGACCCCTGCCCATACGACAATTGACAGAGGTAGTTGGGGTACCCACGCAGCGGCCCTTCCAAACTACTTTTCTATGCAGATGATATCTTTCTCATGATTACGGACCTGCAAAGCTCTTTTTCAGCTTTCATGTCAATCATTACAAACTTCACCAAAATATCAGGCTACAAGGTTAACTGGGATAAAAGTGAAGTGTTGCCTACGTCACATGTTACAACTAAAAGCATCCACTGCTGATTATAAGCTGCAATGGAAGCCAGAAGGACTTAAGTATCTTGGAGTATACCTTAACAGAGAGCTGGAGAGAGTGATACCCGACAATATAGACCCTCTAGTAGCTAGAGATATTGATCTGGGTTGAATCCATCATCGTTCTTTAGCTCACTTTGCACCCCAGTTCAGACCCAGCCAAGGATGCTTGTTTCCGGTCCAGGGAAGACATGGCTTGGCATTACGGGCTGGACTGTTCCCATGAGGCACAGGGTCAAGGCGGATTTGCATATAGCTGTGTCTGAACTGGGGTGGCGAAGTGAGCTAAAGAATGATGACGGATTCAACCCAGATCTGTGACTGGGGGTGAGTGTCTAAAAGTTTCAGCGCTCCGGCCATCATCTCCTTGTGTTTGCTTTATTCGCCTTAAGTTGGCAGGGTATGCCCAAATGTGGGTCCCTTGCTCACTTTGCCACTGGATTCAAGCTAGCCTGGCTGATGAGGGGTGTTACCCTGAAACCGGTCCCAGGAGGCTTGTTTCCGGTCCAGGGAAGACATGGCTGGGCAGTTCGGGCTGGACTGTTCCCATGAGGCAAAGGGTCAAGACTGATTTGCATATAGCTGTGTCTGAACTGGGGCGGTGAAGTGAGCTAAAGAATGATGACGGCTTCAACCCAGATTTGTGACTGGGGTGAGTGTCTGAAATGTTTCAGCGCTCTGTCCATCATCTCCTTGTGTTTGCTTTGTTTGCCCTAAGTTGGCAGGGTATGCCCAGACGTGGGTCCCTTGCTCATTTTGCCACTAGATTCAAGCTAGCCTGGCTGATGAGGGGTGTTACCCCAAAACCGGTCCCGGGATGCTTGTTTCTGGTCCAGGGAAGACATGGCTTGGCAGTTCGGGCTGCACTCTTCCCATGAGGCACAGGGTCAAGACTGATTTGTTTATAGCTGTTGGGACGGGAAGTCTCCTGCATGTCTCTAGAGAGAGTGCTTCTCCTGCCTTATGCTAATCTCCAGCAAGTCACTCCAAAAGCTACCGTATGGTTTCTAGATCCCTACCTCAGTGAGCATGACAATCATACATGTCCACTGAGGGTCTCCCTGTTTACATGGATTGAGACCCTAGAGCTTGGCTCTGAGGTCGAGGGGGCATACCAAGTGCACCCCTATTTTTCAGAGAGTGGCTACTGCCCTCTCTATTCAGGTTGTGGTAGACTGACAGTGGTGGCAGCAATAAATCTATAGTCAGGAGGGGTGAGTCCCTAGGCACCCTACTGACCAAGTCTGTGCAGTCTGCCATGCCTGTGGTCCTGTTGCCTTTGTCTACCTGACGTGTGTTTGAGAGCCTGTGGGTGTACTGGGGAAGAATGGTGAGCTGAGCCAGTGTGAGGAATGCGAGCTGTTCTGCTGGACATCCCAGCTCCCCCCGTGCCCCACCCCATTTCCTTGGAAAGGCCTGGTGGGCTGGGGTAGACACTCAGCTCTTATCTGGGTTTAGCTGCACTAACTCTGCTAAGGGGACCCTCCCCCACTGGTCAGTGCCTCCTGGTCTGGAGTTAATTAAAATTCCTCTTTAGGGATTTGCACATGCTGGTACCAGGAAACATGGAGGGTAACTGTGCATGCTTTAGCCATGCATTGAACATGCCATGAATGGTTTGTGATTGGAGGTGTATTCAGGATGCAAAAGTAGCAGACCCTCTGATTGGGTGAGCTTATCCATCAGAGGTGATAAAAGTCTGGCCTGAGTGGTCAGCTGTTGTTCAAGACTGGTTTTATGACTGAAGAGGCAGCCACACCAGGTCCGTCTGAAGAAGATAGCCAGGCGCGACCCGCAGTGTGAAGGCAGGAGATAAGACACTGCTCACTGCGTCTGGAACTTGAGGACGTTTTCTCTATGACGGATGGAGTCTGCTGCCAAGAGTTCAATGAGAATCCAGGGCATCAGCAGCATGGGAGAAGACCAGCTGTTTCTGTGAGACTTGTGGAGCGTGCGCTTTTGAACAAGGAAATTGAAGACAGCTGCCCAAGGTGTGGAAAGGAAGCTTACAGCACATCAAGGGAGTTGGTGTGGAAAGGAAGCTTGCGGCACATCAAGGAAGCTGTGGAAAGGAAGCTTGCAGCACATCAAGGGAGCCAGAGCGGGTGAAGCTTGATTCTAGTCCTTGAAGGTGAGATCAAATCCCCTCTAAGCTCCTCCCCTGCGCTGTGGGAGCCTGTACAAGCAGTAGCTGGGAATAGAGGCCAGTGAAACAGGCCCCCACCTTTCTTTTTGTGATCTCTGGGGGTATCAGGGTGAACTGGCACTCTGTCCAGCCACTACCCTCCTACAGCTAGCCAGTGGCTACTGGACTAGTGGGACTCCAGTAAACTGTGCCAAGACATCAGGCACCTGTGGTCAGATCCCTGACACCACTAGAGCGGTGTCCTCACTCACGATGGGAGGGCACTTCTGTTGCTTTGGGTGGGGGTTATGGGGCTGATCAAGAACATTTGACTTCACATCATATGCTGAAACTATATCCTTTCAATCCAAAGATTGGTATCAAGGCTCTAGAGAATGAGAGCAGCCCTGTGAAACATGGTCTGTAATATGGAATGCTAATTGTGTGTTTTCATGTTAACTGTGTTTTTATAGTGCTTGGCGTCTAGGCGCTATAATACTGTTTGGGGTCAGAACTCAGGCCCAGAGGGTTGTAGAGACATCTGGTTTTCACTGTTTATCCTAGTTTTATGTGTAGTATAATTATCTTGTGTGTATTAAAGTACTTTTCTTTTATAAAAAGTAAAGCACTGACTGGACATTGATATGAGCTGGTAGTACGGTGTGCACTGTATTCTGAATGTCTAACCCCACCTCACCTCCTTGAGTAAGCCTTGGACTGCTCTGTCTCGCTACCCTGAGAGAGTCAAGTGCTGGAGAGGAGTACTTGGTTATCCAGTTTTAGGTCCACTAGTACTGAGGCCCCGGGACACCAGTGGGGAACACTCCAGTTGATGCGATTGGAGCGCAGTTACCCCTGAGTGCGCTGGTGCCCAGGAAGCCGGGTCTAACAATAGCTGTGTCTGAACTGGGGTGGCGAAGTGAGCTAAAGAATGATGTGTGACTGGGGGTCAGTGTCTGAAAAGTTTCAGCGCTCGGTCCATCATCTCCTTGTGTTTGCTTTGTTCATCCTGTTGGAATAAAATGAAATGCCTTTGTTATGTTGCTACGTGTTGCTTTGCTAAGTTAGCATTTGCGGCACCATTTTATGTTCAGCCGCCATTTAGTCCATTTAGAGCCATAATCAAAACTAACTTTTCTCCGTCTCTCCTAGAAATAGCTGTGGTGAATTTTGTTTTCTTCAAGGTTGGGCCTCGCTGTACTAATGAAAACACTGTCTTGTTATGCATACCTTTCCCACTAGATAGAGGCCTGCCCCCACTGGTCCAGCGATGGGTGCAGGCAGAACGACCTTGGCGCAGAGATAGTGTGTGCCCGGTCTCAGGATCGAAACTCATCCTTCTGTACCTTCTTTGTGTAGCTGGTTCGAGCTGGAAATTTCCAGTTTGTGGGGTGTCATCATTGATTCTAAACTGTACATAATGTATCGCCATGGTTGCTGAAGTCAGTCCCTCTGCAGCAATCCCAGGAGGCTGGTCAGACTGGACTCCACTCGAGTGTACTTGAATAAATATACTTGGTTTGTATTCTCTACTGTCTGACGAACTCTTCATTTGTTTGGAAGGCTGAGAGGTGGTTGGGAGTGGCCCGGGTGACCCCTAATCGGGTCACTTCCTTTAGTTGGTGCCCGAACAGGGACCCCATCGGGTGACCCATCCTCGCCCACGGACAGGAGGGGAGGTCAGGGCCACGTCGGGTCAGACGGGCGGACCAGGGATCCGTTCATGAGAGACATGTAGCAACATAACAAAGGCATTTTATTATATTCCAACAATCCTAAGTTGGCAGGGTATACCCACACATGGGTCCTTTGCTCACTCTGCCACTGAATTCAAGCTAGCCTGGCTAATGAAGGGTGTTACTCTGAAACCGGTCCCAGGATGCTTGTTTCCGGTCCAGGGAAGACATGGCTTGGCAGTTCGGGCTGGACTGTTCCCATGAGGCACAGGGTTAAGACTAATTTGCATATAGCTGTGTCTGAACTGGGATGGCAAAGTGAGCTAAAGAATGATGATGGATTCAACCCAGATCTGTGACTGGGGGTGAGTGTCTGAAAAGTTTCAGCGTTCCGTCTATCATCTCCTTGTGTTTGCTTTGTTTGTCCTAAGTTGGCAGGGTATGCCTAGACATAGGTCCCTTGCTCACTTTGCCACTGGATTCAAGCTAGCCTGGCTGATTAGGGGTGTTACCCCAAAACCGGTCCCAGGATGCTTGTTTCCGGTCCAGGGAAGACATGGCGTGGCAGTTCGGGCTGGACTGTTCCCAGGAGGCACAGGGTCAAGACTAATTTGCATATAGCTGTGTCTAAACTGGGGTGGCAAAGTGAGCTAAAGAATGATGATGGATTCAACCCAGATCTGTGACTGGGGTGAGTGTCTGAAAAGTTATAGCGCTCCATCCATCATCTCCTTGTGTTTGCTTTGTTTGGCCTAAGTTGGCAGGGTATGCCTGGACGTAGTTCCCTTGCTCACTTTGCTACTGGATTCAAGCTAGCCTAGCTGATTAGGGGTGTTACCCCGAAAACGGTCCCAGGATGCTTGTTTCCGGTCCAGGGACGAAATGGTGTGGCAATTCGGGCTGGACTGTTCCCATGAGGCACAGGGTCTAGACTGATTTGCATATAGCAGTGTCTGAACTGGGGTGGCGAAGTGAGCTAAAGAATGATGATGGATTCAACCCAGATCTGTGACTGGGGGTGAGTGTCTGAAAAGTTTCAGCGCTCCGTCCATCATCTGTTTAGTGTAAGCCTGCAGCACTCATTGCGCCATCCACTTAAGTAGCCTTTAAACATGTCTCGGGCCTGCCATTGCAGCCAGTAGTGCAGTTTTAAAATGCCATTTTGACCTGGCAAAATAAACCTTTTTCCAGGCCTAAACCTTCCTTTTTAATACATATAAGTCACCACTAGGGTAGGTCCTAAACAGCCCATAGGGCAGGGTGCAGTGTATTAAAAAAGTGGGACATGTACTGTTTACTTTTACATGTGCTGGTATTGAAAAACTCTTACATTCGTTTTTCACTACTGCAAGGCCTGTCTCTCCCATACGAAACATTGGGTTACCGTATTACATTACATTAACTTTCAATTGGGAGCAGGTAGGAATGTCGAGCTGGGTGTTTAAAGAATTGTAATACATACCCCTTTGTAATGGTAAAGTCGGATTTTAGGTCACAATTCTGGAATTGCCACTTTTGGAAAGTTGCCATTTTCTTGTCTCAACCTTTTGGTGCCTGAAACCTGGGTCACATGACTAGGTTTAGCTGGCAGCTGGTCTTTGTGTATTACTCCCAAACAGTGAGACAAAGGGGAAATAGGTGTTGGCAGGATGGGGCATCACTGATTTGATAGTGAGGTGGAGCTGTCACCTATCACACTTGCACATCACAAAAGCTCTGCCTCAGCCCACTCACAAAGGGTTTCACGCTAGTCTTTTGTGCCACCAGACAAGCTAGGGCCAGCGCAAGGAGGAAGGAAATTCCAGGCACCTTTGGGGGTGGAAAACTCCAGAAGCTTCTCCCATTTCAAAGCCAGCACCAAGGATAAATAGTGGACCCTCAGACCCAACTCCTCAGTACACTTCTAGATCGGTGAAGACTCAGAAGAAGGACTGCTGGGCTGCTCTACTGCAAGAAGGACTGTCCTGCTGCCCTGCTACTCTGTTACCCTGTTGCCCTGCTGCCCTGCTGCCTGAGTGAGAAAGACTAGACCTGCATCTTGAACCCAGGGCCACTAGAGTGACTCCCTGGGCTACTTGACTGGGCTCCTGATCAGAGCCTCAGGGGCAGAAAAGGCTCCAACCACCTGGAACCATGCACCTTGGACCTGCCTGCTGTGAGTCCTAACCCCAAGTGGTGCCTCCCCAGCCCAGGACTCTTGAAAGTGGGGATAAATGTGCTCTGCCAGCCCAGCTGTGGCCCCCAATAGAACCAACGCGAAAAAACATGAAGGCCCGCAAAGCCTTGCTGCACAGCTGACAGCCTCATTGGAATCAACGCTGAGTGATGCAAAGCTTCGTCGCACAGCGGATAGCTTCATCAAAACTGATGCAGAGCAACGTAAAGCCCTCCGAAGCTTCACCACCCAGCTCATTGGAACTGACGAAGAGCGACATAAAGCCCTGCAAAGTCTCGCATCACATCTTCATCAGAACTGATGCTGGATGATGCGAAGACTTATAAAGCAACGCCACACAGACCACGCACCAAGGACATACGGTACTTTGTTCAGCAGGCCTAACTTGGTTCCTGTGTCCGGGCCTGTTGTGGGAATTAGCACAGTCCATGCGCTATCATGGGACTCTCACAGGAGCATGGGGTTTTGATGGCTCCCACAAGAGTCCTGCAGGATTTTGGCAATGCAAAAAACATTTGTTAAAACAAATTGTCTCCAAGGGTTCCCCTCTGGGACCCCCTCCATAAGGTCCTGGGGGTCAGGGTACTCATACCCTGAAAGTGAAAATCTACCTTGAGAGATTACACCAGGGGATAACGAACACCATAACCCTTGCCTACTGTCAATCGGCGAGATTCTGTGTAACAAAAATACCAGTCTACAAGTTCCAACGCAGTGTAATGATAATCCACCCTTAAAGTCCTATTGGGCTTACCATATACTTTTCAAAATAAATACTAGACATACTGCCTTTGCTGTAGCTTTTTATTATAAACAATCGGGGACTATAACCTTAGTCATTGGCTCCTCATCATAACCAACTCAGCCCTGCTGTTTTGTTCCTCAAGACAAAACTGTAATACAAGCACTTTTTTTCAGTGGAAGCACACAATGTCTGGCCAACCATAATCTGTACTAAAAAAAAAAAAATATTTAAGCAGTGGCAAATCCCCTTTCTTAGAAGAACTTCTTAAAGCTCTTTTTCAGATGATCACATAAAGTCTTGCAATAGATGCACAGTGAAGCCAGACCTTAAAAGGAGGATCTGGGTACAGAACGAAGAAGCTCAGAAAGGAAGGAGCCAGGGAGGGCTGAGCTCAGTGTTTCAGGTGCAAAAAAGTAAGTGCAGGGTCCAACTTTTTTCTTTAGAGTGCGCCACAGGCATTGTTGAATACTGGGGTTGCCGAATACCGTGACTGCCTAGTCTTCATTCCAAATTGCACTCCTCTCTTTTTACACCCTACACTTCCTCTCTCTTTATCTTACTCTTACATGTGCTTTTTGCATTTCCTGCTGTCTTTCTTTTGACTTTTTCTAGTTGGCTCTTTCTACTTCCTTAAATGAATGAATGACGTTGTTTTATTGAGCGCAACAGCTGCTCCAGCAGTAGCGTCCTGGCGCTATAAGTAAGCAGAAGGACTAGTTAAACTGTCTAAGAAGAAGACAGGGGGATCATTCACAGTTCTTTAAAAAAGCAAGTTTTTAGCTGGGCCCTAAACATGGTTTCTATCGGTATTTTCCTAAAATAATCTGGAAGCGAATTCCACAATTTAGGTGCCAGATAGGAGAAAGCCCTGCCTCGAGCTCTGGATTTATATATTCTTGGGAGGACTAGCAAATTTTGGTCGGCAGAACGTAAATTTTTGTGGGGCTGATCTCTTTTCACCTTGTTCTGAATGTAGGTCGGGCCTGTCTGATTTACAATTCTAAAGGTGAATAAAAGTGCTTTGAATTTAATTCTTTGGCTGATAGGAAGTCAGTGGAGTCTCTTCAGTCCCTTTCGGATCGAGTTGAATTTTGGGATATTCAGGACAAGCTGCGGCGTTCTGGGCCTGTTGAAGTCTATTTACAAGGCCTTGAGGTTCCCCAAGGAGAATGATATTTTCATAATCCAGCCTAGATGTTATTAGGGCATGAGTGATACATGTGCGAGTGTTTACTGGTGGAAATTAAAAACTTTTCCTGAGAGATTTCAGTACTGAAAAACATGTTCCAATCGAGCCATTGTCTTGAGGTTTAAAGGACAGTGAGGTGTCAAGTTTGACATCCACGTTTTTGGCCTAAGTGATAGGGGCAGGGGGGACACCTAGTTCAGACGGACAAATTCTTTCTGTGTCCAGCAGAGAGGACGTGCCAAAGACTAGGATCTCAGACTTATCCGAGTTTAGGCAGAGGCAGTTCCTAAACATCCTGTCTGCTACTGCCAGAAGGCAGCCTTGAAAATTGTCTATAGCACAGTTGTCTACGTCGTTGAAGGCAAACATCAATTGGGTGTCATCAGCGTACGTCACCACATTGAAACCAAAGACATGTGCTACCGCTGCAAGGGGGGCCATATAGACATTGAATAACGTGGGGCTGGGGGCTGAGCCATGGGGTACCCCACATTCCCCTTCTTTAAATTTTGAAGCATAAGGGGGTAGGTAAACTACTTGCTGTCTTCCCATAAAGAAGGACTTTAACCATTTCCAGACAGTGCATGTTATGCTTATTTCTTCCAGACGACGCAGCAGGATCTCATGAGAGACCGTATCAAATGCGGCCGACAGGTTGAGTAGGACTAATATTGATTTTTTGCCACAGTCGAGCTGAGTTTTAATGAAGTCTGTTACTTCCAGGAGTGCTGATTGTGCGCTGAATCCAGCTCGAAACCCGAACTGAGAGGGGTGTAAACCGTTATTTTTTACTATAAACTTGGTGATTTGACCACTTATCCAAGTTTCTAATATTTTGCCCACTGCCGGAAGTAGGGAGATTGGCCTATTGTTGCTAGGGTTTAGAGGATCCAAGTTTCAGCAATGGGATCACCATTGCTTTTTTCTATTTTGTGGGAAAGGTTTTGGATTCTAGCAAAAGTTTGAACAAGTAATTGATCTGGGGATTGATAGCATTCATTGCTCACTTGATTATGTATGGAGGACAGACATCTAATGGGGACCCAGATCTAGATTGTAGGATGGTCCTCTGAAACCTCCAATGACATCCTATCAAAGGTGATTAACTGTGGCCTGATGTCTTGAGGTATTTGTGAGGGGTTGGGGGAGACATTAATCTGACTGTCTTTAAAACGAGAATAAATCGTAAGAATTTTTTCATGAAAAAAGCAAGACAGATTGTAAAAAAAAAATTGGGAAGTGGGCGTGGATTATTTACCTGATCGCGGGGTGAGGAAGGAATCTACAATTTTAAATATGGCCCTTGGAACAGACGCGGCCCGTGCAGGTAAGAGCGGTGGGGCGATAGGGCCGGGTTGGGGGGGATTCGACAGACGACCACGAGGGAAAATTAAATAAATAATTAAGCTGGGGCTAGGCACAGTCACGCAGTAGGTTACAACAAGGCATCTGATAAAACAATGAGTCCATTGCCTGCTCTAGTAGCTTTCCTGTGCCTCTGGGCATTGGTGGTAAGCCTATCTCCTAAGCCCATCTCCTAAGCCCACTCATTGGTCTTCTAGAAACACTTGCTGTGCCAAAGCCTGTCTGGATCCCTCTGCATTTTCTACTGAATACATCCCTCCCTGGTATTGTCATGGTCTTGAATAAACTGATGTCACTTTCTGGGAAACTATCAGTGCCAGGCGTTGTACTTATGTCCTGTTGTTGCAGTAGTAATCCAGCTCAGTAAGAGAGCAACCACAGGTTGAGATGTGGCGTGTGTGCTTGACCGAGGCGCCAATGCGGCAAAATTACCATATGTTGGATTACGACTGAACGCCTTTTATTCAGAATCCCACCTGAACCGTAAGGATACGGCAGCACTCATCAATGGCCAGGCCTAATAACTTATCCTTAAAGTGATGTGTGTGAGGATCTCAAGACTTACTTCCTGAGTGTTTGCAGTCTGCACTGACCTACCTTACTAAAGAACTTTTAATTTTCATTCCTTTGTTTCTCCGCCATGAGCAATAACATTTTAGGTGTGTGTGTAGGGATGCTAATTTAAGGCCATACTTTTAAGCTAGCAAGGTAGTTCAGTGACTCGCTACGAGCATTAAAGAGTTGAGTCTGGCCCAGCCAAATCAGACTTTTACCTTTTACACCGCTGATAAAGTAACAATCATTAAGCCGGCCATCTGAGTGCTGCTTGTTGGAGTTATTTATGCTGAAGTTGCACTTGTAAGGGAAGTCCTACCAATCACACAGATAAGAGCCTGGGGTACCCCAAAAAAGATAAACAATTTGCAAAATACTGCTTTATTGTTTACACACTTTCAGTTTACTCATGGTTATCGATAGTACTGATCTATAAACAGCGTAAGTTATGAACTGGAACTGTTCTGGGCTATTTTGTTTTTTATAGTTGAGTGCATTGATATTTGTCAATAGAAATGGAATCTTTTCATTTGCCAGACATCTACAATTTATCAATTAACATTTTGCTATTATGAGTTTTGAGAAAGATAACACTTTTGCTCAAAATTTGAAACTGCTTCTCAATTTTATCTGTTTCTCACCTGTCTGGTTCTGTGTCAATTAGAGGACAGCCTATGTACCAAAGTTAAAACAATTTAAAAATATTTCAATTACATTCACTTCTTGCATATGCACACTTAAATGATGGAGGCTATGTTGGATATTAGATGTTTGACCTCACTAAACATCTCAAATACAGGATGCGTCTTTTGGAATTCTTTACTCCCTGGGCTTGCACTCTGAAATCGAATAGCACTCTTTACAACGCGTGCGTTTACAACGCAAGTTGTTACAACGACGCGTTGTTACATCGCATGCCATTACAACGCAAGTCATTACAACGACTTGTGGTAGGGGGGGCGCTGGAGTTTGGAATAGTATAATTTACTATTCCAACTCCAGTGTGTGCAACAGTAGGGAAGGTGTTGGATTGAAAATCCAACAAATCCAACACCTTCCGCCCCCTACCGCAAGTCATTGTAACGACTTGAGTTGTAATGGCATGCGATGTAACAACGCATCGTTGTAACGACTTGCGTTGTAAATGCATGCGTTGTAAAGGTTGTTTTCCCTGAAATCTCTCTTTAAGTTTGATTTGCTCTCATTGCACTGAAATGCTAGCCAGATGCTGCAGTAAATAGGAAGGTCTTTTCCCATTGGTGTGGAGTTATTTAAGACACAAGGAAAGGCTTTCTGATAGGTTTGAGATTTAGTTCCACTTTCTGCGTGAGCCAAAAATCCATCAACCCATCTGTCAGGGCTTGTCTGTGTGGAGGGTGAAGAATGCAAACAAGACCTAGCTTACTTAGATTATAAATACCTCTTTTCAGAAGGACATGGATGGTGCACCTCCTAAGCTGCTTAATAGAGTCCTTGCCTTATAAGTGTTCCTTTGCCACCCAACAGTACAATACATATTTAATGAGATTAGACTACAAGACAGGTAAGGGGAAACTGAGTTTCTGAGCGGCGAAAGTGACTGCCTCAAAGCTGTTTGGGGTAGCAAGTTAGGGGCCATTCTCTGGAGAGACACTGATATTCCAGCCTCAGCATTTTGCCATTGCCAGGCACACATACTCCATAGCAAACACAAGGAGATGATGGACGGAGCACTGAAACTTTTCAGACACACCCCAGTCACAGATCTGAGTTTAATCCATCATCGTTCTTTAGCTCACTTTGCCACCCCAGTTCAGACCCAGCCATATGCAAATCAGTCTTGACCCTGTTCCTTATGGGAAAAGTCCAGCCCGAACTGCCAAGCCAGGTCTTCCCTGGACTGGAAATAAGCATCCTGGGACCGGTTTTGGGGTAACACCCCTCATTAGCCAGGCTAGCTTGAATCCAGTGGCAAAGTGAGCAACAACTGCATGCTAAAGGAACGCATGGTAATGACCCAGTCGTTGTTTAGACTGCGTTGTTAAGTAACGGATAGTTCTGTCATACAACCCAGGTGGACTGTCTAATATTCAGAGGCGGCTCCTCCGATAAGGCGGAGGAGCGTTGCCCCACGGCTCGCAGAGCAGTGTAAAAAAAAAAAAATGATAATAGCATAAGTTATTTCTGTTGTTATCATTTTATTTTCCAGACAGTTTGAGAGGGGCTGGGACTCTAGTGATGTCCGGGAGGAGGAGCGGTTGCTGCCCTTCAAAGTGCACAGGACTGCTTGGCCTGCCCTCTCGGGCCTGCCATGAAGTCCTGAGCGCTGTGCATGTCCTCCACCAGGCTGCATTACACAGCCTACTGGGGAACATGCCCACCCTCTCATTCCCCGTCTAAGCACCAAGCCACGGCGCTCAGACCAATCTCAACGCTGCATTGCAGCATTGTGATTAGCTTAGGGGATGGAGTCTGTGTGCTTTGATGTTCCGGCGGAGAGAGGACGAGGGACGACGTAGGAGAGACGACTGAGGAGAGACACTGCGAGGAGACAAGTGTTTTTTTAATTTTGTAATTCCTGTCTCCCCCCGCGCGACCCCCACCCGCCCCTCCACTCCTGTTCCCTGCCAGCCGCTACTGCTAATATTTGATCATTTTCCATGTGTGTCGAATATGTGAAGACTGCATTGTACTGTTAGGGAACTTCGCTTTGTCAGGTGTATGCCTTTGGTACTGTGCAGCTGAGTGTACTGGTGTTTATCTAACAATTTCAGTATCTATGTGAAAGATTCTTGTGTGAGTAGGGTGATCTACTGTTGGAGAAAATCACTTTGATAACTTTACATCTGTGGGGTACGTTCAATAATCACAGACCAGCATTTCTTAACCATGTTTAGTAACTGCAGAACAGGATCTCTCAAAGGGGTTTGACAATCACAGCTTTTCGCAAACATACCTAGCTAGTACAGACCGGTCTGTCAATCAGAGATTAGGTGAAACGTTTGAAAGGGAAAGTGTGAAACTCAACACATACAATAAAAAAGTGTGAAATGTAATGAGTTGGAAAAGCGTTCAAGAGGACAAATCATATTTGAAATAATGGCCTTACAGAATTTTAACGAATGGGCAAAATAAATTAAAAATATTAATTGAATGAAATCAGACAACCCCTGTTATACTTAAGAAATAATTATAATTTGTTTTTAATATAGTGTTTTGCACCTGTAACAGATAGGTTTTACTATTGCCCAATTAAGTTATACTCATATTAAATAGTCCTAATGGGGTGACAAATAAAATCTGGTATGCAGTGCAGTCGGAGGTTGTCTCATGTGACTTATTAATGGATGGATGCTAAGAGAGTTGTATTTGGTGTCAGTGTGTGTGGAGGAAGCTGTTAAAGGTTGGCGGGGGCACGGAGATATCACCCCTTTAACATGACAAAGAGTACTGTTTAGTTTGAGGAGTTTGGCGCCAAGACGAATTCTTCCTGAGTAGCGTATATTGTTAATTCGTTATTCATTCATTCATTAAATATTCACTCATTCTGGGGCAGTGAAATATTCTGGTCCACACAGGTGGTATCAATGTTTTCCCCGTAATAGTTAGCGCTTAGAGCCCGTTTCAGATGTCGTTCGAAAGGCCTCGGAATCGGATTTGGCTCTACCGGATCCGATTCGTAGCCCTTGTTTACAACCGAATCGTACACAAGTCCGAACGACCAAGTACGATGCGAAGATCGCGTAAGCGCCGACCGAATCGTTTCCGGACCCGAACCGCTCTGTACGTCTCATTTGTAGACGAATCGTGCCGCGCAATGGAGCCGATTTCCGACCGAGCGAGTACGATGCACGATTCGAACAGCCGCTTCGCCTCGATCTCAGCGAGACGAAACGTCTGTCGGAAGCGTACTTCGGTTGGCCGTACCAGGCCCCCCTTCACCCGGGGCCCTCCGAATCTATCACGGGGGGTGCCCATGGGTCCCCCCGATCCAAGCATGCACAGTGTGGCGGGCACACTGGAAAAACATCTAAAGCCCTATAGTTTGGTAACTCATGCATGCTCAAAGGGAGACACAAAAAATACTCGAATTGGCATTTCAATATTTATTGAAGCAATAAGATTCTTGTGCAAAATATGTGCGCTGTAATGATCAATAGTTGGAAACAAAACAGAGTAATCAGCCCATTTGTCTCACCTTTGGGACCAACTGACTTTGTCAATGCTTTTTTGCGATGCTGAACAGCATCGGTAAAAGCAATGCTTTTTGCTGGTGTTGTTTAGTATTAAAAAAAGAGGATGATGATGTGCGGGCCTGCGGTTCTGTCATTCAGTAGGTACATGCATGCTTCATTACACATGTGCATGCCTACAGAATGATGCGTGCTCCATTTTCTTTAATTTTTTATTGAACGATCCAAGATGGCAGGCGCCACTTAGATTGGTCAATTAAAAAAATATATATAAATGCACAAAAGCGCTTTTGTGTCCTCACTAGAAAATACATTAAAAAAATATGTTAGAAAAAAAGGCAGAGGTGGGGTGCTAGGGAGGATCGGTTGGGGGTGCGTTGGGGAAAGCTACAGGTAGTGGGAAGGGGCACAGGGAGAAAACATCATGGGGCAGAGAGAAAGCACGCAAGGGAGACAAGGAGAGAAGCACATGAGGGAAACAGCAACAAAGAGCATGGAGGTGTGGGGGAGAAGTACATGGAAGAGGGAGCGAACAACCATGGGAGATGTAGAGCAAATACAGAGCACAGGTGGGGGGTGGTATTTTGCGGGAGAGGGATAGCGGGAGAGAGCAGTAAAACATATGCACTCTGATGGAGTGCTTAGCCAAAAAGAAAAAAGTAGCTCTGTAAAAGTGGCCAGTGGAAGGACACAAGTCAGCCAGTCAAGGGGATAGTGAAGATGCTATGCTCCAGGGGAGGTACAAACAAAAGATGGATAAGGAAAGCGATCAAATAAGAAGCAAGAAGATGCAATTGACACATCTTATAAATATATCCCACTTCTTACATTGTAAAGAAAAATTACATTACATAAATTATTAATATAGCTCACACTCTATAAATCTTCTGCTCCCACTAGAGAACATCGAAGATATGTGTAGCAGGACACGCTCTCCCACTACTGCACACCTTGCAGGACAAGGGAAATAAAGCTCTCCCACTACTGCACACCTTGCAGGACAAGGGAACCAATGCACTACCATTACTGCACACCTTGCAGGACAAAGGAAATTACGCTCTCCCACTACTGCACATATAGCAAACTAATGCACTTCCACTACTGCATACCTTGCAGGACAACACTACTGCACACACTTCAGGGCACAGGAACTACGTACACCCACATCTGCACCATATGGATATCTCTCAACCATAGACATTCCCAATAACAGGAAATCTTTGCTCCATACAGCATAAAACACATGCAATAAACAAAAGTGCAACACTCACCCACACACTGCTCACATGTAACACTCACTACTGCAGACAACAGCCAATTAAGCATGGTAAACAATAATTGCAACAAAAACTACAAAACAAAATGCATAGGCATCGGCATGGCGTTGTAAAGACACTTAGTAAGGAAGCGACAGCAACTTCTAACAACTGTCCAAAAGTTCGGTGAGCGACCTCTCACCCGAGCCCACTGCCCATACAACACCAGTAAGGTGCTCACACATTGCCACACGTCATGTCGTCGAGATGAGCTCGCCATCAGGTTGCATTTTAGCCTTCCAGTTCACGAACATTCAAGAGAGTGTGACACAATACCAAAGCTGGCACGCAGCAGCACAACTAAGGACAAATCACCTGCTTCCCTTGGCAATGGCTCTCCTCACAGCAGCAATGCAGCCCAATGAGTAGTTTCTTGCACATTCCAATTACTCTACGTGCTGCCAAGGTTCAATCATTGCCTGGGGTGGCAGCGCCGCGCGGCTCCCCAAGGCATTTTGAATATATCCAAACTGCATAAGCTGAACTGCAAATGATTCTGCATGCACCGCTAATCAAGACTTAAAATTTGGAATGTAGAGACACTCACCACAATCTCTCAGTGTCAAATGGGTAACATCAGGCTTGTAATTACATTGAGCACGCACACACGCCGCGGCACAATAACACAGGGACGCAACGCACCCAATCCTAAATGGCTGGTGCGTACGCGCTGCGTCAGCTCAGCGCAACTGCACTGAGCTCCCACTGTCTACAATGACGTCACAGTGGTTCCTTCAAGATAGCCACAGCTCAGCGGTTCTGCTCAAGGAAGTAGTTGTTATGGGAACAACAACCGCAGACAGATGCCAGGGCTCGTGCCCTCCTGAGCCTGCGGCTACCAGCTAGAATCCCGCTGCTCGTGAACTCCTGTGGACTCCTACCCAGCGACTCCACTGGTAAGCAACTCACTGCAGTCCAACGTGTGGCAGCGTGAACGTCCCTTATGACCAACAGTGGTTTCCACGAGTGCGCCGTATTAAGATTTAAATGTCCACAACTTGGTTTTCACCACCGCAGTTGACCCGACACCCAGCTGAACTCTCCCCGGGGCTAGGTCTATGCCCCCGAATGCTTTATCGTTGAGCACACCCAAAGCAGGCAACACTCTCTGACATAATGATGTGGGTTAATGCTTCATGACAACCTTCCTTGCCCAAACCGAAACTCACAAAGAATGGTGCAGCTCCAGCCAGTACCTTCAAAACACACGCTGCTGGTTCACTGTAAATGCACTTCCAATTCAATGTTGTCGGTTGGTCTTAAAATAAAATGCTGCCAGTTCACTTCGAATGACCACTGTAACTGTAGTCAACAACACGACCCATACGTGCCTTCAACCGACATTTCCAAACTTCAGATGACTGCAGGCTGTCTGGTTTCAAGCCACACGGGTCAAATGCCCAAAACTTCAATTCAGTAGGCTGTCTGTTGTAATAGACACCGGTGGGGCATCCAGGGAGCTGCTCAGCATTCTCTTCGGACTCCACTAGCTTCCCTTACTTTCTTGTGCAGTTTCTTAGTTCCTCACACATGGTTCTTTTTCTCAATCGTCACCACTTTTGTAAACGAAGTAAGGCCTTTGTAGGTAATCAGTCCAGTAGCCAGTAGTGTAGATTATAAGAGCAGGTTTATTTAGTCTCAGTTACATCAGTTCCAGGTAACTAGTAAGATGGTAAGTATGCCTCACCGGGAGCAGCATCCAACTGACACTCATACAAACCAGGCACTCATGAATATTCTATTACATCACATACACACCGGCTGAGCAGCAGGGAACTAAGAGATAACAAAATACAACGGGGTACTGTACAATTTAGTAAAAAGAGTGTGGTGGGCTGCAGTGGGACTAATTGGGATGGAAGTTCTCAGTAGCCATTTACTGTTCACCAATGATTTGTGGAACAGCCAGTTTTGTTTCAACATTAAAGCATATATTTTTGCCACCCATCCCTACTCTCAAACTATATAAGAATGCTTCTGTGCTCAATCCCAATGTGCCTGTAATGTAGGTGAATCAGAATACGTTTTACTTTCCATAAAATTCATGACCCTTGGGCAAGAGTAACTTGTGTTTCAATTAGTACTTGGTTCTGAATCCTTGCAGTCATGTATGCCTGCAAACAGTAGGGGTGCCTATACCCAACCAGAGGCCTTATTTAGAGGAGCACGCAAATGGAAATTGCAATGGTTTTGTCATGCAAATTCCATTTGCACCAGAAGTGCAATGGATTTGACAGAGTTTAAATAAACCAGCAGATAATTCATTGGTCAGGCACTGCTGATCAAGAATTGCTATAGAGTACACTGACAGAGCTGATGCAAAATCTGCTAGCAAATTGGCATGTTGTGCAGTAAAACTTCAACCAAAAACACTAAAAGTGAAACAAACATTGATAAAGTCAATAGATCTGCCATTGGCTACCAGTCTTTTGGCTTTATCAGCGCTTTTTTATGCAAACCTTTTTTGTTGGAAAAGCTGCTGGCCCTTTGTAAAGCTAAGAAAAAAACTTTGGATAATAGCAAAAATGTTGCATGGTCTCAAAAATCACACATTGTCAAAGTAGTCCCTAACTCCTACAATACTTACTTTGTGTGTGGACGTGATCATTATGCACAGGCAGAATGCAGTCATTCACAGTGAACTTAGCCAGTGGCTGAAGTGGGCTAATCCACTGCTCCAGCTCCATGCAGTATGCTCTAATGGGAGGAAGAGAAATGTGAAAGGCACAATAACAGTCCAATGGATGGAGAGGGCCGGGTAAGATCTCTACAAATATTCATATAAATTTAGTCAAATCAAAAGGTCTTGGCTAAAGCCAGAACTAAACGTGACACCTTATTTTGCTGGATGTGCAACTGAAAACACATGCCATGTGGTGAGAGGTGGGCCTGGTGTCTTGACATTGTGAGTAAACAATTAATTGTGCCTTCAAAGTCGTACCATCCATGCAATGATGCTATTCCTTTGGAGCATGGCTCCCCTACCCAATTCCTACTCCCAGAACAGTAAAATTATTTTCATGGTCCATTTTCTCCATAGAAAAATATTTGCAGTCTTCCTTGTTTCTACACAGAACAGGACTCTTTAGTAGAATATAACCCTAGTTTTTGTAGTTCAGATCAATGATTGGAAAATAGGCCAAAGATTGTTTGCTTCAACAACATGTCTTCAGGATACTTCTCTTAAATCTATTAGTCCATACCACTACCCTTTAAGAAGCAGTGTGTACTGCAAGGAATCTCCAGAATCTTTGTATGTGGGACCTGGCTGCAGAAACATTGTAGCACGATTGCCTAGCAAAGGATGCTATGAAGCATGCGGAAAGTCAAACGTGACCATCTGAGATGATCGCCGTCTCTCTGGAAACATACCAGCTGGGTACTGTAGTCCAGTGTAGCACGCTGCCACGCAGAGAATTTTCCGTGCACGTGCATCTTTAGCCAAGACAGCCGCAACACTTCATTATGGCCGATAGCCATTTCTTCTCTGAAAGGAAGCCAGTGCGAGAGGATCTGGAGTACCACCCACTCATGCATGGGCCACACAGGGCAGTAAGCAGAACCCAAAGTCCTAATTCCTGATATATATTCACAGGAAAAGGAAGTTCGATGTGCATATTTACTGACAAAGCATATATTTTTGCTACATTAGTAACCAATGGGCATATCTTTTGGCAAAATATGTTTGCTGGGAAAAACACCTTAGAAGCATGGCCACCCTCATAACAAATAATGCATCTGCAAAACTTGCAGTCATGTTTTTACAGCTCAGGCCACAAACATAATTGCCTGTTGACAGGTATTCTGACAAGCACATTCCATTAAATAGTTATTCTGATTATGGCAATGTTTGGCTTTTTTTGGCACACTTTCGAAATGCTGCTATTTGTGGGCATGCTCTCGCCTGTACAGGCACTGTCTTCTATATGGCTTATTCACAGGTCCTCTTTTAATGGAAAGTGCCACCTGTTGCACAGGTAAACTGGAGTAAGGGCTGGCTTATTGAAATACCTCCCTGCTTGTTCGTAAATGGCCCTCAGGCCAAACGTACCCTCACTTGAGTATGTTGCCAATACTTTGCAGTGCATCTGGAGGTTTGATAACATTTTGCCCTTTCAGGATTCATCAGGAGGCCTTCAGTGGTGACCAGGTTTGAGCATGATAGTCACTATGTTCACTAGAGTTTCCAGAAGCTCCAGTTCCCTGCTGCTGAAACCACCAACCGTTTATAAAAAGAAAACGTATAACCGAGCCTTCTCAGGTATCGCCCAGAGAATCTGGAACGCTCTACCCCCTGCAGTCAGGATGGACCCCTCTACTGTGTCATTCGAGAAAGAAGTCAAAAGGATACTGATGAACAAATTTCTGCCGTAGAGCTCATGAACTATCTCCAGGACAAGTTTTATTCCTTAGCCTGCTCGCATACTTATTTCTGTCGGCCTATGTGCTTATCTTTATAGGATATGGTTTGCCTGGGACCTGTGGTGCTCTCTCTTGGAGATTCATGGATTTACCACTTCTGACGATGTTGTTATACATAATGCGTTTTGTTTTATAATTATTTTATTGTAAAGCGATCTGATACCCGCACAGGTCTTGTTCGCGCTACATAAAACTGTCTTTAAATATATAAATAAAAAATTTAAAAATACTACTTTGCATTCTTCTTTTGTTTCAACATTGCTGCACCAGTACTCTTGCTTACAGTGTTGCAGAGCTTTTTAAAGTGTCCATAAAGCAGATTGTAGGAGCCATATTACCCACCTACAAAAATTAACACATTCTCCTACCTTATGCCCACCGTGTGGGTGGAGTCACCTTAAAAATACAGGTATAACGCCAGAGACATGTAGCAGATGCAATGCCCTGGGAACATGATTGACTTTGTTTGTCACCGATCATGCCAGGGGCCACACTTATCTGCATTAATTTGTCCTCCAGCTAACAAGTCCCTCTTTGCCCAGAAGCCCTCACAAACCTCTTAGGACAACGAGCTTTACATAGTGACAAATTATCTCTTCCCCTCCTCTCTGACATAGTTTTACCTCTAGACAGAAATAATATTTTAGTAAGGGACATTGTGAGCCGAATAAATGCTGGAACTTGGGTTTAAATGGGACCAAGCTCGCTGTAAAAGTGGAAGCCGTTAAAGCAACAAATTAGTAGTGAAATTGAATTTTTCAGTTTTTCCTCCTCTCAGATAGAGGGATTTCAAAGAATTAAGAGTATTGCAACCAAGTGGTAGGTTTCCAGATTAATATACCTTCTACCCTGCTTTCCCACCAGCTGTTCCACCCACTTATGTTCCACCCTCTTAGCTGCTGCATTCACTCAACAGCAAACTGTTTATCCTTCCCTAAAATACGTCTTTTAAAAATAAATGTGACCCCTCCACTCTTCTCCACCCCCACTCATGTGTGCAAACCAAAGTGAAATTCTGTAAACTTCACATATCTTAGATAATATGCACTACAAGGTTCAAACATGTGTGCCCAAATGCCAACCCAATTCCATGAGATCTGTAGCAGCTCAAGTTCAAGTGTAGTGAACATTAATGAAATCTCTGAAGACCTGCCTTACGACGAATGATAGTAGGAGCCAGGACTTGCTATAAGGACAGAAGAGAAGAGTAGATGAGGTGGGAGGTTGAATAGTCAGTGCAGAATGGAGAATGGTAGATAAGGCAGGAAATATCCACCACATAATAGGGGACAGGAACCAAGAGACTATGAGACAGAGAAGACATAAATGGCACAAAACCTTAGGGGACAAGATCCTAGGACACAATGTATGAAATTTCCATTCACAAAAACTTTTTGCGATTGGAAAATAATTTTTCAAACCGACCTATGTACCAATAGGTCAGTTCACAAAATTCCAAATCGTAGTGGGTTGCTATCTGACCTCACTCATCAATGGTTACGAGGTAGGTCGTAAATTGTGACTCACTACGATTGGATGCAGTTACAGGGATGGTGCCCTGCTGGGGTCAGCAGACCACCATGTTTGTGATTGTGTCTAAATAAAGGAAATGGGGGTGCATTTAGAAAAAGGTAGTTTTTTAAAAATTTGCTCGAGTAGGAAGTGGTTCCCTGGACAACTGCCTACTCCCCTACAAACTCTTTTTTTACATTCACAAAGCGGAAGGGGTCCCAAGGAATCAGTGATGTTACTGCTGAAGTCATGAATGATGTAATCAATGATTTCACTTATGATGTCATGTGTGAAATCAAAGGCAGCTCAAGGGGGTTCCGCAAGCTACGGTTCAAGCAGCATGGTCAATGGTGATTTCATGAATAATGTAATCAATGTTAACACTTAAGATGTCACAAATGATGTCATGTTTGACGACATTTGCAATGAAAGGGGAAGTGATAGTTATGGTCTGCACCATTAACCATAACAGGTGAATTCAATGATTTAAAGAATTTGAGCTAGAACCCTAACTCAGTTTTTAACTGTGTTTTATCAGTGAATTTCAATTGTTGTTAAAGGGATTTGACTTCAAAATAAGGATTAACATGTAATTTTTTTCACTTTTGATCACATACTTTTCTAAATCAGCATTTTCTTAAGCAATCGATGAAAGATTTTCCTTTCTTCTTTTAGTAAACTTCAACAAAACTGTAACTGTACCTGCTTGTTTAAAAAAGAAGCAATCTTGGATATGAGATGGACACCAACTGTCTCACTGACCTTTACTCGTCATCGGAGTCTTCAGTTCTGTGTGGTTACTCCTGATTGTGTGAACTAGGGAGTGTGGCTATTTGTGCCCTTGGTTCTTTGTTGGACAATCAATGGCTGACAGTGCCATTGCTTCCTTCAGAGTGATAATTTTCAAGACAACAGCCCTGAATGTGTATCTGACTGAGTACAAGTATTTGTGTGCTTGGACATGTGTTAGGCACACACTATTCCCACTGTTCCCTTCCCTCCTTCATTCCCCTCCAATCTCGATGATTAGTTCAACCCCTCACTGTACTTTTGTGTAATTTTGCTGCATTGGAGTGTTCCCTCAAATCCCTGATTGCGGCCTTGAGTGTTGATATGGGCGAGTGGTGTGTGTGAATAAACTTGGACCTGCATTGCCCTCAAATCCCTGATTGTGGCTCTGAGTATTGATACAGGTGAGTGGGATGTGTGTGTGTGTAAACCTGGGCCTGCATCAGAGCCCCTCTGCTTTAGTCTCCTTTTGCTGCTGTTGGAGCATTCCCCTCAAATCCTTGATTGTGGCCTGATTGCTGATTCAGGTGGTGGGGATACCCTCTGCCTCCCTCTACTTTTGCTGCCGTTGGAGCTCTCCTCCCAAAATCTCTGCAGCCCTGAGTGCTGATACGGATGAGTGGGTAATGTGCGTGAACCTGGATCTGTGTTGGACACCCTTCATGACATTGTACTATTACTTCCATTGGAGCACTCCTCCAAAATCTCTGATTGTGGTGCTGAGTGCTTTCAGCCAATCATATTGAGTAAAAATATAAAACGTTTGATTGACAGTGAGTTTTAACAAATATATACAAAAATGTTAATAGCTCAAAACTACTGGATGAACTTACACCAAATTAAAAAAGTACATTTTCTGAATAAAGTTCTTAGTTATTCATATGTTTGGTGTAAATCTGTTCATCAGTTTTTGCTCTATCTTTTGGCACAACTATGGTAGCTAAAATGGGAAATGAGACACCAATTAAATCCCTTCAACCTTTTTTCCCAGGGACGGATCTTCATGAATCTGGTCATGCCGAAATTTAGCGGACGGAGTCAAAGTTATAAGCATATCAAAAAATACCTTTTCAATAGGAAGTGCAGTTGAACCATAACTACACAGTGTACTTATAAGGGCTGTATGCCAGCCGTCTTCATCCATTCGTCTGTTGTTGTGTCACGTCATTCACATTTTCTTCTGCCCATTACAGCATACATACAGCATCCAGCAGTGATTCACCCCACTTCAGTCATTGGCTTACTTTACTGCGAGTGAGTGCATTATGCTCTTTCACGCGCATCACATCCACAATCAAAGCCTTCAGTGCCAGGGACTACTACAGAAATGTGTATTTTTGAAGACCACTGAATTATTTTTGGTTTTTCCCATTTATTTAAAATGTTGGTGAAAGCCCGGCAGCACTCACAAAATGTTTATTAAAATTTATAGAAAGGCAAAAGAAGCACTGGCAAAGCAAAAGGGCTGCAAGCCAATGCCCAATCAATTGGCTTTGCCAATGCTTGTTTTCTTCCAGCAAGGAAAGAGTGCACTTGTGCATTGCAGTTCCTTTGGGGAACCAAAGGTCAGACTATCCCCCGACACTACTCTGTGCCTAAGAAAGAGGGGAATCAGACAACCGGTCAGTTCGCATGGTTTGACTGCTAGACTGGGGAAATCCAAAGGAAACTACAGAAGAGAGGGGAACCTTTATGTGAAATATTGATGATAGAATGGTTACTGAGGACTTTTGAAGAGTGTGGGAAGATGTCACAGCCTTATATGTTGCACTGTAATGGTCCTAACGAGGCAAATGGTTGGTGAGATAAATAGATAGGCTGGTGGAGGTTAGGTATTGTTAGGTTGCAGGGATAGGGTTTTAGAGAAAGATAGTCTGTGATCTATGAAATTACGTGTGAGCCATTTGCAGAAATACTATACGAAAGATGCAGGAAGACAGGAATGAGACTAAGTAGAAGCTATACTCAGCAATATCGAGATTAATATCTGTATCATTCAGACAAGTTGACTGTTTTGCCTCCTTTTGGAATTGAGTTTGCAATTCACAGTTTACGCCTCTGCACTCAAGAAAATAAGATTTGCCTCATCTTCATCCTCCCCGAGGCATATGGTAAAATATTTGCAATGTAGTCTGAATAGGACGCCCATCTTCTCAGGGCAAACTGAGTGCAATTGTTAATGAAATCTATAATATATTTTTATTTAACAAATGTTAAGGAATATGTATGTGGTATGTTATCAAAATACTATATATGTAACAAAATTAACTGAAGCATAAGAGTGGCAAGATAAATTTAAATTGCTGACTATTGTAGATTACCACAAGAGGATGGCAAAACCAGCTAAGAAATGGGGAGGAAAAAGATAGGTTTTCAGTTTCTGTCGTATAATAATTGGTACTTTCAAAATATTTCCTTCCGTTCAATCAACAACAACATGTATCGCATATTTTATACAGCTAAGATTTACTACTATTTTCTGCTTTAGAATTATGATGTATTCCTAACCAAGATATTATATGCTAATCAAATACTATGTAGTGTCCATACACATTATCTGGAGCTGTAATCAGTCCTGCCTCCATAATTATGTAATATGGTGGAGCAGAAGTAATGTCCAGTAGCCCATTTTTTCTGCTCCACTGAATTGCCATCGGGTTCTAAACACTTGTTCCTTGCCTAATCACAACTCCTGGGACTGTTTCAAAGAATAAAGGCGAAAATTATACCAGAAATGGCTCCTCCTTGCTTGTGAATATCTTTCTTTGTTGTAATCCAGATAGAATCTGCTAATCACATGCACAAAGGTACTTTTGGGTTTATTTATGAGAACCCTGCATCACTTTTGCACCACGAAAAGTGGCACATGAGTGACGCAGGGCTCTTATAAAGAATTATGAAGCCACGTAAAGCCATTCTGCGTGGCTTTGACTGGCCTCATAAATCATGAGTAAGGCGACACAGCACAAATCACTGCGTTTCTTTACTCTGCACCCGGGAGGCGTTCAATGGGCATTGTGGTGGGTGTTCCTAAACAATACCCATGGAATTTGGCACTGCCCCAGATTTACAAAGTGATGTAAACGCGGGGAAGCGTCAAATCCGTATGCTTCCCAAGGTGAGGAGTAACGACGAGAAATATGTTAATTTCTCCTCGTTTTGTTCTCTTTCCATGTTTGCAGCACACATAGAAAGAGGAAAACACCTTGTGAAGGAAGGTGCCCCTTCCTGCACAAAAACAATCCTGCCTGAAACGGACGCACCGTTGCACAATGGCGCAAGGGTGCCTACGTTGGTGCTAGGCTGCCAAACTGCAACAGCGCAGGCAGAAAGGACAGTAATACACTATATTGCTTAAATACGGTGCCTTCCTGCCCTTTCACTTTGGCGTAGGGCAGCGCAGTAAGGTGCCTTGCTGCACTGCCCTACACCAAAATGCCAAAAATGAGGCTCTTTGGAGCATATTCACAATGACTTATCTCCAATTTATCGCCACCTTAACCCAACAAAAGTGGAGATAGATTTAACACCCCATTCACAAGTGGGTGCAAACTGCAGACATCGCCAGTATTCCCGAGATAACTGCCCCAAAATTTATCTCCACGGTGGACACCACCAACTAACCCTAATGAGATGCAGAGTAGGCGTTCCCGTGCAAAAACATACGAAAACACCACTACACCACTTTCACAACGAACTGCCAGAACTGCTATGCGAGTCAAAACCACGCGATAAGCCGCGGTAGCAGCAAGTATTTAACACCTGCCTTCAGCTGGTGTAAAGCTGGATGACTACCTGCAGTAGGCAACAGAGCCCCGCACACAGCCAAACCCGAAGAACAAACGACGCCATGGAGCTACTCATCATGCAGCTCGGAGCCCCAATAGGGCCACAACACCCACCGCCACCACCCCCAGGACCGCCACCCCCCCAGGACCCGGACCCGCACCCTCCCTGGACCACCACAGAGGCAGCGCAGAGTAAGACAGCGGACCTACCGAAAACGCACCAGTCTCACAGACCTAACGCCCGAGGAAGTCATCGCCCACTACAGGCTCAAAAGGACAACCATCATCCGCATCATGACCCACATCGCCCACAGGTTGACAGCCCCAACACAGCGGAGAACCAACATCCCTCCGCAGACAAAGCTGCTGGCTGTGCTGCACCTGTTGGCCTCTGGTACCTTCCAAACAACAACTGCCAGAGTTGGAGGAGTCTCACAGCCAGCCCTATCAAAGTTCATCACACCTGTCCTGGATGCCATCATCAGCTTCATACCCCAGTACCTTCACTTCCCCCACACTGCGCAGGAACAGCTGGAGACAAAGCAAGGCTTCTACGCCTTTGCTAGCTTCCCACACGTGTTGGGGGCCATTGACTGCACACATGTCCCACTTGTGCCCCCTGCGGATACTGCACACCACTACCGCAACAGAAAGTACACGCATTCCATCAATGTGCAGGCAATAGTCGACCACCGGGGAATGTTCACCAATGTCGTCGCAAACTACCCAGGCAGTGTGCACGATTCATACATCTTCCGACAGTCCATCATCAACCAGCGCTTCCAGGATGGCATCTATGGAACTGGACTGCTCGATGGTAAGTGCCAAATCAACACTCCACACACCTCAAAGCCACCATCTCACAACGCACAACTGTGGGAATGCACATGTGACCAAACCACATACAACATGTCAATCAACATGCCCACCTACCAGACATGACAACACAACTCCATGGGGATCCTGGGCTTCCCCTGCACACAATACAGCTATATCATGGCACCACATCCACACAACAGCTGAACGTGTGGAGATGCGGAATGCAGCCATGTGCGAAGGATGCAAGTGACCCATGAATGGGAATGCACACAATGACAAGTGAGGCGTGGATGTGCCAGACAGACATGGGTATGCAAACCACAGACATGTCCATGCAGACATCAACTGCTGGTGACTGGAGAGTAGTGAACAGTGGACGCAACCATGTCACCCCAGGCCGTGGGTCAGATCGCGGAAATGTCACTCGCTGCGTCCCCCCCTGTGTGTGTGAGCGTAGTGGGTGGGCCTGGAGTATGCCAGGCCTGCGCAGGGGTGTGGACAAAAACCCCGTGGCGCAGAGCGTGGTTCACTCCCGGAAAGGCCAACGTCACTGCGAGGGCGGCGCCTCGCAGTCCGCCACGAGGCCGCGCCGTGAGCAGCGGGGCCTGCGAGCCTGTGTGCCTGCTGCACCCCAGGACGCTGATACCCAGACCAGGCCTGCCCGCACCAGCGCTCCAAGGCCGCACTGCTCACCTGCCGACACCGTTGTGTGTCAAAGAGGGCCCACCACGTGCCCGTGCTAGCTCCAAGACCCATGCCCGCGACCATGGCGGCCTCCTCAGGCCATCGCTGTCCTCCGCGACACAGGCCCCCAGGGGTCCCCATTCGTTGACATACCCCACCGCTGCAGCCCGACTACCCTGCAGTCCAGCATATCCCACATCCTGGACTGAGTCATCATTGATCAATGGCCGGGTCCAAGCCAGTGTACGCAGGGGGAGGACTGAGAGGGAGATGCGTCACAGTCCGGTGGTAACACGGATCACGGTTACGGAGGAGGTAAACCAGTAGCAAGGACTGACCTGGTGCCACTAACCCTGTTCGCCGTGAGTGACCGTCAGCCTCCGGTGGAACATTGATGGTGTCTGAGCCTGTGGCCTGGGGGTTGTCATCAGCAACGGGCAGGAACGGACTTGGTGTCTGGCATGAGTCTGTGGCATTCATATTCCCCATGTTGCCGGTCACAGCTGGCATGTGCCCTCTGCATCATGCCCTGGGGGTACACCTCCCATTCTCCCCCGAGACACTCCGCGGAAGGCACCTCTGAGACATTGGAGACCCTGCTCTGCCCTCATGACCTTACCCCAGTCTCCCGCAGGTCAGTGTCCCGTGGCGGTAGGCCCATGTCCGCCGCTGTGCATCCGGGGCCACTAACCCTGTGCGACTCAAGTCATGCTCCCTTGTTGTTCTGACATTGCATTTCTGAGTGCCTGATGACTGTTGGAGTTGTTGCCAGCACCAGCTACTCCCTGAGGGCTGGCTTACACTCACCCCACACACAGCCAGCACAGGCGTCACTGGATCAGTGGGCCTGCCAACACATCATGCCGAACCAAGTATTGACTCTTTTCTCTCTGCACTGTCCCAGGTGATCAAGGATATGCACTCTGCCCTTGGATGATGACACCCCTCTGAGACCCGAACACACCCGCCCAGAGGCAGTACAATGCGGCCCACATATGCACCAGGGGCATCGTTGAACGCACATTTGGCGTGTTGAAGTCACGTTTCAGGTGCCTGGACGGCACAGGTGGAAAGCTCCTGTACAGCCCGGACATCGTGTGCAAGATGATCGTTGCATGTTGTGTGTTGCACAACATCTGTGTACGCACCAATGCCCCATGGATTCCAGTTCCAGAAGTACTGGATGATGATGGGGACGATGGGGCAGGTGTCCCACATCCCACTGCTGCTGCGGCAGGATTGGCCCGTAGGAACACCATCATTAACAATTTCTTCTCATGAGAACGTCACATTGTGGCCGTCCCTGGCAATCACGGAACAGTACAAAATGTCCACAAACACAGCATGTGTGAATAAAACATATTTGCAGGTTACAGGTTGTACTTGTACATTGTCATGTCACAGTTTCCTGCTGTGCCAGATGTGATTTTCCATGTTGTGCACATTTGCGGCACCAGTTGTGCCCTGTGTTCTGTTGTGGAGGTGTTGCTGTTTGTACCGGGATGTTGTCAATGTCGAGGTGCACTTATACTCATGTGCGTATGCTGCACGGTGGGTAATTCGCTCCTGCGGCTCTGATTTGTCTGCCACTGATCCCTTTCATGCGGTGTGCCTGTCAGTTCTGTGCTTCCAGGGTGCTGAGATGTTGCAGACTTGGGTAACTTGTGCTCTTTGTCGAGTTGTGACTCTTGGGCCTGATTTGTCCGCAGATGTGTCGTTGACGTCAGGGGTTATTTGTGCAGGTAGTTGTGTCCGAGTGTGACCTGCTCCTTTTCGGGTGTTGTCCGCACTCAGCCACCTCAGTGTCGTGCCGTGTACATTGCCATGTTGTTCAGACTGCAGCCAAGCTACTGGTCATGTGGTGTCTCTTGCATTGTCAGTGTGGCTGACGTATGTGCATGTTCACATGTTCGCACGTGGGCATGTGTTGGTTGTGTGACTGTTGATGTGTTGGGTGGGTGCCCCTTTGGGCACAGGCTGTTCGTGGGACTACTTGGTGTTTGTGTGTGTGCTGGAGTGTTCCCGTGGGATCAGGGACATGGACCAGGGTCATTGTGGGTGTGCAGTGTGCCCTGCTTGATTGTGCATGTGTGCCATTGTGCCCATCTCCACCAGTCCCCCCACTCCCAGGTCGCTACCACCATGTTGATGTAATGTTGGGTCATGTTGGGCAGTGTCCAGATCACCAACTCATGTCACCGTCTCCAGACTGGTGAATGTGGCCACCATCTTCTCCATGTCATTCAGCTCCTGGTGTTCTGCTGGCCCCCCTCCTCCGGGGTTCGTTGCTGCTTTCGTGTTGGCAGCGGGTTTCTGCTTGGTTTTGCCATTCACATCAGTCCAGCGTCTCTTGTGCTCTTCATTTGTCCTCCTCTGCTATGCGGCGGCATTCACATGGTCCGAGGTGGTGTGCCATCTTTGCCTCTTTGTTGCCAATGACACGTTGGAGGTGACGTACAGTTGGTGGTGGTGTTCTGTCTCATCCGTGGTGGTCATGTGGTTTTCCTGTAAACTGTACCCCGTCTTCCTCTTCCTCTTCTCATTGCCCTTCCACGTGCCCTGTATTCCTGGGTGTTCCTCCGTGGGGATTGTGGAGTTCATGTTGTCCTCTGCAGTCGGTCTGGGTGCGTCTGCGGTACTCCGCAGTTGACTTGGTTTGTGGTGGCATGTTCTGTATGCTGTTCTTGTGCTTTTTCCCGCATTACGCGTGGGTTTTGCTGGCCTCTCGCTGCTTATCGCTGATTTCCTCATCGCGCTTTGGCCCATCGCATGTTTTTTCGCTTTGAGGTTTGTGTTTTTATCACACTCGAGGTGATTGTATCGCGGACATTGACCGCGTTTTCGGGGGACTATCGCATGGTACCGCCGTGTTGTGAATTCCACGTTAACACGGGGTTATTTTCCCGCGATCGGCTGCGATGTGTGAAGTTGCGTTAACATTTTTGGGTGATATTTAGCACACGTTCTTGTGAATATCCCCCTTTGTTTTTTAAACGTATATCATTGCTCGACTCGTGACACATAGGCTCCACTTAAATATTCCTTGTATAGCCTACTTAATCTCTAATGATGTTCAGAACATACAAATAGTCTCTGTGATGTAGCACTTTCAAGCAGTAAAATGGTACACAAAAAACCACAAAACAAATTGTGCTGGGTCCTCCCAATATCGGTGCATCCGATTTAAAGACCAAAGCTTATAATGGGGAATAACAGCATAAAGGTTGGATTGGGATCAAAAATAGGCCCGGGCACGCTAAATAAAGTGGCACACATTTGTGCATTGCGCATTTCAACAAAACACTGCTTCAGTGTTTTAAATGTTATGAAAAGAAGGAGGAGGGTTTCTCTAAAAGAGGCATGTTTGCTTAACTTCACTGTAGTAAAAATAAAAATGCAAATATTGCCTGCCCCCTTTTATGCACGGAATAGTTAACACTGGTGAACCATATCTGAATATAAGTGAGGCCATTTCTGCTCAGGCCCCCCTACCCCAGCTCAATCTGCATACATTAATGGGCCGGCCCAGCGAGAAACTGGGAATGACACCTCCACTCGTTGATAAATGGGAGGTAACTGAGGCCCATCTGCCTCCAGAAAGGCCCGAGCAGCCCACTAAACAGCAGGCAGCATCTGAACAGCACAGACAAAGCGCAAATCAGCTACGACGCTGCCCAAAAAAGCTGTACACAGCTGCAACTCAGATACCAGCCCATTGCTCATTGCCCGAGTGCCCGCCTTACCAATCTGACCCTGTATAGGCCCATTTTGCCTGCATTTTTACCATGGTGCATTGGTTCACACGGACAGTTGCCATCAACTATCACTGGTGGTAAGTGCCTTTGCAAATATAGGCGTGATGCAAATTTGCACCCATCTCCTAATTGCCCCAAAACTGGCACAGCATCTTCACCCATGTCATCACTAGAGATCGGTTCTAAATCTACACGTTAATGTTCTGTGTTTCTGCGTTACAGGGAAAGGGCAGCAATGCGCTGTACTTAATACAATACGCCGCATTCCTGTCCTTTCCCCAGCGCTGGTGCACAATGGGCTGCCAAATGCCAACACAGACATCCTTGCACCATGGTGCAACGGTGCCTGCTTTGCATGCAGGACTGTTTTTGTGCAGGAAAGGGCACCTTCCTGGCCACAAAAACAATCATGAGAGGCATATCCTCTTTCTATCAAAAGAGGAAGTAACGAGGAGAAATGAAGATATTTCTACTTGTTACACCTCCACTGAGAAGGCTTATCTTTTTGGCACATTCTCATATCTACCAGTGATGGTAAATCTGGGAATGCGTCAAAATCCATGGGAGTTGCGTGGGAACACCCACGCAACAGAACGCAGTGATTTGCGCTGTGTTGCGTTACTCCTGATTTATCACGTCGCTCAGGGACACACAAAGTGGCCTTGCTTGGCTTGATAAATCGAATTTTGGGTTTGCGTCGCGCATGTACCTCGTTGCGTGGTTCAAAGTGGCACAAACCCCTTCATAAATATGCCCCTCAGTATTTTGTTTGAAACTGGCAAAAGAACGATGGAGTACTTGAACAGAAGTGACTTAATTAGTGCAAGCGTATGGAATCCGGCAGGTAGATTACACCTCATTCCAAGGAGGTCAGGCTAATAAATTAAAGCGTTAAAAAACAAACCCCAATTACAAACTGGGACAAAACTCAAAATTGATCAACACCAGACTGATCAAGGATGCCAAGTTCAACAGGAGGGAACTCAGAGGAAAATTCACTAGAGTGAAAGATACACACCTCTGGAAGTTTTAGACTTTATAAAACAGTGGGACAGGGCATGAAAATGTGAACAGGGCAGAATGCCTCACCTCTCCTAACAGTGCAGGTATTTTCGTCACCACAATGGGCACTGGTGATTTTTGGAGACACTTTCTTCCTTACATTGTAATAATAAATAAATGGAGTAAATTTACAAAGGAATACATCATGTACTTATAAATGCTTTTCTGAATTAGCCCCATATTTTGGAATATAAAAAACTATGAAATGTGTTTCATGTGTGCCAAAAGACTGATCATTGAAAAAGAAAGCCACCAAAACTGAACATTAATTTATGGTTACCTTGAAGATTTTGGGGACTGTTCTCAAAGGCATATGTACTTGAAAAGTGTGGCCTCTTTTGTTTATGTGAGAAGCAACTCTGCATTCTTTTGCTAAGTGTCCTTACTCATAGAGGTGCTTCTGATGTAATTATCTCTTGATTAATAACGATGTCGTGCCATCCATGGATAGAAGGATCTGTTGTTAGATAATCACATTAAATCCTTTGCTTCCCTTTAAACTTCTTAAAGTAAAGGGACAAAAATCAAGCTCAATGTCAGACGTGGGTGGCTATCTAATAGGGTTAGTATATTGCAGAACAAATATCTGTGGTTCTACAACCTTAAAAGCTTAAAAAGCAATTCCTGCAGACAGTATTACATACCTCAAAATGGCATGGGGGTAAACTAGCCATCAAATGAAATTCTCTGCTGTGTAATTTAGGAAAGGATCACAACTTAAGAGGTGCCCTTTGCATTAATACTAGAGGTTTTCCTGGGTACACTTGTTGCTGATACACCATAAGCTTCATTGAAGGTAGTGTCAATAACTGTGGTCCAGCATATATAAAGCACCATAGGGAACGATACAGGGATACGCAGAGCTGGAACTTTGAAGATACTAAGGCCATTCGATTCAGTAGGCCTTGTGGATGGTGCAAAGAACTTTGAATTTGACCCTTGACTCCAGTGGGATCCAATTTATTTTATGTTTAATTTAATAATTATTGCGTTGCCAATAGAGGCAGAGGTTTAAAGATCACCTAAAATATGCATGCATCTTGTAGATAGGGAAACAATGTAGTGTTGTTTAGGGGTAAGGAAACCTCTTGGGTAGATGAGTCAGCTAGTAATTCTACTCAGTGCCTACATCTTGAAAAATGATGAGGCAAGAATGGGCTAGAGGAAGTAGGAAGAGGACTAGTAGGATGATGCAAATGAGGAACAATGAGATGAATTAAATAAGGGATGGGTGGAAGGGAAAGGTCTCTTTGAATGAAGAAGACCAAGGATACATAGCAAGATGAAAGTCAATGGAGGGCAGTATGAAGCAGTGTGAAGTTAGGTGGGATGAGTGGGTCAAAAGCAAGGCACAGAATGACAGGTAGACAGATGGGGCTGGATGAAGGAGGAAGATGATACACTGATTATAATGCTAGTTCGAAGCTGCATATAGTTTAAAACATGAAAAGATGTCGCAGGTAATCACCATTCCAGCTAATTAACCTGAAATAGTCTACTCTTTTCTTGAGTACTTTTTGCAATAACCTATTTTTCAGGACGGTCCCAACACCGGACATGATCCACAGTTCTGTTGATGGAGTAGTGTCTGTCAGGATGGCGGTGGATATTACCTCTGCCATCCCAAGTGTACTCTGCCCGCCAAATTGAGAGATGACCTCTGGGACCTTCAATCATCTCTGTACAGGAACCACAGTCATCGCAGTTCCTTTCAATTTAATAAAACTGTGATGTACAGATTTAACAGCCGTCCACCAAAACATAATTTTTTAAAACAAATTAAATATATTCCCAAAGGAGTCTTTTTAAAAAAAAAAAAAATTTTTTTAGAACCAACTAATGTCCCCCAAACCCTGGGTGTTTGTCACAGTGTGGGGTAATTTTTTTTTTTTTCCTGTCTCTCACCATAAGATTTTTCCTGACGGTGTTGGACTGGAAAAAAAGGCCTTGTACCGTTCCCTAAATAGAGTGGGCTGTATAATGTCCTTCCTCCGATGGCCCCTACTCCATCTGTCTACCAGATGAAGTCTTGCATCGACGGAGTCAACAAGGTCTCTGTTGAGGAAATACTCAAGGTCCGCCTGTCTCTAAATGAGGCAGGCAGACCAAGGTTTTGGTGGGTTCAGTACTCCTTCACATTTGCAACGCACTACCCTAACTGCCGAATTCTAAATCAGGGCCATAGTTTCAACAGACTAGCTAATGTTAAATGTAAGTTTTAGACTTTCTGTAGGTTTCAAGTTTATTAAATTCTGTTTTGATACATGGTGATGAGCAGCCATACAAAACTTGTAAAACGTCTGCAATCCTCTAACATAAAATTCAATATTTAATTAAAACATTAAACACATTAAGGTAACTATTTGAAATATTTGTCACACCATTGATTCGAGTTATAAGTGCTTTATAATGTAAACATTGTGCACAAAGCCAGAAAAAAATCAGGTGACACAAAATTCCTTCAATTGTTCTTTATTTGTTGAATATGTTTCATTCTTCGACACATTGATTCTACCAATAATATTCTGTAGGGTAAATGGAATGTGCCAAACCATCTCAGACTTCAATATTCACAATTCCTCAATAGAATAAAATATCCAATAGCCTCAAGATAGGTTTTCTGTGTGCAGTTAAATGGTTGTCTTGTGAAAGCTTGCTGGACCTCCCACATGTTTAATGTTATTAATCATAAAATCAAGAAACTTATAATATTATGATCCTTCAGAACACCAAATACACTTGCAAAGTGGACAAAAACCCTGTTGTGCATAAGAAAGGTACAATTCCTAAACTCTCCCAGACTACGTTTCCTTTCTGTTTTTTATTGGTTGTTGTTGCAATATCACAGTTGAACTATCACCCGACACAAATATTCCATCCACCACATTGACAACAACTAGATAATATAGGTAAGCATATGCATAAAAGTATGGGTGCACTATTCTTGCGCCACATCTGTGCACCTTGACGGTATTATGGTAGTCAATAAAATAAATGCAATATTTGTGTAGGTCAATATTTAGTCTGTAATATAGTGACCGCTCGCCCACTGTCTGGGAGCTAGCTTAAAAGCAATAAGAACGGATTAGGAAAGGACTCACCCCTCTTTTGTCAGATTTAGTGTCTTGGCAGCAACATGGCTTTATACCTGGCAGAGATACTACGAGTCACACTAATACGGCAATTGCTGCCTGTGATGCGGCGGGAAGATTAGGCAAGAAACTTGGTATAATTTTGTTAGTACACGTTTGATCACGTAGTTTGGGACTGCCTATGGAATACAATGGGAGCTTTCGGGATTTTTGATCGGTTTAATAAGTGGGTACAGTCATTATATTGGGCCATTTAAGATCTATCTGGGTACACAGCAGGGGTGCCTGCTTTCTCCCCTATTATTCACTCTTTACTTAGAACCATATCTGCAGTCTTTGCAGATGAAGGTTGAAATACGGGCAATGATAGCTGGGAGCTATGAATTTAAAATTACTGTCTACATGGATGATGTTGCTATATATACATCAAATCCATCAGTTGCATTGGAATGTATAATTGAGGAGGGAGATACATTTTGGATCATTTCCAGGCTACAAATTAAACATAGCTAAAACCCAAATGCTGCTGAACTTTAAGCCAGCAGTTCCAATTGCTGGGGTAACATCTTCGGCTACATATTTGGGTATCAACTTAAGTGCACAGGTTGATTGAGTTCTTGAACTAAATTACCAACCACTGCTTTTATCAACTATATCTAAATTGAGGTTTTGGAATAGGCTTCCAATCAACATTATTGGTCACTGTAACATTATAAAAATGAATGTCCTACCCAAATTTCTGTATCTATTTCGGGCAATACCACTCCGGGTCTCAAACTCGTTTTTTAAACAACTGGAAGGGGCTATCGGCAGTTTTATTTGGGGTTATAGACTGGCTAGACAGGCTCTTCGTTTTTTTAAACTTCAGCACAGTTAGCAAGGACATCAGATACCTGACTTTAAATTATATTTTTGGGCAGAGCGTTTTGTGGCCGATTGCATAACCTACTAATACAAGCAGAACCAGATTCTTGGTCCTGGGCTATCGGTTGGCTTTAGGGTCTGAAACTAGACTTTTCTTTTATAGATTATAAGCATGTTAGAATTAAGGTAATTGTGGACATCATACGTATTTGGCTAGAAATCTGTTCTAAATACTCTGTAGAGTTCATACACGGTAATATTCCATTGTGGGATAACCCAGCATTCCCAGAAGTATTTCACGATCCAATCTGCAGAGCTTGGTGAAGATTGGGGTTGGAGACGGTTGGGCAACTTTATGATTTGAATGGATTTCATACGTTTGTGGGGCTTCAAGCCTCTTATGACCTTCCCCATCAGTTTCTTTTCAAATCTTTGCAGTTAAGGGACTATTTCTTTCGGGATGCTTGGCCCAAATTGGTCTTGAACACTCTACTATTATTTCCTGCATACATAAAGCAGGTAGGAAGTCCCTAATCAGTACTATCTATTGAGCATTTTGCGAACAGAGGACTAATGACAGCTCACTCCTAGTTGCTAAGTGGAGCAGGGAGCTTTCATGTGAGATCGTATCATCAGAAATCCATAATGCCTTGGAGTTAGTGGATAGGTCGGTGCACTCCATTAACTTGAAACTGCAGCAGTTTAAGACCATCTGCATGCTTTATTATACACCGGAGAGAATTACAAAATGGGGTAGGAATCCTGGCACTGATAAAACTAGCTGTCTTAAGTGTGGCCTTCAAGCAGCTGCTATTCTTCATATGTTCGCTACATGCCCAGTTCTCCAGGCATATTCGGAAGGGGTGACTCATTTGACAACGGCATGCCTTGGTCTTGAAATACACTTCACTCCTGAGGAGATATTGATGGAATACAGAATGGAAAGTGATCTTGGGTTAAGATGGCTGCTGTCCATAATCATTGTGTCTGCTAGGCTCTGCATTGCCAGAGCATGGGCGTCCTTGACCCCACTGCAGGTCACTGAGTGGTGGGTGGTTATACTGCAAATATTTGTGTCTGAATCTGCACTAGCTAAAGCCAGGGGCCTGTACACTTAAGAAACTTGATGGAATATGGGTGGGCTTCAAGTGGGATCCACAGATCAATGTTTAAAGTTAATTATCGTCAGTTTTGTGCCGCTATGCCTAGTTTCAGGGTAATGTCTGTAGTTTTGAATGATTACTCTGGCCTTTTTTTGTCAATGTTTAAACTTTTATTTTGTACTCACCGTTAGTATGTATTCTGATGCTCCATCCCAGTGGAGGTAGAGATTGCATTGTATTGCTGTATATCCTTGTGTACGAAATGGAGGCTAATCCCCAATTTAACTTTCTTTGTGTTGGTTATACCAGTGCCATTCCTTTCTGACTCAATACAAAATTAAATTTAAAAAAAAAGGACTTTCCCTCCATAGTCAGTGCTCTTCCCAATGCTCAGCATCTCCACTTCAAGTTATCTCTGTAATAAAACTAATGTGTATTCAAATTGCCAAAAGCCCTTAAAATATAAGAATTGTTAAATAACAAGTTTGGCCATATTACAAGTGGGATATTAATAGCAATTTGTGGGGAAACAGGAGTTTGCATCCATACCGGTATTACCCAGCATACAATGCTAATACATCTGATATTATCAAATTCAATGTTCATTCTTATTGGCCGAACCTTTGATCCCTTTAAAAAGCCCAGAATTCTGGAGCATCAGGCTGCAATCAGTGCTGTAACACCACTATGGGCGTGTTATTCTACATTTCAAAAGGGACTTATATGAGAGTATTGGTTATACTGAAGTCTGAAAGTACTGTTACTCCTACTATCCATTATATATGATGCAGTATTACCACCTCGTAGATTCAATGCAACTGGTATTTTGGCTTTATTGGTTTTGGCATAAATCAAATTCAATTTGATTTTTGTATCCCCAATTACCCCATCAAAGACCTTCCATTAAGCAAGATAGCCATTAGCTTTAGCTGAGTTCTCAGTGGGCAATGATCACTCCCAGATAACTCTTATTCTCATATACCTTTATACCAGAAGTTAGTTCTGGGAAAAAGTATTTCATAATCAATTTACGAGGTAGATCTGCTGTTACTATTTTTCAGTAAGACTCTCACGGAGTTTCAATAGTCTTAACAATAAGTTTTTTAGTATTAAATGCATTACACAGCACTCATTAAAACACATAAATAGTCAATGAATGCATACCCAGGCTGACTAATCATCACACCAGCAACTCAGACATTAATAAGCTTGGCAGCACATCACTTTCTTTCGGTTTTGTGTGATGGACAGTCAAGACCTTACAAAGTGTGCTTAACTGTGCCAGGGCCTCGGCCATACCCTTTTGTAGTGCGAGCCTAGGCAGCACTTGCACTGTTTCTTCAAGACATATTGTAAATACTTTGTGGGCTTACAGCCCGCCCATTACTTTTCATTTGTTTCTTCGAGTGTCCTTTAAAAAGCCTTGCTTCCAAGTGATTAATCTTTCCTATTTGTCCCTCCTTTCCGTGGGTTGGCCCCTCCCCACAGAGCACAGCCCCATTACTTGTAGCCTTACACTTGTCCCATTTAGGAAATGTTTTCAGGATTACTTTTTTCTTTGTTTAACAGTACTTTTCACAAGCGCTCATGTTTTCACTCTCTCCCTTGTCTGCACGCACACTAATTGCACTCAGAGCCACAGTTGGCTTAGGACTGGCTGCGTTTGCAAAAAGCCATACCCTCTGCTCTCTCTGCCCCTTCAGCACGGCACAGTCACAGCCTTCTTTCCTCCGGCAGGCTCACTCAGTACAAAATGGCTCCCGTTCACTTGCCGCTCCGGCCTTGCGCCGCCCCACCTTACCCCTGCTAAACCCATGTGCAGTCTGCTGTTGGGAGACATGAAACACTACAGCTCACTTGCGGATGTGGGAATGTCCACTGTAGTTGCCACAATAAGGTCAGGCAAGCCACAAGGTACCACCTTTACATAAACCAACAGACAGCTGATGCATACATTAATTAAATCAGCACATGGTAAATCTGGCTACTTTATTGGCACGTATAAACAAAGAGGTTGTCATCTTTTATGACATGGGAACTAAAAAAAGGCTAGAAACAGATGACATTGGTATGCTCTTTTTATCTCTGATGTAATCTAGGCTATTGTCTCTGATGGTGACCTGTCCGCCATCTTGGAAGATTATTTGTTACACACTGTTCCACTAGTGTTTATGCTGTGGTTATTGCACTCTATGTGTGCCATCCACTGTACTGGGATTCCACAGCAATATGTTGTGAGTGTATTTTTAGACCATTTGCCTGACTCACTTTAAAGATAAGCAGTCCTGCTGGCCTCGGTATTTGTTGATTTCTTTCGTTTTTGCCACATATTTATCATCAGGCAGAAGATGGATGTGAATTTCTTTTTATTATTGTACTTATGTTATGCTTTTTATGTTACCTTCAAATTTTTTTATTTAAAAAATGCTGGACAGTGTATGTCCTGAAGCTGTACGGTCCCGCGAAAAGCAATTGCCAAAGCCTCTTGGTCCCAAAGGCGAGACCGATTGGCTACACCAATGCATGTTTCCTACTGCTGGTAGGCATGTTTTACTGTTCTTGGGACAATGCTGCTATTGAATGCACTTGATGTAAAAATAGTCATGATCAGAAAGAAAAACAAACTGCTGGTAACACTGGTGTTCGTATCATATAAAGTGAGCACTGGCGGTGGACACATTTTCCCCAATTTTAGGCTGATTAGTTTCTTAAGAGCTCAAGCTATTTTACCACCTTACCTCACTGTGCTTGGTGCACATGACGATACTTGCCTAGAAGTTACATCCTGTCAGGCAGATTTAGGCCCAGATTTACAAACGTTTTGCATTGGGTTTGCATTACCATTTTAAAGCGGACCCAACGCAAAATTTTACAAACCAACGCAAATTGTATTTGCTTTGGTTTGTAAGAAAAAGTAATACAAACCAGCGCAAAGTGCTGCTTGCTATACTCTGCATCAAGAGGGCGGTACATGGGCGTTCCCATGCAACCACCTATGGTTTTTGAGGCAAAACCCTATCTACTAACAATAGTAGACAAAACTTTACGCCACTTGAGAGCAGGTGTTAAAAAGGAGAAATGCTTTTACTTCTCCTAACTTTTCTCACACAGTACAGCACACGTCCAAAGTGTGAAAACTGTTAAAGTTAGTTTAAGCATGGTATTTTGTACTGGAGGGGTTGCTTTCCAGTACAAAACCTATGTCAGACTCATGCAGACTCCTTTGCACTATGGTGCAAAGGTGTGTAAGTGGCACTCAGCAGCCTGATTGTGCGCCGGCACTAGGGGAAGAGCAGGATAGTCCATATCTCTATAGATGTTGCACTTTACTGCTCTCACCCTGTCACCCTGTCACGCAACACAGCACAGCAGCTTTGGATGCTGCACTGAGTTGTGTGACAGGTTTGTAAATCTGGGCTTTAATTTACAGCATCCTCCTCAGTGCTTGAGATCATATGACCAAGCCATTTTGAAGGTGTTGCTCTTTTTTTGCTCTTCTCATGGGGGTTCAGCATTTTGATGGCTGCAGTACAAAGGTGCGCATATTCCGGCTGAAAATTAGAAAGGAATCAATCCATTTTTAAATTCAGGAGTGCCTGCAAGACCCTGCTCCTTCCTTGACCATGAGACACTTTTAGCCTGACTTAGCTTTGCGTTTTCTGTTATAGTTTTGTGCTGTTGTGTTTACGCAAGGATACTCCAGTTCGGGTGGCAGTTGCCCTTTACAAATCCTAAAACATAACATAACCTTACAAAGTAGTAAATGGTTGTGTATCACTGGAACGCTCATGATGTGCTGCTTTCGCCATATAGCAGAGTTTGCTGAAATATGGTAAGTAAAAATTTAAAAATGACATAACTCAATAACATACACAAAACAACTACCAATAACATGGCACATCACAACGAAACAGTCAGAAAAGAACACAGAAAAAAACCTGCAGCACAGCAAAACAAAATCACATTGCAATAAAGCACACCAAAAAATAGCAGCCCACAAAACAACATAAAGCATCACCAGCACAACAAAATACCACACAGCAAATTAAAGGTGGGTGAGCACTTGAAGGCTCGAGCCTAGCTCAAGCCAGATACCCGACTCCCATTCAGCTTGAGCCCTCTTGGATCCTCGAGCCCAAAACGAGCCGAGCTTGACCCCTCCATGATGGTCAAAAATATTATCGTTCATTCTGGAATTTAGCATGCCAAAGCCTGACACATTTACTGATTCCTGCTTTTAATGTTAGCAAGCTCATTGGTACTTATGTTATGTTATGTTAAAAATACTTGTTAAGCGCACTTACACCAAGCGGTTTCATGTCGCTGAGAGCGGGTGGGCGACAGTTACACAATGATAGAACCTTTACTCATATGCCTGAGAGAACAGCAAGGTCTTGAGAAGTGTTCTGAACTGGGCATAGGATGTTACTGACCTCAGTCCAGCAGGGAGAGAGTTCCAAAATTGAGGGGCCAGAAATGAAAATCTAAGGCCACCGTGTTTTTTTACGTTTGAAGGTGGGGATGGTAAGCAGATTCAGATGGGAGGAGCGCAATTCACTTATGACCTTTGATGTATAAAAGGCTGAGTTGCCCAGCTGAGATTGCAACCAGGACCCTAAAGGTGAACCACAGACTTCTGTGACAGGTGTGTTAGCTCAGAGAGCTACTTACTGTTAACTGTTACCCCAATCATTGGCGCATTACAGTGACCCTGCAAGTGTAAAGTCCGAGTAGGTCCGGCTGGAGCTGAAACCAGTGACCTGCAGCATACACTTAAACTTCTGTAGCAGGTGCAGTGACCCACAGAGATACCTTGCCAATGCATGAGTTGTATGCCCAACATATTTCAAAACACATAGGCATTTGAGTTAACTCCAAAACCTACAACACTGGGTCATTCTGGATGCTGAAACGGAGGAAGGGCCCATTGATTTATCAATGAAAAGTGCTCTACATTGAGGGGCTTGGAGGCATAGGGTGAGAAAGTAGGGGGAAAATACATACTAGAACAGCCAGAATAAGCTGTTAATGTGGGTCCTCATTTCATGCACCATGTTAATCATCTTTGTTTGCTGTCTCGGCTCGAACTAAGGCTCTTAGAGCAAAGCCGCATCCCTGGGTAGGCTCTGACTCGGCTATTCCATTAAATTCTCTGGCTGGTCCAAATGTGCATAAACCTTCTTGTCACACACTACCACCTCCATAATCCTGTTTTCATAATACAGTTGTAAAAGGTGTTTCGAGTCATTCTTATTAGTGCCAGTCAAAAATGTTTTGTGATCCATCCCATTTAGCTTTTTATTTTTGTTAACTTTTTTGGGGTTGTTTATATAGGATGGACAATGGAACGGCATCCAGAGGTGTGTGCATGACACAGACACAAGAGTGACGACCTATCACTGAGTCAGACTCTGAGAAAAGATTGAAAAAGGTCTGGAAATCGATAAATTCAACATCTGAAGCTAAGAACGTAATTGGTCGTACACAACACTAAAAAATGAATAACTAGGGCAATAGAGGATATTACATATGAATTGTATGTCATATCTATATCTATAGCTATATCTATATCTTTATCTATGTCTACATCTATTCCCCCCTGCTCGTGTAATGCAGAAGAAAAGATTACCTTTTTGACAGTAATAATTCCAAGCCTTTGACATCCTCTTGGCCCACCACAGAAAGTTCTCAATCTCTCCCCTCCAAATCAGGGTGGTCAGTAATCTTTGAAAATGTTTCATACAAATCGTTCCATGTTGAACTCTGTGAGCAGCTATTGCAAGCAAACCTGACCAGCCCCGAATGTGACATATGGGGTTCGTTAGAAAAGTAGTGTCAGTTGGAACATTTTACACCCCAGTACAATTTCTAAATATGTCACTTAAAAAGCCATATGTTATAAACCACAGAGTGCTGTATTATTTTTCCGCAACACCAAGTTAATCACCAGTCCATCAAAAAACTATCCAGCAACAGAGATCAAAAATGCATAGCCATTTTTGTGCCATTTTATCGAAGTAGTCCTTGATTCCTTGGACAGCTACCCCACCCAGATAAATATACTTTCCATGTTTTACGCCTGTAGAAGTTGTATAAGTTTTTAATACTCCACCAGGAGATTCAGACTAGCGCTGGACTGGCCCCCCTCGGGCACTCTGGCACTGCTCGATGTGTCTGCTTGAACGGGTCAGTGTATGGGCCGCATTTGTGGGCCCAAAAGACTGAAAAAAAACACACACACCCCACTCTCGGGCCCTTCTTTCAACCCGGCTCAGCTGGAGGTGCTAGAGTGCCTGATGCGCCAGTCCAACACCGATTGAATCCTCCTCGTAGTACCTGTCCCAGTTAAAAGACAATTTTAATTAATGCCAGGAAATAAAATGTCTTCTGGATTAGTGTTTTATGTCAGGGTGCTGCCTGCCATTGAATTCTGGAGTACTTCCAATATATATTGGAGTGCTGCACATCAGGGGCGGCTCCTCCATTAGGGCGGAGGAGCGCCGCCCCACTGCTTTCTCGCAGTGCGAGAAGCAGAAAATAAAATGGTATTTTAAATACCATTTTATTTTCTGCTTCTCGCGCTGCGAGAAAGCAGAAGGCAGGGGTATGCCTGGTTGGGGGCGGGCGGGAGGATATGCCTGGTTGGGGGCGGGTGGGTGGGTGAGTCGGGGAGGAGTGGCTTGCACCACTCTGAGTACCCTGACTGTTTGGTCAGCCCTGGGGCCAACCAAAGCAGTCATGCGAACTCTACATTTTCTCTATGTAGGCTGCATGCAGCCTACATAGAGAAAATGGCCTCCTAACAGGTGCCCGGCTGGGCGCTGTCCGGGACTCCGCACCAATCACAACGCTGCCATTGCAGCGTTGTGATTGGCTTAGGGGAGGGAGCATGCCTGTTCCAGTTTAGGAGCAGGAACCCGGCCCAGGAAATGCAGAACATTAGCGGGTCTTTTTAAGTGGTGGGGTGTGTGTGGGACGGAGGGGCGCTGACCAATTACATGAACGCTAAGAAAAGGTAGTGCCTGATAGGTGTGCACTCATATAACCAGAGCTTGCTGGCTCTTGAACTGGAGAACTTTCAACAGTCCTTCCCGCCACATATCATAATCAGATTCCTCAAGAAACGGCGATCTATTTTTAATCCACGTTTTGCTGAGGTGTGTTATGTTCGTGTGCATCTTGTAATTGCTTGCCTGGTTCTCCCATCCACCTAAGCCATACTCGCTCGCTTGTTCAGTCGCTGTCTTCACAGCAGCAGCGAGGCAGACGCACCGGGCAAGCTGTGAACTGTTAATGCTAGCTAGACAGTGCAGTGATATCTCTGCCCCAGGCCCTAAACTCACTTAACCCATCCTTGACGGGATCATTATTAACAACTCCCAGAGGCGGCGCGGGACCCGGTCAGGTAAGGTTTATTTTTATTTTACCCCCCCTCCCCGTGGTAACTCCAGCACGATAACCCCCGCGCGACACACACCCCCGCTCCCCCACCCGCGAGTATTGCGAGCCGCGACTGCTGCACACACATATACTATTGCCAGCAATATCTGACTAGTGATCAGATATTCTATGGTACTGCTAATGCTATGCTCAAAGTGTAAACCAGACAGCTGTGGCTCACCAATAGACCAGGGTTCTGCTTAATGTGCCAGCATGCCACTTTATACATTGTGATGGCATTATCACATTACCAAGATAAACTACACATTACCACTTCATCACATTACCAAGATTTACTACACATTACCACTTCAGGTTTACAGGTTCCCTTTTCGATAAACATTACGCTCCAGGTTTACAATGTCTAAATTAGATGCACTGTGGCATGACAGTGTCCCAATGCCCCAGTTAGGAGCATACTTTAATACCAGTATGTATTGCAGTTCTTCAGTTAAGTAATTATTGCCAAGCATGTACCACAATATCCCACAATGCCTCAATTAGGACACACTGCCAATTCTGCAACACAGTATCCTGATTAGGATAAGCTCTATGCAGATGACACCCAACTCTATATGAAAATCTCATCAATCAAGGACATCAGCACCTAACTAGGACTCTCTACACAGTTCAATCCTGGCTGACCAGCAACCATCTTAAACTCAACCCCAACAAAACCAAACTCCTTTACATCCAGCCTAAAGGTAAATCCCTGCCCGTAGATATCTGGCTCAACAACCTCACTGCATTAAACAGCAAACTATCCATCTCCAACTCTGGTAAATCCCTGGGATACACTAGACAGTCACTTGAGCATGAAAGAGCATATTAATGCCTCTGCAAAAAGTGCGTTCTACATGCTGAAACAACCACAAAAAAGTCAAACCCTTTGTCTCCATCGAAGGCCTAAAGACTGTGGTGCAAGCCTTAGTCCTCCCCAAGCTGGACTATGTTTACGCAACGATAACAGGCGCTCCAAAAACACTACTAGCCCCTTTGAAAGCTACACTCCATGCAGCAGCTAGACTTCTATCGTGGGCGAGGCGCTTCCACCACATCAATCCCACTCTCAAGGAGCTTAACTGGCTTCCAATTGAGGCAAGAGCTATTCTCAAAACAGCCTGCATAATTCTCCAAGCTCTCTAACACGAAGAAAACAATCTACCTCGCAAATAAACTATCAAAAGCCAGTCAAAAGAAACCACTAAAAAGCTTTAACAGTCTACTACTAATTCCACCAAAATTTATGAAAGAAAAATCTGGAACCTGCACCCTCTCCTGAAATGCTCCCAGAATCTGGAACTCGCTGTCCCAGGACTTACGTCACAATCAGTCCTTCCCTCACTTCAAGCAGAAAATGAAACTCCTTCTCCTCAACAAATATCTAAACCCTGCCTCTTAAAGCATCTGACTTTACTGTTTCCTCTTACCCCTCACACGCTAAATAAATCTGAGCACCACCACCCCGGGGAAAACTGTGTCTCTACTCTCCCCACCATCATAACTCCCTACCCTAGCTACCTCTGAACTATATCGTCCATCTATACTACTGTCTGCCGTAACGTTTCCGCTACATATTGTTATTATGTGTTTTTATTTACTTCACTTGTAATCGCATGCAATTACTAATGTGCTCTGTTAAGTGCTATATATATATATATACATATATGTATATATATATATATATATATATATATATATATATATATATATGTGTGTGGGTGTGTGTGCGTGTGTGTACCGTATCTACCTCAAAAATGTATCGGCAACTTATCCTAATGCCTTTGTAGACCTCACTTACATATTGTCACTACGTATTTATATTTATTCCAAATGTAACTCACACAAGTGCTGCTATGCAAACTCGGTGAAGTGCTCTGATACCGTCGAGTCAAGTTCACGCTATACCAAACTTGATAAATAAATTCATAAATGTCAGAATGACCAAGCCCTCAAAAGATCTATTCCATTCATCACTCAAAGGTGAAAGGTTACGAAGATGGATTGCCCCATGTGCTTCTCTCAGCTGTGCCACTTAGAAAAGAGGCAACTTATGCTCTGGCAGGCCTGCTGCTAGGGTCTGCTCCGTTTGTCTGCTATGTTTATTTATAAAGGGATTCTTCACAGGAGTTTATGCTTTTTCTCTGCCATGAGGACGTTATAAGGCATGGTTTGCCCTGGAAGTTTGGGAACGCTTGCTGTCATTTACATTTGTGAGCATTCCCAAACTCTTTTCCCCTTTCCATCCTTGAAATGAACAAAGATTTACTCCAGCAAAAGGCAGGAATAACTCCCCTTCCATGGTGGGAAGGGGAATGGATCACCCCCACATTTGCTGCTGTTGTAAGAAATGGGCTTTTTCTATAGGGAAAAAGTATGCTTGAAAACCAATGCTTGATGAAGCTTTCCAGACGTACTGCTAGGAATGTTTGTGGATCCTAAAGAGTAGTAAATCTTCAGCTATGTAGGTGTAAATCTACAGGTGCAGATTTACTACTTTTTTCGTGGATCAGACCCTATACGTTTATAATTTACATGAAGACAGATTTCACATTTACAGTACACATGAGCTCCGTGTGGAAGTAAGAGACCATGCCTTCTCTGTCACAGTCAGGCAGCCAATTATTGTCTGTGTGCTTGACTTGGGGCATGAGATGAGATGGCTATGTCCTCTCCTTCGGTCCAATCTGAGAATATGGTGTGCGTTGAAGGGAAGAGTCAGTGCATGGGAGACTAATGGGCTATATCAGCAATAGTGTACCTTCAGAGGAGTATGTGGGATCTCACCCCCCCCTCCCAAATTAATAAATGCATTTTCAGATTCCTAGTTCAGTCCAAGGACTCCAAGTCAGGTCCAGCAGCATCTGTACTGGGTTTCGGCACCACTTGCAGTGCAGGCGCATTTATGTGCCCCTGATCTTTTGGTGTGATTAGCTGAGTTCCTCCTTTTTCACCTAAACACTGAGGGGCATATTTACAAGCCCTGTGCACTGCCGGAACGTCACATTTTGTGACGTTCCGGTGGCGCACAGGGCTTAGCCACATCTGCAAGGCCACATAAAACTACACTGCATGGCTTTTCATGGCCTTGTACATATGGAGTAAGGCAAGGCAGCGCAAGTGCCTAACAAAAATGAATGTGTCCTCATGTAGCGCAACTGGTGCTATGTAAAGCGCTCTGACACCCGATACCTACGGGTCAAATTCGCGCAATATAAAACTCTGTAAAAAAAAATCAAAAAAATCACTGCTTTGCCTTACTCTGCGTGAAAGAGGCATTCCATGGGTGTTGCTGTGGGTGTTCCCATTCAACACCCATGGAATTTGATGTTGCCCCAGATTTACAACATCAGGTAAACCTGGGGCAGCATCAAAACCTTGTGCCTCCCTAGAGCAGGCGCAATGAGGAGATATGTTTACATTTCTTCTAGTTTTTTCCTCTTTCCACATGTGCCGCATTCTGCAGCACACATAGAATGACAAAAACGCGTCTCGTGATTGTTTTTGTGCAGTAAGGCGCACCTTCCTGCACAAAAAAAATTGATCCAACAACACAGACACCCTAGCACCATGGTGCAAGAGTGCCTGCGTTGGCGCACAGCTGCAAAATGTGTGCCGGCACCGGCTGAAAGGACAGGAATGCACTGCATCCTGTAAATACAGTGCATTGCTGTCTTTTCAAATTGGTGTAGGGCAGCGTAGCAAAATGATTTGCGACGCTGCCCTATGCCAATTCCTTGTAAATATGTCCCTGCAGACCAGGTGAAAACGAATGGTATCAATAACACTTATGCCAGCTGATGGCTCTGTATTAAGCTGTTGCAAAGAAACCTATCCTATGCAACTTAAAGCTACTTGCCTTGTCTACTCTGGAATTAGGTTTGTTCTTGTTTATTTTGGGATAAGGTACTTGAAGGACCGCAGACACATACATGACGAGCTAGAGGGCAGGAGACATATCAGCGGTGCATTGGTCAGCAGCTTTTCTGTTTTTTTGGAAGGGAGGAGAGGCAACAGGACAAGAGTGCGACACATCTCTCCTTGTATACTTGTTTAAAAAAAGGAAATAGGGTATATGACTAAACCCTATGTCTGATAGTACCTCCCAGCTGCACTGTTTTCACCAAGATGTCACAGACTTTTATATGTTAGGCAGATGTTTTTTTTCCAACTTAAATTTGTTTTCTGCCCCATAGCAGAAGGTTCCGTTTCAGGAGAGGGGAGAAGTAAGAAGTAGTCCATATTAATCACACACACTTATGCATTCTTCATCTCAACTGGAGAAATTGCTTTTTTTATTGCCATATCGAAATATACTCATTTTGACCTTGGAAGCTGCGAGCCTCGGTCCTAAAGCCAATTCTGGGACATGACCAAAAAGTGTGTGATGGTGGCCAAATTGCTGTTTCCCCGCACCTGAAATTCTAAATATGTGTGGTGTAACAACTCACTCCACAGTGCGGTGTAGAAAGCCCTGTCCTCAGGCACAAGCAGCTTCATTCCATGTGAGCAAGAGATCACTTTTGTGCCAGGTAAGCCTGCTGCCTGGGGAGAGGACTTGTGATGTCCGCTTTCTGTCTTACCAGGCTGGTGGTGACAGGTGGATGAATGAGAGGTCGCCAGGGACGCTGTCCGCGTGCACGTTACATGTCGGCTAGGCAGATTGACTATCCGACAGGGCCTGATGACTAGATCCGTCCCTTCGGGCCTCTCGCGTCTCTCGCTGCTGCTGCTGCTCGCCAGAGCACACTGTGGAGAGATATTCACGATGATTCAACGTTACTTTCCAGTGTTGTTGTCAGTAGCGGTCGGTGGTGGGAGTGCCGCCGGGCGCTGACGTGGGGCGGGGGAGGGGCAGGGTTGGGGTAGTAAACTACGGATTACGGCCGATTACAGGTAAGTACACATATAAATAAATAAAACAAATTTCGTTGCGCGCGCTGCATCGCATTTGGCGATGCAGCGCGAGAAACGAAATTCGTTTTATTTATTTATATGTGTATTTACCTGTAATCGGCCTTAATCCGTAGTTTACTTCCCCCCACACTGCCCCTCCCCCGCCCCACGTCAGCGCCCGCGGAACTCCCACCACCGACCACTACTGGTTGTTGTTCATGCGTTTTTTGTTTGAATAGAGTACATTAAATAGGCTTCATAGCATTAAGCCAAAGCAACGGATCACACATGAGCATTGCTTAATTTGAGCCGGTGGTTTCCGGTGCTCAGCACCTGCACTTAATCATTAACACCGACATTTTTCATGAGCACTAGTTAAGGACACATTACTTTACGGGGCGATTAAATGAGCCCACGCCAAGATTGAAACCTGGTTCCCCAGCTCTGAAGTCGGCAGCTCTGGTCATTACGCCACATCCTCTCCCTAATTTCATAGCTAGCAGTTGGTTCTGTTTTAGGTGATGCTAATCGGAGAAATGGGCTGGTGCAAGCTGCCTCCTGACAAAGACCACCGGCACTTTATGTTTTTTTTTACAAATTAACCACTTCATATGAGGCAGAGAAGCATATAGGTATAACCATCTCAATATATCTGTAAAAACAGTTAAAAGACAATGAAAGCAGCTAGACTAGCAGTGTTAGATCAAGACAACATTAGAAATAAACTAAACTAAAACAAGCACTGGCAAAGCTAATAGGTCTCACCTATGTGAGCTATTGTCTTTGTCAATGTGTTTCGCCATGTTTCTCTGTAGAGCAGCTGTTGTGCAGTATTGGTGAAAATAAAACAAACAGTGCTATAACATGGCCAGGGCTTGTAGTGTCCTAGGATTTTTTTATTTTTTTTGGGCGGGAGGCCTCTCGGACAGAGTGAGTGTGTGCAACAAGAAGGGTGTAGAGAAAAAGTGCTTTGACATGGTCCGCTTCATAGGGTCTTTTGGTTATGGTGGTTGGGTGAGGGGAAGCCAAGAGAAAGGGGCATGACGGGCAAGCAACAATAAGGGAGGGTAGAAATAGCAGTAGCAGATGCACCTGCAGAACCTATGTTAGGAATGTATGTCCACTAATAGCCTGCTGAGTTGATGTCATAAACGATCAATACAAATTTGTTTGAAAATAAAAAAGGGTGGGTAAGGAGGGTAGGATTGGTGCATGGCATGATTTTTTTTTACAAAAATTCTATAATGCGACCAGTGCTGGCCAAGTTACAGTACTTTTTTTAATAAGGTCAGTGGGGGAAGGGGCAACGCAGGCAACGGCAGGACGATGGGAGAGAGCAAGCAACAAGACAGACAGGGAGGAGACAAGCAACAAGACGGACTGCGGGAGGAAGGCAGGAGTGTGCAAGCAATAAGATGGACAATAGGTGGAGGCCGTGAGGGCGCAAGCAGCAAGAAGGGCAGCAAGAGGGGGCAAGAACCAAGACAGCGGGACGTGTGTGAGGGAGGGAGCAAAGAGCAACACGGACAGCAGGAGAAGGGTGGTTGGGGACAAGCAACAATACGGACAATGGAAGGGGGCGAGCAACAACAGGAAGGACGGGCGGGTGCAAGCAACAACAGAGAGGGTGGGAGGGGGCAAGCAACAACACAGAGGGCAGCAGGGGGCTTTGACAACATGGATGGTGGGAGGAGCAAAGTAACATGGACAGTGGGTGGGAGAAAGCAACAACTCGGAAGGGGCAAGCAACAACACAGAGGGCAGGAGGAAGCAAGCAACAGCATGGTGGGCAGCCGCGAGCAAGCAACATCATGGACACCGGATGGGGCAAGCAACAACACAAACAGTGGGTAGAGGCAAGCCTTGACACGCAAGGTGGGTGGGGGCAAGCAACAACATAGACAGCAGGGGACGGACAGGAGAGGCAAGCAACAACACAGAGAGGAACAAAACACATGTATAAGAGAGAGCGACACACGTGGGGGGAGAGAAGCACATGCAAACACATGCACACTTCTGGAGTCTTTACCAAAAAGGACAACAGTATGTCCGAAAGCATGAGCATTTAAAGGACACAAGTGCTTAAGCCATGCTTCATAGGAGAACCAAAAACAAGAAAGGGAAGTGAAGCCGACATGCGCTGACCAAAGAGAAGCAAGCAAAAAAGAGTGAAGATGAAGCCAACTAATAGTAAGCAATGGGCGAGCTCTAGGCCCACTGTAAGTTAAACAAATGTCTTGCAAGTGACAGCGCATGCTCTGTCTCAGGTGCTACCAAAACCACCCGTGCATAAATGTTTTTTACAGGTCTAAACTGTAGTACAAGATCGCGTTCACAAAAAAGGTGTTCAGCAACCTTCTAAAATGTATAAGAGAAAGTGCATCTTTATTGTCGCGTGGTACACCAATCAAGGTGTTGGCGCATGTGTGGAGCATCCCCTGTCACTCTCCCCTAAGCATGCACATGCACAAACACCAAATGTTATTATCGTGACAACAGATTTATTTGTTTTTGTTTTCCAGGTATCTGGTAGCCATTGTATTCAGAAATGTAAAACACACAAGCAGCAAATCATGGGCCAAAGACTGTTAAACACCCTCCCCTATTCTCTTTTGAAAGGAAGATGCCAGGAGGAGTTGCAGGTAAGAGTAGTTTATTCCCAAAGTACAGGATGTCTCATGACCACCAGTACATCGCCCAACTGCCAACCTTCGAATTCTCCCACTCCCACGCTCCCGCTACATTCCACATTCTCATGTTCACATTCCACTACACACTTCAGAACAAACATCCTTCTTTCAGAGTCCAGAACATGATGGAAAATTGATCTTCAAGGTCAGCGACTCACAGGTGGCCCTGCATACGGTTTGCATAGCAGTGTTATCTAAAAGGGTTATTCTGTCACTGTATTCAGGAATGGTTTAATGTGTACAATAAAGGAGAAGATGTAATAACTTTATAATACATGGATTATGTAATCCCTGTATAAATGGCATTCACTAATGTTTTTATGATCGGTGACCTGTGGCGCACCAAGTTGCCGGTTATAAAGAAAATACGTCAGAACTCGATTATTATAAGGTTATTACAGTCAAGTTCTGAATTCACAATGCCTGCTGCCAGAGCAAGCAGCTGAGGTGAAAGGCAGGTCAGGCCATGGAGCATAAGGGAATCAGCTGTTTACAGCAACAAAGATGGAAAGTTTCTTCTGCTCTATTTTTTAGCTTACAATGGCAAGCAAACAGAACAGTTTTTTTGCATACCTTAGATAGACAAAAGCTAGAATCTTTCTGCATGTTTCTCAAGTTCGGAGCTACTGCATCTTTCTAAAGTTAAAAAAAAAAAAAAAAAAGCTTTGTCTTGAACTGTCTTTTACATATGTTTGCAACAAATACCCAACAGGCTTTTGATGTGTTTAATTTTGCACTAGAGGTTTTATTTTTATTATTCATGTTTTGAAACATCCTTGCTCTTTCATATGAATGAGCTTCGCACCAAGGTTTTAAGAGGTTTGTGGGAAAGGTGATGGTGTGACCATGTATTATATGGGGTAAAGTATCCCCTGGTGTACATGATAAGGATATTGCAAGTCACCTTGGAGTTCCATAAACTTATCGAGGAACTCGACCTTCATCCTCATTCCTCTATATGGTTATGGAACACCTCGGTGACTTGCAATATCCCTATGGTACTTTATTTCTTACATAAAAGCTCATCCATAATTCTCTTATTATAGTCTTGCTGTGACTCCACCAGTCACCAATATTAAGAAAACAATCCAATGCTTCTACATATAATAACTTAATACACTTGAGTTGTTACATCATCGTGGCTGCTGCCAGAGCCAGTAGACAGTGTGAAAGGAAATGTCAATGATCACAATTACAACTGTGTTTCAAATAGTTGAATAAATAACCAGTTTTCTAGCTCTTCTAAGATATTTTTCTTTGAAAATGTGAAGTTATTAGCTAGTAAGGTATAATTTATGCCTGTATGTTCGTTTATGGTGCTATTGGAGTTCATTACAAGAGCGCCAGAACCAGTCCGCATTTTATAACACAACCCGAACTTCAGCTGCTCTTAATAATGGCTAATAAAATTTGTTAAAAATATATTTTTCAACACATTTTATGGTGCATATTTATTTTCACAGTCCAGATTTTACATTTGTGTAACTGGAGTATTAGTATCTCTTTTATGAGATGAGCCAGAAACAAAGGATTTAAAAGAAGGCTGGGGTAGGGTGAATTGTGTGATTATGTAGTATGATGAATAAAATACCCTTTACCATTTTTCAGAAAAAAATATTGCAAAGCATCTCACAGTTGTGCCACTTATGAAGGAACTCTGTTTGGTCCCAGAACTCCTCAGTGTCCTGCAGCATCCTTATAATGCACAGCACAGCATCCTTTATCCCATATTTTAAATAGAGAAACAGAAATAAGAAAGTGGGAATTACCAAGGAGTACCTGTTAAGGGCACTCTGTGAGCTAAATACCTCTAGCTTCATACTTTGCTATCTGTTGGTTTGGCATGATTGAAACCAAGTCCTTCCTTGAACACCAACCAAAACATCCAGTTGGTCCGGTAGCATGCAGTGGTTCACTTTTGCTATAGTAGCATGAGCAATTACCCTAATTTACATTTCCTAATAGTTCATCCCACACATGGGCTAATGCGGACGGCATTCCATACCTGGGACAGAAACCTTATTCATAAATATTTAAGAGGTCACATTTCTCTGCGTGTCCTTGATAATTGTTTAATTTAGAAGGGTCAAGTGTGGGTTTTAATAAAAGAATTATTAAAAGGACTTTTCAGCACTTTAAGCAATATTCTTTTTTCTAAAGACATTATCAGTAGCTCCATAATATCAACAGAGACTTTGGGATGTTTTGCTGCTGCTTGACCATGGTAGTTGAATATTAAGTATTAAGGGGCTGATTACGATGGCGGACGGACTGAAGTCCATTGTCTCGGGGAGTGGGTCCACTCGCCTACAAGGCAGCGGTCCCACAGGGGGTATTATGATGCGACTGCCACCACGGCAGTCGCTCCTGCCATCATTACAACACATAGTTTACATTGCGGCGGGTGCTGCTGGCTGCAGCACCCACCACAATGTAAAAAAGGCACTTTTTATATTTTCCTGCACTATGTGGAAGGCACCATGCGGTGCCTGCCACATGGTGCACGGAAATGTAGGAGGGCACCATAGGTGCCCCCAACCCCATAAGATAGGGCCCTGGATTAAGGGGGGCCCGCTACGGGCCCCCAATTTCCATCCCTGCCAGCCTTTCCATGGCGGGTGAATTGCCATGGAAAGGCTGGTGGGGATGGACCATCGAAATCCGAACGGCAGTGCCTGGTAGGCACCACCGCCATTTCAGGGTATACGAGGGCCTCTGCAGCACCAGCGGGCTTAAGGAGGCCGTCGGATGCGTCCCGGTTGGAGTTTCCGACCACCACGGAACATTCCACCATTGTGATTTCGCAGGCGGAGAATGGCCTCACGATGACGGTGAACCCGCCACCGACAGCCTGTCGGTGGCGGGTTCACTGCCATCGTAATCAGCCACTAAATATCAATGGACCAGAAAATCATGGAGAAAATGTTTTGTTTGCAAAAATAATGTGGTATATAAAAATTGAAGGTAAGTATATATTTTTGTTTTTGACAATATTCTAGATGTAGTATACTATAGTAAAATGTCATGGGATTTGATACATTTTTACATTAATGTCACAATTTGTATGTGTACTTATATTTCTTTTAATAGAAAAATTTTATCTGTTGTTTTCTTTGTTTTGATGTTATTTTATGTTTTAAACAAACTGTGGGTCATTTTGGGGGTTTGGATGTGCAGTGTTTGTCAGTTTTAATTGAAATATTTGATTAGGCTTTCGTTATTTTATTTTGGTACTTTTGGGGTTCCCATGTAAATTAAGACATGCAAGTTTATTTAATTATAACACACAGGAGTCTGCAAACCCTGTATAAAAGCCTGTCTCTAATTTTCTTATTACAGGCGACTTGTGACACACTTAGTCGCCTGTAACAAAGAAATACTGTAGCCACTCAACTGTAATAACTTAGGGCCTGATTATGACTTTGGCGGTTAAGGAACCGCCATTGCTTTTCGGCGGTCCAACCACCGGATTACGAACACAGCGGGAAGACCGCCGTAAGACCGCCACCACCTCCAGCATTTGATGCTACCGCAGTGGGAGAGGCAGAGGCGGTCAATGGAGGCGGTCCAGACATGTGGGCCGCTATCCAAATTGAGACTTGCCTTTCCGCTGACCTTTTCCTGGCGGGGTCACCGCCATGTGCGAGTTGGCCAAAAGGCCTGTAAATTGCTGGAAATATGTCCCCAGGGTGATTGTGCACTTAGGGTATGTCACTGGTGCACATACAAAGTGCTCCAATACCTTCGGGTCGGGTTAGAGCTATTACAAAATGTATTAAATTAATAAAATACACACATACCCCCGAACGGCTGGGATGACGTTCTGGTTGTGTCCAGCAGTCAAGAGTGTAATTCTGTTTTTCTAGATGAACAGTGATAAGCAGAAAGGAGAAACATGTTATGGCAACATGGAAATTAGGTGGGGGTTTTTTAGTACAAACAGGAAAATGGCGCTCAAGCTATTGCGTGTGCTAACTATAGATTTATGTACATGCGGTGCTGCCAGGTCAGGGGAATAACCCGATAACCCCTGGGAATTGTATGAATCGCAGGATTCACACTGTGAAATGAGTATTGTCCTGGGCACACGCGGTGAGGGTATTAACAGAACGTTAGTCTGTTTGCAGTACATTACATAAATGTGAAGGTCGGCATCAGTATTGGAACCAAGAGGTTTATTTCTATTTCAACACCAATTGTGTTAGATACAGAAACCAGCCGACACGTGTTTCGCCACTGGGACATATCCCGTGACTCATCAGGGCTGGGGAGGATACAAAAGGAAACAGGGTGAAGGGAACATAAAGGGTTAAAAACAACAAAACAAAGCAAAAAAACAGAAATGATAATAGAATAGGAAAGGGATCATCTTATGTGTCTGCTGGGCAGAACTAAACATGAACTGCACAGGTTGACGCGTAACGTGTGAGTGTGGAGTGACATTCGTGAAATTTCGCTGCTACACGTATAGACTCATGAAGGTAATGCGGAAGAACAATCTGAAAAACACAACGTGACTGACGTGCTCGTGCCGCTCTCATGAGGAAGAATCATGAGGTAAAGCGCGGAAAAACATGTTATATCGTGTGGTGTGACAGCTAAGAACGTGCAAGTAGATGTGAGTGGAGATATATAAGAAACACCTCTGAGGTGAGGGGAAATGCTGTGGTCCTGTAGACGTAAAGGACTGAAAGGAGGGCATAAGGAGAAAGAGAAAGCAGAAGTACTAAGGAATGGCCTGGTCTGAGAAGAGAGGCAAGGGCCCAGAATTTGTAAAAATTCATGAATACCTAAAAAGCGACTGATAAAAGATGAGTGCTGACCCTGGAGGGGAAAGAAAGGGAAAACTAAGCTACATGAAAGGCTAAGGGTTAACTGAGTACGGGATAAGTGAAGCAAAAGGGTAGGGAACTCACCCTGAAACCGGTGATAATTCCAAACCGGATGAGGTGAGCTGGAGACTGGAGCAACTGGGCAGGATAGCGCTGGATGCGGCGCCACAAAAGTTGCTGCGACGGTACTGTGTCGCTAAGGAATAGACGGGCGAAACGGTTGAGGACGGAGTGAGCTGACACCCGGGCACTGGGAATAAATGAAAAAGACTAGTTCTTACCGGGCTGGTATTAGCCGTGTGTTGATATGAGGTACCGTCTGGATGGGTGTAGACACTAGGAAACTGTAGAGTCTGAGGAAACCATGAGGGGAAACCTATGAGTAGGCTGAAAAAGCTGAAAGAACTAATAGGAAAACCGGGATGTGGACTTACCCTGGACTAACAGGTAAAGGCTGTCCAGTGTCCGGCGTGTGTCCGGGAGTAGGATGTCTGCCAGGCCGAATGCGGAAACGTGAGCTAAAGGACGATCGTGGGGAGGGGACAAAAAGGAATAGTAAGACAGAAAAAAGCGGGAAGACAAACGAGTAGGAAGAAAGGAAATGAGAAGGGCTTACCCCGATTGCGGGAAAACGTGGGTAACTTTCAAAGTGGCGGGTGTGGACGCCGCATAAAGCTAATGGGAAACAAGTTGAGGCGAAAGGTAAGGAACAACCCGGACTGCGGGGATTTGAAAGGCTGCGATGTGAAAAGGCAATTACCTGGAGACTGGAAGGAGAAGCACGTCTGACACTGGAGCCGGGGAAGGCTGAAATGACGTTGAATACGTAAAGGGGAGGGGAAAGGGGGAAGGCTAAGTAACGTAAGAATTGGAAAGACTAGACCGAGCAACCTAGTCGCCATATTGGGGAGGAAAGGCACGCGAGAATGCTAATGCGCATGTGCGGCGGAACCTGAGCCGTAAAAAAGTGAAAAGGGCACTGAAGCGCTGTAGGGCAGGGTAAAAAAGGGGGTAAAAAACAATAAACTTGAAACAAAAGGAAGGGAGATTACAACGGGTAGCAAAACTTAAATTCAAGGACCACGGTCTTGAAAGAAAAGCTAAACACTGGAGCCGGGTTAGTTGGCTAGTACTGTGCCTGAAGGGATGAAAATATGGAGGTGAAAACCCTATGGGAGCACTGGAGCGAGATTGAGAACAGAACTAAAGGGCCACAAATAGGATAAAATGCTGAAGAGAGTAACCATGATAAGGAGTGAAAAGGTGACTGAAATTGTCTGAGAGAAATACTAGTATTAAGACAAATGACTAAAGTTGAACGTTAAAAGAAACCGATGGTATGTTAACAGGTGCAAAAGGAACAGTAGATCATGACGAAGTAGTGCAGATGTACATTGAAATAGCGTAACAAAAACCTCAGTAGTAAGAGACTGTCACAATAATTACCAGATATGACAGATACTAGTGTTGCTAGTGTGTAAGTAGGTCAAAAGGTTGCACATGCATGGTGCAGAAACATGCTAGTTTATCAAAACCATATGAAATGTAAATTGATATCTGCGATCATTTTCTGGAATTGCCGAAGCACAAGTTGTGGTTCAATGTTCATTCACCCAGGAAGTAATGTAGTTCATGGTCAGTGTTCAAACCGTGTTGTACAGTTCGTAAGCGCATGATCCAAGTAGCTTCCAGGCGTCTGAGTCTGAGTTCTCTGTTGCCACCTCTGGCATTGGTGGGTGCTATGTCAAAACCGAAGAAGGAAATCCGTTTTCTTGGGCCTTGGTTTGGGCAAACTGCAGCATGGACCGCCGTGGGATACCTAGTGTCAAGGTTGTGGAGGGCTCTGACATGTTCACCAACTCGGTCCTTAAGTGGTCTTATTGTGCTCCCAATGTACCAGCGTTTGCAGGTGCACTCGAGAATGTAGATCACGAATTTGGTATTGCAGTTAATGTTCTGTTTGATCTGGATTTGCTGTCCGTTGATGGCCATAAAGTCTCTGACCCCATGTTGGGCTAGTTTGCAGACACCGCAGTGTCCGCACTTGAAGAAGCCAAGATTATGGGTGGTGAGCCATGAGGGACTGGTATTTGGGCTTGGGATGGTGGGGCTAAGTCTCGTTTTTAATGTTCTACCTCTCCTGTACGTAACTAGGGGTTTGGGAGGTATAATCTCTCTAAGCGTGTTGTCCGCAAGTAGTATGTTCCAATGTTTGTTGAGGCTTTTCCTCATAGTTTGCCCCATGTCACTATAGTCTGTAATCAGTCGGACAGGTTGGTTTAGTTCAGTAGTTGTCCTCCTGGTTTGTAATGTGTCTTCTCTCCTTATGTTTCTTATTCTCTTTTCTGCAGAATTGATAGTGCGGGCACTGTAGCCCCTTTCTTTGAATCTATGTTTCATGTTAGTGAGGCACTCTTGAAATTCCAGTTCCTCGCTACAGTTTCTCCTGGCTCTCATGAATTCCCCATAGGGAATTGCCTGTATTTGATGTACTGGGTGTGAACTCTCTGCGTGCAAGATGGCATTGCACGAAGTTTCTTTCCTATAGAGATGGCTCTGAAGGGTGTTGGATTTAATATAAATTTCCACATCTAGAAATGTGATTTTGAAGGAGCTGGAGTTCCCTGTGAATTTCATGTTCATGTCATTGCGATTGAGGTGTGCGCAAAAATCGGTAAGTTCAAGCTGTGACCCTGACCATAGAAGTAGGCAATCATCTATGTAGCGACCCCAGTATATTATGGAATCAATCCATTGTGCGCCTTTGGGGCCCCAGATCCATTTGGACTCTAGAACACCCATGTACAAGTTCGCAAATGATGGTGAAAATCTCGAGCCCATGGCTACTCCTTTGTTTTGTTTGTACCATATACCGTCATAGATGAAGAAGTTGTTGTTGAGTATGATATCCATCATTGTAACAAGCATCTGGGTATGCTGCCACAGGTTTGCCGGTCTATTATTGAATATGCTGGTAACTGCTTCCAGCCCTAAATGGGGTTCAATGGTGGTGTAAAGAGAGACTACATCTAGGGTTGCCAGAATCATGTCAGGTTGCCATTGGACATCCGATAGGATACTCAGAATGTGTTTGGTGTCTTGTATGTATGATGGTAAGTTTTTGACTAGAGTGCCAAGGAAGAGGTCAACATATTGTGCTATTTTTTCTGTGGGTCCACCTATGCCCGATATAATGGGTCTCCCTGGAGGGAAAGGAGCGGACTTGTGTATTTTGGGCACGGTGTACAAACAGGGAAAAGCTGGCCTGTGTACCTTGAGATATAGCAGTTCTTGGTCATCAATGAGACCCTGTGTGTGCCATTCTGACAGGCATTTGTTGATTTTGGTGACAAGGGGGCTATAGGGTTATAAGAGAGCTGTTCATAACAGGTGGTGTCTCTGAGTTGGGACAGGATCTCTGTGTGATACTCTGATCTGTTCATGATCACCACGTTGCCTCCTTTGTCTGCCTCCTTGATTATGATGTCTCTGTTAGAGGTGAGTTGTTTTAAAGCTACTCTTTCTTCTCTACGGAGATTGTCTTTGGTCCTATGCTTGTTCTTAAATCTTTTGGTTTCGTGTTTGTCTATATTGTTTAGTACTAGATTGTAGAAAGTGTCCACTGCATTGCCCCCTGGGAGCAAGGGTGTCCATTTGGACTTAGGTTTAAAGCCGCTGTGTAGACTAAGATCTTCTTCTATGTTTAACTCTTGGAGGAGATTCTCCATATTGGTGGGTGTTTCATCTGCGTCAGTGAGCGAGAGGAGTAAATGAGTGACCTGGATGTCATTTATGCTCTGTATCCCTGACATATTGTTAGAGCTGATCTTACTACTGTTATTAGTAGTGGGTGGAATGCCACTAAAGTGTTTCTTAATTTTGATATTCCTGATAAATTTGAACAGATCTATCTTATGTCTGCAGGTGTCACCCTGTTCGTGGGGGTTAAAGCTAAGGCCCTTACTCAGCAGAGAAATCATACCACTATTAAGGTGCTGGGTGGAGAGATTGACAACCTGTATACCTGTGTTATCTTGATCTATTTGCTCTTCTCGTTCCCGGATCTTAGTTTCTTCTTGTATTCCCCTGTGTCCTGCTCTTTTCCCTCTACGGGTCTTCTGTCTGGGGGTGTTTGTTTTTGTTGCGTTCTGTTCTCTTTCCTTATGGCCTGTACTTCCCTTAAAAAAGACGATGTCGTTGAGACTGTTCTGGTGGAGTTGTTGCCCTGGTTCTCTCCCTCACTATCACTAGTGGCAATAGTGTTGAGTGATGTGGAGCTGGATGAGAAAGAGGCAGTATCTATTCTAGTCTGTTTATCTCCCTGTCTTGTAGTGCTAATCAGTTTATCGTATTTCCTAAGCGAAGGTATAGACTCGTCCTTCTCTGTAATCAGCCTCGTCTCTCTTTAGTTGACGTGTTTTTCTATCTTTTATTTCGTTTTGATGTTTGGTTAGAATGTCATTAAGGATGACGTAGTTTTTACCCGTGGCTTCTTCTAAGTTGAGGTCCACTATTTCTTTTTCAAGATTGGTAATTTCTATCTGTGGTTTGGCCACTTTTCTTTCTGCGTTCTCTATCAGGATATTGATTAGTGTATTTGAGTTATGATTTAGGGTTTCTTCCCATTTACCCAATAGATCGTCGTCTAGGTCGTCAAATGTAGGGAAGATCTGAGAGCGGAGTCCTCTTGGGACTCGGTTTAATCTTAAATATTGTTTAAGTGTGGCGCTGTCCCACCACCTAGAGTTCTCTGTTTTTTTGAGTCTTTCTAATCTAAGAAATTTTTCTTTAAGACCTTCTTTGCGTATATGATGATTTTTGGTAGATGTAGAGGAGATAGTGATCCCTTTGGATAGATTCTCAAATAGTTCCGATGCGACCTTGTCTCTATCCATGCTCTGCACTAGGGGCTAGAATAATTGAGGTTAAACGCTGCGGCTGCCCTTCCTGAAACCGTATACTGGAAATTAGGTGGGGGTTTTTAGTACAAACAGGAAAATGGCGCTCAAGCTATTGCGTGTGCTAACTATAGATTTATGTACATGCGGTGCTGCCAGGTCAGGGGAATAACCCGATAACCCCTGGGAATTGTATGAATCGCAGGATTCACACTGTGAAATGAGTATTGTCCTGGGCACACGCGGTGAGGGTATTAACAGAACGTTAGTCTGTTTGCAGTACGTTACATAAATGTGAAGGTCGGCATCAGTATTGGAACCAAGAGGTTTATTTCTATTTCAACACCAATTGTGTTAGATACAGAAACCAGCCGACACGTGTTTCGCCACTGGGACATATCCCGTGACTCATCAGGGCTGGGGAGGATACAAAAGGAAACAGGGTGAAGGGAACATAAAGGGTTAAAAACAACAAAACAAAGCAAAAAAACAGAAATGATAATAGAATAGGAAAGGGATCATCTTATGTGTCTGCTGGGCAGAACTAAACATGAACTGCACAGGTTGACGCGTAACGTGTGAGTGTGGAGTGACATTCGTGAAATTTCGCTGCTACACGTATAGACTCATGAAGGTAATGCGGAAGAACAATCTGAAAAACACAACGTGACTGACGTGCTCGTGCCGCTCTCATGAGGAAGAATCATGAGGTAAAGCGCGGGAAAAACATGTTATATCGTGTGGTGTGACAGCTAAGAACGTGCAAGTAGATGTGAGTGGAGATATATAAGAAACACCTCTGAGGTGAGGGGAAATGCTGTGGTCCTGTAGACGTAAAGGACTGAAAGGAGGGCATAAGGAGAAAGAGAAAGCAGAAGTACTAAGGAATGGCCTGGTCTGAGAAGAGAGGCAAGGGCCCAGAATTTGTAAAAATTCATGAATACCTAAAAAGCGACTGATAAAAGATGAGTGCTGACCCTGGAGGGGAAAGAAAGGGAAAACTAAGCTACATGAAAGGCTAAGGGTTAACTGAGTACGGGATAAGTGAAGCAAAAGGGGTAGGGAACTCACCCTGAAACCGGTGATAATTCCAAACCGGATGAGGTGAGCTGGAGACTGGAGCAACTGGGCAGGATAGCGCTGGATGCGGCGCCACAAAAGTTGCTGCGACGGTACTGTGTCGCTAAGGAATAGACGGGCGAAACGGTTGAGGACGGAGTGAGCTGACACCCGGGCACTGGGAATAAATGAAAAAGACTAGTTCTTACCGGGCTGGTATTAGCCGTGTGTTGATATGAGGTACCGTCTGGATGGGTGTAGACACTAGGAAACTGTAGAGTCTGAGGAAACCATGAGGGGAAACCTATGAGTAGGCTGAAAAAGCTGAATGAACTAATAGGAAAACCGGGATGTGGACTTACCCTGGACTAACAGGTAAAGGCTGTCCAGTGTCCGGCGTGTGTCCGGGAGTAGGATGTCTGCCAGGCCGAATGCGGAAACGTGAGCTAAAGGACGATCGTGGGGAGGGGACAAAAAGGAATAGTAAGACAGAAAAAAGCGGGAAGACAAACGAGTAGGAAGAAAGGAAATGAGAAGGGCTTACCCCGATTGCGGGAAAACGTGGGTAACTTTCAAAGTGGCGGGTGTGGACGCCGCATAAAGCTAATGGGAAACAAGTTGAGGCGAAAGGTAAGGAACAACCCGGACTGCGGGGATTTGAAAGGCTGCGAAGTGAAAAGGCAATTACCTGGAGACTGGAAGGAGAAGCACGTCTGACACTGGAGCCGGGGAAGGCTGTAATGACGTTGAATACGTAAAGGGGAGGGGAAAGGGGGAAGGCTAAGTAACGTAAGAATTGAAAAGACTAGACCGAGAAACCTAGTCGCCATATTGGGGAGGAAAGGCACGCGAGAATGCTAATGCGCATGTGCGGCGGAACCTGAGCCGTAAAAAAGAGAAAAGGGCACTGAAGCGCTGTAAGGCAGGGTAAAAAAGGGGGTAAAAAACAATAAACTTGAAACAAAAGGAAGGAGATTACAACGGGTAGCAAAACTTAAATTCAAGAACCACGGTCTTGAAAGAAAAGCTAAACACTGGAGCCGGGTTAGTTGGCTAGTACTGTGCCTGAAGGGATGAAAATATGGAGGCGAAAACCCTATGGGAGCACTGGAGCGAGATTGAGAACAGAACTAAAGGGCCACAAATAGGATAAAATGCTGAAGGGAGTAACCATGATAAGGAGTGAAAAGGTGACTGAAATTGTCTGAGAGAAATACTAGTATTAAGACAAATGACTAAAGTTGAACGTTAAAAGAAACCGATGGTATGTTAACAGGTGCAAAAGGAACAGTAGATCATGACGAAGTAGTGCAGATGTACATTGAACTAGCGTAACAAAAACCTCAGTAGTAAGAGACTGTCACAATAATTACCAGATATGACAGATACTAGTGTTGCTAGTGTGTAAGTAGGTCAAAAGGTTGCACATGCATGGTGCAGAAACATGCTAGTTTATCAAAACCATATGAAATGTAAATTGATATCTGCGATCATTTTCTGGAATTGCCGAAGCACAAGTTGTGGTTCAATGTTCATTCACCCAGGAAGTAATGTAGTTCATGGTCATTCCTTAGTACTTCTGCTTTCTCTTTCTCCTTATGCCCTCCTTTCAGTCCTTTACGTCTACAGGACCACAGCATTTCCCCTCACCTCAGAGGTGTTTCTATATATCTCCACTCACATCTACTTGCACGTTCTTAGCTGTCACACCACACGATATAACATGTTTTTCCCGCGCTTTACCTCATGATTCTTCCTCATGAGAGCGGCACGAGCACGTCAGTCACGTTGTGTTTTTCAGATTGTTCTTCCGCATTACCTTCATGAGTCTATACGTGTAGCAGTGAAATTTCACGAATGTCACTCCACACTCACACGTTACGCGTCAACCTGTGCAGTTCATGTTTAGTTCTGCCCAGCAGACACATAAGATGATCCCTTTCCTATTCTATTACCATTTCTGTTTTTTTGCTTTGTTTTGTTGTTTTTAACCCTTTATGTTCCCTTCACCCTGTTTCCTTTTGTATCCTCCCCAGCCCTGATGAGTCACGGGATATGTCCCAGTGGCGAAACACGTGTCGGCTGGTTTCTGTATCTAACACAATTGGTGTTGAAATAGAAATAAACCTCTTGGTTCCAATACTGATGCCGACCTTCACATTTATGTAACGTACTGCAAACAGACTAACGTTCTGTTAATACCCTCACCGCGTGTGCCCAGGACAATACTCATGTTATGGCAACATGTTTATTTTTCCACTCTGTGGATAATCATAGGAAAGTTAGAATCTCTCTACATATTTCCTCACATTCTGAGCTCTTGCGTTTAAAAAAAAATCTGAGTTGCATTAAACAGATTTTAATATCTTTTTCAACAACTATCTAACTGGTTTTTGATGTGTTTGATTTTGCACTAGAGATTTTAATTCTACTCTTTATGTTTACAACCATCCTATCTCTTTCACATGAATGAGCAGCACACCAACAATTTAGGCATTTTGTGTGAAGGGTGATGGTGTGACCATGTATTATAAGAAATAGAGTGCACTCTGTAGTATATTATAATGAAAATGCAAATCACTTCAGAGTTCCATGACCTTATAAAAAAAAACTCTATTTTCTGCCTTGTTCTGCTATATGGTCACAAAAATCCTCAGTGATTTGCAATATCCTTATAATTTATCGCAGGGGATACTTTATCACACATATGTTTATACATCATTCATATGCCCTCAATATTTGCAGTTTTCCCATTGTTGTTGAGTTTATTGTTACTATGATAAATCTAACCACCCCAAATATATACACATTCAGCAATGTACGTTTGAATGGAGTTAGAATAGTAAATGTGCTTCACTCTAATATATGCACTTCCTAATGTTGGTGGGATTTTAGTTAGAATAGTAAATCTAACCTCTCTCCTTATGTATACACATTACTCAATATTGGTGAGACGGGAGTTAGAATAGTAATTATGACCCCACCCCCAACTCCCAAAAATATGCACTTTCACCAATGTTTGCAAGTTTGAAGTTAGACTAATAAATGTGACCGGCTCCCAATCAATGCGCTTTCCTAATGTCGGTGGGACTGGAGTGAAAACAGTAAATCTGGTACCCCCAATTATATGCAATTTACGCAATGTTTGTGGAACTATAGTTAGAATAGTATACTGGGCTCCGTCCAATAGATGCAGTTTCTCCAATGTTGTTGGGTCCCAATGTTAAAAATTATAAATCTAACCCTATCTAATATATGCACTTTCCGTAATGTTTGTGGGACTATTATTACCCTATTTAGTTTAGCTGTTTGTTAAGAAACTAAATATATTTAATAACATTCAATAAATAAATGTGCACTTAGTATAGTTAGGTTTGTAGTTGCTTCTGTCACGCAGAGTAACATTCCTGTCCCCCCAGGCACAGGCTTTGATTGCTTGGCGTTTTTACTATTTATACACCTCAATAATTAATTGTGTTATTCTATTTGCTAACTGTTGGTCTTTTGAATGTGATTCAGTATTGATTTTTTATTTTTTCCATATGTTATTAGGTAGATGTTACTTTTTATTTAATTTATGTTTAAAAGTTTGTATTGATGGGTTCTATATACACCTCTTCTTACACAAGTTTTCAGTATTTTTTTTCAATATATCTGTTGACATTATTTATGTTGTCGATATTTTTGACTTGTTCTAATAAGTTGTTTGGAAAAATTATATTTTTATTGCATATATTTTGGTAGTCAATATTATTGTCTTTAAAATACTTTAATTACAATATTTCTGTTGTCAATGTTATGGTATTATACAAAGGTTTTTTTAAAAGTTGACATTTTGTAGTTGATGTTTAGGCAATGATTTTTTAACGAATATTTTAATGTTGATATTGTGATATGCAACCAGGGCTTGTAAACAACAGATACCTTTTATGTCTTTAATAGGACTAAGGCATTTAAGAAGAAAGTAAACCATCTAATTGCATAACTCAATAGGACGTCATTACTTTCAAAGATCCATCAGGGACAGGGGTGAGGACTATGTGCCTCAGGAGTCAGTGAGGCCAGGAGGAGGAGCTCTCAACTAAAGCAATCATAAGGCGCCTTTCACTTCTGCGGCACGGGACAAGAACGGGCCAAGAGCGCGCACGCCTGTGCCTGTCAGAGCCCGTAGGAAGCTGGGCTGGGCCACCCCTTTTGGTACTGAGACTTCTTTGTTTGGCCCGCTGTTAGGGGCTTATGTACAATTCCTGTATGCCGCTGGAATATCACTTTTTGTGACATTCTGGTGGCGCACAGGGCTCAGCCATATCTACAAAGCCACGTAAAGCCACCCTGCGTGTCTTTTCATGGCCTTGTAGATATGGAATGAGGCAACACAGCGCAAGTCGTTGCGTTGCATCACACTATGATGGGGGGACGTGCCATGGGCGTTACGGTAGGTGTTCCCACATAACACCCATGGCACTTGATACATTCCCAGATTTACAACAAGCTGTAAACCTGGAAATGCGTCAAAATCCTGAGAACACTCATAATGGAATGGGCTATTGTGCACCTACACAATCTGACGGCCAGTGTACAAACCCAATTGGAATTGACCCTGGGAAACAAAGGTTTAATCATTGTAATGATAGCCTGCACTTACTACCAGATTGCTCCCCTTACGTTATTGTCCTGGAAGACGTACCAACGGTTACGTCTGAATCAAAGGAGGATGGTTTATCACAAAAACGTAAGATGGTACACTGGTTAGGACCAAAATTGGGCCACCAGGATGATTTGTATAATAAGATCCTCTTAGTCAGAAGGGTGGAATGGAACAGCCCACATATGATGGGTACAAAAGGAGATTGTGTTGTGGTGAATTTCAAAGACCCAACATTAATAAGTTATCTTTTACACAACTTATCTGGTCTGACCATGGATCGGGTTGGTATTCAATTGCATCCTTTTGGGTACTTTTATGGCCGAACTATTATGACACTTAATTTTACTCCATTGTCCAATCTGGGGAAAGAGGTGCAGGAGGGCACTGATACTTGTTATAATGTTCCCACGGCGCATCTTTTCAAGTTACTTGAGGGGCTTCACACAAATAGTTGACTACCATGCCTAAGCAATGATGATCAACCTCATACTGCATTGACCTCAGCTGTATGTTCCGAGTCCAAAGTCTTACATTCTGTTTTTTCTATTAGAGATGACCCTTTGTCATCCTCTCCTACTAGGTCAGATAAGGGCTTGTTGCTTGTTTCCTGGAACATTGAGGGTCGCTTGTACCAAAATATCCAACCCTGATTGGCTATCTTTTGTCAGCAAGTATGATATTTTCTATTACCAAGAAATTTTCATGAGGGGGGATTTTCATATTGAGGGTTTTTATGCTTTTTTTCAACATGTCACTCCCTCACAAGCAGGTTTGGCAAAGGGAGGACTGGGTAGGATTATTTCAGTTAAGTCCACCTTATTTCAAAAAAACAAAGTTTGGTCCTTACTGTATTTTGGGTTACCCTCCTCTCTCTCCAAACTTCTTTTGATAATTTATTGATACATTTTTATTATAATATTTTTAATCAAAGTATGGGTAATTTGATAGACCAGTTTGATGCCTTTTTGAGAAACCTTCTGTAAAAACAGATGCTGGACCATTATTTAAATTTGCAGAGGTGATTTTAATATTTAAATTTGTGAGCTTAGTGGCCAATGTGTTTGTGGTTTTAATAATCAGAGAACTAATTAAATGCCCGATTTTCGCCACTCAGTGTATGGTGAATCTTTAAATAGACTAATAATGAAATATGATTTCACTTTTTTCTAAATGAAATGACCCTTTTGCAAATCCCTACTTTTAATTTAAGTGTGAAAGGGAGTTTAATTGATTTTAAATTGGTTTCATCTGATCTCTGTGCATTTTATGAAGAGTTTGAAATTATCAGTACTTGCAGCAGTGAACATTACCCCCTCACTGCATTTTGGAATATAACTGTGAATAAGCAGGTTCCTTGGGAAAGTTTCCCAACTGTCCGTGCTTTAAGTCCAAAGATGTAAGGAAAAAATGGAATAAGGAGGACCCAGATGTTTTTATTAGCAAAATCGTAAGAAGACCCACATTTTAAAACAGGAAAGGGACTAGATCATTTTATAGAAATACAAGTAGAGGATCTGATCTCCACCCTGCAAGGGATTAAATCTGGCTCGCCCCAAGATCCAATTACACCAGATATCCTGCTACAAGCAGGCACAAGAGCAAAATCAATCACTGCAGCCTTGGTATCACTCTCCTATCCCAAGGTGTAGTCCCAAAAACATGGAAACATGCGATCATAAGACCACTATTGAAGAAACCCCAGTTGGATCCAGCTGAACCTGGAAACTACCGACCCATTTCGCTCCTACCACTATTAGGCAAAATTGCCGAAAAAACTGTAAATCACACCTTGTCCCAATATCTAGAAGAAAATCAAAGGTTACATGACACACAAATGGGTTTCCGGCCCCAACATAGCATGGAGTCAGCTCTGCTGGTGGTAACGGAGGAACTAAAAAGAGTGTTAGACCAAGGATGTACAGCGGCTATTCTACTCCTGGATCTGAGCGCCGCATTTGATACGGTGGATCATTGCACATTGATCAATAGGCTAAAGGAAGAAGGTATCACAGGCACAGCGATGAAGTGGTTGACTGCATTTCTGAAAGACAGGTCATTTCAATTGCTGGAAGGGAACTATCTATCAGATACCTTACAGCTACCGTGCGGAGTGCCACAGGGCTCGGCACTGAGCCCCACACTTTTAAATATTTACATGCAACCTCTAGCAAGGATAGTACACGATTTTGGTCTATCCATAGTGTCCTACGCAGATGATACACAACTTGTATTTTCAGTGACGAACGACCCCCACTCCCTACACAACAACTTAGGGCCTTGCATGACTCGAATAGCTGAATGGATGTGTAAATGTTCCCTTAAATTGAACGGGGATAAAACTGAACTTATGTTTCTGGGAAACAAAACAGTTCCCAGGAATCCTATAAGCTGGCCTACTCAGTTGGGAGAACCACCAACTTCCAAGACTGCCATCAAAAACCTGGGTATCTGGCTAGACGAAAATCTTAATATGGAGATCCAAGCAAAGAAACTTTCCGGCAAATGCTTCGGCCTACTCCATATGCTTCGAAAAATTCTCCCTATCTTACCTGAACAATCTCGTAGAATTGTGGTCCAAGCATTAATCTTGACACAGCTGGACTACAGGAACTCCCTGTATCTGGGCGCCCCAAAATACGTCATTAACCAACTGCAGGTAGTGCAGAATGCTGCAGCAAGGACCCTGCTACAAATCCCGAAACAGCAGTCAGCCAGGATAGCCCTGAGTAAACTGCACTGGCTTCCAGTCCAGGCGAGGATTAAGTTCAAGGCCCTGTGTATTGCCCACAGAGCCATGAATGACAGAGGCCCGGCACTAATCAAAATACTGGTTAAACACTACACACCGAGTAGGACCCTAAGGTCTTCACAGGACCTTCTTATGCAACAGGGCAGAATAAAAAGAGCAAGATGGGGAGGAAGGTCCTTTAAGCACTTGGTTCCCAAAATGTGGAACACACTACCCAGGGACATGCGCATGATAACTAACGAACTAGCATTTAGAAAAAAACTCAAAACACTGCTATTTCCTTAAAACCTCCCGATCTCAGACACTCTGACTTAGACCATCGTTGTTATGTTTCTCCTAGCGCTGGGAAGCCTAAGGGCAGCTACGCGCTTTATAAATCCATAAACATAAACATAAACATAATTGATAATAAGGACGCTTTTTTAACATATTTTTCTTATGAACCTGACTCTTGTTGTATTCAAGAAAGTTTTAAAAATATATGCTTTGCTATTTCTGAAATGATATTGTCAAATCCAGTTACCCTTGAGGCTAAACCTTTTAGATAGTTTGATGCCACCTGTTTGGCAGCCCATAAACAACTAAAAACAGTCTTCCATTTGCACCCAAGATCACCTCCGAAGGTAAAGCATGCACGCCGCATGTATGAGCACACACTGGTATTACGTAAGAAAGGCATAAGGCGTAAGGCCTGGGAAGATTTAATAAACGCAGGGAGGGTAAGAGCCTCCACGAGATTTTGGGAGGTTGTTAATCGCCCATATGGCCATGGCTGAACTGGGGTGGTGGAGTGAGCTAAAGAATGATGATGGATTAAACCCAGATCAGTTGACTGGGGGTGAATGTTTGATTGGCTCAAACGTTCCGTCCATCATCCCCTTTTGTATCGCTTTGTTCGCCCTAAGTTGGCGGGGGTATGCCCAGACGTGGGTCCCTTGCTCACTTTGCCACTGGATTCAAGCAAGCATGGATGATGACGGCTGGAATGCCAGAAACCGGTCCTAGGATGCTTGTTTCCAGTCCAGGAAGACATGGCTTGGCAGTTCGGGCTGGACTGTTCCCATGAGGCACAGGGTCAGACTGATTTGCATATGGCCATGTCTGAACTGGGGTGGTGGAGTGAGCTAAAGAATGATGATGGATTAAACCCAGATCAGTTGACTGGGGGTGAGTGTTTGATTGGCTCAAACGTTCCGTCCATCATCCCCTTTTGTATCGCTTTGTTCGCCCTAAGTTGGCGGGGGTATGCCCAGACGTGGGTCCCTTGCTCACTTTGCCACTGGATTCAAGCAAGCCTGGCTGATGACGGCTGGAATGCCAGAAACCGGTCCTAGGATGCTTGTTTCCGGTCCAGGGAAGACATGGCTTGGCAGTTCGGGCTGGACTGTTCCCATGAGGCACAGGGTCAGACTGATTTGCATATGGCCATGTCTGAACTGGGGTGGTGGAGTGAGCTAAAGAATGATGATGGATTAAACCCAGATCAGTTGACTGGGGGTGAGTGTTTGATTGGCTCAAACGTTCCGTCCATCATCCCCTTTTGTATCGCTTTGTTCGCCCTAAGTTGGCGGGGTATGCCCAGACGTGGGTCCCTTGCTCACTTTGCCACTGGATTCAAGCAAGCCTGGCTGATGACGGCTGGAATGCCAGAAACCGGTCCTAGGATGCTTGTTTCCGGTCCAGGGAAGACATGGCTTGGCAGTTCGGGCTGGACTGTTCCCATGAGGCACAGGGTCAGACTGATTTGCATATGGCCATGTCTGAACTGGGGTGGTGGAGTGAGCTAAAGAATGATGATGGATTAAACCCAGATCAGTTGACTGGGGGTGAGTGTTTGATTGGCTCAAACGTTCCGTCCATCATCCCCTTTTGTATCGCTTTGTTCGCCCTAAGTTGGCGGGGGTATGCCCAGACGTGGGTCCCTTGCTCACTTTGCCACTGGATTCAAGCAAGCCTGGCTGATGACGGCTGGAATGCCAGAAACCGGTCCTAGGATGCTTGTTTCCGGTCCAGGGAAGACATGGCTTGGCAGTTCGGGCTGGACTGTTCCCATGAGGCACAGGGTCAGACTGATTTGCATATGGCCATGTCTGAACTGGGGTGGTGGAGTGAGCTAAAGAATGATGATGGATTAAACCCAGATCAGTTGACTGGGGGTGAGTGTTTGATTGGCTCAAACGTTCCGTCCATCATCCCCTTTGTATCGCTTTGTTCGCCCTAAGTTGGCGGGGGTATGCCCAGACGTGGGTCCCTTGCTCACTTTGCCACTGGATTCAAGCAAGCCTGGCTGATGACGGCTGGAATGCCAGAAACCGGTCCTAGGATGCTTGTTTCCGGTCCAGGGAAGACATGGCTTGGCAGTTCGGGCTGGACTGTTCCCATGAGGCACAGGGTCAGACTGATTTGCATATGGCCATGTCTGAACTGGGGTGGTGGAGTGAGCTAAAGAATGATGATGGATTAAACCCAGATCAGTTGACTGGGGGTGAGTGTTTGATTGGCTCAAACGTTCCGTCCATCATCCCCTTTTGTATCGCTTTGTTCGCCCTAAGTTGGCGGGGTATGCCCAGACGTGGGTCCCTTGCTCACTTTGCCACTGGATTCAAGCAAGCCTGGCTGATGACGGCTGGAATGCCAGAAACCGGTCCTAGGATGCTTGTTTCCGGTCCAGGGAAGACATGGCTTGGCAGTTCGGGCTGGACTGTTCCCATGAGGCACAGGGTCAGACTGATTTGCATATGGCCATGTCTGAACTGGGGTGGTGGAGTGAGCTAAAGAATGATGATGGATTAAACCCAGATCAGTTGACTGGGGGTGAGTGTTTGATTGGCTCAAACGTTCCGTCCATCATCCCCTTTTGTATCGCTTTGTTCGCCCTAAGTTGGCGGGGGTATGCCCAGACGTGGGTCCCTTGCTCACTTTGCCACTGGATTCAAGCAAGCCTGGCTGATGACGGCTGGAATGCCAGAAACCGGTCCTAGGATGCTTGTTTCCGGTCCAGGGAAGACATGGCTTGGCAGTTCGGGCTGGACTGTTCCCATGAGGCACAGGGTCAGACTGATTTGCATATGGCCATGTCTGAACTGGGGTGGTGGAGTGAGCTAAAGAATGATGATGGATTAAACCCAGATCAGTTGACTGGGGGTGAGTGTTTGATTGGCTCCAAACGTTCCGTCCATCATCCCCTTTTGTATCGCTTTGTTCGCCCTAAGTTGGCAGGGGTATGCCCAGACGTGGGTCCCTTGCTCACTTTGCCACTGGATTCAAGCAAGCCTGGCTGATGACGGCTGGAATGCCAGAAACCGGTCCTAGGTTGCTTGTTTCCGGTCCAGGGAAGACATGGCTTGGCAGTTCGGGCTGGACTGTTCCCATGAGGCACAGGGTCAGACTGATTTGCATATGGCCATGTCTGAACTGGGGTGGTGGAGTGAGCTAAAGAATGATGATGGATTAAACCCAGATCAGTTGACTGGGGGTGAGTGTTTTATTGGCTCAAACGTTCCGTCCATCATCCCCTTTTGTATCGCTTTGTTCGCCCTAAGTTGGCGGGGGTATGCCCAGACGTGGGTCCCTTGCTCACTTTGCCACTGGATTCAAGCAAGCCTGGCTGATGACGGCTGGAATGCCAGAAACCGGTCCTAGGATGCTTGTTTCCGGTCCAGGGAAGACATGGCTTGGCAGTTCGGGCTGGACTGTTCCCATGAGGCACAGGGTCAGACTGATTTGCATATGGCCATGTCTGAACTGGGGTGGTGGAGTGAGCTAAAGAATGATGATGGATTAAACCCAGATCAGTTGACTGGGGGTGAGTGTTTGATTGGCTCAAACGTTCCGTCCATCATCCCCTTTTGTATCGCTTTGTTCGCCCTAAGTTGGCGGGGTATGCCCAGACGTGGGTCCCTTGCTCACTTTGCCACTGGATTCAAGCAAGCCTGGCTGATGACGGCTGGAATGTCAGAAACCGGTCCTAGGATGCTTGTTTCCGGTCCAGGGAAGACATGGCTTGGCAGTTCGGGCTGGACTGTTCCCATGAGGCACAGGGTCAGACTGATTTGCATATGGCCATGTCTGAACTGGGGTGGTGGAGTGAGCTAAAGAATGATGATGGATTAAACCCAGATCAGTTGACTGGGGGTGAGTGTGTGATTGGCTCAAACGTTCCGTCCATCATCCCCTTTTGTATCGCTTTAATCGCCCATACTTCTCAGATCCCGCATTGCCCAGGGTGGAGTCTCTAATCTCTGCTGAGTCATGGGTAAATCGTTATTCTGACATTTTCCAAATAGAAGAGACAGAGACTGGTTTCTCTGAAACAGAGGGTGAAGGGACGCTGCTTGCTACAGAACTTCAAGCATTCTGTAATACAACAGGGGTTGAGGAAGTGGCCTGGGCAATACGGAGGAGTATTGCAGGAAAAGCCAAGGGTACTGATGGAGCTCCAGGAGATATTTTTCAGGCAAATATTTCTTTATGGGCCCCTTTATTAACTAATGTAATAAGAGCTGCTGTAGTAGGCCCACTTCCAGGGTCCTGGAGGGAAGTGACTATAGTTCTGATTTTTAAGAAGGGGACAGAGGTTCGCCCAGGGGCTATCGCCCAATTTCTTTAATTGATTTGAGTGCTAACATTTTAGGATGGGTCATTTTGCCTCATCTGGAAGCTTGAGCAGATAAAAATAAGATCTTATGGGGGCGTGGCTTTGACGCCGAACCAAGATGGCGGCTTCCGTATGAGCTCCATCGCGGGCGCAGAGCCTTTTGCGTTCTTGTGGCCTCATTTATGCCACTTTTCCGAATGTGAGTCCGGAGAACTACGGGGAACAGCTGCGGTAAGCTCCTGTGCCATTCCTGCACCATGAGGAAGCGTCCTGTGACCCGAGTACCGCAACAGTGATTTTTACTCATCACAAAAGCAAGCGGCCACCATTTTAAACCGCGCCGCTCACGATACAGCTTTACTTCTCCCGCTATTATTTTCCGTCTTTTTTTCTTCATGTATGAACATTAACTGCTGCTTTCCTGCCATTGCTGCTCCTTGTTTTTATCTAGGACCTTCTCCATACCTGCAATTTTCAACCTTGGTTGCTACAGTTGGCGACTTTTGTTTATACTGGTCCACTATAAATCTGCTGTTATTGGTTAGGCATATCCCTTAGGACAGGTTAATTCAATGACCCTTCATTTCCTTTAACCTGGATCTGCCTTTTTTATAACCATATTGTGGATAATTATAGCAGCATTTTTACAGATTTTTGTAAAAGCAGGTTTTGGCAACCGTTTTATTCTCCTCATTGGGTCAGCTTTATCCTTCTTCCACATTTACTAAAAGTTCCTCTCATTGTAAAAGATGGCCAGTGATTTGCATGTATCTGCCAAACTGTCTTCTTCGGGCACCAAGCCTAAAAGAGCGAAGAATGACCCTCCATCTCCTATTTTATCATCACATAATCCTGTGTTGGACTCTATCTTAGATGATGTATGTGGTCTGCAACCTTTCATGGTTACCACTAACGAAAAATTACAACAAATTGAGGACCGTTAGATAGTTATGGAAGGGAAGATGTCGGAGTTGGAACAACGTGCGGGAGACTTGCAAGACTTATCTACTAAAATTCCTATGCTGGAACAAGAAATCCAGAAGCTTAAGATACACACTGAAGACCTTGAAAATCGTAATAGACGGAACAATTTGCGTCTTTATGGTCTTCCGGAAAATATTGAGGGTCCTGATCTCCTGGCCTTCTTGAAGAAATTTCTATCAGACCTCCTGGATTTTCCTTCTACACCACCACTGAACATTCAACGTGCACATCGTTTGGGTGGTCCTCAACCTCACTCAACCAAACCACGTGGAATTATAATGCTCTTTCTGGAATTCACTGATTTGATGCATGTCCTAAAGGCGGCTAAGCTAAAACGTCGTCTTATGTGGTTTGGCCATAATTTGTTTATATCACAAGATGTTTCAAATGCAACCAACGCTCGTCGTAAAGAATTCTTAGCTCTTCGTCCTCAGATGAGACACTTAAATATTCAATACGGCATTCTTCATCCTTGTCTCTGCAAGATCACCTATGATGGCACCTCACGGTCTTTTGATGATCCGATGAAACTGAAAACTTTTTTGCAAAGCATCGCAAATCATAACATGGAGATTACTCCTTAAAATTTTCTAAAATGTTCACTTTCTCCCCTGACTAGGTTTCTTTGTTCTCTTCTTTGACCTGTCCTCTTATATCTTGTTAATGTAATATTAATATTCCTATTTATACCATAGTCATCTTTCATTTTATCTTTGTTTTCTCCGTATCTCACTTTTAAATTTCATGGCTACTCTTTAATAGCTTTTATAGTTCCTTCTTTTCTCTGTCACCGTTTTTGTTTTCGACGTAAGCATGACCTCAGCTTACCCTCTAACCTCTACAATTCAGATCTGGATTTTTATCCTTGATCTGTCCTTCCTCTCTTTCTTTCATATTTCTTTTTCCTCACCCCTCCTTCCTTTCTATTTGACTTTTCTCTTCCTGGTTTTCTTCTATTACTATTTTCTCCTTTGTATGAGTGTTCTTTCTTTTCTTGACTCTCTCTCTCCTACAATTACATCTCTCTTACGTTTTTTGATGGTCGATAAATGGTGTTTCTCTGTCTTTTTTATTGGTTTTGCAGCTTGTTGTTCCTGTTCTCACATGTCTCCCCCTATCCTACAACATGTTTAACGTTGTCTTGTGGAATGTGCGTGGTCTAGGTCATCCCGTCAAGCGTCAAAAGGTACTTTCTCATTTATCCAAACTTAACACACATGTTGCCTTTCTACAGGAAACTCACTGTAATGATGTGGAATCACTTAAGCTTAAACGTCAATGGGTTAATCAGGTTACTTTTTCTCCTGCTGGTAATCGTCATGGTGGTGTTGCTGTTTTATTCCACAAGTCACTGAATGTGCAAATGTTATCAACTGAATGTGATTTGAATGGGCGATGGGTCTTGGTTGATGCCATTATATATCAAAAACAAGTCCCTTTCTTCAATATTTATGGCCCGGTTAAATCTGATCCCGAATTTTGGAAAAATATTAAATTGAAACTATCTTCCATCCCTAATCCCAATATAATCGTTGGCGGTCATTTTAATGATTGGTTAGACCCTTTTTCTGACAGAAAATCTAAATGTAAATTTAAGCCTGATAAATCTCACAAAGCCTTTCAATCCGCCATCTCCTCTCGCCCATTCTATGACGTATGGAGAACATGTAATCCTGATGTATATGAATTCATATTTTTTTCTAATGTTCATCATACTATGTCTCGTATTGATTATATTTTGGTTTCTAAATCACTACTCCCCTCCATCCAATCCTCCGAAATTGGTTCTATTTTTATTTCTGACCATGCCCCTGTGCTATCTACTTTTGATTTGTCTCTCAATAATTGCAAGCTAGGAAGTTGGCGTTTTAATAATTCCCTTCTTTCTGACCAATCCTTCATCGTAGAAGCAACCTCCTTCGTTAATGAATTTGTTTATTTTAATCGCTCCATAGATACCTCTGCTCATAACAATTGGGATACCTTTAAGGCCTCCTTTAGAGCCTTTACTATTGCCTATTCTGCTAGAAAGAAAAAGGCATTAAACACTAAGGGGCCGATTCCGATTCAGGCCGGAAATCTCTCCGAACGAGCCGGACCCGGAGAGATTTCCGACCGAATCGGACCCTAGCAGCCCGACCGAACGAGTACGATGCGTACGCATGCTATCGGACTCGATTCGGTCGGACTCCCATTGAAGTCAATGGGAGCCGGTCGTACAACGCGTACACGGGCTCCAATTGACTCAATGGGTGCGAGGCAAACAAGATAGCCCCCTACAGCGGGTACGCGTCAAATCGACTTGCGCCGTACATGCACAGGTAGGGGGGACCCATGGGTCCCCCCTGTGTGCGACTCGCGCGGCTATGCATGCAGGGGGGTCCGACACGGACCCCCAAAGTCCGGCTCCGACAGCTCTTTGGAGCCGGACGGCGCGAGTCGGTCGGACTGCTCGAGGCGCGCATGGTACTTGCCCGGTCGGGGAACGTCTCCATTGCGCGGTGCGAGTCGTGTCCGTGCGAGTCAGTCGGAGCGGTTCGGACCCGCGAATGAGTCGGTCGGCGATTTCGCGGGCCCTCGCATCGTACTCGCTCGCCCGGACGCATGTTCGAATCGGTCGGAAACAGGGCCTCCGAATCGGATCCGGTAAAGCCGAGTCCGATTCGGTGCCCTACCAGCCGAGATCGGAATCGGCCCCTTAATATCTATCAGCCCTTCAAAAGATAAAGATTTTAGAACATAATTATTTCTCTTCCAAATCCTCTTCAAGTATACAAGAACTGATTAAAGCCAAGTCTGCCCTGAACAAGATCGCTACGGTCGATGCTTGTAATATCCTTCTTAAAATTAAGTCTAAATATCATGGAGGCCAAAATAAGGCGTGGTAAAATGTTAGTCAATTATTTAAAAATCAAATCAGAATGAAACATTATTGGCCCTATTCGTTCTGAACTTAATAACAAATTATTATCCTCTGACTCTGAAATTGTGACTACCTTCCAATCTTATTATGAACTATTATATACAGAAGATACAACTCCTTCAGAACATGATCTTGAAACTTTTTTTCGGGAATACCCAAACCTCCTTCTATACTTGACATTTCCTTACCCCTTGAGAGGGATATATCTCTCCAGGAGATTACTGATGCTCTTAAATCTTTAAAAATGGCTAAAGCCCCTGGCCCGGATTGTTTCTCTGTTGAACTCCTCTCATCCTTTTCGTCCACTTTTGCCCCCAAATTACTAGAGCTTTTTAACTCATTTTTGTCTAATTCTAAAGCAAGTGGTTCCTTTTTCGAAGCCCTCATTGTTATTATTCCCAAACCAGACAAAGACACTACCCTTTGTAAAAACTTTCGACCGATCTCACTAATCAACTATGATTGTAAAGTTTTTGCAAACATTTTAGCATCTCGTTTGGACAATGTCATTCCACTCCTTATTAACCCTGACCAAGCTGGTTTTATTAAGGGTAGACTTGCATCTGACAATGCCAGAATGTTTTCCAACATTCTTGCCCTTGGGAAGAAATACCCCTCTCCTCTAGTTGCCCTCTCGCTTGATGCTGAAAAAGCTTTTGATCGTATAAATTGGCAATTTATGTTTTCTACTCTTCGATGGTTTGGTTTTGGTCATAAGTTTATTTCATTTATCAAATTGTTATATATTGAACCACGTGCTTGTGTGTTTGTTAATGGTCATTTTTCTCCCTATTTTAAACTACACGGGGGCACTAGACAGGGTTGTCCCCTTTCTCCATTACTTTTTTTCTTTGTTTAGAACCCTTTCTTGAACGTATCAGATATAATCCTGGTATAACTGGTTTTAAACTCAACTCTCATGAAATTAAGCTATCTGCTTATGCAGAAGATATCCTAATTTATATGTCCAACCCTTCCAATTCCCTAGACCCTTTTTTACAAGAGATTGCTTTGTATTCTAATCTCTCTGGGTACAAGTTAAATTTCTCTAAAACTGAGATTTTACCACTAAATGCATCCTGTTATCATTATATGTTTGATAAAACTAATTTTACCTGGTGTTCCCAAAAGATTAAATACCTAGGAGTATGGTTTTCCTCGAACATACATGATACATTAGTTCACAATTTCACTACCTTAAAACTTAAACTGCATAAGCTGTTATCATCCTGGTCTCCGTTATTTTTATCCTGGTGGGGTAGGTTAGACACCATTAAAATGATGATTGTCCCTCATGTTCTTTTTATGCTCTCGATGTTACCTTTTAAAATACCTAATTATTATTTCTCCCAGATTAACTCTATTTGTACTAAATTTCTCTAGAACAATAAGCGTGTTCGTATTACTTTAGCTAAATTAATTCGACCTAAAATGGAGAATGGTGTACGTTTCCCTGATTTTAAGTTATATCATACTGCCTTTTTAATCCGACAATTTTATGCTATGTCTAAGGATTATCATGATTCTCCTATTCCAACATGGGTTGTTTTTGAACGTTCATTGTTGCATGACTTTTCCTTTCAAGATGTTGTTTTTATGACTAATTGTACTTTCATTTCCAAATATCCAATTTTAAAATACTCACATCATTTATTACACTCTCTTTATACCCAAGGATTTGACTTTTATCAATCTTTTCTGACCTCTTCTATCTGGTATAACAAATGTATCAAATTTCGCTATAAATCTTTCAATTTTAAACACTGGAAAGAAAAGTGTATTTTTTATGTACATCATTTGATAGTAAATAACTCTATCATATCATTCCCTCAATTACAAGAAAAATTTGGTCTCCCCTACTCTTACATTCAACAATATAACCTATTATTTCCTGTACATCAAACCTTTCTATTAAACAGTAATTTTAAACCTGACGTTACTTCTGTTACCCCTACGTCATCCTTATTTAATATCTCTATGGATCCCACTCCAAGAGCTTCCTTTATATATAAAACTATGTCCTCCCCCATTGTTACAAGGAATCAATCCTCTAGTGAACTGTTGTGGGAAAATGATTTATCTCAATTACTATCTATTTATCAATGGAACTGTATGTGACGAAAAAACTTTAAGACCTCTAAAGCTGCTAATATTACTCAATCCTTATACTTTATATATAATAGAGTGGTTGTTACTCCCCAATTTCTTCATAAAATTGACTCTTCTATTTCTCCCTTATGTTGGTCATGTCTCTCCTCTGATGGTTCTTTGACACACCTACTTTATTATTGTCCTAAAGTACATGAATTTTGGAAAGCTATATGGTCTAAATGTTTATTGATTTTTTCATGTAATATTCCACTCTCTATTCACAATATTTTTCTGGGAACTTTATCTGCTGACTTTGACCATCTTCCCTCAAAAACTATTTTATTTGACCTTTTTATTGCTCTTGCCTTTCAAGTTATATTAACTTTGTTGGAAAGATAACTCTAAACTATCCTTTTTGGTCTGGTGGAACTTAATTTGTGATGAACATAGAATAGCTTCTGTTTCGTCTTCTTCGATATCTCAAAAGATTAAATCTGATTTATCATGGTTACCTTTTACTACTTTTCTGTCCTCACACTCATCTTTTTCCTAATACTTTTGTCTATTTTCATCTATCACTTTTTCTCTCTTTCTTTCCTCTCTCATCCTTTCCCCTTTTCCTCTTCTTTCTCCCCCTTTATAAAAAATAAAACAAACTGAACAGAATTTACACTTATGTAATATATATATCTACTATTTTGATGTATTTATTGTTATTGTTTCTCTCTTCTTAATAGTTTTTAATGGAATGGTACTTTTCTGATGTTATTATGAGATCTCTTGTTTAAATGATTTTGTTAATCTTGTAATTTTGCCTATTGCTCACATCTCTTTTAATCAGTGTGATGTTTTATCAATGTGTTTATATTCTCACTAAAAAATATTTAAAAAAAATAAATAAATAAGGTCTTATCAGAAGTCCAGTCCGGTTTCCATCCGGGGATTACTACTGTGGAACAATGTTTTAATTTGTATCTTTTAGCTGGAAAATATGTCCTAGCGAAGGAGGGGGCTCTTCATTCGGCCTTTATGGACCTTTCTAGTGCATTCGATATGGTACATGGCGCTGCATTATGGGACAAAATGGAACAATTGGGTGTTGAAAAAGAATTGTTAATCATGATAAAACGCTTACACTTGGAGAACTCTGTCTCGGCCCATTATGGGCCTTCAGATGAATCAACCCCTTTAATTAGAAGGCACAGACATATACGACAAGGATGTATCATGGCACCCTTTCTCTTCTTGCTATATATAAATAATGTTAGTAATTTTTTACTGAAAAAGGGCAAAGACATGCATAGGATGGGAAAGCGTCTAATTCCCATCCTATTGTTTGCTGATGATGCGGTTCTTATTTCCAGAACAGCTAATGGTCTTCAAATTTTGTTGAATTTGTTTTTATCTTTTATGGAGAGCCTGGACGTAAAGGTCAATTTTACCAAATGATATGTTATGACCTGTAGCTCAGCTAAGACAACACTTACGTCTTATTGGTTGGGGGCACTCAGCTTGCTAGAACTAAGACTTTTAACTATTTGGGCATCTTATTCAACTCTTCTCTTCCTTGGATCCCTCTATTTACTTTAAGAAGCCAACAATTGAGCAAAATAATCGAGGCAGTGTTTAGATTTGTGCATAAAAACTACACCAAAAGTCAGTTAAAGAACTAGCATACATCGATAAGAGGAAGTGTATCCCTGTAGGGGCTTACGGGGAAGGCGTCTGGGTCTACAGTAACTTGGATATCCTCCAACACATGTAAAACAGAATTTAGCTGTGGATTACTGTTGGTCCAAAGGATCATTGCATTCATTACATGCCATGAAAAGTTAGGTTTAGCTTATCTGAAAGATATGATGGGTCTTGCAACTCTGATTCTATGGATCAATTGTTGGGGTAAGCCGGAAGCAGGACTGGTGAGAGATTTCCTTGGGGACTGTCTTTTACTTGATAACATACTCCGAATTTCATGGTTTGCCTATGTAAAGAAAATGTTCTATTAGTTGGGAGTTCCAGAATTGTTTAATGACCCACAGAACATAATTTTAAGCTGCAAAGACAGAATTAAACCATGCTATCAGGAATATTGTATGTCACAATGGAGGGAAAATGCTGTTTTATGTTAGCTATAACTAGGTATTCTGCTATTTGCATATCCCCAGAGTTGGAGCCCAATTTAGTTTTTATAATGAACTCTACCCATGATTTTTATTTAACTCCTTTAAGGCTGAGCACAGTGCACTTGATTGCAGCTTTTCCCATGCTGGGTACTTTGTTTAGGACTTTGCCTCCCTGTCCTTGTGACAATGTTTCCGTCCAAAGCACGTGTCACTTTATGCTGTTCTGTACATTATACTCTGCTCCCCGATGTTTTTATTTGGTTCCTATTTTACACCAAGCTAATATTAGATCTTATAAGCTCGCATTGGTATTTTTACAGTGATTGGAGATGCCAGACACTTGCTACGCAACATTAAATTTTATAAGAAGTGCCATTATAATAAGGAACGGTATGAATCACAATCTTCAAGATGTTGTGATTATCTCTGGATGACTTATAGTTATGTCTTATTTTACATTTTAATTTTTCTGAGATTCTGTTTACAGAAAATGGAATTATTGTGAGGAATGAATTTGTTTAATTTTATGAAGTTTCTCCGTTTACTTGTCATACGTTTTATCACAGGTGCTTTGCAACTTTTCTATATTATGCATTTCTGATGAAATGTATCATAAGTATATGATTGTATAATTCTTTTTGTTCTTTGTTCTTTTATGGCTTTTTAAGCTGAATAAAGGTTGATTGACTGACTGGCTCACTAGACGTTTGGTATTTTTGTTCTGAGTATATGGGGGTTATTTCGATGTTGGGCAAAATTCCTTCCGCCCGACACCGACTCGGTCATGGGACCGACCGACACCTGGTCGTAGGTCCCAACCGGCCTATTATAATGCAACCGAAAACTGTTCGGTTGCATTCAACTTTTCTCAATGGGAACTCGTGTTACAGCCGTAAACCGGCTGTAACACAAGCTCCCATTGAGAAAAGGGAGGTGCAGTTCATCCCTGCACCCCATGGCAGGCACCTCAAGAGGCCTGCCACAAGGTGCAGGGATCAACAGGGGGGCACCACAGGTGCCCCCTCGGCCTCCAACCAGAGGCTGTGCACCAAAGGGGGCCCTGCTGGGGGCTCCCAAACACGATTTACGGTTTCCATGTCGGACAGTCCGGCACGGAAACCATGTCAGAAACCATGATCGTAATCTCAAGGGCGGAAAGACCCGCCCTTGAGATTACGTGCCGGCTTCGACTGGCGGACGGGCTCTCCAAGCTTGTTGGAAGCCAGCCAGAATGATTGGCCGTTTCCTTTCCGACCGCCTCATCATGATGAGGCGGTCGGAAAGGAAATCAAGCGGCCCGTTACGATGCGTCCCTAAAGGCGGGCCGTATCGTAATCGGCCCCTAGGTGTGCATACTGGACCCCCCTGCCTAGTTTTAAAATGACAGTGGGTTGCCTCAACCTTTTCTTTCCAGAATCACAATAGGCTGTTGCAAATTATTGTGATACAGAAATTTTGGACTTTGTATAGTCAGGATTTGCAGGCCTTTGTACAATTGTAAATAGTTCTCATGTTGAGTTCAAATCTTATGAAGATTTTCTAAAAGAAAATATTTATTAGTTTAAAAGTGTGCTTTATAGTAAAGGTTTCTTGCAAGGTTAACTTCTATTAAACAAGCCTTGGAGCTATATTTTCTACTTTTAACTTCAACAACTCTACAGTGTGCCTTTTGTTTAGCCACCTTTTAAGGAGGACAATATTTACCATATTTAGGGGAACTCTCAGATATGTAAACTGCACTAAAAATATCAAATAACAAGTCCTTTATCTGATTTAAAAATCCTTCTGATTCCTTACAATTACATTTATTAATTCAATTGATTCAACCTCTCCAATTCTTTGAAATTTTAGGCAATTGTTATGTAATACCCCTACCACTAAAATAGCAGTATTCCTATTTCCTTTCCCACATTTGAATGAAATAAGACAATGATCAGTCCAGCTATATAGTTAGAACCAAGTGGTTAAACCAAAAGCCACAAAAGCATTCAGCAAAATTGTTATGTGCTTAGTGCATAAAATTCAATTAACATCACAAACAGGAAAAAGAGAGAGTGAATGAAAACTCGCCTGACTTTATATACCAAACAGCAAGAGCGGGTACCCTGTTTACCTAACAAGAGTTCCTATAGAGTCTCCAACCCACAGCAATAAGGGGGGAACCCCTCAGGGTAAAATTTAATTAAGTCAAATACAATTATCTGTGAATGCTTCTGCAGGCTATTGAATCGTCATCCATCTAGAGATTTAGAAGACCTTCCAGAAATACGGTTGTTTCCTAAGATAACAAAACCAATGACAATAAATTGATGATTCCTTCTAGTCTACTTTATTTGGTGGGACAATAGTGCAGTTACCATCGGAACTGGTAAGTTATGACCACACTCTTGTCATTAAGCCACTATTGAGATGCATTGCCATGCTAAACAAATCTTTACTAACAAAACACATTCCAAAGTACCATAATATGTCTGATTTAATTGTTCCACAATCACAATCAAAAAGTAAGGCAAAGCATGAGTTTTCAGAAAGATATTAAAGGAGCACAAAGCCTTATATTTAAGGCTCCCAGTTATCAATTTTTACAGACAAATACAAACAGAGAAGCATATATTTTCTTATCTGTATTTATTTAGAAATTTATATAAGAACAGAAATTAGGTTGTTTTTGAGTGATTCTAAGTGTTGTCAGTCATAGGCCAAAAGCTGTGCAGATTGATTGATAAAGGAGCTACAAGAGCAAACGTTTCCTAATGATGCATGAACAACTGTAGATGTGCATAAGACTGATACTACAATATGCATGTTATCATAATAATGTATTGATTTACAGCTATGTTCATTCATATCATTGAAATCTGTTAGGCATTCAAGTATGAGTGTACATTTATTGGTTAAATAAAAGTGGAACTTTACTAGTTTCAACTTCACGTTTTTACAGAACCCAAAGTAAATACGAATGAACACAGATATATTTAGCAAAAAATAAATATGGATAAATACAGACGGAAATGGCAAAAAGAAATCCTAAAACAGTGGTCAAAAATTTGGGAGTCCGCATAGACCAGAAACTCACGCTAGGAGAGCATGCCACCACTTCTGCAGGGGCATGTTTTCACACACTTAGCCTACTAAGGAGAGTTTTTCCTTTTTTACCTTCCTCTCCACGGAAAATGTTGATCCAGGCACTAGTGTTAAGCCGCCTGGACTACTGCAATGCCTTGTTGGTTTCAGCCAACGAAGCTTCTTTAAGCAAATTGCAGGTAGTCCAGAATACTGCGGCCCGCCTAGTAGCCAATGCCCCTCCCAAAACGGCATCTTTACCCCTTCTGCAACAACTACATTGGCTCCCAGTGCGGAAGCGGATTAAATTCAAAATCTGCTGCACTGTTTTCAAAGCTCTCTATGACCTGGGTCCTAATTATCTATCTGACAAATTTGTAAGGTACTTACCTTCCAGGTCCCTACGGTCAGGATCTAAATCACTTCTTTGTACCCCTCGGTTCAAAAAAGCTTGCATATGTGGCAAAGCCTTTTCTCATCTTGCCCCCCTTTTTTGGAACCAACTTCCCCTTCACTTACGTCAATGTCCAGACTACTTACAATTTAGAAAGCTGCTAAAGACTTACCTGTTCTGATGTGTGTATGCTTGGCTGAAGTTAGCAGTCCTAGCGCGGAGATACCCCTGACGGGGTGATTCGGGCGCTATATAAATGATTAAATATCAAATATCAAATACCATAAACCCAGGAGCCCTACTTATATTTGTACATGTCTGTGAGTCAATGTACTGAAAAGGGATCTTCGAGGATGCCCATTCTTGGACTGGCCAATGAAACAAGCCTAGGTCTAAGGAAAGCATCATTACCTGTGGTGTTTATTTTGCTTTTATAAGGATATGTTAAACTCCACTGCTGCTCTATGTATTGGTACAGAGAAGTGCTGGATCATCAGAAATAAAGTCCCAGCAGCCACCCTCCTTGCTCACAAAAGGCCAAACTCAATAACGATCCCTCACTGCAATATCATAAAAATGTTCATCCTCCAAATATTCCTCATTATGGGCCTGATTCACAAAGGGCCTCCGCATGTGTGGCGGAGGCCCCGCAGTCCTGGGGGAGTTTCCGCACTTGGGGTGGAACATCCGCAATGAGAATTCTCATTGCGGTATATCTGCCCTGAAAGCGGAGACTACCCCAGGACTGCAGGGCCTCCATCACGAGTGCCGAGGCCCTTTGTGAATCAGGCCCTATGACTTTGGTTGTTCGGTGTCAATATATTATTCTTGTAAAGAGAAACAATTTTCTGCACCTTAATATATTTTCAAACCCTCTTTAAGAATGGCACTGAAATAATTCTAGATATTTATGGAACTTTGACCCAATTGGTTTTTCTCCTTTGCGACATACCTAAAAAGAAACTTCTTTATTGCCAAGAAAAGGGAACTAAAGTGAGAAATTCAACATGGTGAAAAGGAAAAGGGTTGAGATATTTGTCAATAATGCACAAGTGCAGCTTTGTGCTTGTATGTGGATGTACAAATAGTAGTACCACTAAATCCTTGCATGTAATCAGCTGTGCTCTCTTGTTCCTGGCCTCTACAATTTCTTTGCCACTTTCCATTCCTCATCTGTGCCATAGTTTCCGCTCCTGTCCCATCTATCAATGTAATGGAGGAGATGCTTGTAAAGAACAAATAAATTCAAAGTATTTTTTCATCTAATTGTATAATTATTACTGTGATGTTATCCATGGTGGGTAAGAGCATCTGACATTGAAAATACAGTTGCAACGTTCTATTCTGGTGACACCTGCACTTTTGCTTCCCTCCCCCACACACCAGCCTTATGTGTGAAAAATGCAAATTGCTACCACTTTATCTCCAAGATATATGATTTTTATTGTGAAATGTCTCCCTAAGGTATAGATCTAGATTTTCAATTGTTTACTATAAACAAGAAATAGCCAACATTTGATGATGTGTTGATGGAGAGCAATGGCATCTGCAGCGTATGTTATGGCTGATTTGGTTCAAACGTCTCCATTAAAAATATGTGACACAAACAACATAAGGGTAGTAGTAGGTTCACAACTTTCATCATAGGTATGGGCCTACAAGCTATAACACGCTTAATGTGGTTGTCTTAAAATCCAGGGTTGAGTCAGTGGGAGCATCAGATGGGGGCAGATGATGGCCACCTTAAAGGAACAGAGTGAGAAATGGCCTTGCTTGAATTATGTATTGGTTTCCCTCAGGGAAAATGACCTAGTTCAAGCCATAAGACTGGAACTGATTAAGATTGTGAAATGTGATTTGAAGTAGGTGAAGAAAAGATAAAGCAAGGCATTACCATTTTGTATGCACTGCAGCCCAGAAGGATTCAGAGAGGGGCTCGGAAAACGGCAGCCATGAATAAGGGAAGGAAGAAGGTGGACAGGTATGTTGCAGGTTACCGCAACGCAACGGGGATTGGAGTGATTAGACACATGGACATTGTGTATGACTGTCCAGTACTGTTTCGTCCTGATGGTGTTCACCTTGCAATACTGCGTAGCAGCTTATATTTGGAGACGTTTACTGAAATACTGAAGGACTGCACGGGCAAGCAAGGCTAAAGGGGACGGTACCCCTTCCAGGTCCCTACGGTCAGGATCTAAATCACTTCTTTGTACCCCTCGGTTCAAAAAAGCTTGCATAGGTGGCAAAGCCTTTTCTCATCTTGCCCCCCTTTTTTGGAACACCTCTGGGAAGGGGTCGGCTTCTGTGAGTGGTGTAACGGTTCAAAGAAAGAGATCTGATTAACAGGTTAAAGAAAGAACAGAAGGAGTAGGGGACAACGAGAGAAGGAAAGATTAGTAAAGATCTTTATTTAGTTTTGATCTTCATTCAGTTAGTCCATCAATCAATAGGTTTACAGAAATCTCATCAAAGAATATCGGTTAGATCAATTCATCAAGCGAATCAAATGCGTTTAAGCGTGCTCCATAACTGAATATGTTCCCTATTCAATAAATCAAAATCAGAGATTTAGGCATTAAGAACCCATGAAGAGATCGAAATAAAATGGAAAAGAGTGAAATCAAAGAAGCATAAATCTTCAAAGTCAAACCAATGTAGCAGAACTACCCATAAAGAGTAGTTCACAAGACTCAGTTGAGTCTTAATAAATCCAATTAGATCAGCATACAGTTTCAGTAGCAAGCTGTCAAATCAAAAGCAAAGTAACGCAAGGAGGGGAAATAGCAGCAGCAGTAGCCACAACCGTCAAGAGTCTGAGTCTGGGGCAATCCTCCAAGCAAAAGCGTTGAAACTACCTAGGAACACGCAGTAATATAAAAGTCAAGAAAACATATCGAAAACATTGTAGCAGGATTCTTTTCCATGAACCAATCGAGAGAGAGAGTTCTTTGGTAAGCAGGTTCAGCTCCTCTGTTCCCACGAAATACATACGGATTAAACTTTTTATCATATTGTTAGCTACAGATAGTCTTACATGTTAGATTCTGGAAACATCAGGCATAGTTCCCATAGGCCTTAAACGCAGATCGACCATCCACAAATAAGTTGGTTTCACTGCGAGAACAATGAACTACTAACTAAAAGGCAAAATCACTGTTAGGTAATGCATTCTTTTACACTAAACAACAGTCATTATTGATTAAATGCACAAGCTTTCTTATTCAAATATTATATGAAACATAATAAAATCGGAAGTTCATGACATTCAAGAATAAAATGATGCTTAATAAGTAATACATTTTGTTGAATGAGAATATTCCACTGTTATGACAACATCTCTAAGCATGTCACTCTAAGGTCAAGCCTCTAAATCAGGTTGTGCACATTTCAGCAATGTTGAGCTTCTTTCTAACCAGCAAAAACTTGTCAGGGTTTTTCTGCGGCCTACATGACTAACAACGATTGCCTACTGTGAATTAGCACATTTCAAATGAGTGTCAGTTTAACATTAACATTAAGTTTTACCTTTTATACGGCACATTTAGCATACTACATTAATTAATTTTTTGTTCAAATTTTTAGACTCTGTTAATTGTGTGGCATAGCCGAAGGTTGCCAAATATGAGTTTAACTTAGTCCAGTTTTAAAGAAGCCTTTCACACATATTCAAGCGTGCCTATGGTATTTCCTCACCCAAAGTGTGCCCAGGCATCCTCCTTGTCCTGGGGAATTGGGAGAAAGAGTGGACAGACACAACACAATGACATGTCCACTGTGCAGCCTAGATGTGTCATTTTGTCTTCAGTGCTGCTGGCTGCATTCACTTGCTGCAGTGACTGACCATCATTTCACCTTGGTACAAGATAAGTTGCTTTTGAGGATTGAGGTCGGGCAAAAAGATTTTTATTGTATGAACCTCTCCCAGAAGGCAGACCATACATAGTACGATAGGGCTTCTAGTTCAGCCAAGAGCAACCTCCTTAGTGCTCATAAAGCCTGCTAGAGCAGACTACAAACTATCCTTAAAACAAGCAAAATCTACTTGGGATACTGCAATTTGGAGCGATGTTTTGTCTGCAGCACGTTCCTTGGGACCAGGTAGCTTTCTGGCATATAATACCACACGGCGCCAAGACAAATAAGATGTAACCTGAATCACACATTTTCCCACAAGATGGGTGAACCATTTACAATTTTTATTTAGTCGCTCCCCTCTGCCCCCTGCGAACCCCAAGCTCTCTGGTTTCATGCTGATCCCCATATCCTGCAAGTCTTCTTTTAAACCAGGTGCTGATAAAGATAGATGGGCATTTACAGTGGCAGAAGTGACTATGGCCATTAGATCTCAGGACGTAGGAAAGGGGCCCGGGCTAGATCAAATACCAGAGGACCTCTTTAAGTCCAAACTGGTCATCTGGACACCCTACCTTACACACGTTTTTAATGCCATCTAAGCAGGAGGTGTGATCCCAACTTCATGGAAAGGGGCAGAGCTTATTCCTATACATAGGAAAGGCCCAAAGTCTGATCCAGCCAACTACCGCCCAATTAGTCTCATTGATTCAAGCAAAACATTTTTTAGTAAGCTTCTATTAGATCAGCTCTTTACCTGGGTCGATGGAAATAACATTTTAACACAGTTTCAGGCTGGATTTTGTCCCAAAAATTAGCACAGTCAACCACGTTTTTAAGTTCCAGTTAATAAGATGGAAAGAAGTAGACATAAAAAGGGAAAGCCTCTATGTCGCTTTTGTTGATGTCAAGGTGGCATTTGGCATGGTCCCTAGTTATAATTAATGGCCATACTAGGTGACCTAGGGCTTCCCGGCCCACTATTCAAAGTGCTTGCTAGGCTCCACCATGAAAGTTTTGCACAAGTAAGATAGGGTATCAATGATGAAAATATCGACCCCTTCAAGGTCGCAAAAGGAGTCAGGCAAGGATGCGTCCTCACCCCCATGTTGTTCCTACTCTTTATAAATGGCTGCATCGATTACCTTTTGGGTTGTGACAACGACTCCCCTGTTATAGGGGGAACCAAAATACCCGCCCTACTATTACCAGACGATACATTATTAGTGTCAAAACCCCCCAAGGGCCTAGCTACCCTCTTGAGTAACTTCAATATATTCTGCCTAGATTGCAGATTGGCAATTAACACGAGTAAGACAAAATTTATGGCCGTCCATCCCATAGAGGCTTTAGAGGAGGGGAGGGGGAGGAGTTGGAGAAATTGCAAGATTTTGATTATTTTGGCATTCGCCTCTCCAGTGCTAATACTTGGGGTACCCAGGTTACCAAAAGTACCCTTATATTAAAGCACAGGGCGGCAGCCATCTTAAAATTTGTAAACAAGACCTTGTTTCACCCAATTTCCCCCCTTCTTGAGGTTTGGAGGGCCAAAACAGTAGCTGTTGCAATATACGGAGCAGAAATCTGGGCATACGTTAATTTAAAAGCCTTAGCAGTGGCTAAGAATACATTTCTAAGAGTAATCCTTAAATTGTCCAAGAGTATGTCATTGATTTTTAAACATGATCTAGGTCTTCATTCTATTGCCCCCTAGTGCATCTGAAACCATCTTGTACTGGATACAGATTTGGCCACTCCTGAGCAGGCAGAATATAGGGAGGGTCTACGAGATGTCTTAGATAAATCACAGAAAGGAGTTTTGCTACCCTGACTGGACTATGTAAAACAGTCCTTATACTCTATGAATCTACACGAGTATTGATTGTCCCCTGAAACAATTTCATCTTCCGCTAATAAGAAACTGAAGGCCATCTATTTGTAGCTCGAGGAGGTTAAATACCCCAAACAGGTAGGTTTGGGCCCAATGACTGGTTGTTTTATAGCATTCAAGCCTATCATGCACTTCGAAAATTATATGAATGATATCAATCCCTCATTCACAAAAGCTCTTTATATAAGGTTCAGGCTAGGTACACTATCACTTGCTACCTTTACTGTCAAATGGAATAGTCAACAAGGAGGTACTAAGGTATGTCCTGTTTGTAGAAGTGAAGAAGAAACTGTCGACCACCTCTTCTTTTTTTGCCCTAGCTACTATCAGCAGCGTAGGCGTTAGATTGATCCTTTGTGCCGACTTTTAGATGTTGCCCAATATAGGGTGGCGTTAAGATTATGTCTCCCGTCATTGTCTTCTCCATTGCTCAATTTGGCTTAAAAGTTGGATCTCCTACCCTTATTTTCTCTTCCTGATGCAAACCCCCCTCCCCCCATTGTGTATCATGGTTTAACTGATTTTAGAACTTGTGTTTTAATTATAATGCAAGCCAGAGCACTTGCACTTTATTTAGCCAGGCTGTCCTGCGAGTCAGGGTAGGACCTGTAACCCCAATTATATCCCTGTATCTATAACATCTCTGATCTACAATGGACATATTCCTATGCACGATGTGTTAGTTGTGGTATCAATGTGTCTAGTATTGCATTTTATTAGAGATTCTGCTTTTTAAGTTTATTAGTCTAGTCTATAGCTATATGTTAATTGCAGTATGCATGCGCCTAGTAAGGCATTTTATTACAGTATCTGCTTTTTAAAGTTTGTTATTCTGGTCTGAATCTTCTACAAATACATATATTTCAGCATGACATATATAAACTGTACTTATCGGCATGACGGACCACATTAGGTTTTTGTCTATGGTCAAATGTTTGTACATCTGTTTTGTGTCAATAGGCCAAGAGGGGATACTTCTAAGAATACTTTATGCATGGTATGCGTATATTCTTTTTAAGCTGACAATTTTGTGTTTCTGTTTTTTAAAGATATTTTAATTGTTTTACTTTTATGGTCATTGGCCGAAATAAAGTGAATAAAGGATTCCAAGGATTCCAGGTATGTATATGTTTAATCGCTGGGAGCAAGCAGTATGATGAATCAAAGAAAGAGTGTTGGTTAGGAAGTAAAGAGAAGAAAGGGCACAGTGGGGAGAAAGAAGGAAATGTAAATCTAGAGGTAGGCCTGTAGTGGGCCAGCCAGACAAACAATGGGAAGCATTAATATCCAGGTGTAAGAGTATGTGGGCTGTAAGACAAGACGTTTTTTTGAAGTTCGAGATCAAGAAAGAGAGGGAATGGTCGGGTAAATAGCAAAGTTTCACTGCTATATTGAAGGCCGCCAGCCAAATAGTAAATAATATCTACTATTTAGTCAGCGGCCAAGTAAATAGCAGAGAAAATTCACTATTTACTCAGTGGCCGGTTAAATAGCTCCTACCACTTAATCTTTGCTATATTGTCTAGGAAAATTGTGACTTTTTTTTAGCTGTTTGCACTGCCATGGGCCAAATAGTACATGATCTCTTTTATCTAGTTGGCAGCCTGTTAAATAGTGAAGCTTCTTTGCTGTTTTCATGGCTGCTGGCCCAATAGTACATGATCTCAGCCATTTGGCCAGTGGACAGGTAAATAGTGAAATATTTTTATTTGCACGTCCGCTGGCTTAATAGTACATGATTTCTGCGATCTAGTCATTGGCCGGGTAAATAGTAAAGCTTCTTTGAGGTTTGCACGTACACCATCTAAATAGTTCATGATTTCTGCAACCTAGTTGGTGGCCGGGTAAATAATGAAGCTTCTTTTATGTTTGCACACCCGCCGGCCAAATAGTACTTGAGCTCTGCAATTTAGTTGCTGGCTGGGTAGGTAGTGAGCTTTCTTTGTTATTTGCACAGTCATCAGTCAGATTGTACATAATCTCTGCTGTTTAGTCAGAGACTGGGAAAATAGTGAAGTTTCTTTGCTATTTGCATGCTGTGGGCAAATACGATATAATCTCTGCTATTTATTCGGAGGATAGATAAATAGTGAAGTTTCTTAGCTGTTTGCATGGTTGCCATTGAAATAGTCCATGATCTCTACTATTTCAGTGTGCAGCTTGATAAATAGTGAAGTTTCTTTGGTGTCTGCGCAGTCGCTTGCCAAATGGTACATGATCACTGCTATCTAGCCAGCAGCCCAAATAGTACATCATCTCTGCTAACTAGTCGGCAGCTGCTTAAATAGTGAAGTTTGTTTGCTGTTTGAACTGCAGCTGGCCAAATAGTACATCATCTCTGCTATCTAGTCAGCTACCAGGTAAATAGAATAGGTGGGCGAAACTCGCAGAATTTGACTCCACAGAATTCTGCAGAGTTACGTAAAAACTCAGCGAGATTCCAAGGAGTTCCACCAATGGGTGGAAATCGGCAGGCTAGAATGCTCATGCTGTGATTTAGCGCTGATGGTGGGTGGCACCAGGCGGCACGCCGGAGGGCGCAGCCACTCGAGCTGATTTTGCTGCTGCTCGAGTAGATTTTCTACTCTACCAGAAGCCTTCTGACAGCAAATGGTCATGATCGCCTGCAGTAGAAAAATCTTGCCAGATGTCCTCCTAGCACCTGGAATCAGACTAGGGGACCTCAAATCTTGCTCGCCAACTTACCGTCCTGGTGCAAGGAAAAGGTCCGCTACGAGTCGATTGGTGGAATTTGGACAGAACTCCACATTACAAGGGTAACGCAGAATTGCCAAAATTCTGCCAATTTCAACTGAGAAATTGAATATTTCAACCACCTCTAGTAAATGTTGAGAATTTTTTTGCTATTTTCACGGCCTCCAGCCATATAGTTTGTTATCTCTGCTATCTAGTCAGCAGTCGGGTTAATAATGAAATTTGATACCTATTACATGGCTGCTGGTTAAATAGTGCATAATCTCTGCTATTTAGCCAGCAGTTAAATATAACAGCAGAAATTCACTATTTACCCGGCAGCCAGGTAAATAGCCAGTACCATTAAAAATGTATGACCCTTATTCTAAGATGAGTGATATTCTCGGAACAGATTATGCACGGGAAAATAACAATAGCAGTTTCAGTATTTACAGGCATGCAATTTGCACACCATGCAGAAAGTGGACTTGGGAATAATGGACAAATTCAGCATGTGTTCCTCTGTTCTGAGAGGCACAACTTGCTGCTTACACGGTTTTCTCCAGGATTTGCCTGTCAAAAATTGTGCGGACAAAACCCATTGGATCCGTAATTTGTGCCAAGCTGGAATCCCATTTCTAGTGTAAACTTATGTTTGTGCACTAAATTGGATTCGCTACTAACTCTGAGGGAGGGCTTTTGAGTCAAGTTTCCAAAGCCATTTACCCATCTAGGTTCAATGTAGGTGAACAAACAGCCAGATTTATGTCTGTCATTTCAAGTTTGAAGTCTACAAGAATTGAACTTATACTCGGAAATTGATTTACTAATATTTAAATCACTTAAAAAGACACCACAATGTATTTTTAAATGGGCCTAAATCTGCTGCCATGGGCGGGGACTGGGCATTTCCGGATGGTGATACTATGGAAAGCTTGTGAACACCCACAAACATATAAGTATGTGGGTATGCCACACCCTCTGCATGCTTTTCCTGACTTAAATATGGCCAGAGATTTACTACTATCAAGGGCAGCTGTAAATCATTACCAAATGTGGAAAATGAGAAGGAAAAACAGCAAAAATTGGTAAGGGTGCAGGTGAAGGTATTTCTACATTTGGAAAAACTGTAGAGCAAATATCAGGATGTGCGGTGCAACTGCACCTTTGCGCATCAGTTAAACACTTATAAATGTATAACATGTGCATTTACACCTGTAAATGTTTGTGAAGGCTCTTGGCTCTATAGATGCATTTAAAAAATATATTTAAAAAGCAATCACAGACATGGTGGTCTGCTGACCTCTGCAGGCCACCATCCCTGCAATGGCCATTAATCGTATTGAGACTCAATTTGCAACCTACATCATGAATACTGTAGAAGCTTCCTAGGAATAATCCTGGATATTTTCTTTGGAAAATTCTCCAGTAATAATAAATGATATCCAGATGTAGGTAAATCTACATAAGTAAACATATGTTTTTGTGTATCATGCCACTTCTGCCTGTACTGAATGAACACTGACTCAGCTTGAATTATTGCACTATTTCCATCTCCTAGCCCAGCACCTCTCAGCAGTGGCAGCCAGCCGAAGAAATACATAATGACCCGATTACTTACCGGAAATCTACATTACTCCTGCGGTCAAAACACCTTGTGACTTTTATTTCTACTTACTTTCATAGGCACATTCACAAATGCATAGACAAAGATGGCAGATAAGAGCACAGTGCCCATTTCCCTGTCTGATGCTCCACCATCGACCAAATATAACATCACTATCTGCTTATGTAGCATTCAGCAGAATTCAGGCCTGATTCCCTCTAGAAGCACCGGTGCCCTGGGAGCTGCTGTTCCCATGGGGCTGTGGGATGCCATGAATGACAGCTTTTGATTAGGCTGAAAGATGGGAGAGGGAAGGGAGTCAGCTGTGAACTGTCGCTAGCATCCTCCTCCCTGGCTGCAGAGGTGATCAATGGCGCATAACCTAATGTTCAAATCCATTACTCACCCATCTTTGCCAGGAATTAGAGCATGTCTGCGAGAAGGAAAGCTTTCTCACAGTCAAGTTCAGCAATTTACAATTCTGCACCTCCTAATATAGCCCTGCAGTACTGTGGAAACCCAAATACAACCAGGCAGACATGCCTCAATTTAAATGTTTGATCCGTGAATATCAATAACCCTGGAGAGCATAACAGTGTGATTGGAGAGCACGCCCACAAAACATGCACGAGGAACTGTTTATTGCTTTATTATTCATGAAGGTAGAAAGTGTTGCTTCAATGAAAAGTATTCAGGGGCAGATTTACAATAAACTAACGCAGCACGGCGCAGCAAGTCATTTTGCTGCACCGTGCTGCGTTAGTTTGGAAAGCACAGCGATGCAACATATTTACAACAATATGTCGCATCTCTGTGCTTCCCCCTGCGCTGGCGCACAAACAGCTGCCATGCGCCGGCACAGGCAACCTTGCACCATGGTGCAAGGATGCCTGCGTCGTGGGGAGATTGTTTTTGTTCAGGAAGGGTTCCCTTCCTGAACAAAAACAATCTGAAATGCCGTTTTTAGGTTGAGCCTCGAGTAGCGCGCAAGCGCTGCTCTGCGAGACTTTATGTAAGGGGCTTCTGAAAGCTGACCACACGCTCGTGCACAATGGCCTTTTCCCTGCGGTTACCCGCAGGGCCGTTTCTGTTTGCAATTATCGTGCCCAGACGCAGGCTCGATAATTGAAAACACATGGCCATTGTGCACGAGCGTGTGGTCCGCTCAGCAGGCTGCCGCGCTCGCTCGCCCCCGCTGCTCTCTTCCCCGCTCATGTCTTGTTTCTTGATGCCTCGTGGTATATACAAATACAATCCTGCAACCGGAAGCCAGCTCGCCAGCTTACTAACCGTGGGCACATTGTGTCGGTTTCTAGTGCACAAGAGCCAGGATTTGTGCAGGAACTGGTTGGTCTTTTTATTGTGTCTGCAAGTTTTATATCGTTTTAACGTAACATAATCTGCTATATGAAGCAGCCATCATCCGTGGTCCCGGGGACGCAGGCGTTTGCTGGGAATAACAGCACCACAAGTCGCGAGGCTTCGGTTGCTAAGGCGATGCTGGCAATACAGCAAGGGGGTGCCGCCAGGCCGAGCCCCCGACGGCTGGCATCAATCGCAGCTCTAAGCTGAGCTATGCTGGGCGCTGCACGGTGCCCCTGGCTTCATCCACTCCTCCTGGGCAGGGCGCGGGGCGTATTCCTGCAGCTACACAAACCCTGCCGGCTGCAGGGCTCCGGCCTCTCAGCTGAGAGGAACGCAAGCCGCGGCGAAGTGCCAAGAAACAATATGGCAGCTGACATGAAGGCCTTCTCGCGCTTTTACACGTCACTGAAAGCATGCATTCTGTGTGTTGTTTTGCATGACGGATAGTTTACCTTTCTTTGCCCAACCAACGTTTATGTGCACGTCATCACGTGGTTCAAGTGTACATGTTTGGTGATAGCAATGAGGCCAAACGTTGCATTTTAAACACCGCGCTGCAGTCCTCCGATGAAAAAATAAAAGGTAATCCAAGTTTAAATCGAATAAAAGCTGAATATAAAAATGCTGCGCCAGTCTGGGTGCCCAATTACATTCTTCCGGTATCACTGGAAAGGCAGCTTTTTTTAACAGAACAATAACATACAATTATAGTCAGTTACCAAAGGCTATATATTTGCCGCCGACCTCGTGTGTCTGAGGATCCTTAAGTCAACTGACAGTAATCATCCGTCACGATAAATACACAAGCGATATTGACTCAAACAACCAAAACGCTGTTAATGTTATTAATGGGCCACAGTGAGAGCCCAGTATGCACAGCCTTTAGGAGCCCGCGGCATACACCGCAGCCAGCCCTGCAGCAAACACTGCAGCTAGCCCGCAGCATACACCGCAGCCAGTCCAGCAGCATACACTGCAGCTAGCCCGCAGCATACACCGCAGCCAGTCCAGCAGCATACACTGCAGCCAGCCCCGCAGCATACACTGCAGCCAGATAATGGTTTGTCACTGGCACCTTACAGACACGGAGTAAATGCCACATGCACCCCAAGCATGTAAAAGGACTGCTGCCATACCGTAACCTGCCCGCTCCTATGCACCGCATTTCTGGACTACATTTGCCTCAGTTATCACCTCTTAAGGGTTGGTATATGTTACCAATACTCTGGCTTGAGTGAGCAGCAGCCTGGCAGACAGGTAAATTATGCTTCATATTGTTTTTAAAATATGTTTATTTGTTTTATTGATTCCACATACAACGTAACCGGATGCACCCTGGCAACCCGACAGTAATAAACCGTACTGGAGGCTAATGCACAGTGTAGCAGCCCAGGTTACAGTCATAGATTGAAATTTTTGCAACACAAGAGTCACAGAAATAAGCGCTACTGAAATCATTACTGGCCATAAGCAGTCAAGGCCCAGTCCCATCTCCAACAAGGTCCAGCCCTACACCCTCCAGGCGCCCCACGCTTTGCAGAACTTTCGGTGACACCATCTGCTCGCATGTGTAACCTTCTCTGCGGCCATATAATATCCACCCCGTTCCTCCATTCTCTTAGTGACCGGACCTCCGGCACCCCTAGTGTCTGGCACCGTCTCTCTTTGCACGCACCAAACCCACTTTGCTAAAGAGAAGTTTGGCCCGGGGACATTCACATCCGTCGGGATACCCAGGAGGACGTACTTCGGCTCAAGTGCGACTTCAACCCCCAGAATATTGCGCACTTCACGCACTATTAATACTATGCTTCATATTGTTAGCAACATCCTGGAATATTTAGCAGCGTATACTAAACTTATCCTGACATATGACGGCTGCACCTGGCACACAATGAAGATCACATAGGGGCATTGTAAAACAAGCATTGGCATAGCCAACAGGTCTCGCCTTTGGGACATTATAAGTGTTTAGCCATGCAACAGTTGATGTTGCACCAAGGATATTGTGCTGCATAATTAAATACTTATAAGGTCCCAAAGGCGAGACCTATTGGCTATGCCAATGCTTGTTCAACTTCTATGTGTGCTGCAATAGCACACTTAGAAGTTGAAAAACAGCATTCTTTCAATGATTGTTTTTGTTCAGGAAGGGAACCCTTCCTGAACAAAAACAATCATTAGAGGTGATTTCCTCTTTCAATGTGTGCTGCAGAATGCAGCACACATTGAAACAGGAAACAAAAAGGAGGAAAAATGAAAACATTTCTCCTCGTTGCGCCTCGCTACGCCTCCCCTGGGGAGGCGTAGCATTGACACGCATTTCCAGATTTAGGATTCCTCGTAAATCTGGAAATGTGTCTCGTTCCATGGGTGTTGCGTGGGAACACCCACAGCAATACCCCTGGAACGCCCCTTCCACGCAAAGTACTGCGTGTGAAGGGGCCATATTTACAAGGAGAGGAAAAGTCACGCAGGGTGGCTTTTCCTCTCCTTGTAAATATGGAGAAGTGGAATGCACCTCCAGTACGTCACAAAAAGTGACGTACTGGTGGCGCAGGGGGCTTGTAAATCTGCCCCTTAGAGTATTGAGGCCCCATTTGGGGAGTGAATGGCTATGCCTTCGGAACTTCCTTTGGTGGCACACTCCCTGAGTCCCCTAGTTTTCACATTTCCTGCAGCAGCAGGGAGGAAGTGACGTCTGTCAGGGAGAATGTCTGAACAGAGTTTACTGTAAGTGCCTCCAATCGTGTTTTTGCCGGGCTCTCTCCACGCTGAAGTTGGCTGCTTGTGGGGAAGGAGTGTGTGCTTAACATTTGGAGTTAGAACGTGGGGAAATATGATGGAGAATGGACTATGATGTCACCTGCAGGAGGAAGATTAGAGTAATATGGGGAAAATGTATGCAATCCAGTAAGCAATATCTGGTACACTATATAGTATGGACCAAAAGGCAGCAGTGGATCATTAAGAGGAACAAACACAGGTTTATTCCCTTCACCTAGTGAAATAAGGATTAAGGCCAGCAAAGACATAACATCTATGAACACGGTCACTCTAGGACCCAGGGGAATCGGGCTTACCCTGTAGTGCACTTCTATTAAGTAAGTTAGGCAGGATCACATGTATTTCTGTGCTGGGTGCCGATGAATTTGTCCTCGCAGTAGAACAACTTTGTAGACGCTGAGTCCCCTGCAGTTGCAAAGAACCAGAAAGGACAGATTGCACAGTGATTGTTGGTTATGGTGATGCAGACTGGCCCACAGCCAGTGATAGGTGGGAGTCTAGAGAGCAGAAGGATCGGTAGCTGGCAATCCCAAACTGATGGATAGGAGTTTCAGGTGAATTTTCAATGGCAGGAGGATGTGAGGGAAAAAAGAAATGCAACATGACAACCTGACAAGGAATTAACACTCCAAAATAATGCTGATGTTGAAAGAACAGTTTGGCAGTCTCTCCAAAGGCAAACAGCATTTCTACCCATAGGTGAGAAGGGTAAGCGCCTCCCTATTGAGAAGAAGGTAATCAGAAAGCTCTTTGGTCTTTGTAGGTCAGTCCACAAGGCAGCATGCAAGATGGCATATGATTCCTTTGCTGAAGAGGGTGCAGTGCTGTGAACTTACTGCAATCCAACCGAGGTCCAGTCATTCTGCGGCATCCTCTTGGATTGTCGACCTTCAGCATGATGTACAGGAGAAGAGACAATCACTGTCTCCAAAGTTCTACATACTTTCTTCTCCGAAGATTAGTTCAAGCCATAACAGTGATCCATAAGGAAAGGCAGGACACCCTAGCAAATGTTGCAGGTGCTCACCGTGGGGAGCTCCCTTCTCCTGGTCTGGGCGGAGAGTTCTGGATTGTTCTAGTGATGTCAAGAGTTGACCTACCAATCGTAGCCAATCATTTCATTTCAATAACTCTTTCACAATTTGGTCAGGAGGCTCTGGTTATTGATAAAGATTTTGCAATGAATGACAGTAATAACTGCTGAACCACATGAAGATTAGCGCATCTTTGAAGGTGGTGGGCCAAGGAAAAAGGCCTGGGGCTTCCAATTTCATGGAGTCTACTTCTATCCTTTGATCTTTCACTATGTGGCTGACATAGGGAACAGCTTGAGGTCCTGCTCCTGTAGGCAGTTATGGTCATGTGGTGTCAGCATCCTTTGGAAAACAATGAAGTGAAGAAGGTACATTGGGATTTCGAGACGGTTCATGTCTCCCAATATCCTCCCCATGAACCTTTGGAATGTATCTGAGTCTTATGAGAGCCTTTGAGGCAATGGCCCAAACGCCTGGAAGCCAAACGGCTATTGAACGCCACCGTCATTTGTTCCCTCTTGCCTGTCAGAATCTGGTAGTATCCAACTCCCTCCGAGATCCAGAACAGTGACCCAGCGTCTTCCAGCCTAGTGAGTGAATGATCTTTTTGAGGGACTAAATACTGGTTTCCTGTCCTGTCATTTAAAGTGTGTTGATCTGTACACATTCATGCCTTGTTTATTTTTCATCAGGGCCGTCAATATTGGCAAAGTATGGGGTCTGCCACACACTCCGAAACGATCCCTTTAGCTAGATGATCCTCAACATGTATGCAATCATGCTTCTCGTCTGCAAGTGTGAGATGGCAGGCCTTTCAGTGAGGGGTCTGTCATTATTCAGGTGAGTAATATTTTCAAGCCCTCGAGTCTTTCGGATGCCAGAGAAGAGCCTGCGAGGGAAGGTGTCAGCCTGCAGGCTCTCCTTGGCTGACTCTGGCATCGGGAAGTCTGCAAGGATCAGCTGACTCAGGTCAAATCTTCAGTGCAGAGAAGGGTTTCTGAGCCACTGTGGCTGATGGGTCCATCTCTATTAACTTGGTCCTGCCAAGCTGGGTGATCACAAATTCATGACCATGGGAAAAAGCATACTGATGGACAACTGCTGCCTGATCCCCACAGACCATGGGACCTTTTCAAAAGGACATTTCCTGGCAGATTATTTCCTCTCACAGCTTCCATTATTGTTTTGTATGTGATTTGTATCACAGAGACATTGCTGCCTTGGGGGAATCAACATTATCTCTGATGCTAGACTGGGGTTCAATAACCATCTCTGTCATATCTCCCCTAAAGAGAGGAAAAAAGAATAAATGCATAGGTTGAATATGTAGTGTTCTTTTAGCACAAGCAAACAGCAAAATAATCCAGTAATGGACATAAAAGAATGACAGCTGTTAAATGGACATATATTAATGAATACAGTTGATATTGATGTGTGGATATGAAAAGCATCCTTTGACAATTCTGCCTGGCCCTTACCGTCTCCCAATTGACATGGAAAAAGGTCCCCTGAAGTGCAAGATAGCACGGAATAGAAGATGAACTGATACTGTCATAGATTTTAGATGTCAGTAACAGACCCAGGGAGGAAAGCTCAGCAGTGATTGTGTTATCGGTCAAGGAGATCAACTTCTGTCAGACAGAAAGATTCACGTGCAGCAGCTGGGATACTTGGGGAAATCAGATGAATGTACAGAGAGGCTGCAGAGCGGTACTCCAAGGAAAGACTTACCATGCTGGTCTGGATAGTCAAAGACAGCTGAGAAGCACATCTGCAATCTATCTTGTCATAGATGTGGAGTTAATAGTAAATCTATTCTATGCTAGGGCAATGGATGAGGTAGGTGAGGCACAGGAGCACATGCACACATTTGGATAGGCATGGGAGAGTGAACAACTGTACAAGCACAAACATATACAAGTAGAAATATTTGTGGTGGCGCATACAGACCAAGGATCAGCTCATAGGGAGATGGTGTTATTAGATGATGAGGTAGATTGAGAAGAGGGGGGTATTATTTTATTTTTCAGGCTTAGCTGGTTGGGAGTAAATTTCAGCTGAGGGGATGTCCTATTCCTGAGGGTGTGACATAGAAGATGAAACCCTGCTGTGTGTTTTTTTATGTATTAGAATTTGATGATCTCCAGGTTCGACGGGTTTATGCTCACAGTGATGTGTATGTAGACTAATTGTGAGAGCTTTTCCAAAATGTAGTAAGGTTTGTTGATAATGATTAGTGCTGCCTGTACATCATGCTCAAGGGTTTAAATTTCCCGAATGCAACAACTGTAGATCTTTGAGGACAGGTTTGATGGGGTCATCCTTGCAATTTCTGGTGATCAGAAGTGGGGTGCCATGACACATACTCTTCAGGCAGGGAATGGAGGAGTCTGGTAAGAAGACTAAGAGGCCCCAATCAGTTCACAACAGCAAAAGAGCTTGATGAGTGGAGCGGAAAGTTTGGGTTGTGAAGAAGGGTTTGGTCCTCCAAAGAAGGCTTAGCTGGTTTCAAGTTGCCTCTGAATTCTTTTTCATATTCTCTTTGATTGAGAGTCAGGATGGTTGAAGAAACCTATGGACTTGAAAACTACCTCCCTGTCCATCACAGTCATTCATTTGTGGTGTTGCAGATACAAACCCACGCGTTGGGGGCACTTTCTATAACCTTAAAAAAATGGCAGGTGGGGGTCTAGATGTGGTGGCCTAGTAACACTGAGTTTTGATAAAACTGGTTCTAGCACACTGGGGAAAGCACTTAGTCAAAAAAGATCCTTGTTGATCCAGTGGAGATCTTTAATTGTCCAGGAGGCCCTCCTCTGGGAGGGCGGAGGTGAGACTTCCTATAACCTGACGAACCTGGCTGTCAGTCAGCTCATCTCTAAATAACCCCATAATCTCTAAATCATAAACCATGCAGACGGTTCCTGAAACAAAAAAAAGAGAGCACATAGGCCCCAAAACCACAGTACAGGATTTCAAACTGTCTTTCTATGCTGTTTGTGCTTCAAAACTGATGAAAACTGTCAAAACTGTGCAAATTACACTGGGGTAAATTGCATATTTCCTCTGCACTAGAGCGTGCCCATAAAATCAGACAGGGTTCTTGGGATATCAGTATTTGCATATTCACCTGTCTTTCATATGCTTAGGTGACCAGTGTAGCTTTTCTGATGCAATACTTAGTTGTATGAGAAATGTCTTGAAGTAACAGTGAAACTGAATGTATTTCACAGGCGCTACAGTGCGCAAGCAACATTGTACATGCGACTTACAGGAAACAAATACATTTGGAAGCGAGGCCTGTTTAGAACAGAAGTGTCTGGTGGGAACAGTGGATCTATATGTATGTCTCTGAAGCTGCATTGCACTAGAAACATTGCCACAAGACTTACAGACACGGATGGATGGATGTGTCATAGAGGTGGGCGAGCCACTGAAAGCTGGAGCCATGCTCTATCCCGTGCGTACTCGCAAACATTTTTCCCAGGGGCCGAAAAGTATGGTCTGTGGTGTGTCGAGGGCCGCCTTGTTGCCAGTAGGGTGGGAGTGAGGATTTGGGCGGGGGGGTGTAAGGTGGGCATATGGGAAGCGAAGCGAAGCGTGTACATGGTGTGGACAGTGAGTCTTAGAGTTTTTTTGAGGGTTTCATTCCATACAGCCCTCTAATAAAGCCCCTAGTCTCAGGAAAAGTCCTTGATTAGACAGTACTGTATTTTGTTGTATCTGCATCGTCATCCCTCTACCGCAACTTAGGTTAAGCCTTCTCTACTTAGTATCGCTACCTTGGGAGAGTCAAGTGTAAAAAGAAAGTAACTTGATTATTGAATTAGAATGAAATATAAATGTACAATTTGAAACCAGAAAACCTGGGATCAATCCAGGCTTCCCCACTTGACCAAATTGTGTGATCCTAGGTAATTGTTTGATTTCACTTTGCCTCCTCTTTCCTCATTATCACATATAACAGCACTGTGAAACACATTCATTTAGGATGTGTGCTGTACAGAACCTTCTCTTGTGTTTGATTTAATAAATTATAATGTTGTCCATGTGTAATAACAACCCAGGTGACCCAGAGGAGTCCAACTGACTTGCCTCTTAGAGTGGGAGGAGGAATGAACATTTCTACCTTCATTTTTGAGAAATATCACTTTTTTAAAAATACTTCTCAATGCACTATTATCTGATTTAGTAAGTTGAAGCACTTGTGAATGTAAATGAAGTACACTTTTTAGGATTTTTGTAGATACTTTATCACATTTTTACACATTTGTTGCAAGGTGTCTTTAAAAATAAATGTGTTTCCAAAGTTAAGCAGTGCAGGGCTGTAGGAAGGTGGAATCTGACTATATGGTTGCCCCCACTTTTTTCCTGGTGTTTTGCTGGTTTATGACTTAGTTGGACTGGGATCCTGCTATTCAGGGCCCCAGTCTAGCTGCTTCCTCTCTAAAATGGTTTCCATGTACCTTAGGTACATCTTTGATTGGAATCTGGAGTGCCCTTATAAGTCCCTAGTATATGGTATACTATGTACCCAGGGCATAGGTACCTCAGATGCCTGCCAGGGGCTGAAGCATGTATTACGCCACCCCTGGAAGGCCAGCCAAACTGAAACCACAGGTCTGCTACCGCAGCCTGGGTAAGGTGGTGCATGCACCCCTTACTGTGGTATAGGCTACCTATATCACTACCATTGCACACACATATAAACCTATAAGTCACTCCTATGGCAGGCCTTACCAATCCTGAAGGCAGAGTGCTTGGTTTTTATGTGAGAGGGTGCCCTGCATGAGCAGAGCCCTCTGCAGCGTTCGGAGTCCCTCCTCTGATGCTGTTTGTGGTACAGCCTGACCATATACTCTTAAGTGCATTATATCCTCGCGGTACAATGCTAACTTTGGACTGGCTGCACCAAAACATGTTGTGTTTGGTGTCAAACATCTTGGAATACTACCCCCCCCGCCAGTCCTGGCGGCGGGGGTAGCATTCCACTCTTCTAGAGGGAGAGACATGTACACACCGGGCTACCCGGTAACTTCTTTCCAGAGCCCTGGCATCACAAAATGGATGCCGCTGCCACATACACGGGTCTGGCCTCCTGCTGCTGACTGAAACTCCGGCAGGGGAGGCCTGGACAATAGGTTTCCTGTCGAAGGGAGGTGTAACCACCTCCCCAGACAGGATAGTGTGTATTGGGGCTGGGCGGGAGCACTCTCTGGTGCTTTGAAGTCCTGCACTGGGGGCACATTTGGTGTCCCTGTGCATATGCCAGTTCAAACCGTTTGCAGGGGCTACCTGCCCCTGCTCTGGCGCAAAACTGGACAAAGGGAATGGGTGTAACCACCCCTCTTCCCTGACCCTCCCATAGGTGGGTCCCCAGAGTATGTCCAACCCCCTAACTTCGTATAAGTATGGGACCCCAGTCATTAGGACTTTAGATTACCCTGGACGAAACTCTGAAGCCAAATCCTGGACCTTCTACGCTCTACTTTAAGATTAGAGGACTGAAGAATCTCCCTTGGGGTCAAGGAGTGACTCCCCTGCTTGGCAGGCACCAAAGAAGCAACTGTCCGGTCTGCATCGCTGAAGCTCCCGCTGGACACCGAAGTCTTTGCATCACCAGAGGTAGATTTCCAGACTTCCCCGAGGCTGCCCTGAGTCTCCAGTGAAGCTGAGGCCCGTAGCTGTTGTGGGTAATGTGGAACCGTGACCCCTGGACACCAAGAACTTTTGCAAGTGCATCCTCTTCCTGGTCTCCCATGAAGTTGTGCTTTGGGCTCCGAGTAGCCCTCGCCTCCAGCACCGACTGCACCGAAGATCACTGGCCTCCACTCCACGAGTGTCCTGTGAGCCAGCTCCAAGTGCGTCCACTTGCGGCTCCTTTGCGGTCGCTAGTCCGTTGGCTAGTGGGCCCTCCCGAAGGCAACTCTTCTTCTGCTTGGGCTTTCCTGGTTGCTCCAGACGTGCCCTGACTTACCCTCGCTGGGTGAGTCCCTCAGACCTTGCTGGTCTGTACCACCGTCATTTCTTCATTTCCACAAGACTTGCCGTTGCCAAGGCTTGTTGGGTCCAATCCAGTCGCCGACACCTTAGCAAGCGACAGACATTATGGGACAGCTCGAATCCAGCTCCTGGTTGTCGTCGCTGCCTCCTGGACCTTGTGGCTGAAGAGTCAAGATGACCATCAACCTACCTGAAGCACCCGACATCGGTGGGCATCTGCTCATCGCCTTCCTGGTCACTGGCTAGTGATCCAGACTCTGTCCCCTCTGCTTTCAGGTTCTTCAGATCTTCGATCCACCCTTGGATCCACCCGAACACTTTCGACTTGGTCGCCAGCAGCACTTTGCAGCAGATCGCCATTGAAACCGACGACGAAACCCGACCCCGAAAGACACCTATGCACCCGGCTTCCCTGGGTGAGGTAACTCGAGTACTCCGGTGCTCCCGTGGGTATTGACTCTAGAACAACCTAGTTCTAAAGGGGTTTGCTCCAAGTCCTCCTCTAAGTGTCCTTTTTCTTTAAAACTCCAACCGCGACATTCCCCATAGAAGTCAACGGCGGCTCGCGGCTGTGTTCTCACACTGCACGCGTCCCCCGTGGGTCCCCTGTGTCACTACCTTGGGTGGTTCCTTGAGGGCCAAGCACTTCTACAGGCTCTAGGCATTGTGTCTAGCTCAGTCGTGGTTCTTATACCACTTTATTGGTATATGGTTTGGTACGCCCTAGGGCTCAAACGTGTATTTGTGCTATTACTGTTGATATTCAACTTGTAACTTATGTACTTCGAACTCTAGCCTCATAAAGAGACTAAAGGGGTGTGTTTAAGACTAAATACATATATTTTAAATATATACCTGGTGTGGTCCTCTTTCATTTGGTCACTCAAGAGATTATAGACTGGTAAAACAAGCTGCTTTACATTCCTTCAAGACTTAGCCTGAAGGCTGCTCTCCATAGCTACCACTAGGATAGCTTTCAATAAAGGTTGTCTTTAACCTATCTCCAATAAGGGGTTGTTTGGACTGGTGCAAGGTGCCCACTATAATTAGTGGACAGCATATACCAGGCCAACTTCTCACATTGGTGTGCAGCGTGTGGGATTCCAGCTTGCTATTGTTTTACCAGATAATCTCAATTGAATTGATCAACTGAAAACCACTAAGGGTACCTTAGGTACATATAAATCAAGCTTAAGATACAGTAAGTTCTACTGAACTTAGAGTTGTGTGTTAAGGGATAGCACACCCTTTCTACAACTCAAGAGAGTTTAGTAGGCCACACTAGAGTAGGTAGTGCATACACCACACCACACTAGTAATGTCTTCACTGCCAGGAACCAGTGAGCTCCTGCCATCCAGATATGACAACCTCTCATTCTTGGAATTAAGAGAGTTGTGCAAAGTTAGGAAGTTGAAGGCAGGCAAAAGTGCCAACACCCAACGTCTCCTGGAGATGCTTCTGCTAGATGATCTTAGAAGACCCCTAGGGTCTGCAAGGGTAGGCAGAGAGGGTGGGGAAGAAGATGAGGGAGGGGCCAGGGATGAAAATGCCCAGGACCTGACCTCTGAAACTGGCCAGGGGGATGACAATGATCCTGACCTGGACAATGCAGCTACTCCTGAGGATGAGGAGGAGGCCCAGGATGACCTCCCCTTTGTCCCCCAGGAAGAGTTGTGAGTGTGCCCAGAAGGTCTAGATCTCCTTCTCAGGAGTCTAACCACTCTGACACCTCAGTAGGGACCTCTGTTTCTTCTCATAGGAGGGAATCTTCTCATGAGAGGAGAAAGAGACTGCTTCAGTATGAACAAGCCCAGCTTCAGCTCAGAAAACAGCAGTTGGCTATAGACAGGGAGTCCCTAGATCTTTTTAGACAAAGAAAAAAGATGGGACTAGAGTCCCATGGTGGCAGCAATTTCCCCAGAGATAGGGAAAGGTCTTATGACCATAGAAACCTAAGCAAGATTGTCCCTCCCTACCAGAGTGGGGATGACATCCACAAATGGATTACTGCACTGGAGAGGGCCTGTAAAGTACAGAGGATCCCTCAGGAGCAGTGGGCAGCAATCTTGTGGCTCTCCTTTGCAGACAAAGGTAGAGACAAGCTCCTCACTGTAAGAGAAGAGGATGCTGACAATTACAAAGTCTTGAAGAGTGCTCTGATTGATGGGTTTGGCCTAACCACTGAACAGTATAGGTTGAAGTTCAGAGATACCCAAAAGACTCAGACTCAAGACTGGGTTGACTCTGTTGATTGTTCTGCTAAGGCTCTGGAAGGTTGGATACATGGCAGGAAAGTGCATGACTTTATAGGATTGTACAATTTGATTATGAGGGAGCAGATCCTTAATAATTGTCAAAACCAGCTTTTACACCAGTACCTGGTGGACTCTGATCTGACCTCTCCCTAAGAATTGGGAAAGAAGGCAGACAAATGGGTCAGAACCAGGGTAAGGCCTAAGAATCAGGGTGGTGACCAGAAGAAAGATTCTACCAAGTCCCAAGAGAAAGGTGGGGATATATCTAAGGATAAATCCACTACAGGGCCCAAAAGTCCTCTTCTGGGGGTGGGTCCCAAACTCCTTCCTCTGCTGAAAAGAAACCCTATTGCCATGTCTGTAAAAAGCCTGGACAATGGAAGACAGATCCCAGTTGCCCCAGGGTGGGCAATAAAGAAAATGTTCCTCCAACAACTACTACCACCCCTCCTGGTACTACCAGTAGTAATCCTCCAGTTGGACTAAGAGCTCTTAAAGATACACTATATCTGAGAGATGCAACCTTGTTTGAGCACACAGAGATGATATTAGAGCTTACGGAGATAATCCTGAACAATAATGTATTTTTACATCAGGGCTCTTGGTATAAACAATCTATGGGCGTGGCTATGGGCTCCAAATTCTCCCCATCGTACGCTAATTTGTACATGGGGAGGTTTGAGGCGCAGCACCTATGGCTGCATGGACCCTCTGAGCTAACAGGGCTTATAGTGTATTGGACGAGGTATATAGATGATATTTTTATCATCTGGGCAGGCAACAAAACCCAATTTGAGGAACTGACAAACTATCTTAACAACAACACATATAATCTTAGTTTTACCTCTAGATTTGACAGAACAGAGATAGAGTTTTTGGATGTTAAAATCTATGCCAAAAACAAAAAGATCATGTCTCGTCTATATAGAAAGCCCACGGCCTGCAACTCTCGCTTACATGCTTCCAGTGGTCATCCTGCAATACAAGTTAATTCAATCCCCTTTGGGGAAATGACCAGATTGAAGAGGAATTGTAGTGAGGAAGATATATTCCGCCAAGAATTGATGAACCTTGAAATGCGTTTTCGTAGTCGAGGATATTCCTCTGCAATTTTGGATAAGTCTAAAAAGAGGATTCTCCAGAAAACCAGAAATGCTGTATTACATAGATCTAATGCTATACGAAATAAAAACAAAAGGAGAGATAAGATTAGTTTAATCACCAACTATAATGTGCATAGCCAACAGATCCATAGAATCTTCAAGAAGCATTGGTATCTGTTAAATCTGGATAGTACAATTAACAAGTCGGTGACACAACACCCTAGTATTGTGTATAGAAGGGGCAGGACTTTAAGGGACTCCTTATGCTCCAGTTTTATACCTTTGAAACAAGGTGACAGGACTTGGCTATCTGTCAAACCAAATGGGTTTTACAAGTGCGCGCACTGTAATATGTGCCAGTTTGCATGTAATAAATTGAAGAGTTTTCAATACAACACTAATACAACTTATCAAATTCGGCAGTTTATTAACTGCAATACAAGATATGTTGTGTATTGCTTACGTTGCATCTGTGGCCTAATATACATAGGCAGCACTATCCGTCCCTTGAAGGAGAGAATTCAAGAACATGTAAGGGCCATTAGGAATAATGATTGCAGCTATCCTCTAGCGGTCCATTTTAACAATGATCATCCCAACAGAACATTAATGGGTCTGAGCTTCCATGGCATTTCTGAAATCACAACTGATGCCAGGGGGACAAGATTTCAATGCTAAGAAAGGCTGAAGCACAATGGATTATACGCCTTCGGGCGGTAGAAAAGGGAATTAACATTGATAAGGAATTGTTTGTATTCCTCAGGGACTAGAAGAACCAGGAGTAATGCTTAGACATATATAAAAACAAGCATTGGCTGTATTCTGTAATATTCGATCTTTCAGCCACAGGTTGCTACCTGAGTGTTATATACATATTCAGGGATTTGATATATAGTGCTACCAATATGCAATGTGCACTTTGGGGTTCCTTCTAAATGTAAACCATAGCGGGCCAACAAGATTTTATCTATGATTGTCCCTCTATGGATTAATCATATAAAGGTAGTGAATGAAACATACATAATTTTTGATCTTTATGTAATAAGAGGCTCTAAAACCTTATGAGATATTCTTATGATTGTATTAAACTTATACAACTCATGATCGTTAAATGACAAATGAATTGAAAATTGAAAGATATAATGCTATAACATTGAAAGATGTCTGCATAATATGCAACTTGTGTATTTCATATGAATTTATATGTATCTCTTTTCTCTGAATCTTTGGGTTTTTGCACTAAACTTTATTTTTAATTAACCTTCTTTAAAGTTCTTCTTGAGGGCAATGACGATTTCATAAGATATCACACTGTCGAATATAAAATTTATTCGCAATACTCGTAGTAAACATATACTTCTTTAAGATACTGTTCTTTAGAAGATTCTTACCCGTTACTATAGGGGAGATGGTGTTTTATATATACACTTACGGGGTTCTATTATTTACTTGTTGGGGAGGCATAATCTTCTCCACATTAACAAAACATGGCCGCCATAGGGATTACATAAAAGCAAGGTCTGCCTGTTACAATAGTCCTTTTTCTATCGCAATGGCATTTGGCTTTCTTGGAAACCATATAAATGAAGGTCTACCCAACATAATAGTCCTTTCTTTATTGTTATGGCTCATCTCCGTTCTTACTCGTCACGTGATGCGACGTAGTACGTAATGACGAGGCTGTCTTTTTAAAAAGAGCCCCGGGAACAGATATCGCTTTTATTTAAGAAGACTAGGAGATCGACGTCGTGAGCTGATACTAAAAATGAAGGTTAGTTTTTTAGTAGTTATGATCTTCGGGGCGTCTCTGGTCCTTTTAAAGGTGTCTGGGGCGCGCTTTCTGTATTTAAGCAAATGCATTTGCCTGGAGTCCAGCATTGTTTGTTTTGGGTGCGGACTCGGATTCGATTTGATGGAGCTACAGAACAGAGGGATGAGATTGCTATCCGTATTAGTAAATCTTATTACGGATTGAGTGGACAATTGATATTTGTGCTTTCGTGGATTTTAAACAAATTGGAGCATTCCACTCTTGCGAATAGGGTTTCCAATAGCTTAATATAATCTTTAATGGCGAGAGTGTTTTTTATTTGTTAACTCACTTCAATCAAATACACTTTATTTAAAAACTCAGTTTCGATGGTGGGTGTCATATTGCGAGTTTCTGTCCTATAAAATATGACAAACTGGGTTATTTAGATACCACAGTTTGCGAAATTAAGTTGCTATTCGGCACAATTCAATTAGATACTGGGGATTCTTATTTCTTTTTTTTTAAAATGTTCGTAAGGGCAATCGTGTATATTTTATAAAGTTTGCGTGGTATTCTCGCATTTTAACTTTTGTCTGTTCTCGGTTTTCTCTTTTAGCGCATATTATAGCCCATTAACTTGCGACGGTATAAAATTGTAAGTCCTTTTTTCTTTATTTTAGAAATTTCTTATATGGGACAATGATGGGTCCTTAGAAGTGGCCCATCACTGACTTATTTAATATGGGGGCAAACCAGTAAATAAATGTATTTAAAGATGTGAATTTACAATATAAATACCATAGCTTGATTGATACAATATGGCAATACATGTTTGGAGGCCTTATAGGGGTTCTTTTATTTAATATACATTTGCTAATACATAGCGGTTTTAGAATAATAGACTGTTATAAGGTTCAGGAGATATAATTGGTATTTTTATATCCCCATAAAACTTGAGCTCCGTATAGACTTATGAAATCTTTCAATGTTTCTTTATTCAATTTTTCTTTATTCTATTTCTGCTTTATTTTGCAGAAATAGCGATCTTTGGACTGTATACACACTTTACGTGATTTGTTCTCCCCTCGACAAAGAACCTTTACTTATTTAGGTATTTTATTGGTTAATTTTAAATTTTTTAAGACATATATATTTCTGATTATTGAGCTAGAACGGTTCTAGAATATTTCCCTTTTTTTTCTCTATTATAAGAATTTGACAAGAATAGATGACTATCACATCAGAGATCTGGACACCCTTATTTACATTGTGAGCGCCATTCATGAGATCTAATAACTAAAGGTATTTTTGGATAAATTCCATAGCCTCTTGCTACGGGCGTGTTGCTACAGCTTCTTTATAGCTTTTTAACAGATAATTATTCTATTTTGGATAAAAAAGCACTGCATGCTGTATTTTGATGTTTGCACAACGGGTAATTTTCGGTTCTTCCTGTTTATTTTCTTCATTAAAATTTTTTTGTTTAAAAGTTTTTTTTTTTTTGTTTATAGTTAACAGGTATTGAAATATGAGGTCATTTATTTTGATCTTCATGTTGGAATACATTCTTATATTTAATTTTGACTATATCTTCTCTTTTCTTTTTCCTGTTTCCTTCTTTTCTTCTTGATTTTGATGATTTATGGATATGGACAATGAAAACTCTTCTTTCTTTTATAAAAAAAAAATTTTTTATGGCATTATTTGCAGCCTTGAAAAAGTTTCAAAGAAACGAAACACGTGTCGGCTGCCGGTTCAACGCCCAAAAGGACTGTTGTATTAAGCTGTCTATTCTCAAATATATTGTCATTATGTTATGAATTTGAAATTTGTAATTCAGGATTTGGTGATTTTTAGACATTAAAATTGACCTAGCAAAAATTGAATTGACTTCTTGCTGATATTTTTAAGTTGCTTTTATCTAACAACTTTATGAATCGATAGTTGAATTGATTTAGAGTGCCGAGGTTTACATATGTACTTTACATTTTTACTGGGACCTTTTGGGTTCTAGTATTTTGGCTCCTTAGGTAGTGGGGTGCTGTTTTCTTTAACCTTGAGGGGCACCAATACTTGGCTATACACATTTAATGCACTATAAAGAGTAGATGTGCTACCAATTAGACCACCACTGCCATTGTAAATATTGTTAAAGGTGGGGATATATCTAAGGATAAATCCACTACAGGGCCCCAAAAGTCCTCTTCTGGGGGTGGGTCCCAAACTCCTTCCTCTGCTGAAAAGAAACCCTATTGCCATGTCTGTAAAAAGCCTGGACAATGGAAGACAGATCCCAGTTGCCCCAGGGTGGGCAATAAAGAAAATGTTCCTCCAACAACTACTACCACCCCTCCTGGTACTACCAGTAGTAATCCTCCAGTTGGGAGTAGTGCACCCAAAAAGTTAGGTGCTTTTGCAAGAGGAACAGAGGTGGGCCCTAGTTTAGACAGGACCCCCTCAACAGACTCCTCTGACTCTGATGGTGGTATAGGATTTGCCACCTTTACCATGGGTCCCAATGCATTGGGCAGGTACAGACTGGAGCCAATGATTAATGGTCAGAAAGCTGTGGCATTCAGGGACACAGGGGATAGTGTCACCATGGTGGCAGGGAAACTAGTCCCCCCTCACCAGCTTTTACCTGAGTTTAAATACCAGGTAACCAACATTGATGGTGTCAGAACAGATCACCCCATGGCCATAGTCAATCTCAGCTGGGAGGGGGTCACAGGCCCAAAAGAGTGGCAGTGTCCCCAACCTTGCCTGTAGATTGCCTGATGGGCAATGATCTAGAAATTTCAGCCTGGGCTGAAGTTGAACACCAAACCCATCTGAAGATGCTGGGCATCCCTGAGAAAGGTAGGGGGGCTGTGATGGCCACAGCCCCACCCCAGGAGAATTTTGGAGTGATGGAGCCTGAAAGAATGGCCCACTCTCCTCCACAAGAGAGCACAAGGGTTGAAGAAAAGTCTTCTTCCCTCCAGACTATAGGTAAGGGTCAGCCTCCTGAGGGAACTGATCCTACCCCTAGTGAAGGAACTGCCCCAGAGGTAGTCAGGCCTGGCCTGGCCACCCCTCTGATGGCAGGGGACCCTTCCAGGGTGGTACCCAGTCTGGAGCAGGTAACCTGCCCCTCTCTACCCTGCCTCAGTCAGCCCAGGGCTGCAGAGGTCAGGGAGGTCACTGGACCCCACAGGGCCCCCTGTCCAGAGGAACCCCCCCATCAGCAGATTGGGGGCACCCAGTCTAGTAGCCCTAGCCAGGTGATAATTCCTCAACACACTGAGGGATCCCCCATACCTTTGTGTAGGGACCTCCCCCAGCAGGACTCTGTTGGGCAAGGGCAACCCTGGGACCAAAAGGTACCAAACCTGCCCTGTCCCTCCAGTGTTCCAACCACAGGGACCCAACCCCCAGCTGTAGGCAGCCAGAGGTTGACCCTTAGAGCAAAGTACAACTCAGTCATAGAAAGAAAGGCCTACATGGTGACCAGTGATCTGAGGAAGCTGAGGCCAACTTTATTAGGGCCTCACTCCTCTACTCAGACCCCTCACTAGCCTTATACTTTGCCAAAACACCCCAGGGGTAGTGATTCCCCATGGTGGAGGCCCTCTCATACCCTTAGGGTGAGGGATAGCTTAGTGGACCATAAAACAGGGGGCAACCATGCTAGTGCAGGTGCTTCCTTATATGGCCACTTAGTCAATAAAGGCTCAACTGGCCAAGGTTAGCCTTATCTCCTTTTGTTTGGGGGGGTTATGTAGGAAGGTGGAATCTGACTATATGGTTGCCCCCACTTTTTTCCTGGTGTTTTGCTGGTTTATGACTTAGTTGGACTGGGATCCTGCTATTCAGGGCCCCAGTCTAGCTGCTTCCTCTCTAAAATGGTTTCCATGTACCTTAGGTACATCTTTGATTGGAATCTGGAGTGCCCTTATAAGTCCCTAGTATATGGTATACTATGTACCCAGGGCATAGGTACCTCAGAGGCCTGCCAGGGGCTGAAGCATGTATTATGCCACCCCTGGAAGGCCAGCCAAACTGACACCACAGGTCTGCTACTGCAGCCTGGGTAAGGTGGTGAATGCACCCCTTACTGTGGTATAGGCTACCTATATCACTACCATTGCACACACATATAAACCTATAAGTCACTCCTATGGCAGGCCTTACCAATCCTGAAGGCAGAGTGCTTGGTTTTTATGTGAGAGGGTGCCCCTGCATGAGCAGAGCCCCTCTGCAGCGTTTGGAGTCCCTCCTCTGATGCTGTTTGTGGTACAGCCTGACCATATACTCTTAAGTGCATTATATCCTCGCGGTACAATGCTAACTTTGGACTGGCTGCACCAAAACATGTCGTGTTTGGTGTCAAACATCTTGGAATACTACCCCCGCCAGTCCTGGCGGCGGGGGTAGCATTCCACCCTTCTAGAGGGAGAGACATGTACACACCGGGCTACCCGGTAACTTCTTTCCAGAGCCCTGGCATCACAAAATGGATGCCGCTGCCACAGACACGGGTCTGGCCTCCTGCTGCTGACTGAAACTCCGGCAGGGGAGGCCTGGAAAATAGGTTTCCTGTCGAAGGGAGGTGTAACCACCTCCCCAGACAGGATAGTGTGTATTGGGGCTGGGCGGGAGCACTCTCTGGTGCTTTGAAGTCCTGCACTGGGGGCACATTTGGTGTCCCTGTTCATATGCCAGTTCAAACCAGTTGCAGGGGCTACCTGCCCCTGCTTTGGTGCAAAACTGGACAAAGGGAATGGGTGTAACCACCCCTCTTCCCTGACCCTCCCATAGGTGGGTCCCCAGAGTATGTCCAACCCCCTAACTTCGTATAAGTATGGGACCCCAGTCCTTAGGACTTTAGATTACCCTGGACGAAACTCTGAAGCCGAATCCTGGACCTTCGACGCTCTACTTTAAGATTAGAGGACTGAAGAATCTCCCTTGGGGTCAAGGAGTGACTCCCCTGCTTGGCAGGCACCAAAGAAGCAACTGTCTGGTCTGCATCGCTGAAGCTCCCGACGGACGCCGTAGTCTTTGCATCACCAGAGGTGGATTTCCAGACTTCTCCGAGGCTGCCCTGAGTCTCCAGCGAAGCTGAGGCCCGTAGCTGTCGTGGGTAACGTGGAACCGTGACCCCTGGACACCAAGAACTTTTGCAAGTGCATCCTCTTCCTGGTCTCCCACGAAGTTGTGCTTTGGGCTCCGAGTAGCCCACGCCTCCAGCACTGACTGCACCGAAGATCACTGGCCTCCACTCCACGAGTGTCCTGTGAGCCAGCTCCAAGTGTGTCCACTCAAGGCTCCTTTGCGGTTGCTAGTCCGTTGGCTAGTGGGCCCTCCCGAAGGCAACTCTTCTTCTGCTTGGGCTTTCCTGGTTGCTTCAGACGTGCCCTGACTTACCCTCGCTGGGTGAGTCCCTCAGACCTTGCTGGTCTGTACCACCGTCCTTTCTTTATTTCCACGAGACTTGCCGTTGCCAAGGCTTGTTGGGTCGAATCCGGTTGCGGACACCTCAGCAAGCGACAGACGTCGTGGAGCAGCTCGAATCCAGCTCCTGGTTGTCGTCGACGCCTCCTGGACCTCGTGGCTGAAGAGTCAAGATGACCGTCAACCTACCTGAAGCACCCGACATCGGTGGGCATCTGCTCATCGCCTTCCTGGTCACTGGCTGGTGACCCAGACTCTGTCCCCTCTGCTTTCAGGTTCTTCAGATCTTCGATCCACCCTTGGATCCACCCGAACACTTTCGACTTGGTCGCCAGCAGCACTTTGCAGCAGATCGCCATTGAAACCGATGATGAAACCCGACCCCGAAAGACACCTATGCACCCGGCTTCCCTGGGTGAGGTAACTCGAGTACTCCGGTGCTCCCGTGGGTATTGACTCTAGAACAACCTAGTTCTAAACGGGTTTGCTCCAAGTCCTCCTCTAAGTGTCCTTTTTCTTTAAAACTCCAACCGCGACATTCCCCATAGAAGTCATCGGCGGCTCGCGGCTGTGTTCTCACACTGCACACGTCCCCCGTGGGTCCCCTGTGTCACTACCTTGGGTGGTTCCTTGAGGGCCAAGCACTTCTACAGGCCTGGCCTTGTGTCTAGCTCAGTCGTGGTTCTTATACCACTTTATTGGTATATGGTTTGGTACGCCCCTAGGGCTCAAACGTGTATTTGTGCTATTACTGTTGATATTCGACTTGTAACTTATGTACTTCGAACTCTAGCCTCATAAAGAGACTAGAGGGGTGTGTTTAAGACTAAATACATATATTTTAAATATATACCTGGTGTGGTCCTCTTTCATTTGGTCACTCAAGAGATTATAGACTGGTAAAACAAGCTGCTTTACATTCCTTCAAGACTTAGCCTGAAGGCTGCTCTCCATAGCTACCACTAGGATAGCTTTCAATAAAGGTTGTCTTTAACCTATCTCCAATAAGGGGTTGTTTGGACTGGTGCAAGGTGCCCACTATAATTAGTGGACAGCATATACCAGGCCAACTTCTCACAAGGGCACCTTATTCGCTTCTTTTCTTTTACTTCACTTAGAATGAACAAAAAATGCTGGCCCGTATATTTAACATCTTTCTGAATGTTAGTGACCTCTCTTGTAACCAGCAGGCCTGGGCTGTTGTACACCAAGGTACAAGTAAAGGTCCTGAGGGCTGCATGCACCCCCGGGCCATACTTTGAGCATCGCTGCTCTAGCCTGAAGCCTGGCTCTGGCTCAGCTTGAGGTCGTGTTGGAACTTCGAACCCATAATGAGCTGAGCTTTCATGTGGCTTCTTGCTGCCTCCTTCCCTCTACCCAGGATATGGCGTTACGGTCAGAGCTTCCGACTGTGGAACTGAGGAAACAGGTTTGCATCTCAACTTCGGCTCACCATCCTGTGATTTGGGAAAATCAGTTAATCTCCCAGTGCCTATAAACAATGCATCTGTCCTTGTGCACTGTAACTGGTGCTCATGTACAGCGCTCCAAAACCTTTGAGTTGATTTTGCGCTATATTTTAAAAAGTGCACTAAGAGATAATAGCAAGCCCTAACATAAGGATAGACAAATATATACCATTTACTGGCTGATTTGTGCAAAGTGAAACCAGAAAACCTGGATAAATTGGAGCTTTCTGCTTAAATTGTGTGATCTTAGGTAAATATTTTATTTCACCAAAACCCTTTCTTCTTCATTATCGCGTATCAAGGCACTTTCAAGTATGTGAGCTCAGACTACCAGATGTACAAAGCTATAACTTTTAATAAGTACTTCTCAGTACAGAGCTATATTGTGCCCTAATATCAAAGCTTCCATATGTCAAAGAAATACACTTTTTTAATTTTGACAAGACGTTAATATATTTTGCTTGATGTTTGTTGTATGTTTTACATAGCAAATATTTCTGGGCTCGGCTTGTACACGGGCTGTAAGATCTGAGCCAGACCATTGGCTCGTTTCTGGCTCGGCTCTCCCAGTTAATTTGTTGGCTCGCGCATGTGGAATCGGGTTTGCTTTATTTGTAGTGTTTAACATATGAGAAAGCAAGCTTTCGCTAAAATAAGCAAATTTCATGCTTTCTTCTATTTTGAATGTGATGGTGTAATGCATCACATCATCACTGCCGCTGTTGTTTTCTTCCTGCAATAAAGAATTACGAGCTTTACACGGAAAGACTTAGACTTTCCCAGTCACATTGAATGTGATGTACTTAGGCAAGGACAACCTAGCTGTCCCAGCCTGAACTTTGTGCAACGTATCAAGTCACGTCACGTACATAGACTCTGGGAACATCTGAATCTAGTGTAATAGTATTATGAGAGAATCTTCTAATGTATTATGTAGTAAAATGTTTCTTCAGGAGTTTTCCCTGTTGGTGCATCCTGGGAACCCTGGTCTTGTGTAGTGAATGTATGAAATCCCTTGCCTAAGGTCCTCTAAGAGGACCTGCTTTGCCTTTCTTAGAAGATGAAGTTATGCTGGAATTTCTATTTAACTTTACTGAGTTCTTTTTTACTTATGATTTATATGCCTGCTAACCTAATTGATGGTCCAGCTATTTATTGCTGTACTTCTATGCTTTAAGTAAACTTTCAAACTTTAGCCTGTGTCTGTCATTCTTATTGAGAATGTTATAGCTTTATTCTAATGCAAAAGTTCTATCGAATTAGAGATGGGTCCAATCAGGAAGCACCAAAGTCCATATAGGGACTACACCACAGCGAGTCCTAGCTGTTGGCCCGTATTGGGTAAGCAAATGAGAGACAGATTTGCATGCTGACAGATCTGGTATCAGAGGATGGTTCCGATTGGATCTGGTTAGCACTGAATGGACCTACTTGGTGGAGGTATATTGACTACAGAACTGATTACTGTACCTTCATGGTTCAGGCAGTTTTGCCCTGAGATTCAAATTGACTCAGGCCCAACCTGATCCTGATTCCCAAAGATGAGGTGGCTGTCACAGTAATCCAAAAATAACTACATGAGTACCAATAAGGATTTATGCACATGCGAAGAATGAATTAGAAGTGAGGCACAAATCGGTAAACTTTGGGAACTGAAGTTTGGAGTATTGCGAATGAATGCAGAGGATGGATTTTGATAAAATTATTATGTGGCATTAGTGCTTGTACTAGTGGGAACAGCAGTTATTGTCTTTTTGACTATATTTTTCGACTTCTGAGAATGACAGTCTGTGGATTGTTTACGTATATGACATAAAATTGAAGAGAGGGACCTCAGTTAGATTTGTTGAGAAGTTGATATTGTCTGCTAAAGTGAGGTGCTATCAGTCACACCAAATTAGGGACATAATATATCTATTGTGCAAGCATATTAAATGAGCTCAGTGTTTATTCATTCCTTAGTGCATGGGAGTGAGCACGCTGAGTACAGTAGCTTACGCAGGTCGAGAGTCTGCTGTTGTGCGAAAGCAGGTAGTATTCTGTGTTTGTAAACATTTCTTTTTTGAAGAAGAAGCAGACTGACGTTTACCGTGAAGACAAGCAGTTCAGGAGAACCTGGCATTATACAGTTGCTTACGTCATAAGGTGCCACACGAGGACTGAATGGCGAACTCTGAAGCCACGCTGCGATAGGGTGACCTTCGACAGAGATGTAGTATACAGAGAATCCATCATACTTCAATCAGATACTCAAAAAGAATTTAGAGCCTTGCAGTTACCATGCAGTTTGACCCTGATTCAATACATCAGTGATTTACTCATTGCATCAATGACAAAAGAAGTTTGCAGGCAAGACACCATTGCCCTGCTCAGCCATCTAGCTGAGAACGGGCACAAGGTTTCTCCTGAAAAGTCGCAGTATTGTGAGAGAGAAGTTAAGTATCTGGGACATCAAATTGAGAAGGGAGTCAGAAGAGTGTCCAGCAAGCGCATTGAAATAGTAATCAAGAGGAAGTTTCTGACCACACAGAGAGAAGTATGAAAGTTTTTGGGCATGGTTGACTACTGCTGACAACGGATCCTAAACTTTTCCATTGTGGCTAAGTCTTTGCTGAGGCTGACGCACACTGATGTCAATAACCCGGTACTAAGAGATGATGAGAGCATGGATGCCTTCCAGGAGCTCAAAAACTTTGCAGTGTACCTGCTCTAGGAATGCCAAACTACACCAAAGAGTTCATACTATTCTGCCATGACCTAGCTGGGTGTGCTTTGTCTGTATTGACCCACATGCATGAAGAGATTAAACATCCAATTGGCTTCTTTTCAGCTATTCTTGATCCAGTAGCCACAGCATTGCCTGGTTGTCTCAAAGCGCTTGCAGCAGTTAGCCTGAGGATTCAACAAACAGAGGGGATCAGGATGGGCCATCCACTCATTGTAATGGTGCCACATTCCATTGACATTCTCATGACTCGCACCCACACACAACATTTGTCAAACAGCCGCTTAACCTGCTGTGAGACAACCATTCTGGCTGCAGACAATGTGTCTATAAGATGATGTAACGTCCTAAACTATTGCTCACCCCAGACGGAGGTAAAGAGGGAGAATTTGGGTATGATTGCGTGAGTGTTACCGAGTTCTGCACAAAGCCATGGCCAAACATACTGGATGTTCCTCTTCATGAATCTAACCATACCATGTTTGTTGATGGGGCCTGCGTGAGAGACTGACGCCACATCCTGAGAGCCACATATGCTGAATGCACCCTAAGCATGGTTGTAGAAGCTACCTACCCATGCCATGTAAACTTTGCACAAGTAGCTGAGTTGATTGCCCTTACCCGAGCCTGTTGTACATCGGAAAATTCTCAAGTCCTTATCTATACTGACAGCCAGTAAGTATTTGGTGTTGTGCATGACTTTGGCCAGCTGTGGTCACAGAGATGATTTATGACCTCCGCTGGATCACCAATCAAAAATGGGCTGTTCGTCTCCAACTTGTTGGAAGCCCTTCAGTTGCCTAAGGAAATTGCTGTAGTTAAGTATGCTGCACACAAGAGCGGCACTGACTTTGTTACTAGAACATAACATAAGTATTTGTAAAGCACACATTCACCCATGGGCATCTTGGCGCTGAATAACAGATGTTTATTGTTACCCAACTCAATGGTACTCATTTTATCGACCTCAGCAGGATGAAAGGCTGAGTGGACCGCCAGGATTTGAACCTGTGACCATGAGGTCAAACACAGGCCCCTACAGTGGACGCATTAGTCCACTAAGCTACCAGACCCGACCAGACAGACTAGCGGCAGCTGCTATGTGGATGAGACTGCTCAATATACGCTCTTGAGTCCAGCACCTTCCACATGGATGAGCCATGTAGTGCAGAGAGAGAAATTGTTTCAAACATGTTACTGAATACTGCACAAAGGTTCAATGAGTTGAGGGAATTGCAACACACCACCCTAGAGATTGAGAAGGCAAAGTGGGAAAGGGTGAGATGTGTGAAGGATGCTAGTGATATCTTGGCATCCAGTGATGGGAAGCCTGTGCTTCCTGAGTCCGTGTTACCTGGAATGGTAGGACTCATGAATGGGCCAACACATGTGGGAACATGTGGGATGGTGTTGACATTTAGAAAGCTCTGGCATAATCCACACTTTCGTACGATGGCTGAAAATCCGTGCCAGCGCTGTGCAATTAGCCAAAAACAAGTGGGTAAAAAGGTTGTAGTGACCATGAGTCACATAGGGAAGTCTGATGGCCCTTTGTCTTAAGATTGATTTTGTGGAAATGCCCCGATGTAACCAATTATGATATATCCTTGTGATTATATGCCTGTTTTCTGTTGGGTGGAGGCATATCACATAACAAGATCTGACAGTCTGACTGTTGGCAAACTACTGTTGCAGTAGTTGATACCGCATTTAGGGATGCCAGCTCATCTCGAATCAGATCAAGGAAGTCACTTCAAGAATGAAGTGATGTAGTTACTATGCACGACGTTAGGGATAGACCAAAGATTTCATTGAACCTACAGACCAGAAGCTTCAGGCACGTTGAAAGGTTAAACGGTATTATCAAAGAGAAATTGGCCAACGCATGTGCGTCCACATCTCTCAAATGGCCTGATGCACTTCCTCTGATGTTGATAGCCATACAAACTAACAGGATTTTTCCTCATGGGGTGTTGATGGGGAGAGCCATATGAATTCCTTCTGTTCTGGCTGGTGGTCTTGTGAATATCAGAGATGATCTAGTTTTCAAATACTGTAAAGTATTGGCTGATGTGGTGCGTTATATCTCTCATCAGGTCGATGCCGCTAATCCAGCTGGGTGAGAATCTCTGTGTCACGACTTGAACCCCGGCGACTGGGTTCATGTGAAGAAGCAAGTTCGCAAATTGTGTCTGGAAGAACATTGGAGGGGCCCATAACATGTGATCTTGGTACCAACACTGCTGTGAAGTGCGTTGGACTGCCAAACTGAATACATGCCTCCCACACAACAAGAGGGTGAGACAAAAGATGAAGAAGCGAAGCCAACATCCACTAACTCCTCAAGTCTGCCTAGTTTTGGGGGCGTGACTAGCAGCCATCGGGAATGGCCGCACTCTGAAGCGGCTCCGCTGCCCTCGCCGTCTTTCCTGACAGAATCCGACATCAATCCTGCAGATACCCCCTCGCATTTGGGGGTACGGGTCCCAGGGAAGCCCAAGCCACCAAACCTGTGCAGCTTGCTGTGGGGAGAGCGGCAGAACCGTGACACCACCGGCGCCATCGGAGTTCATGCGGGACGAACATGGCGGCCCTTCCCCGTACCTCCAGCTTTTGAGGTGAGCGCGCGGGGCTGCAACGGAGACAAGGACTGTTAGGGGGCCCTGGAATAGACGACTACCAGCCCCGCAGCCTGACAACGGACGCGACCGGGCTTGATATTGATCCGAGACACCGTAGAGAACCAGCAGCAGGAGGGGCCTGAGAGTCAGCAACAGTGGTGGCAATAAAGCTGAGAGGGTACTCGAGGCCCCGGCTTTGCGGCCTTGCGGATCGCGGCGCCGGAGAAAAGGACCCTCCCGGACGGTCGTCCTCATCCTGCTAGAGGGGCAAGTGACTTGGCAGGTAGCGCGACTGAGACAACGCGCTGCCGCATAGGCCAGAACGCCGGCGGCACTCGCGGAGAGTTGGGAGCCGCGGAGGGCGTGGGGCTGGGGAGTCGGCCGTGCATGGTGAAGGCCCCGCGATGAGCGTCTGCGGCTCGTGACAGACGTGAACAGCTTCACGCACACCGGGGACAACACAGTGTACAAGGCAGCAAATCACTCGATCTGCGGGGACCCACGGAGGCTGGAAATTACGGATACACGAGGCCCAGCGACCCTCCAGTGCCACACTATCAATATTGCTGGCTGCAATATTGCACATGCACAGAAAGGATTGCGGGGGCTTTGTGGTGTAATCGCGTACTCTTTCCGGCTCTGTGCCCCCCCTAGCCTCTCACCTACAGTGCGGCGAATCGGTGCAGCACCTCATCGCTACTCACCCCCCTGAAGAGCGACCCACTCGCCTTACCAGGAAACCCAACAGGCTGGCAGAGGCGGGAATCACCCCCTGCGCAGGCGGCGGCAAGTACTGGTACAGGGATCTGAACAATTGGGAGGACACTACTCACTATTGAGCAGCAATGGCCAGCGGAAAGGGATCCAAGACGCCGGCTCAAAATAAATTAGCCAAATTTGCCTGGGGCAAAACAGATGAGGAGGAGGATGCCACCACCACGGGAGGAACAAAAACGAAAAATCCTCAATCATAGACCCCTCAACCAGATCTCACCCTCCACGATGTCATGGAGGCCATAGCTGGGGTGTGGACCTCGCTAGAGACTCGCATTGACTCCGTTAACATTGAGGTTTCCCTCATCAGGGCCGACTTGCGTAAAATGGACGCCAGAGTGAAAGACGTGGAGGAAGCTACTGAGACACTAACGTCAGACACAGCTCTCCTTAAGCAATAAGTGGGCCAACTCCATGACCAGCAGATGAAAATGGAGGGGCTCCTCGATGACTACGAAGGAAGAGCGCGCAGGAATAACATACGTATACTGGGAGTCCTGGAGCGGGCGGAGGGGCCGGCGGCGGATCTCTTTGTTGAGGACCTAGTCTTGACAAAACTCCAGCCGAAGCGCCTACCAGTTACTTTTCCATTGAACGCGCGCATCGGGTCCCCGGGGGTAGACCAAAGCCGGGAGCCCCTCCAAGACCAATTATAGCACGTGTGTTCAACTTTCGCGACCGTGATGTCATACTCCAAATGGCACGAGCCCGCCCACCATTGACACTGGAGAACAGTGCAGTCACCTTCTTCCCGGACTTCACCGCCAAAGTACAAGCTCAAAGACGCAGTTTTACTACAGTCAAGAAAGCACTACGGGACAAAGAAATAAAATACTCTATGCTCTTCCCGGCGAAGCTCCGGGTTGAATCTGAGGGCAAAACTTGGTTCTTCTCATCTCCAGAAGAGACTTGGGAATGGTTGGAGGGTTGGCGAAGAGTTGGGAGGCCAAATGGAAATCAGAACTACAGAACCCGTGGTAGCAGACTGAATAATGTTGACACACCACGGGACGATCCAACCCAGGAAGAGCCGAACCCAACCTTGAAGGGCTGAAGAAGCAAGGCGTTGTGGACTCTGAGCACTGTAGCCTGGGAGACAAATGATGCCCCTGGGTATAGGTTAAGACACCTGACAAAGGTACAGGGGTATTCTTCACTGACCCGTTGCTGACGAGGTATGCTCCGCTAATGTTAACCTAGGCGGGACTGTTGATGATATGCTGCTATGGTGGTTAAAGCTTCGGATGGGACTAGAACTTGTCCGAATGATATAAAGTGTAATATGCTTACATCCTTAATTCACGGCGAGGGGGGGAGGGTTGTAAACCAAGCACCCCGCATATGGGGGGGTGGGCGACAGGCACTCTGCCTTGTTGGGGGGTGGGTAGTTTGAAATCCACCGGCAGGGGGGCAGGGAGGGGGGTAGAGTGGGGGAGATGGGGGGGTTCTTTTGTTAGTTTTAAGGTTGAATGTCATGATGCACAGTGTTATAAACCAGATTTGGAAAGTTGTGTCCTCCCTAAACCCGCATGGTATAGAAAGCTGAAGTCCACGGAATGTTCCGTAACGTATGACCGACCCAGGTTAATACAGATAGCTGCTCACGCATTGGAGGAGTCGCTCACCCTTCTGGTGACCCCCGCCTATACTCCGCTAGTCCCTACCAACGATTCATCATGGATAGCACTATAGCCACAAAATTGTCCATTTTGACGTGGAATGTAAACGGATTGGGAGACAAAATAAAGCAGGGAGTAGTGTCGCAATACCTCAAGAGACAGGCGCCAGACTTAGTATTGCTACAGGAAACACACCTAATGGGTAACAATTGCAAGGCTCTCAGCAGGTGGGGGTACAAACTATTGGTTCATGCAGGGTTTACATCTGGTTGCAGGGGAACGGGTATCCTAATGCGGAAGAGCCTAGCTCTCACGCCCACTCATAAGTGGGCGGACCCACAGGGGAGATTCGCGGTGATGGGGGCCACCTGGGAGGGGAAACCGATAAATGTGGTATCAGTGTATCTCCCGCCAGCGCTGGGGAAAGAGGCACTCAGTGATTTAGGTAAGATCCTGATAGATCTCCCCGAGGGTACCCTTATACTGGGAGGTGACTTTAACATGACTATGGACGATGCACTAGATAGGTTTCCTCGACGAGCCCCAACCCGACATAGCACTCAAATGGTGGAGTTTGCTCAAGCCATGGGACTGACAGAAGTATGGCGCTCACTGCAACCAAACATGCCATATTACACCCACTACTCTAACGCACATAATAGTATGTCCCGCATCGATTACTTCCTTACGCACTTAGCAGACATTGGCCACTTCCAAAATCCTCGCGGGCTCCCAAGGGGGATCTCGGATCACTCCCCAGTATGGCTCGAGCTCACCTTTCACCAAAAAAAGCAGCGCAGTTCCATAATTATTAACCCATGGCTTCTAACGGTCCCAGACATAAAGGAGGAGCTCACTGAGCAGACAGACTGTTATTTTACCGAAAATCTAGGATCCGTAGACTCAGCACAGACCATCTGGGAAGCTTACAAAGTGGTGCTGAAAGGGCACGCTCTGGCATTAAAGATAGGTTATATCCGACAGCATAACGAGCAAATACTACAATTAGAGAGTGAGCTCCAGCAGCTAGAGACACAAAATAATTCCTCGCCCAGCGAGGCCACCACACACCGCTTAACCATTAAACAACTCGAGTATAAAACTCTGGTCCGAGAAAAAGCCCAGGCAAAACTACTCTATACACGTCACAGGGTGTACGAACTGGGAGACAGAGCAGGGAAAATGTTTGCCTGGTTAGAGAGAAGGGAACAAGAGAAGAGGTGGGTACCTGAACAATCCGTTAACGGGAATAGACGGGTCTCCGATCCCCAAGAAATAGCGGAGGCATTTGCGGATTATCTGGAGACGGTGTATACATCCTCCACCACCTATACGTCTGAGGACTCTCAACAGCTGTTGGCAGATATAAATTTGCCCTCATTGTCCGAGACAGATAGAGCCGAGTTGGACGCCGACATAACAGATGATGAAATTTGCAAAGCTATATTTAGCGTCCAATCAGGGAAAGCAATGAGGTCCAACGGGATTCCAATTGAGTTCCTGAAATCGATGGCTTTATGGATAGCACCCCACCTTAAACACATGTATACAGCAAGTTTGGAGAAGGGAATTCTGCCTGAAGATCAAAGACTGGCTTCCATAGTGGTAATCCGTAAACCCAGGAAGCCGGCGGATAGTTGTAGCTCTTACAGGCCAATCTCCTTGATAAATGCAGAGGCTAAAATTCTAGCGAAACTGCTGGCGTCCCGTCTCAATACTGTTCTCCCTTCGGTGGTTCACGCAGATCAGTCAGGCTTTGTGCCGGGACGGAACACGGCACAGAATATTCGCCGGGTACACAATGTTCTGGCACGTTAGCAATGTATAGAAGAGGACGCGGTAATTCTGTCATTGGATGCCTCCATGGCATTCGATTCTATAGAGTGGCCCTATCTCTTCGAAGTGCTGGCCCGCTTGGGGTTTGGCCCGCGGTTCATAAATTGGGTCAGACTGTTTTACACTGAGTTGCTGGGTCAGGTGAGGTTGAATAACCGCACGTCACGGACGTTTAAGCTGCACAGAGGGACCATACAGGGCTGCCCCCTGTCCCCCCTACTTTTCGCCTTAGTACTAGAACCACTGGCATCATGGGTGAGACGGGATGTGGCTCTTAGGGGCCTCAAATGGGAGGCAGACATTGAGGATAGGATTTCATTGTATGCACATGATATCCTGCTCTACTTAGCATCCCTATATTCCCCAATACATAGATTACTAAACTTTACTTCGGCAATTATTCGGGATATGCGATTAATTGGGCTAAGTCAATGCTCTTTGTTCTACATGGCCCCACACCTAGGCTACCCCAGGGATGTGAAATCGAGGTGGCCTGCGAAGGATTCTGGTATTTGGGGATCTTCATTACTCCCGACCCTAAAACTTTTTATGACAAGAACTTAGCAGTCCCCTTAAACAGACTTCGTGAAGATGTTAAACATTGGAGGTCGCTGCCACTGTCATTATAAGGTCGAGCTGCCCTATTTAAAATGCTAGCTCTGCCACGATTCCTTTACCTGCTTCAGAATTGCCCATACCATGTCCCAGACTCCTATTTTAATAGCGTTGAGGCGGAGGTCCGCACACTGTTATGGGATGGAGGTACACCACGAATAGCTTTAGGGAAATTGACGAAGGGGTGGTACGACGGGGGGATCGCACTCCCAGATATACGGCTCTATTATTGGGCATCACAATTGGTGGCGGTTAATCAATGGCTGTACGGCACCCCGATGAACCCAGCATACAGGCTAGAAAGATATCAGACGGGACGAGAGGGGTATCTTGGGGCCATATACACCAAGCTCCGCAAAGGGAGATATCTGGGCCCTATGGCTCACACGGTATCCATCTGGCATAAGGCAACCAAGCGTCTGGGCTGGACGGGAGCGTTGATGAAAGCAACCCCCTTGTGGTCCTCTCAACAGCTGGGGTTGCTTTGTCATCATGTAGGGTTTGACAAATGGGACACCATCGGACTCTCCACCATCGGCGATCTCCTACATAAGGGTAAGATCCTCACATTTAAAGAATTACAAGCAAATCACGAACTAGCACACAGGGAGATATTTCGGTATCTACAGATTATGTAAGTAAGAAAACAATAGCAAGCTTTATAATTCCCAAATTTAAATATTCTAGGGATGATAAGGAAAAAGGAGTAACCACACAGTTTACCAATACAGACAAAATACACTTATTAGTGAAAAATATATAATTTTTTATTTAGTCTTTTTTTTATAAAAAATAATTTTTTACTATTTTACTTATTTGATATTTTCAAATTAAATTGACATACATCAGTACAAAATACATAAATAGATACATCTGTTATACACATTAACCTGAAAAAAGATTTACATCAAAAATAATACAAAAAACGGTCGTTTTATCGTAAATACTTGACAATTTTGATGAGGGTAAGCGGTAGATGACAACACTACGCGCGTTTCGGCACTACTGCCTTCATCAGGGGACCGTCTATACCAAAAAACTGTGTAAAGCAAAACATAGTGGTTACCAATTTACAATATATATATATATATACACATAATTTATTCTACATCAATTACCTAGAATATTCATTTATAACTGATTGCTCAAACCAAACAGTGTTTGTTAAATAAATCTCGCTACTGAAACGGCAAACATTAAAATATGCTGTTTAAGAAGAAACAATTAATCATAACATTTAGATTCATACGTATAGGCTTTGCTTGCTGATAAACAAAAAGAAAGAAGAAAAAATACATCATAAATATAGCATTGCTAACTTGATCTAAAGAAAGATATTTCTTCACAATCATAATATATTTAATGAAGCACGTAATCTGAAAAACCAGAACGAACAATTAATTAAGTCAATATTCAAGAATGAAAGCAGAGCGAAAGTCAAGGCAATTATTTAAAAATAGAAAGATGTGTAACAAGAAAAAGAAAAAGAAATGAAGGCCCATGTTAGAGAAATATATAAGATAAAAGACTAATGTGTATTTTAAAATAATGCTTCTCTCATGTTGATAACCTTGTGCACTACCTGTTAATAAAACATGGACAACATGATCCAAGTGAGCAAGAATATCTAGAAATAAGAACAAAACATTTTTATCCCTGACATAAGAGATTTTTATCTTTATCTCACCATAGGTCTCAAATAATGACCATGCCTGGATATGGGAGGGTACTTAAAACGATCATATGCCGATTCTGCTGTGTCGTTTAGTCTTTTGAGTTGTCAATATCTAAAAGGTAAATAAAACTGATTTTCAATACAGTCTCTAATTCCAGCTCTTTAAATTATCTGCATCATTTAACACACAGTCTTACTTTAAACTAACCGTAGAGGCGTTGCTGCATGCATCGAAGACTTTTCTAGGGTCCAATGTGTCCAAGGTACACAAAGATCCTCGGAATATGTTGCAAATTGTCACCTTAAAAGGAGGGGGCCATTGATCGGTACCGTAGCAAGCACTGACCCAAATTAGTATCACGATCTAAAAATCACGAATATATAGCGTCACTACATTGATATTTAATCCATGTTAAATAACCAGGTGACGGAAAGTATGTGGTTATAAACAAAGTATGATGGTATGCTTACTTTTTATCAGTGCAAGCTCTTGCTCCGATAGAATAGTGGCTAACCGGTCGTGGACTTAACGAGCAATCCGTGGATATGCTGGAGAGCCAGGGTCTTTACGGGCTCTATATTCAATACAAAAGAGGTTCGGGAGGATATCTAAGTTAAATTGAATCCTCATATTGCTGACCGAATTTAAACATCAGATTACGCTAAAGAGCCCATTTACCTTCGTGCCACTTTGATCCTTCTGAATCCAACGGGACGCTCCTCTCTATGGTAATTCGGCCGGAGTGTCGTCTCTTGCCTGCCTCTCTATTTAAAGGGCTAGAATTTCGCGCGCTTTTGTCGATGGACTGTTATAGTAAATTACGGCAGCCATCTTGCTACGATAATAACGTACTACCAACTTAACCCAGTGTATATATTAAAACATTTGATGGTGATAGTACTAGACAAGAAATTATTTTTATAACAAATCGCCTATATCTTACGTGCATGTGAACGAGTCTCAATAGAGAAAAACGTTGTTCCATATAAGAAGGAGGACATAGAGCTAGAAGATGGACTATTACAGTGGATAATAGTGGCCATCTTACTGGTACAAAAGCGTACCGCAAAATTCAATTAGTGCCTAGAATTTATTTCATATCATTTATAAAGCTTCAGTTGTATTACATACTCAGATGCAGCAGTGCGGAGCACGTAATTATCCTGTTTTTAGACAAATGATTAAATAATGGCTTGTTCCCACGGAATCTCCTGGTTCATGCCGTTATTAACAGTGTCCAACAAAAAAATCCAAAATACTTCACGTTTCTTTCTAATTTTTTCTGAACATTGACCCTCCTTAGGTAGAATTTTTTCAATAATGAACCAACGTATCTCATCAGGAGTATGATTATTTTCTATATAATGTAATACCATAGGAGAAGCAAGTTTTTTTGTTCAAATGGCAGATTTATGTTCAGTTAATCTGACATTGAGAGTTCGTGATGTCTCACCTACATATCCCTTATTGCAAGGGCCATTCAGCAAATATATTATGTTTTTAGTCTTGCAATTGGTCATACTTTTAGATACAATTGTTTGACCATTAAAATTCACTGTCATAGTTTCCATTACAAGCGGGCACACTTTGCAGGTACCACATTTGTAATTGCCTTGAACTGGTAGCATACTCTCAATACTTCTCTGTATTGGCTCTTTTTTCCTTGGCATGCGTGATCTAACAATCAGATCTTTCAAGTTACTGTTCTTACGGTATGCAAAAAGAGGTTTCTGCAGTTTATCAGTCTGTGCTCTATTCATGTTAAGTAGATGCCAATTGGAACATATTATTTGGCGAATTTTTTCATTCATCAAGGAATGGCGAGTAACAAATACTAGTTTAGTGTCTTGCTTTTGATTTTTACTTTTTAACAGATGCTGTCTGTCGTAAAATCTGGCTCGCTTATACGAGTCTCTTATTAGTCTGTGTGGGTAGCCTCTATTTGCGAATTTTTTCTTCATGTCTGTTGCTCTAAGATCAAAATCTTCAAGTTTTGTGCAGTTTCGCCTGAGGCGCAAAAACTGTCCAAAGGGAATACTATTTTTTTGTGATGTGGGGTGGAAACTTTTGTAATGTAATAAGGTATTGCATGCAGTTGGTTTGGTAAATAGATCTACTATTAGTTGACCACCATCATGTTTGATTGAGATATCTAAGAACTCAATCTTAATGTTACTAAAATTTGAAGTGAACTTAAGGTTGGGGTCGCAAAGATTCAGCCATGAGAGGAACTCCATTAAAATGTTTTCATTGTCATCCCATATAAAAACAATATCATCAATGAACCGCGACCAATGAAATATTGATTCAAAAAATGGTGCGATTTCATTAAAGATGAATTTTTGTTCAAAATGTGTCATGTATATATTCGCTATAGTAGGAGCGCAAGATGCGCCCATGCTTACTCCTCTTACTTGTTTGTATAACTCTCCTTGAAATTCAAAAATATTCTCTTCAAGGATAATTCTCAAACAGTCAATAATAAAATTCATATTGCAGTCAACGTTCATTGTCTCTATGAACCATTGCACTGCTAGGATAGCTCCTTCACTCGGTATATTGCTGTACAGACTTTCTAAATCTAAGGTAACTAACCATTGTCTGTTGGGGTTGAAAGATGTTCCTTCCAACAGATTGATTATATGCCTGGTATCCTGGACATATGCAGGGGTATCTTGAATATAAGGACGTAAAACCGCGTCCAGATACTTAGATATAGGTTCCGTGACAGACCCTATAGTTGTTATAATGGGTCTGAAAGGAGGGTCTCTCTCATCTTTATGAATTTTCGGTATGCCATACAGGCTCGCTAGCTTAGGATACTGTGTATTCATAAAATCAAATTCTTTATCACAAATGTGTCCATCTCTTAAAGCTTTAGTTGTTAATCTTTGTATTTTGTTTTTGGTCTTATCCGTGGTATTTCTTGTTATTTTGGTATAAAATCTACTGTCACTTAACATATCCTCTATTTTATTTATGTAATTTGAGGTGTCTAATATGGCTATCCCTCCACCTTTATCACAACTTTTAATTGTGATTTCTGGGGAGCATTTTAAGTCCATCAGGGCTTTATATTCTTCAATAGTCATGTTGAAGGGTGTCTTTGGTACATAATTAGTTGCGGTTTTTAACTTGTTGTACACCACCTGCTCAAATATTTTAATCTCGGTGGGGACTTGATTTACTGTGGGTGTAAAAGTAGATTTAGGTGCCAAACCAGATTTATTAGTTTCGAGAGAATTGTCTACTACATTCGTGAAGAATTTTAACCGAATTTTGCGAAAAAATGACATCAGATCATTAAACAATTCGAACTTATTCAATCCTGAATGTGGTACATACGTTAACCCTTTTGATAAAAGGGAATAGGTGGCTTCGTTCACACTAGTTGTACTCAAATTAAATATCGGTATATCTTTTACTCCCTCCAATAGCGAGCATTGCGAGTTTCTAGGTATTGATTCTGATTTGTCGATTGATGTCCCCGGAACTGGGTTTGATATTGTGGGCGGGACTGATATTGCTGTCGAGATTGATATTGTGGTTGCCAGTTCCCTCTGCTCTGATTGCGTCTCCCTAAAAAAGGTCTATATCCTTGATTATAACACGGATTATATCTGTTACCTCTAGTTTCAAATGGAGCGGATGCTCCTTCATTATCAGAGTCTGACGTGTCAGAGAATGTGGTGACCTTCTTGTTATAGGACCTATATGGTTGTTGAAAAGGTTGTTGATCTTGTGAAGTCAAATCTGATTGCATGTAATAGCCATCAGATAAATAAGGGTAAACATTCTCCTTACTAAAAACTTTATGTCCTTTTTAAGTTTATCTGTTTTTCTTTTTATCAAATAATCTGTGTATGAATTCAATTCAGTGTCTAGTTCCTCAAGTTTTTTCCTTGCTTCATCTACAGCTGTGGAGCTTTTGATTTTATTTTCTAGTTCTAGAATTTCTTGTAATAGTTGCTGCAACATTTCCTTAGCTGTCTCGACTATCAGCATCATTAGATCCCTGGAACACCTGTTTGCTATCAAGGACCACTTTTCTAAGAATTCCTTAATTTGTACAAATAATCCTGGAATATTTTTAATTTGCAATCCTTGTGGGATAATGCCAGCACGTAAATATTCGAGCATAAATTGCCCGTGCAATTCTATTCTTTTTGTCTTTTTCTTAAGTGACATTAATTTGTTCAAATCTTCATTTTTATCTGGGTTTGAGGTAGTTCTATTATCAAAAGTATCTGATGCTCCCACCATAGAAACAAAATCGTCATCCGTAAAGCCAAAAGTTCGAAGATTGGCCATGCTCAATACTAGAGATTCTATTGCTCGATCAATCCACAATATGATACCGAGGTGACAGATCTACGCTTAATATGCGACAGATCAGAGCTTTATATGTGAAGTACTAATATGGAGATGACTTCTAAAAATTAAAAATATAAATATTACAATTGGGCCAAGAAAGATAATTAAAGTTTAGAAAATAGAGAAGGATAAGTGAAAATCAAACATAAGTGCTTCAACCAGAAACATACATATCAATTTAAAATTATAATAATTTGCCGTTATTATAATAAAGTTTTTTTATAGAAAACAGCAATCCCCTCATAGACAGGCTATGAGAACTATATTTTTAGAAAAAGGGGACCCCTACAATTCAATGTGCTTGCTAATCGCAGGGACTAACTATGTAAGTAAGAAAACAATAACAAGCTTTATAATTCCCAAATTTAAATATTCTAGGGATGATAAGGAAAAAGGAGTAACCACACAGTTTACCAATAAAGACAAAATACACTTATTAGTGAAAAATATATAATTTTTTATTTAGTCTTTTTTTATAAAAAATAATTTTTACTATTTTACTTATTTGATATTTTCAAATTAAATTGACATACATCAGTACAAAATACATAAATAGATACATCTGTTATACACATTAACCTGAAAAAAGATTTACATCAAAAATAATACAAAAAACGGTCGTTTTATCTCAAATACTTGACAATTTTGATGAGGGTAAGCGGTAGATGACAACACTACGCGCATTTCGGCACTACTGCCTTCATCAGGGGACCGTCTATACCAAAAAACTGTGTAAAGCAAAACATAGTGGTTACCAATTTACAATATATAACAGATTCGCCATGCTCTTAAGACAGCACTCCCGGACCTGACAAATATACCAGACTCATCTCCCTTAGAGGACCGGCTATTATCAGAGCCTATCCCAGCCAAAGCCATTTCACTTACATATCGTAAGTTATGCAACAACATACCAGACCCCTTCTGCACTCTCAGGAACCGTTGGCAGGCAGATTTGGGGCAGATCGAGGATGATGATTGGCAAACCGCATTGATGTCCCCGAGAGAGGCAGCCATAAATCATCGTTTTCGATTGATTCAATTAAAAGTTTTACACAGAACGTACCTCACCGGGATAACCCTAGCTAAAATAGGAACAAGGCAGGACGCACTCTGTCTGCGTGGATGTAACCAAACGGCAACATTTTATCATATTCTATGGGACTGCTCCCAGATCCAACCCCTGTGGGAGAGGGCCACAGAGAAGCTACAAGTTGCACTAGGGAAACAAATCACTCTAACACCTCTAATGGGGATTCTGAACGTATGGGATGCAACTGGCCTAGCAGAAATAGAGCAACAATTAGCCACCCTGGGATACACATTGGTGAAAAGGGCAATCGCTATGAAATGGGGAGCAGCAGATCGACCACTGACAATAGGATGGGTGGCAGAAATGGACAAATGTATGATTGCTGAAAAAGAGGTCTACAAATCCAGGGGCTGTCCTAAAAAGTGGGACAAAAAATGGGGTGCCTGGAATGCATATCGAGGAGAATTATGTATTTCACCAACGGTAGAAATGGAAATGTCAAAAAAGGGGGACCGAAGGACTGTAATGATGGACTGAAACGCTGTGCACGATCAATGTTGATTTATTATTGTTTTTCTGTAATGGAATATATACTAATGCTATCCTGAATGTGACAAGTTTAAATTCAATAAAATTATTAATATAAAAAAAAAAGTCTGCCTAGTTTTGAGATGTCAGAGGCACTGAAGAGGGAGAGGAACACCAGTCCAAGAGCCCGCAGTCTCCTACAGCAGAACCTCAACAGTGGTGGGAGCAGAATGACAGCACCACTATTCCAGTCACGAATGAGACACCAGATTCTGGATTAAAACTACACATTTGCAGCGGCATGGCGAGAATTCATAGCAAACTGAGTCGAAACTACCTGGATCATTTGCACCCGAATCAGAGAATGTGCCTAAAGTTCCGCCACTGGAAGTGAATCAGTCTTATCTGAGCCAGAAATTACAAGTACATCCAAGAATCGAGCTTCGATGGAAGAGGTCTGGCCGAAGACTAAGACTAAATGAAACAGACTGTTAACAGCTACTAGGAGACCTGAGACGATCAGAGAAGTAAGCAAGTTAAAGAAACAAGAACTTCCAGAGCAACCTGATACTGGCACAAATAGCCTAGATTTGATTGTCCCCAAACGACCCAGAAGAATTAGAAAGATAAACCGCAAATATCCAGGTCCTCACTGGACGTAATTTGCAAACAGTGACATTGAATCTAATGAATTTCTGACTGACATCGACGAACCTCCTTGAGCTAAAGAAAGCTAAAAAGGGCTCAATTTACACAAACCATTGACAAAGTGGAAAAAGATGAATAGATAGTAATGGGTAACTACAGACCCTTAGGCCTCCAGTTGACGCAGTATAAAAATCACTATATATTCCGATATCAGGTAGTGAAGATAGGGCAGTTGTAGAAGAACTAATCTCTTCACTCAACAATAACAATCTTATTCCTTGATTTGATTTTAGTTAACCTGGTGCAGCAAAATTGTGCTTGTAGTCTTGGCAGTTGCCCTTTCTGTTTCCGTGGTTGGGTGAATGTTAGATGTCCATCTGCTGGAGGGAAGTGTTCCCCACAGGCCAACAAATCTTACTTTTAAATCTACTGTTAGTAAGCAAATACATGAAGGTTAAATCCCACATGCCCCTCATTCTGAAGGTCTCTGTAGGTATAATGTTCATTTTCAAATGTTAGCTGAGTATGATAAACATATGTAGGTATAAGAGTGTTTTGCATGCTCCTATCTTCCAGCTTCTGCAGCTGAATGCTCTGCCTATTTCCATCTTCCCTTATCTTATTCTTTTCCTGCAATATCTTTCTAAACTCTATTAAACTGTTTTATACTGATTATGAAAAACCTCTAGAAGATGTATGCAAATATGTATTTGTGGTCTGCTAAATCTGCTTATCGTTTCTCTAAGGCTTTTAAACAAAGGGGTCCGCGTGAGTATATGATGAACTTCTTTACCCCAGTGACTAACGCGAGCATTACTAACCAAAGCATGCATGCTCTAACCTGCAAAATTAGTAAGGATGAGAGCAGATTTAAGCAGATACTTAGTGACATATTCAGAGCATTAATATCCTCAGTGGGAATGGCTTTAAATAACGTGAAGATTAGAAAATAATCAACTTTAGGAGAAAGATTTGCCACAAATACTGCAGGCACACTCACCGCAATTAACAAATGATTGCTTGCTATGAGAGCTATGATCATACATAACAGGCTTGCTTTAGGCAGGCTTCTTGCTAAGGAAGGTGGAGTCTGCAAAGTAATTCATGCTAGAGAATGTTGCACTTATATCTCAAAAATAGATAACCAGCTTAACAGTTATGCTGCAGATATCACAAATATCACACACAAACTAAGTGACTTGAAAGAGACAGATGCCTGGGAAGGGATAGGCTCTGTATTTCGGTCTTTTGGAGAGGGATTCGCTAAGATAGGCAAATGGTTAGGGAGCATAGCTGGACGAACACTAAATTGCTTTTAACCCCCCATTTGATTATCTTAATTGGTATTGCATGTGTGCTTTTCTTTCTAAAACTTTGCAAAGGAATTTCATCAAATAATGGGTTAAATTGTGGGATCAGAAAGCTGTCAAGAAAGAGAGGAAGAAAAACAGAGTCAATGTAAAGGTTAAAGAGATGCAAAGTGAACTGTATGATACCATGAAGGATTTGGGAGGATCCAAAGAAAAGAATCCAAAAATGATGACAGCTGTGTTGTAATGAAGACGTAGATGTGATGATATAGAAATCATCAGAGGGGGGTCGTGGAATCTGATTTTCTTTACTTGTAGTGTTTAACGTACGTAAAATCAAGCTTTCGCTAACATAAGCAAATTTCATGCTTTCTTCCATTTTGAATATGATGGTGCAATGCTCCACATGATCACTGCCACTGTTGTTTTCTTCCTGTAATAAAAAATTGAGACCTTTATACGAAATGACTGAGACTTTCCCAGTCACACTGAACACGTTGTACTTAATCAAGGGTAACCTGGCTGTCCCAGGCTGAACTATATACTATGTATCAAGTCATGTCACCCAAATGGACTCTGGGAACATCTGAATCTAATGTAATAGTATTATCAGAGAATCTTCAAGTGTATGTTGTAGTAAAATGTTTCTTCTTGCTGTTACCCATTGTTGCATATCCTGAGAACCATGTACTTGTGTAGTGAATATATGAAAACCTTTGTCTAAAGTACTATAAAAGGCCTTGCTTTTCCTTTGTATGTGGTCCACTTTTTAAATTTTTTTAGAAGGTGAATCTATGCTGGATTTTCTATTGTTTTTATGATTTATATGCTAATCTGATTGATGGTTTCTGTACTTATATTCTTTGAGTAAACTTTCAAACTTTAGCCCGTGTCTGCGATTCTTATTGAGAATGTTACAGCTTTATTCTAATGCAAAAGATCTATCGAACTAGAGACGGGTCCAATGAGGGAGCATCAAAACCCGAATAGGCACTACACCACTCCTGATCTGAGCCATTGGCGCGCAATGGGTAAGCAAATGAAAGACAGCTTTGCGCGCTGACACCCACCTCTAATGCGTCATTTGTTTTCGTGCCACAAAGTCTTATTCATCGAAAAGAGGGTCAAAATGAAGTCCTGCAATGAAAAGCTTTGGAATTTTCACACAGAAGCCTAATTTTGTATAGTATGCGTACTACTGTAGATCACTCAAGAATTATGCATACTTTGTGAGATAAAAAACTACACAGCTTTGCATACATGCAGTCCCTTAAATCAGTTGATAGTCTGTTCTCTATGTCTAGAACTGAACCAACCAGAAAAGGACACTGTACATTAAGGGGCAGACTATAAGGTATCTGGATTTCCCAATCGGGCCTGTAACAGAGGTGCCCATCGGGAATAACAAAGATGTTATAAATCCACAGAACGGGTACATTCTAACTGGGTACTCTGGGCGCTGTAAGCAGCCAAAATGTAAGAATGAAATGATGGGTGAGTTGAAGATTTATTGGTGGAAATCATAACCATTTCAATTACCTCTGGTAATTCCTCTTTCTCAGCAAAACCTCAGTGTTCCAAATGTCATACCTTTAACTATACCCCTCCTCCCCTCCCCTTAGGAGTTTCTGGTACCCCTGTTTTGGAAACTCCAGAGGCCAGGCTTATTGGAGCCAATAACAGGGACCCAGTAATGAGGTACTAATTGTAGTCCTGTTAGAACTTGAAAATATTGCCTCTTCCACTATAGGTTTTAGCACACCTGTAAGTTTATTTACAGCTCGGACACTGAATGCCAGATTACTTGTGGGCTTCAGTCTACATGTCAGCTCCACTTATACCCTCTAACCTTACCCTTAACCGAAATGCATACCATAAAGAAGGATATTAGAGACCCAGGCCATACAGAAACTTTGTACCAGTGCAAACATTAAAATGGCAAATGCTGCTGTACCATGTGTGCTGCTTGCGTAATGTAGAAAAAGTTATTTTCAACTGGGAAAAATGTGGAAGAAATATACTTCACACATTTTGTTGTGATCATATAACATGAAATTGAAAAAAAGCAATACATTTCCCCATTGTACAAATCTGAAAGACGAAGTGAAGCCTGAGGCAAAATAATTTTGGACGATGAGTGATTTTGCGCGCGCAGGCAGAGCTCTGGGCTCTCTCCTGATGCAGCTTAATGCCGTACATGTGTGGAAAGGCGCTTCTGCGCCGCTTGCACTGGCTTGGCAGAGGTCCAGTCAAAGTGAACTTCAGGAGAAAGGAGGTGGTTCGATCAATTCACACTCTCTGCCGCGCGCTCTGAGCTGTCAGTCACGCGCCCTGCCAACTGCACGCGCGTCTTTGCTTCGCAGGTACATCAGAGTGCCTCGGCTGTGCTTGTGTGGGTAGCTGTGATGAATCGACAGGCATAAAGCACTCTCTATTTAATCTGGCAGGGTTTCTTGGCAGCCTCCCCGGCCGTAAGTGTTGACGGGCACACCTTCTTAATAGAAAGTCTTCAGTCTCGGAGCCGCCTGCCAGCAGACAGATTGGGCCCCGAGCCAGCTGCGCTTCCACGAGCCTTTGTGAGACATTTGATTTTTTTTTTCCTCAGCAGCACCTCGGTTGCATTTTGTGCGCTCAATCCTACTAGAACGTAGTCGAAGTGCTGTTATTTTAGGGTTCATAAATGGCCTTGTAAAGGGCAGTGCATGACTAGACAGCTGCCTAGGGTACAGACGTGGAAGGGGACGCCCAAAAATATTGCCCTTTGTCAGGCAGGGTAGCAGACAATATATTTATGCTTACAGCAGAACATTTTTGCACTAGCCCCAGTGTTTCATTGCACCCAATTTATCTATTGCACGTGCGTCTGCCAATGAACTTGAGTTTTTCATTACAGCAGATTATTCTATTGCACCCAAGTATATCAATGCATCTGGGTGTTCATTCCCACTGATTCTTTCTGCATCTTCTATTGCACTCAAGTCTACCTATGAACCTGAGTGTTTCATTGCACCCTATTCCTCTATTGCTTCCTAGTGTACCAGAGCACCTGAGTGTTATATTCCACCCAATTCTTCTATTGCACCGCGTCTACCAATGCACTTGAGTGTTTCATGGACTGCGATGTTCCTGTTGCATCCAAGTCTACCAAAGCACCTTTGTGTTATTGCACTCAATTCTTTTATTGCACCCGTGTCTACCAATGCACCTGTGTGTTTCATTGAATATGATTCTTCTGTCGCACCTGAGTCTTAGATTGCATTTGAGTCTACCAATGCACCTGGGTGTTTTATTGCACCCAATTATATTATTGCACCCGAGTCTACCAATGCACTTGAGTGTTTCATGGACTACGACGGTTCTGTTCCACCCAATTCTTCTATTACACCCGAGTCTACCAATGCACTTGAGTGTTTTATGCACTACGATGGTTCTGTTCCACCCAATTCTTCTATTGCACCTGAGTCTACCAGTGCACTTGAGTGTTTCATGGACTACGACGTTTCTGTTCCACCCAGTTCTTCTATTGCACCCGAGTCTACCAATGCACTTGAGTGTTTCATGGACTACGATGTTTCTGTTCCGCTCAATTCTTCAACTGCACCCATGTCTACCAATGCGCTTGAGTGTTTCATAGACTACGATGTTTCTGTTCCACCCAATTCCTCTATTGCACCCGAGTCTACCAATGCACCTGAGTGTTTCATAGACTACGATGTTTCTGTTCCACCCAATTCCTCTATTGCACCCGAGTCTACTAATGCGCTTGAGTGTTTCATGGACTACGATGTTTCTGTTCCACCCAATTCCTCTATTGCACCCGAGTCTACCAATGCACCTGAGTGTTTCATAGACTACGATGTTCCTGTTGCATCCGAGTCTACCAAAGCACCTGTGTGTTTCATTGAATATGAGTCTTCTGTTGCACCCCAGTTTTATATTGCACTTGAGTCTACCAACGCACCTGGGTGTTTTATTGCATCCGATTCCTCTATTGCGCACAACTGTACTAATGCACTAGTGTTTCAGAGAATACAATTCTTCTGTTGCACCATCTTCTATTGCACCCGAGTATACTAATGCCCCTGTGTTTCATTGCACGTGATTCCTGTACTGCTCTCGAGTGTACCAGTGTACTGTGTACCCGATTCATTGCACTTGATTCTTTCGACTGCTTTAAAGTGTACCAGTACACATGGTTCTTCCCACCCAATTCTTATATTGCACCTGAGCCTGCCAATGCACTTGATCGTTTTATTGAATGCAACTCTTCTGCTGTACCCGAGTCTTCTATTGCACCTGAGTCTACCAATGCACCTGGGCGTTTTATTGCATCCGAAATTTCCATTACACCCGAGTCCACAAATGCACCTGAGTGTTTCACTGCATCTGATTCTTCTACAAGCTCCAGAGTGTACCAGCGCACCTGAGTGTTTCATTCCATCTGATTCTTATATTGCACCTGAGCCTGCCAATGCACTTGAGTGTTTCATTGAATGCAATTCTTCAGTTGAACCAGAGTCTTCTATTTCACAGAACTCTTTAATTGCATCTGAATTTTACTTCTGAGCCCAAGTCTTTTATTGCACCGAGTGTACCAAAGTTTGCAACAATCTGTCCTCATGCATGTGGTGGGGAATAACTAAACCATGCAGATGCAACACTCTTCAGATCTTCGGTTGAGGTGCATGAGACAGAAGGCTGGGAACCTTAGCTGCAGGGATGACTGTCAGCAGAAGGGAAAGGCAGTTTTTTTTTTATCAATAAAGGATATGAGCACCAAGGGCCATATTTATCAAACTTTCGCACAATGCAGCAAGCCACCTTGCTGTATAAAGCCACCTTGCTGCATTGCGTGATAGGAAAAGGGCAGGAATGCACTGTATTTAACATTATGCAGTGCATTCCTGTCCTATCCTTATGCTGGTTCACTTTTGGTTGCGTAGCGCCAAAGCAGGCACCCTTGCGTCATTGTGTAAGGGTGCCAGTGTTGCAGGCAGGATTGTTTTTGTGCAGGCATGCCTTCCTGCACAAAAACAATCATCAAAGGCATTGTCCTCTTTCTATGTGTGCTGCAGAATTACCTGTGACATCTATGGGCTCCTGCAGATTCCTTTAGTGCAGTGTTCTCCAGTGAGTGGCTCGTAAGCTACTGGTAGCTCTCCAGGTACCTATAAGTGGCTCTCTATGTGCAGCCCAGCCTACTAAATTCAAAACTTTTGCTTGGTTGAGTTAATGTATGTAGAGTAAAATTAAAAAGTGTGTATTTGAGATGAAAATGTGTGTGTTTTCAGACTTTGCGAGCTAATATTTGGAGAAATGTGGTTTAATGTAAAAAATATATTTAAAGCTGACATTTTAGTGGCAACACATATGGTGTTGGGGAGACCCATTAATATTATTCCCATGGTGCAACGAGCACTACGGCTGTGGCTGTTATATGTTACCCAAGTAGAGGCGTTCCACACTGCAAAGCCTTTTTTATATTACTGCTGGCAACCGTGCCTGATAAGCTGAGGTGATCGCTGCTTGTATCTTGCACATGGTGGCCACTAATGTAATCTTTTCTGATGTAGTCACTGGTACAACACTAATAATGTTAGCAGCTTGGGGTGATTTTTATTCAACATCAGTAGCTCATATTATTACAGAAAAGGTTGGAGACCCCTGCACTAGTGAGTATGTTGTGGTCCTCTTCGATCTGTGTTAGAGAACTGGGAAAGATGGAAAGGGAGATGCAGCAGAGCAGTGCAACACCTGTAGTGGGCCGGGTGCTAACAGAGTTGTGTTGGAAAGCTTTCTTGTTTTGTGTGTTTCTTTCGCCTATAACAATGATAACCAGCTGACTTGCAGGAATTCTGATCATGTTGTAACTCAGATTCCTATATTTATTTTTAATGCCAATTGGTTTTCAAGGTAACAGTTTCATAATAGTGGCAAATACTAGCTCACTCATTCATCTACACTTTCAGCTGTTCAATCAGTCTCTGATGAACATGCAACCAACGCTCACTATTCATTCACTTACGGACCCACCTGCCATCCAACCTACTTACCGTCCATCTGCCTTTCCATTTCCTACCGATCTACTCACTCATCAATGAAGTTACCCATTTCAATTTACACCATCCCACTGACTCATCAATTTACTAAGTTATCCACAATCCAGCTCTCCATTCACCTACTCATCCACTATACATCTAATTATCCACAATTCACCTTCTTACCCACCACTTACCCACTCAGGGCGTCATCTACAAGAACATGCCGCAGCGCGATGCCGCACGCCATTTAGCTGCGCTGTGCTGCGTAATTTTCAAATCACAGGGATGCTTCATATTAACAACAATATGACGCATCTCTGTGCTTTCCCCTGTGCTGGCGCACAATTGGCTGCCATGCACCAGCGCAGGCACCCGTGCATCATTTTGCAAGGGTGCCTGAGCTGCGGGGATGATTGTTTTTGTGCAAGAAGGGACACCTTCCTGCATAAAAACAATCATTAATGGCATTTTCCTCTTGTTGTGCGTGCTGCAGAATGCAGCACACATAGAAAGAGGAAAAACGAGAAGAAATAAAAGTATTTTTCCTCGTTGCACCATTCCTACGTCACCCCTGGGGAGGCGTAGGATTCTGACGCATTCCTAGTTTTACAAAACCTTGCAAATCTGTGAATGCGTCAAGTTTCATGGATGTTGCTTGGGAACACACACAGCAACACCCATGGAACTCCCCTTTCACGCAGAGTAATGCGTGAAAGGGGCAATATTTACAAGGCCATGAAAAGTCACCCCGGGTGACTTAAGTGGCCTTGTAAATATGGGCAAGCACACTGCGCCGCCGGTGCATCAAAAAAGTGACACACCGGCGGCCCAATGGGCTTGTAATTAAGCCGCTCAGCCTTACCTCCGATTTAGCCTTCACCAGTCCGTCCGCCAGTCCGTCAATCCATCCATTCATCCGTCCATCCATCCTCCAATCTCTCCCTGCTTCTGCAGTCGTGCATCATCTGTGTGTTAGTGAAGCTGTCATGGCTGCTGATGCTGAGCTGTGTGTGTTTGTGAAGCTTGTTAAGTTCTTTTTTACTAAGCAAAACCAAAATGACTGACATTGGCAATGTCCGCTTCCGCTTTACACTACTCTAACCTCTGCTGTTAGCAGAGTTATGACGCCAGATACTGATATTGCAGAGCCAGATCCGGCCTTTTCCATGGGCGGACGAGGTGACCGCCCTGAGCTCCTGGCAGCCGCAGACGCTAAACTGTGCTAGTTCAATAAGAGAGCGAAAAGTTAATTGCTTCATTAGCAGCAGGCCTTTGTTCCATTGAAGTTAAATTGAGGGCTGTTCTGCTGGCTCGGGGAGAGGAGACAAGCACACAGAAGCAGAGATTAAAAAATAATAAGAGAGAGGCTTTGAAAGGAGGCAGAGAGAGTGAATGGAAAAAAGAGCGCTGCAAATTACTAGCCAAGAAAGCTGCGTTCTAATTGTATCACATTATAGGTGTTAATAGCTAGCCCTGTCATGTCTATACATTCTAACCTATGTACTATGCCCATTATAAATGTAGAACAGGGGCCAGAATCAAGCAAAACTGTGCATGCGAAGTGGATGTGCCCTTTGTAACTTCATACCTCAGGGAGAAGTTGGATGTGAATGAGGAAGAGGAAGTGGAAGGGAGGAGTGAGGGGGCGGAGAAACAAAGGAAGATGCAGGAAGGGGGAGACAGGAGAGGGAAAGAAGGGCAAAGGAAGAGGCAGGGAGAAGTTCAGGGAGGAAAAGGCAGAACAGGAAGAGAACAGGGAAAGGAATGGGAAAGAAGAAGGGGCAGAAGGAGAGAAGGGTTGATAGAAAGTAAGAGATATTGAAAGGTAAACGTATAGAAAGAAAGCAAATGGTGAAAATGGAGGGACAGAGAGAACCAAGAGGGGCCTTTCCTAGAATGAATGTTTTTATTTAATCCGGTTGACCATGGCTCAAGCAAGTTGAAAATCCAGGGCTGGAATTTGAGGCCCAGTCTGCCCTGCACCTCAGGCTGAGTGGCTGAAGTACTCCATATGCTATTGAAATCACTAGTGCCACAATGCTGGATGGACTCATTCAACATCCATAACATCAAGCCTACTATTATTGAAAGGGCCAAATCCCTAGGAGTCATCCTAGATTTAAAAAAAAGTCAATCTACAATCCCACGTCCCATGGCCAGAAATGATGCTTTCAATTGGGTCTTCTCTTTGTAATTCACCGCTTCATTTTAGAGCAAGATCTCAAAACTCTGGTTTAATCACCGGTGCTGTCTATGATCGAATATTATAATTCTCTCTTAACTGGTCTTCCTAAAATTCATCTCACTTGACTAAAAGCAGTTCTACTTTCTGCAGCATGTTTCATCTCTGGGGCCATAAAGAATTACCATATTTATCTAATTCCAGTAGCACTTCACTGGCTTCCCTCTGAAACCAGGGCAATATACAAAACGGCATGTATCACTCACAAGGCCCTACACACCTTTATTCTATGTCACCAGGCGGACGATATCTGGTGGTGCAAGACCATCACGCAATGCTGAAGGTCTGCTGCTAGAACTCTCAACCTTTAAAAAAGGAACCATTTATGGCTCAGTCCTTTTCAGAAAGTGCGGCCTAAAACTGGAAACTCTTGTTTTTTAAAGAAATTTTAGTTGATCTCTCTTCTCCTGTCTACTCCTTGTGGGCTTACTTTCCACACTGACTGGTGCCTTGTGGCTTACATCTCTAGTACAACTTTATTGGATTGGACTCTTTCCTGTATCTGGCACCTGTCCACATCCTGTTACGTAATATTTGTGACTGTCACAATTTGTTCCTCAGTTAAATGCTCTTTATCAATTGTAAGTATCCCAATATCCTTGGATAAAGTAATGTATAGGCCTTTGTATTGATCTGCTTCCTTGTAGAGCACTCTAATACCTTTGGGTAATGTCTGTGCAATATAAAGCGAACAAAGAAAGAAAGACAAAGAAATAGAAACAAACAAAGAAATATGTCCCACAGAACATCAGAGCTCCACAAGGCTCTTCAGAAACTTCCACGACATGTCTTCCAAGAGGCAGGGATCTGTTGGAACTTCTCCCAACTTGACAGAAGTGGACACAGCCAAACAGTTAATCCTTTGCATGAGGAAGGCCTGCGAGAGTAGGGGTGAGCAGGGAGTATGATGTCTTCCCTTTATTCTTCCACCCTCAGGCTCGGCAGGTCTGTGTAATGAGCCCTCTACAAGTGACCCATCAGCACCAGTGGCAGAAAGAGAGAGCAGGCTAGCAGGGTGTGTGGTGCTCTCCATGCCTGGAGGCCAGTGCTGCTGTGATATAACTGTATTTTGATACAGAGTACCCATTATGTTCATGATACCCTTGTCAGGCCAGGACATGCCATTCTGCCACTGAAGCATTGTCCCAGTGAGGTGCAGGCTGGCGGGCTGCTTTCAGAGCTGGAAGGGCTGTCTTGACCAACAATGAAAGCCCCTCTGGTATCATTCTTGTCACAGCCTTCTGCAATTTGGGTCTTGCTTGAACATTTTTGGCAGAGCTGATTTTAGTTTTCAGTTCGGCCACAAACACGGTTGTACAGAATGGCCGTGCATAGCTGACATGTTCAGCTCCTGCACTGTTTTCAAATCAAGCCCGCACATTATATTTTAAAATTAAAGTTATTGGCCTGTAAAAATAAACAGAGCCAAATTTTGAGTGACTAATGTGGACCATCAGAAGGAGGGAAGTAGGAGGGAAGGGTTTAGAGAGGGGGAGAATCTGGGGGAGGGCTGGTTATTTAAGAAACAGTACTTCTCAGCACCCAAAAGGCTGATTTGACAAAACTTGGCTCTTCAAAGAACAGTACTGCAACAACTTTACACACACGGTCATCACTGAACCTTCCTGCCAACCCAAATCTTCTTACAATGGGAACACCAAATACACCCTGCATCCCTATGCCCCTGTCCCAGTGGACAGGTCACAACAGTGCCAGGTCACCTCCAACAAGCAGCTTCCTCAAAGCAGGCCTTGCCATGCTCAGGATAGCACAATACCTAGCTGCACACATGGCTAACCAGTCTGGCACACCCCTGCTGTTAGGGGTGTGCTTGGCCCAGCTTCCCTAGCTTTTCCTTCACTAGCACTGAGGCTGGAAGAGCATCCAGTCACTTCCTCCATCAGCTCCACCTGGCGCATTGTCCCAGGGTATAGCAGGAGTCATCAAAATTGCTGTTCACAACCCTGGCATTGCCCTCACGCATGGGGCTTCTTGTGATCTTTCTCTCTGTAGGGGCCACTTGCACCTGCTGTGCTGCACATCTGCTCCTACAGTGCCAAGGCATGCCAGGGTTCTGTGTACAGTCATGCAGGGGACGTGGTCATCACAGCAACCTTAGAGCCCTTAAGAAAAAACTCTCCAGGCCTCACCGAAGCCAGCCTGTGGGTAGTAAGCCATTCATATGTTTTTATAGTTAATACTAATACTTTATTGTCTCGATTTAAAAAAAAAAATCATATACAACATATAGTCATGTACCTTTAAAAAAATGCAATTATAAAATACACACAAAATATGCAACCTAAAACTAAAACCATTCCTTCTAAAACTACACAATAAGCTGGAGTATACAAATATTATAACGTAAAATTTCCCATCTTTCTATTGCTTGGGGCAGAAATTCCGTTATGTGACCAACAACGTTTGGTGTGGAGCCCCTAAAACAAAATGGCATCGCATCTTTGATTGTTCTCATTCCCTCACTGTTAAAAACAGGTTTCAAGCATCTCAAGCAGAGCTCGAGAAGTCCAAGACAGAGACAATAAAGTTTCCAATAATTCCGGACTTTTGCGACATAGACGCACAAACAGTCAGCTCTTCGCTGTGTTTTCCATTGACCGTCAAATTGGTAAAAGGGAAAATACAAAAGCCTGAAGCATAGATAAAGTTTATTTTCCTTAGTGCCCATATTCAGATGAATGCATGATTGCTGTTGTGGAGAATATGTTGCCAGCGTATACCTTGAGTTTTTATATTTGCTAGTCGTCTCCACATTCAGAATGCAACTAGATAGTCTTATTTCCTCTTTTAATAACGCCTTTCGAGTTGTCTTGGTCATTTTACACAACATCGCTAAGGCTGGCACATGGAGGAGAGCTTGTAGCAGGCTTTGACAACTCCTGGTTGATGTATTAGTTTAGGGTGTTGTCCTTTGCTAAATGGCAATCCATAAAATAGTGAATACGATTGATTATTATTGCCCGTACAGGCACTGGTACAATACCAAACTCCAGTCTCAGTTGGCTCTGTGGAGTTGTGTTCCGTAGGTTCAACAGTTTTCTGATACAATTTATAAACATTGTTTCAACCTTTCTGGCCACATCTGGTGTTTAACAGACAGACCCCTACATGAGTACTGGATCTATTTTAGAATTGGCAACCATGAGCGTGGGGGCCATCACTCCCCCTCCGTATTTTGCATAGAATCTCTTAATTGCACCTATCTTTACTGCCACTTTGTTACGCAAGTACTTTAATTGGACCTTCCAACTTAATTTATTGTCTAATGTCAGACCTAGATAAGTGTATGTTGAGACCAACTCAGTTTTACTAGGGCCAATGGACCAGTTGTATTTATGATTGCAACAACCAAATGCCATAATCTTTGTATTGTTAACATTGATCTGGAGATTATTGTCTGTAATAAAGGAAAATATCCCAGTAATTAAATTTGTAGGCCGAACTGTGTCGTGGATAAAATCATTAGATCGTCTGCATAAGCCAAGTACGAAATCTTTATGCTTTCAAATTTGGGTGAATCACCCCTATCTTTCAGTAAGACAAACTAAATAATAGAGGAGCCAAGTTGTATCCCTGTTTTAGGTCGTTAAAGGTGTATATTCTTGGGGCCATCCTTTTCCCCTCAGATAGTTTCACCCTAACCCAAGTGCCACTATGTAATGCAATTCAAATCTAAAGTAAACCTTGCTCAGTCCACTAAGCTTTCAATCTAGACCACAGCTTCGATCTGTTGAACTTATCAAAAGCGGTGGAGAAGTCAATGAAACATGCAAAAAGATTTGATGACTTTTTTGGCAAGCTTTCTGGGCCAAAAAGGATAGTGCTACTAAGTTATGTAAGGTGGAACAATTCTGCCGAAAACCTGTCTGGTGAAAAGATATTAGCTTTGTTTCATCCACCCAGTTCTGAAGGTAATATAATAGATGTTTTGCAAATTTTTTCCCTCTGCGTCTAATAGTGAGATCAAACAATAGCTTTGTGGGGAACCTCTAGGACCGCTTTTGTAGCTGGGATATAAAATTGAACCCTTCCAGGATGGTGGAACTTGTCTTGCATAGATGACTGAATTAATATGTAATAGTTAGAAAAGAGCCCCATCGTGATGGGTCATTTTTCATGACCGCTACTGGCAGTCCATTTGGACCCGGAGCAAGTGAATATTTTGAAGAGAGTTGTTTGGTTTGTACTTGTGAAATAACATAGTCTTCTAACCCTGTTCCCTCTCTTGTGTCTGTCCATTCACTTTCATGACCACCATACAAGTCTGTTAAATATTCTTTCCAAATCTTGTACGGGATAAAGTAGTCTCCACCTACCTTGTAGCTTTCGGATCTAGTTCCTACAAGAAGCCAGAACATATGTGGATTTTTTGAGGATATTGGGTCCTACAATTCTGTCCGGGCCTCTTCTTGATTGGTTCTTCAAATTTTGCTTATCTTTTTAGATGGTTTCTAACTTGTCTCATCAAAGTGTCTAAGCCCGCTGTAGGTACCTTCTTCTGGAGAAATCTTATTTTTTGCCTGTATAGTTTTTTAATGCTTTGAATTTTCTGTTGAAATGGAGTTCCTGGTTTGCCAGATCTTATTCTTCTCCCGAATGTTGTATTAGTAAAACTAAGCCTATCCGCCAGGAGATTAGTGCAGTCAAGAATACCCTTAACCGGAATCCCATTCACAACCTTAGTATCTTCAGTGGCTTTAGTGAGGAAGGGGAGAGGATGTAGCCTTACGGCTAGAGCAGCTGACCTCGAAGCTGGGGAACCAGGTTCAAGTCTCAGCAGCGACGCTCAACATCCTGTGATTCTGGGCAAATCACTCAATCTCCCCGTGCCTAACAAAAAAATTAATGTGTCCTTATGTAACGCAACTGGTGCTCATGTAAAGCGCTCTGATACCTGTTCAGGTCTAGTTCGCGCTATATGAAACTCTTAAAAATAAAAAAGAAGGGTTGTACCAAACCTTCTGTAACTTGGTTAGTCAAATTGGAATTCCAGATTATCCTTCTTTGGCTTTTCACTAAGACTAAGTAGCGCTCTGCGAGGGCTTTGCTCTACGAGTCATGACTCTTTTTTTCCCATTGATGACAATATGCTGTGGATTGTGGTTGCTCTCTGGTCTTAGTATTATGCAGTAATCCTTTATGATATTGAAATCTGCAACATGAGCAAAGTGGTAATCAATTATGGATTGATGGCCTCTGGCCCTATGAGTAGCTTGAGCTGGTTGATCTTCATGGTATTTTATAGTCGAGGATTGGCTATCTGTGTATACACATAATAACAAGCTGCTGTAATTACACACCCACCAATACACATACTTCTAGTTATTCACTGTGAATGGAAGACTGCATTATTCCAATATACAAATGTCCTCACCATTTATCAGTGCACACAAAAGATTGTATTTACACTGTCTGCAAAAATGTGCAAAAAATACTTGTTCTGAACTTTAGTAGTAACAATGATCTCAGTGGTGATGTGATCTGTAATGTCACCTATGCCCAATCAGACTTCAGTATGCCATGGAAGTCTGAGAATCATTTGGAAAGTCAAACCCAGAGAACCAAAAGAGCTGAAATGTCACTAAAATAGTACTGTATAGATACCACTAACATATAGCTGATGTCATTTGTGATGTCCTCTGTGAAATTATATTTGACGTCAGACACAACTCATTGGGCGGCGTTATGGTTTGCGTTGATCACCATAACTAGCAATTTTCAGTACTTTGTAGGTTATGACTTCTGTAAGGGAATTCTGACTGCCATAGTGGGAAAAACATTTCAATAATCAGTTCTGTACAGTATTACTAGATTCATGAGAGATATAAAATCCAAATCTAACAACGTGTTGTATACCATCCAAAGCTACCAGTGTGTTGTACAGACCCAAGAAACAGCAAAGTGACTATTCCTGTATTCTTCTCGGAATAGCAGAGTTATGTCTATGGGAATACGAGAAGCAAAAAAGATTAGGATGGAAAGGCCTCACCTACTCTTTGTAGCATGCTTCATCATCGGCCAATTTGTTCCACTATGTTAAGATGATACTAGCATGGTGGTCTCAACCTCATTACGATGGAGATCAGAATAAATATTCTTCTGGTCATACAAGGGGTCCAGATTTTTTTATATAAAACAGCCTTTGTGTAAACACCAGGCTTTCCCTTTATTTTGGGGTGCACAAGGCTGGATTAAAAGCTTGAATCTGAGTCTCGAACATCTTTTCTGCGTCTCCTTTGCCAATATGTTTCGGCCACAGAAAGATCCCTCAAAGGAGGCTCTAGGGCCTTCGTCCGGGCAGTCAAAGGTACCCCTTTTCATGTCCTTTAGTAACTTATTCAAACATGCAGGTAAGAATAGAATCTTTTTTGCTTCTCGTTTTTCCTTAGACATGAGTCTGCTATTCCGAAAAGAAAACAGGAATAATCACTTTGTCATACCTTAAAGTGCTTCTTTGGTCTTGTGTTGGAGTGTGTGTGGCAAACAGACCTCTATCTATTTGTGTGAGTTATTATGTTGTACAGACGCCCCAGGATTTTGTGGCTTTCGGTGGCAAATGTTGCAGGCAAAAAAAGCAAAATTTGTCAAAATTCACTGTATTTTTGCAGTAGGCAAAAAATGTGCCTACCACAAAAATACTGCACAAACTGTGCTCTGTCGCTGCTGGAGACTGTGCTATGTCACAGTCTGTAACCTCACAGAGTCTCCAGCAGTGCAGCTCCTCAAATTGGCGAGGCAGAGAGCAGCGTGAGTCAGTCTGCACCACTGCACCTCTAAAAGGGGCTCCCACAATCAGCCTGTCTCACTTCCACAAGTGACTTCCATCATCAGCAACCCCCACCCCCACAAGGCTGGAATATTCAGCTCCCTCACACACTCACTTTCATCCAGGTGGGCTGACTCAGTCAGCTTGTCTCACTCACACAGGTGGCTGCCCCAATCAGCAGCCCCCCACCCACATCCCCAGAAGGTGTAATGGACTGCCACTATCAGCCGAAAAGAAGATACATATTTTTATAATTATTTATACATGTAAATTAAAGCCATATGTATTTTTCTCAATCCTTGTGGTACCCACCGGTGGTGAGAAAGAGGCTTTGAATGTAGTATGTATCTGTGACAAGAGTTGAGTGCTTTGTGAAGCTTTGGAGTTGATCCTGAGGGGAATTTTGTTAAACTTATGGCCGCTATCAGCACCAATTCTCCACACGCCACAGCAACAACAGCGGGTACAGCAAAAATCTGCCCCAATTTCTCACCCCCACATGACTGCTCTTCCACAAGGTGGCCTGTTGGAGAGTCGTCCAAGGGCCTGCAGAGTCCGCAGCAGGCACACTGAAATGTGTGAGGTGGGCTGCAGGCTAATTGCACAGGACGAGGCTATGTGCATTTCAAAGTTGAGAGACAGTGGAAGTTAACACCTCTGCTGCCTGCTAGCCTGTTACTCACCCTCTTTTTACTGGCTCAGTGCAGAGCCAGTAAAGAGAGGGTCAATCCCCTGTTTATTTTTAACTCGAATTTTGCAAGCACTTTTGTAAAAATCGCTGGATTTTTGCAAAAGGGCCGATTTTGTGTTATATTTTTGCAAATCGCGATATCTTGGGTGGTCTGGTTGTACGACACACATCAAGATCAGCAACTAATTACTCCTTCTATTCTATCTCTGATGTTTTTACTGTTGTTGGTTCAAAGAATGAGGACTATGGTAAATGTCTTCTTCATTCTAAGGGTGAAATTACAAGTGGATAGATTTCGGCCTGATGTTACGCCACCTAGCCTCCCTTGGCTGTACCGCTAGCAAGGGCATTGGTTACTCTGGTTTGGCAGAAATACACCCCATTACATGTTTTGGGGAAAAACTTAAAGAAATCAGTGTTTATGTGCTGATATACGCATGTTTTTTCTTGGATTTACAGCCAGAGATTTGGCTGCTCTCAGCAGCCATACTGCACTGGTAAAACCTGGAAACTGGTAATCCCAATAGGGTTGGTAATTTTTGTTACCAGCCCCAGTGGGATTACCGGGGGGAGCTCTAAATGAGACCATAAGAGGTAACACCAAATTATGTTAATGACTAAGTTATTAAGCAGCTGAGGTCAGGAAAAAAAACCTTTAGAGAATTGGCTTTGCCAGTGATCTCCTGTGTGACGTTCACACTTTGCACTACTTACTGTTGTTATCAGATTCGAACTGAGTAATAAATACAGATGGGGAAATCCACAGCATAAACACCATGAACTATCTCTTCTATGACGTAGCAAATAGCACAGTGCTTTCAAAATATGGGGCATATTTACATGCCCCTTGCGCTGCTGGTATGCCACTTTTTCCCATATTAAAAGTAACGCACCGGTGGCGAAAGGGACTTGTAAATAAGCCCCTATGTGTTTATGTGTGATGGTTCTGTTAAGCACACAAACCTTGATTCACAAAAAAAATAGAACACCAACTTCCGGTTTTAAGACCCTTCATGGGTGCAGATTTCTGAATTCATGGAATTTACAAATGATTTCAAGACTGTGGATAGACACCATCCCCACTTTACAGGAGCACTTCTGGAAAACGTTTGTAAAATTGCACTTGCGACTATGCAACGTGTAATTGCATACAGGGGGAAATTATGCACAGACAAATTTGTTTGCATTATGGCAATTGCACCTTTATTGTTTTTTTCCTTTTGCTTACACCCCTACTAATTTTGGCCGCGTTCCCTTTCCACCCCAACCTTGAGAAGGGATTTGCTCTTTCTCCGAGCAGGAATAAACCTTTGACCATCTCCAGGGCTGGAATGGGTCAAAAAAACTTCAGAGTTCGAGTGTACTCAGTACTGGCCTTTAGTATGAATGAGCTGGGCCCATGGCCAGGGGGCTGACCTTCACAGAGGCGCTGGAGCTCCCTGCATCAGTGTCCCTACGACTTAGGTTCAAGAAATATGTGAGAGGAGGCGCCAAATTTGGTTTTGAACAGGGCGCTCTCTGAACAAAGGCCAGCTCTGCACGTACTCACAAACTTTTCAGGTCATCCCTGTCCTGGAATGCTCACGCCCGACCGTGAAGTCAGATTTACTCATGAGCAATATTACATTACTGTAGGACAGGGGCGGCTCCTCCGTAATGGCGGAGGAGCGGCGGCGCACTCGTCATAGTCAGTCACAGAAAAATTAAATGATAATGAAACAATATCATTTTATTTTTCTGTGACTGGCTCTGGCATGCGTGAAGGGTGGGGCCGGGCCGGGCCATGACAGGCAGGTGGAGGGCACTTATAATTGCGCATGTAAGTTTGGCCGGCCTTCCTAGGCCGGCCAAACAGACATGCGCATTTCTATTTCTCCAATGCGGATGTGTTCACAGCCGTTCGAGAAAACCCGCAGTCTACAAGGCAGTGTCTGAGCGGCAGAGCAGGCCACTAAGACCAATCCTGGCACTGCTCTCATAGCATGAGAGGAGCATCTGGATTGGCTGGGCAGTCTCTGCCTTCCCAAAGACTGCTGGGAGAGCACTGAGGCGGCCGTCAAAGGCAGCAGCGAAAGGTATGTTTTTAAAAATCATTATTGTCCTGTCCCGTCCCTCCACACCGCCCGACCGTCCGTCCCTCACCCACCCCCACCTTCATGTTGTGGCAGCCGCCACTGCTGTCGGATAGCACTGTGCAAGAGTAAATCAATTTACATAAGCAAATGTATTTTCAAATCATTCCTCGCGCTCGTGAATGAAGTTATTTTCCGGTGTAAAGTTGAATTTCCAGACACAAATTGCCTAGTGACACAATTTTTCCTCATCTAACAAAGGTGCCCAGCATTTTATTTATTTTTCATAATTATAATACAGTTCAATTTCCCTGAAAAAGTATTATACTGAATTGTTGAGAGCCATCCGGGCTCTCGTGAACATTGTTGCCATTTTCACTCACACACACCCCTCGGGGCGGGCTCGACCCGAGGGGATAAATAAACGGCGGAAGACCGCTCGTGGTCTTCGCGCCAACCAGTATAGCTAACTGTGTCTGTGTCGTATTATTCTGCGGAGCGCAGCTACGGCCTACTGCCTTCTAGCGCCCCACAACACTGGCGACGAGGCCGGTCGGACCGGCACGTGTGCGCGACTCGCCTGCTGCGGTTGCTGTGCCCACCCGCATCACGACGTGCTGTCACTTACCCGTGAGTGGCGCCCGCCCACGCGTCTCCTGGCCTGAAGGGAGCGTGTTCAGCTGGCGGCGCCTGTCCGGGAAGCCGGCGCCTGATCCTGCCGCTGCCGCCTGCGCCCGCCCACGTGCCTCCCTGGTCATCGGGAGCACATTCAGCCGGCGGCGCTTTTTGATCGGCGATGCGGGAGCGGGTGAGTGCGCCTGTCTGCGCGACCACAGGGGAGGCTCCTGTTCGACGGTGGAGCGCCGGGGCAGCTGTGTGAGCCGGCGCCCTAGGCCCCGCCCCCGCTGAGTGTCCCTGCTACTACAGGACCCCAGGGCTGCCGGGAGGGACGCCTGTGAAAAAAAAACAAAAGAAGAGAGGGGAAGGCACGGAAAAAAAAAGAAACGCAGAGGCTGTCACTGGCAAAGGAAATAAGGAGGGCAACCTGGCCAGAGACACGACAAGGCCCAGAGCACGCCTGCACACTGACCTACACTGGCGTGGGTGACCCCAGCCCCCACCGCCTTACAGCGCCCACGGCAGCATTTGCCCTGCTCCCGCGCGCAGGCCACGGGAGAGGTGAAACACGAAGGGTTTCCCCCAGCAGGTGGCAGGCCAACGCGGGACAGAGGAGAGTGAGGCGCGCCCAAGATGAGTAACACCCAAACGTCCGGCGCACAGGCCGGAGCTCAGGATCAGGACAGAGGACAGGGTGCGCTGCCCCTGGGCACCACCACACCGCCATTGCTCCCCTGCCGCCGTTCAGCGAGGCTTCGGATCCGGCTACAGCCGCGCCGCGATGGAAGGCATGGGTAGGGCGGCTGAATCATTACTTCAAAGGAACTAGGGAAACGGACGGCACTGTCAGGCGGTCGCTCCTCATATACTACGGTGGGCCCGAAATATATGATCTATTTGAGACACTTCCGAACACCGGAAATGAAGATGATTACGACGCGGCAGTGAGGGCGCTCGATAGACACTTCGACCCACAGCTGAATCCGGATTTCGAAAAGTTCAAGTTCCGAAGGGCCTCACAGACAGATTCGGAATCGGTCGATATGTTCTACGCGAGGCTGCGCAAGCTGGCCAGCACATGCGCATTTGTGGCCCCGCAGACGGAGATCAGGGATCAGATCATCCTGGGCTGCCGCTCGAAGCTTTTACGCAAACTCATACTGCGACAACCGGGGATCTCACTGGATGAGATCCTTGTCCTGGCACGCTCCCACAAGTTATCGGATGTCCGGGCCGAAGCAATGGAAGCAGCACTACACACGCCCATAGCCGCTCCGTGCGCACCACGATACCCAGTCATCAAAGAAGAAAGGGTAGACGCAATACAGAGGCGCCCCACCCAGGTCCGGCAAGTGCAGGCGCCGCCGCGAGGTGGTCAGTGCGGATACTGTGGGGACGAACATGCCAAGACAGCTGTCTGCGGGGCGAAAGGGAAGATGTGCTCCCGGTGTGGGAGGCTCAACCACTACACCAGGGTATGCCGGGGTGGACGATTCCGGCAGGGCCCGTCAAGACAGAGGAGCATCTCGAAACGGGTCCAGCAGGTATCCCTAGAAGACTCGCCCCCTCTCTCGAAGAAGCCAGGCAAGTGTGGGAAGATGAAGACGATGACGTCTTTGTGGTATCCTATGCCAGCAGAGCGGACCGACGACGGAGGCCTCCCCCGATGTGCTCGGTGAGGGTGGAAGGCACTGACGTGCAGGCCCTGATCGACACCGGCGCCTCAGTCAACGTCATGGACTCGGAACAGTACGATCGCCTGTCACCAAGGCCCCCGCTCGAGCCGTCCACAGCCAGGATATATGTGTATGGAGGAACCGATCCGCTACCGCTGAGGGGGGTTATCCAGGCCAAAATCGACAGCGGAACATACACAACGAACACCCGATTCCACATAACAGAAGGACGGAAAGGAACCCTGCTCAGTTGCCACACAGCTGAGGATCTCGGACTTGTGTTCTTCGCGAACCAGATACATGAGTCACACGCAGAGGCTAGACTGGAGGAATTCCCGGCACTTTTCACAGGTCTGGGGAAACTGAAGGGCAAAAGGTTCAAGCTACATATCGACCCCGCTGTCAGACCGGTGGCGCTCCGGCACCGGAGAGTGCCATTCAATCTTCGGCCACAAGTCGAGGAAGAGCTGAGAAAGCTAGAGGAGCTCGACGTAATTGAGAAAGTCTCAGGTCCCACTCCCTGGGTGTCTCCGTTGGTCGTGGCCCCGAAACCCAAACAGCCGGGGGCCATAAGACTCTGTGTAGATATGCGCCTGCCCAACGTGGCAGTGAAAAGGGAACGACACATAACCCCGACTATGGAGGACATTGTGGCCGACCTCAATGGGGCTAAATGGTTCTCCAAATTGGACCTAAACGCTGGCTTTCATCAGCTGGAGCTAGAACCGGAAAGCCGGTACATCACAACATTTTCGACCCACGTCGGCCTCCGGCGATATAAGAGCCTCAGTTTTGGCATATCCTCGGCAGCTGAAGTTTTCCAGAACGCAGTCAGAGAGGTGTTGTCGGGGCTGCAAGGGGTGATCAACCTGAGCGATGATATCCTCGTCTTTTCAAGCACGCTGGAAGATCATCATAAGCACCTCCGCGCGACGTTGAAGAGGCTAGAGGACTCTGGACTGACGCTGCAGAAGGCGAAGTGCTCATTTTATCAGGACACCGTGGAATTCTTTGGCTATGTGTTCACGCGGGAAGGGCTCCGGGTTGACCCGAGGAAGGCAGCCGCCATTCGGGCGGCCAGCACGCCGAAGAACCCCACAGAGGTGCGAAGCTTCCTGGGCATGGCAACATATTGCGGGCGCTTCATCCCGAATCTCGCAACGTTGTCTGAGCCACTCCGGACCCTGATGAAACATGGACAACCATGGGAGTGGTCGAATGCTGCCAACAAGGTTTTCAACAACATCAAGGAGAGGTTACAGGACAAAGCAGTCATGGCTTATTTCCATCCGAAAAAACGCACAGAGTTGGTCGTTGACGCCAGCCCCATGGGCCTAGGAGCGGTGCTCTTGCAAGAACATGATCCGGAAGTTTGGAAGCCCGTGGCATATGCTAGCAAGGCCCTCACCGACACTGAGACCAGATATGCTCAAATCGAGAGGGAGGCTCTCGCCATCAAGTGGGCATGCCAACATTTCCATCTATACCTGTGTGGCCAGGATTTTCAAGTTGTGACGGATCACAAACCGTTGATCCCGCTCTTTGCCGGATCGTCAAGGTTAGCGTCCCCAAGGATTAAGCGGTGGGCCGTGCAGCTGCAAGCGTATCTGTTCAAGGTCGTGTACCGACCTGGAGCACACAACCCTGCCGATTACCTATCACGCCACCCCGACCCTTCGTCGCCCATGGACCCGTCCGCCGAGGAAAGGGGCACGGAGGAGTTTGTGAGGATGGTATCACAGCGCGCATGCCCGAAGGCCATGACTCTGGAGGAAATCGGACAGGCCACGGCGGATGACGGAACACTGTCAAGGGTGAAAGGAGCCCTGGAGGAGAACACATGGGCCCGCTTCATGGATGGGAGTCGCCTACTACGACCTGAGGTTGGACACGACCGGCAGCAGCTCTGGAGGGTGCGGCATGAGCTCAGCGTGGGGGAGCATGGTGTTGTCCTGAGAGGACATCTTGTCGTAATCCCTGAAGCCCTACAGCAACGCATTCTGGAACTCGCTCACGTTGGCCATCAGGGCATGGCCAAGACGAAAGCAAGGCTATGGCAAAAGGTCTGGTTTGCGGCCATGGATACCAAAGTGGACGAGATGGTCAGAAGTTGCCATGAATGTACCATCACAGGGGGAGACCCCCCGACGGCGCCAGTAATCACGGAGGATCCTGTCAAAGTCCCCTGGACCCATGTCAGTCTCGACTTTGGGAGTTTCCCAGACGGCCGTCACATGCTGGTTGTGGTTGACGCCTTCTCGAAGTTTCCAGTGGTGGAAGTCGTGGGGTCAACGGCGTTTCCTCACGTGAAGAGGGCTCTAGACAGGATCTTCGCCATGCTGGGGCTGCCCGAGGAGATCAAATCCGACAACGGACCTCCGTTCCAGGGCAGGGAGTTTCAGGAGTATTTGGAAAGCAAAGCCATCCGACACCGCAAGATCACGCCACTCTGGCCCCAAGCCAATGGGGAGGTGGAGCGGCTGATGAGAACTCTCAACAGGGCCCTGCGCATCGCGGTGGAACGAGAGGAGGATGCCGAAGCAGCTCTGGATCAGTTTCTCGGAGTGTACCGACAAACGCCTCACAGCACCACCAAGTGTGCACCCTCACACCTGATGTTTCTGCGGCCACCACGGGACAGTATCCCAGCCGACCCCACGTGGGCCCCTCCAGTGAGAGACGATGATGCCGTTCAAGCCCGCAGAGAGGTCACCAACCGGAAGGCCAGTGAGACCCGGCGGGCTCAAGAACCCCGAATCCGTATCGGAGACCGAGTGGTGATCAAAGATCGACATCCTGGGTGGAAGTTCCGAACACCGTTTGAGCCAGAAGCATGGACCGTAACGGAGGTGCAGGGAACAATGGTCACGGTTCGAAAAGGACACCTCAAAGTCACAAGAAACGTGTCGTGTTTCAAACTGATCGCTGGTGGCGGCCGAGACAGTGAAGAAGGTGACAACCCTGCTGCGAGTCCTAGTGCGTCGTCCCAAGGGTCCCCCAGGGCCGGCGGCCCAGTCTCGGAAGTATTGCCACCCGAGAACAGAGAAGCAGTCACCACGCCTGACATTGCCATTTCAGAAGACGATGTTGGCTCGCCCGTGGGCGTCCCGGGCGGCACTGGGAACACTGTTATTCCCCGGAGCCAGAGGTATGGCCTCCGGGCAAACCCGGTGCCGAGCCAAAGACTCAAGGACTTCCTGTACATGTCCCCATGAGACAAAAAAATGACTTTGGTGACTATAACCAAAAGAAGGAAGGGATGTAGAGAGCCATCCGGGCTCTCGTGAACATTGTTGCCATTTTCACTCACACACACCCCTCGGGCGGGCTCGACCCGAGGGGATAAATAAACGGCGGAAGACCGCTCGTGGTCTTCGCGCCAACCAGTATAGCTAACTGTGTCTGTGTCGTATTATTCTGCGGAGCGCAGCTACGGCCTACTGCCTTCTAGCGCCCCACAACATGAATGTCCTTTAATGTTTGAAACCTGCAGCAAACATTAACAGTAACAATTGAACTGGTCGAAGGAACTTGTCCTGACAGCATCTCTGTTATAATAGACACCCTGTTGTCATCATTTTATGACCCAAATCCAGTCAGCATGCCCCAAAAAGCGTTGCTGCCACACCTGTGCAGATGCAACAAGCCCTACTTCCTCCAGAAGACAAAGGATCCTAAAACACTGACGTTTTTTCTTAATTTAGCAGAGGCTGGGCGTTGTCAAATGCGCTGCTAAAATTAAAACGTTTAATTCTCCCAGAGATAGCATCTCGCACGACAAAGAAAGACCGCAGACTCATTATGCCTGGCAGATGGCTAGGAAACCGTGAGAGTCACCGTTTGAACAAAGACCACAGACATCTCAGGATACCTGAGAAGGACGATTTCCCCCACAGTTACCCTGATATGGAGTGGATTTGTTGATGTATTTACTTTTTGCGTAGCCTGTGGGTAGGACGCATTCCAAGTGCCAGGGATACTTTAGGAACGGAAGGCAGGTTAGACTAGTGTGTGCAGACGTAGGGGCTTATTTACGAGCCCCTTTGCGTCAATTTTAATATGGGGAAAAAGTAAAGCACCGGTGGCGCCGCGCAAGGGGTGGGCGGAATTTGCGTAGTCGCGCTACGCAAAGCTCCGCGAAACGGTAAAAAATCTCCACGAGCACGCAAAAGTTCCGCGAACACGCGGAATTGCTTGTTCCGCCCGTTCGCGATGCTTTTTTCCTGTTCGCAAACGCTGTTTGCGTGCTCGGGGAGAAATATCTCGCGAACACGCATTTTGAAAGCGCGAACAAGCAAAAAATTCTGCGAAGCCGCGGATCGCAGAATTTTTGGCAATTTCGCGTTCTCCGTGGAACACGAAATTACCCAAATTCCGCAAATTCCGCGAGCGGAACGGAATTTACCGCCCATAAGCCCCCTAATGCCTAGTGGGGCGGACCACATTGAGCACGCCTCGGGAAGAGCCCCACGCACCCACCTATGCGGGGGTACGTTTCTGTGGTGAAGCACCTTGCTCTCGGTGCTGGTGGGCCTCCTGTCATTGTGAGATACTCACAACAAGCATTGGCAATGCCAATAGCTCTGGCTTCTGAATGCACTGTCAAGCCAGACCTAAAAACCCATGTACGTTAATGACTGCCTCCTCCTATCTGTTCTGCTGCCATAGAAACACACCATGAATTACCTAGTTATCTAGGACACTTTAATAGCATTACAATGGCATGGTTGTGAGCCTTAAGTTCAAGCTCAGGCAGCCGGAAAAATAATCAAAATGTTCACAGCTGTGTGGAGGGCAAGCACTTTTTTTGTGGAAGCACACAACTTCTGCCCAATCAAAACGTGATCCAGGTCCCAACATGTGGGCGGAGCTAAAGACCCTCTCCTGGTGGTTCTCACAAAATTGTCTGGCGACAGCTGCACTGTCAAGCCAGACCATAAACAGCAAGGTGCTGCATGAGAAACTCTGGCTCATGTCAAATCAAATGCTTCAAATTTTTGTTTTTTTAATTGATACTGCGCAGTTTGTGGTGTTGTAGTTCTTTATGTTGAAGTGCCAATGAAACATTTACCAAAAACAAAAAAAAAGAAAGAAAAAATAACCGATTGCCTCCACGCTAGTAGCCTTCCGACCAACATCTGCATTCATAGAAAATCCATCTGGCAGGATGTCTCCCATGATGCACCTTTCCACCACCAGGCCAAAGTGGGCAAAGTGGTAGGTGCCAGGCCAGTAAAGTGACGTCTTGGCCTGTGGATGAGGCAAACAGCTTTTGGCTGGAGAACTTCTGCTTTCCATTCAAGAACTACTGGCCGATGTGTCTGGTCAAGTAGGTAGCTACTACAGGTCTGAATACCACGACCTTGGAATGTCAGTCAGGAAAGAGGATACTGAGGCAAATTATAGTTAGTCAATAGCCTTGCTGTTATCACTGAGCTATGGGCACGCTACATTTTCACTGAGTGAACACATTACCATTGCAAGGAAATGGCTCTACCCTACGCATCCCTGCATGCCAAATGTCGGCATGGAGGGATTCAAATAGGCCCACTCCCTGAGAGTAACTACCACAGCCACTCCTCTTGCCACAGTGTCTGCATCACCACAACTAGAGCTTAGCAACTTTATAGCCACATCCTTGCCATCCAACTGTGTTTAGTAAAATTCACTTGCCAAAGACCATGTAAAAACTACCCTTTTGGGTAAGAAATTCCGGAATGTCTACTGGTTCCATATGGTTAAAATGTGTGAGTGTTTTCTTGTTTGAAAGAAAACTTCATTTGATAGACTGTTTATCTACAGAATCGGTATTCACTGCCTCATTTGTCATGGTGACTGGGGTGAGTAAGAAGCCGTTTACTCTCACCTCTGCTCAAAGCTGGTGTCGCCACCAACAACTGGACATGTGCGGGAGTGGACACACAAATCCTCTCTTCCTTGGAGATCCTCCTATTTTCCAAATATACTTGGTCACTAAGATTTTTCCAAATGGATTCTCCAATTTTCAACAAATTACTTTGTGCAACAATTGGGAACATCTGACAGTACTCAATTAAATTGATAGGAGAAAGCCCACCCTTTTTCCCATTGTAAGGCTCAGGTTCCTTAAATCTGCATGGATAAATAGGTGCAGGAGCCCTAAACTGCTCTGGAAAAGCCTATGGGAGAGCTTACAACGTCCAGGGCTGGAGCCTCCACACTGCTCTGACAAAGCACCTGAAACCAGGCACCTGAAACCATCTGGTCCTGATACCACCTTATCACTTTCAAAATACATCTCATCCCATCACACCCACCCATTCACAAAAACATACATACCTCACGTACACATCCCCAACCACACAGGTGCAAATACACATACATTCAGCCAGTCAGTTCAAACTTTATTTGGCGAAATCAAAAAAACAGCCATAAAAGTACATAAAACATAATTGAAAATGTCACAATATAACAGAATAGAAATAAAGTACATAGTTCAGAATAGCGCATAATCCTAGTACATAATTTACTAATTCCCACAACCAGTACAATCTAGTACATAATAAACTTCCTCAAGTTGATTGCCTTCAAAATAAAAACAGTGACATTAAAACACACTAGATGATCGTTGAAAAATAACGAACAATGCAAGGCCACTTTGTAATTCCTAATATTCTGTGCGGCAAAAATTGGATTAAGATAGTAACGCCTATAGCCAGAATAAAAACTACAAAATAGTATAAAGTGCATCGTGCTCTGCTTACTTACACCATCACATGGGCAAGGAATCGACTCAGGTGGACGCAACTTCATTGAGGGGAAAACTACCGGGTGGTGCACAATGCCAAGCCGAAACCTTGTCAACACATATTGATGTTGATTATTGGTAACACAGGACAAATAATATTGGTATCCCTCCTCCAAAGAAAGAGACATATACATGAGGACTGTTGATTTAATCAGTTCTGAACTCGTAAGATCCGCCCTATGCCTAATAAAAGTAACTTTAATCAGATTCTTGGTAAGTATCAGGACCTTAAAAGGACCGTCCTACACTGACAGTTTGAAAAGGGTGGTAAAAGAATAATTAATATACAACAACCACGAAATGCGTGAGGCATTCTCTAGGGGTAAGCAATCTAAAATGATCGATTTATTAAAACTAGTCTCCTCTTTTGACTAGATTGAAAACCAAAGGAGCAGAGGTTTAATCAAAAGCAGATCCTCTAAGTATTGTAATTCAAGCTCTTGATGGACAATAAAATTAGAAGCAGAGGTGGGTAAACAAAGTAAGCATTTGATAAAGCTGTTTTCCTCAAGTTGTAATTGATTACTAGAGGTATAACCCCAGAGGCCTGCCCCGTAGGTAACAGTTGCCACCCCTCCGGCCTTATATATCTCCAATATTTCTTTAATTGGCCGGCTACAGAACTTAGATGAAAACTTAAAAATTCCACCAGTATTTCTGGCCATTTTAGATTTAGCATTAAGAACATGTTGGGTCCAGCAGCCATTGCTCGTAAATAAGACTCCCAAATAATAGAAAGAGTTTACACCAACAATAGGTGTATTATCGATAAAGAAAGATCTAAAAATGCTTGGTTTGTGCCCACAGATCATTGTAATAGTTTTAGATTTATTAATCACCATACTCTTTGAGGCCATTAACTCCCCAAAGGCACTCATCAATTTCTGTAGGCCACCTGGGGTCCTAGATAACAACACAGCGTCCTCAGCATATAATAATACTGGTATAGGATGCCCGGCAACGCAAGGAGCATCGGCTTGTATGGCCTGTAAAAAATATCTACCCCATTAATAAAAATGAAAAATAATAACAGGGTCAAAACACAACCCTGTCGAATGCCTCGCTCCACTTTGAATGTGGGCGAGTAGTCACCCTGTGGTCCATACCATACTTTGCTAGATAGATTCAAGGAAGGACATGCAAGAAAACTAACAATTGCTACTGGAGCACCAAGGGAAGTCAATGTTGACCATAAAATAGAGTGGTCAAGTAGATCAAATGCGCTACTTAGATCCGCAAAGCAGAAACAAAGGGACCCTTATTTGGCCCGGGTATATTTCCCTATCAGCAGATCAAAGTTAACGCATTGCTCTATTGTCCCTAGGCCCTTTCTAAAGCCAAACTGTACTGGGGAGAGGACAGAATTCAACTCTACCCATGCCTCTAGCCTCAGCAAGAAAACTCTGCTCATCACTTTTACTGAGGAGTCGGAAAGTGAGATAGGGTGATAAGTTTTTTAGGTCAGACCTATCACCCTTCTTGTAAATTGTTACAACAATTGAAATTCCCCATGAAGGTGGGATCGTACAGTTAGCAGCAGCATTAAACACCCTAGTCAAGATGGGTCCCCATAAATCTGCAACAGTTTTAAATGCATCTACAGGCACCCCATCGGGTCTAGGAGCCCATCCCCCAGCAACTTCTCGCAGGGCTAAGATCACCTCAGCAACAGTATAGCGGAAGGGGGTTCTGATTAAGCCTCGACACATGAGCCTCTATTTCACCTTCCTTATATCTACATTGAAAAATACTGGAAAAATATTCCACCCATCCTTCACAAGAAACAAACGAGTTAAACTCATTAGTGTCATCATTTTTTTTTAAATGGGGCATTAACCGTGTCCCAGAATAGTTAACTATCTTTTTTTAAAAAAACCCTCTTTTTATTGGTGTACATCAATACACAGTCGCTTCACACAGTCAAAAGTCTCACAAGTTAGCATTCGATTTACAATATGTCCTCAGTTTAGCTGCTTTACATATAGTTGTCATGGACTTTTTCCCTTTATTCCACCTCCTCTCACCCTCTGACCCGTCTCCCATGGAATGATCTGCTTACGTGTGCTGTCGTGGGGAATATTTGTCCCCTGTATGCATTCTATCCATTCCAGATTTGTTCCCATTTTTGAGGGCAGTCTCTGTTCTCATAGATGTTTTTTTCTGCTAGCATTGACCATTATAAATCTTTTTCCCATTCCAACACTGTGGGAGGATCTTCTGCGCCCCATTTCCGGGCTATATTTCGTTTGGCTATAGCGAAACATAGTGTTACCCATATTTGTTCTTTCCTGTTTAGGTCTGTTTGCCCCCATATGTTTAGTAGACAAAGTTGGGGTGTGTGTTGAAGTTTTTTTCCCGTGACTGTTTGTATTTGTGATGTCACCTCCCCCCAGTATTTCTAGATGAACGGGCATTCCCATATTATATGAAAGAGGGTTCATTGCTGTTTACATTGTTTGTGACAACTGGAATCCTCCTTCCTTTTAATTTTCTCTAATGTGGTGCAGGAGAGGTATGCTCTATGGAGAATTTTAAGTTGAATTAATCTTAGCTTGGAAGAGATGACTACCTCTTTGGGGGAAGCTAATGCTTCTTGCCAGTCTTCTTCCTCAAGTTCACCTATATTGTTCTGCAATTTCTTGCGCAGTTTCTGTGAGGGGTCTGGCGTGTTGTTAAGTAGCTTTCTGTAAGTCAGGGAGATCACCTTACTGTCTACGCGTTCACTTAGTAGCCTGTCCTCCAGGGGTGTCGACCCTGGGAGGTCTCTACCCTGGGGAATGGCTGCCCTCAGGGCATGTCTGATTTGTAAGTACCTATATTTTTCGTGGTCTGTCATCTCGTGTTCTTTTTGTAACTCGGTAAATGTGAGCACAGTGCCCTTTGACCAAAGGTCTCCAACTCTAGAAATGCCAATCATATCCCATTTGTCAAATCCTGGGCATTTAATCAGGTTGCCATGCAGTTCAGTGCCCCATAATGGTGTGGCTTGGGTCACCTTGTTTCGCCATCCTAGCTTTTTTGTTACTGTGTGCCATAGTTTAACTGTTTGTTGTGTTGGGCGAGTTAGTGGCTGTTTTGTCAGATTTGTGTTAGTTTACTATCTTTGAGTTCTACAGCTAAAGACAACTTAGACCATGCCTCTTCCTGGAGAGTTTTTTTCCTTATGGCATTTGCCTGTTTATATTCAATGCAGATAGATTTAATTAACACATTATCCCAAGGAGAACTGTGTAAGGCTACCTTCAGGCGCCGGGATGTCAGAGTGCATAGATGGTCAAACCATCCCTTATTTTTACTCGAGAAGGATGCACTTTACGAATCAGAGGTGCATTAATGGAACTTACTATGCGATTAAAATGATCTAATAACATATAGGGAATTACCTCATCATTTAAACAATAGTTAAATTCCATAAAATTACTAATTAAAATGTCTTGAGTTAAACTATACAGATCAACACCTGCCAATTCAGCTCTCACCCCATTAGGCCTTGTGGGAATAATATTACTAACTGCAGATAAGATAGCATTTTTCTTGCTTCAAAATAAAAAAGGCAACATGATAGGGTTATGATCACTAATTGAGGTCTGAACCACACCAGGGGTACCGCATTTGCAACTTGCCAAGACGGATACCACTATATGTTCAATAATCATGGCAGCATTTCTTCCCCTAAAAGTAGAGGGATTACATTCCCATTCTCTCCCTGCTTACAGGTCAATAAATGCAGGTCATATGTGGCAGTAATTAATTTAAGGGCATCCCCATACTCATTATGACAAAAGTGTATGGAACCCACCTGTCTTGATCGGAGAGTCCACACACAGAATATGTCCCAAGATAGCACACCTGTAGGTTATAATCTCCTGCCCAAAGGATCACAAAATTGGAATGAATAGGGAGGAGGAAAGCTTCCAAACCAAGGTCGAGAGCATGAGCCACCTTACTACGTGTAGAATCAAACACATTGTTATAAAAATTGATCAAGACCAGATCACACCCTTCCTTGATAGTAAGCCGCATCAACTGGGAATGGGGACCTAGCATTGAGCTCTTTTTGAACTATTACAGGAAGTCTGTTAGAAATAAGAATCTGTAACCCTCCCTTAGCCTGCCTAGCACAACAGAATATAGCACCTAAAAAATGTGAAGAAAACCCCTCAACATGTATCTGGTTCACACTCCATGTTTCCTGTAAGCAAAGAACATCAAAGTCTGTTTTGGCACATGCCCACTCCAAACTTCCTATCTTGTTCAATAGGCCTCCCACATTCCATGATGCAAAATAATGACAACCTTCCATGGCCTGATTAGTGATCCTAGTGGCTAGAGCAGTAGGGTACAAGCACATGGGGCTAGAGTTAACAACACGATTGACATTAATAACAGTGTCAACACTATCAATGGACCTGTAGATTCCATTGGTATTACAAAAACCCTTCCCAGATAGTTCAGGGTTGGGCAAGTCCATCCCAACGTTAACCACACTTCCTCCCTCAAGATCTTCACTGCCCAACCTCACATTAGTTATACTATCCATGAGTCAGTCATTATGTTGAAGAGAGCTCAACACTTGAAATCTATTGGACATAGCCAGAGGGGAAGACAAACAGGTATCATGACCGTACACTCCCTGTGGGTTGTAATTCACTTTATGGGTTGGGTTAGAAGAGCATAGATGACAATAAAAGAAGCCCAATGGGTAGAGAGCCATGGTTCTAGCAAACAGAGAAAACAATGATGATTTGTCCAAAATTTCCCTGGCATAGCTTGGGTGAAAAAAATGATTAATAATACAAGTACCCCTAAGGGGTTTCCTGAGTGGCCCAACCCACCCCACTCTCCTAACTAACAGAATTTGGTATGCTCTCTCAGGGGGAAATTGGATATTTATATTCAGTCAATGCACAACTTTGTTCTTCAAGCTTGCTGTAGATTCTTGTTGTTCTGGGTTCAAAGGAGGTACATTGACCAAAACAGCCACATAAGGGCAGCATGCAGGTGGCAAATTAATTGTTGTAGGGTCACAGGAGGATGATCGGTCATTAGAATCGACAGAACTCAAACCAGAATTCAGCGAGTTCAGCGAATTCTGCGGCTGGGGGTCTGAACGGGGAGGAAAATTCACATGTTGGTTATCTATAGCTGTTAACTGCATACATGAGGGACCAGGAATAGAAGCAGCCCCCGATACGCACCCAATTTCAGACCCCCCAACAGCAGACCCAGAAATGCACCCAAACCTAGAGGATACCCTAACGATTTGTTGGGTCCTAATAGGATTAGAATTAAAGGCAGAACAATTCTCGCTAAATTTATAGTGGGTGGCTCAAAGGTAGTAACAATGGCGCTAGCCTTGCTCCTAGTAGCCATACAACAACAAAGGGAAACTACTTTGTCAATTTTTTCTTCCAGACGCTCCAGTTTCTCCTTTAGTGATAAAACCATATCTTTGACAATGCCAACAAAGTTACGTAGGGCAGTAGCCCAGAGGGAGTCATCCATAGGGGCAGAGTGATCATCAACCCTAGTACAAGTTGGTGCAGTCAGTACAATAGAGCTTGGACTAGCAGCCACCACCCTCTTAGACTTTTTCTTGCGTTTGGTCGCTGGTGACTGAACCAGGGAAGGAGGGGCTGGGGGTGGGGTGGAGCTACCACTGACACTATAGGCAGCTCCTGCGGGGTGCAAATGACCTGGACCTCTTGATTACCACACAGCCCACATTTTAATAGTGCCCAGCTAGATCAGACTCCCCGTTGTTTTCCATATGGTCGCTTGACCCACTTGGCCCAGCCATACCCAGGGATAGGTGACATTCAGCCAGATCAATCTCTTTAGAGATAACTCCCACAGCTCGTTCTAAAAAAGTCAATGGTGGTGCATTTTGTATCTGCTACGTCCTTGGTACACCCCAGCCTTACGTTTCCCCATGCTGTTAGAAAGTTCCACAAAAAGAATTCACGAAGTGACCAAAAAACTCTGCTGTGCTACGCGGAGTTCCACAAGCTGCAGAGTGCATTTGGTCATGCCGTTTGCGTTGATTTTCTGCACCGGGTGTTTGTCCCATGCTGAAAAATCAGCGTAACTGCACCATCCGCAGCGCAAGAGGGCACTGCTTCATTTCTTGCTGCTCAAGTAGATTTTTTACCCAACAGCAGCTTTCTCAACACAAACGGAAGGTTTCTCAATGCGAGCGGTCGCAACCATCCACAAGAACCCACATTGAGAAATCTGTCTGCTGGAGGTGGAATTTCCTCGCTCGCGGGAGTGAGGAAAAACTCAGCTTCGCTTCATGGTGCAGAGTTTTTCAGAGCTCTGTGGAGTGCGGAAAACTCCTCAAAGGGAGCGGAGTTCACCGCCCAGGCCTAGTTATGCTATGACTAGTCAATGGCCACTTAGTAACACCTACTTCCTGGAAAGGGTGTAAGATGAAGGGTCCAGCTTTATATGATAGAGGAGAACGAACATACCATACCAGGGAGGATAAAAGGAACTAGAGGCCAAGAGGGTAGACCCAGCCCAGCCTCATCTGGACGATTTGCCCATGTGCGAACCAGGCACACACGTGGGCGACCCGCGATGCGGGAGTCCCAAGCCGATTTTACGGCATTCGCGTCCCCTCCTCCTCACTGTGGCAAGCTGGGGGACAGAGTCTCACCCCAGCAAAGAGTTTATCAGCAGTGTTGCTGGCCACACACAGCCCGGTTTTGTCGTCCCATGCTGTGGGAGTCCTATGCCGATTTTATGGCATTCGCTGCCCCTCCTCCTCACTGTGGCAATCTGGGGGACAAAGTCCCACCCCAGCAAAGGGTTTAGCAGCAGCCTTGCGGGCCACATACAGCACGGTTTTGACTTACCGGTTGCGGGAGTCCCATGCCGATTTTACGGTGTTCGCGGACCCTCCTCCTCACTGTGGCAAGCTGGGGGACCGAGTCCCATCCCAGCAAAGGGTTTAGCAGCAGTGTTGCGGGCAACACACAGCCCGGTTTTGGCATCCATACATTCATAAATACATACACTCACCCAAACAGTCAATAATGAACCAACCTGTGGGTGGTGAGAGGTGAAAGCACAATGGCCTGGGGGGGAGCTGGAGGCAAGAACGATAAGATCCTGGCACCTCCTCTCAGTCGCTAACATTAAGTGTCAGCCAATAAGAGGAGGACCTTTCCTAACTTGTCATAGGATGGGGCAGAATTAGTGAGATTTGCTAATCCCACCCCACCATATGATAATTTGGGAAAAGTGGTGGTGTGAGGCCTCCCTGATAGACCGTTGTTGGACTGAAAATGTGTCTGGCTGACTCCGTCTAGCATTATGCGAGTTAAGTTAGCATTTGCGGCACCATTTTGTATTCAGCCGCCATTTTGTACCATGATCGAAATGAAGCTTCTGTCTCATACTGCCTGCCTCAGCAGAAAGTAGCCTTGATTGTTTCTTTTTATTATTCAAGGTTAAGCTTCGCTGCACTAATGAATAGCTCGTTCTGTTTTGCATGCCTTTCCTTGTAGGTAGCCCTGCTCCCACTCTCTGAGAGACGGGCACGGGCTGAGTAACCTTGAAGTTAAGATAGGGTGTTCCTGGTCTCAGGAAGGTAACTCATCCTTCTGTGCCTCCTTTGTTAACCTGCTCCAACTGGAAATTTCCAGTCTGGGCGGGTCCAGTTGGGTATTGGAAATGTATATCTGATGTTATGTTGGTGAGGGTCAGTCCCTCGGCAGCTATCTAAGGAGGCTGGTCAGACTGGACTCCGTTCGAGCGAAGACTAATAAATAACTTGGTTTGTATTCTCTACTGTCTGACCGACTCTTCATTTGTATGGAAGGCTGAGAGGTGGTCGTGAGTGACCCGGGTGGCCCAAATCGGGTCACTTCCAGTTTGGCGCCCGAACAGGGACCCCATCAGGTGAGTGACCCATCTTTGCCCGCAGACGGGTGAGGAGGACGGGGCCACGTCGGGTCAGACGGGCGGACCGTGGATCCCTGCACAAGAGAGTCTGGTACTCGCAGCTGCCCCGTCTGTCTGACCGGGCGGTGCCTTGGCCAGCGGTCATCCTGGCTGGGGTCCTGAACGGCGAAACCCTTGGATCTGACCGTTTGGTCCGAAGAGTCGGCAGTGGAGAATAACTTCGTTTGACCTGTGTGCACCAGGTGAGTTTGCTTTGGGTCATGGCGCCACTTTTGTTTGAGTTTGGTACGGTCTGAGGATCGTTTTTGGACAAGGGCTTGAATTTGTTTGAATTTTTTGTGAACATGGTATTGTTCTGATCCGGATTTGGTGTGGTCTGTGAACCACTTTTAGAGAGATAGTTGCAAATATCTGCTCGGCATAGATAGTGAAAACTTTGTCATTTCAAGATGCCTTGTTTTAGTAGGCTATGTTGTATGAGTTGTCGTTGTTGTTCTGCTGATGCTCGATTGGAAGAAAGTCAGCCTGCGCCTCCAGAAGGCACCCCGAACTTTGACATGTATGTCAAACATGGCCTTGGCCCTATTATGTTTAGTTCATTATGGCACAAATATACGAAGGACAACGCCGAGTTGCAGTGGCCGTTGACGGGCACTTTTGATGAGCAAAAGCATAATTTCCTGCAGGATAAATTGTTTTGCGAAAAGGAGTAGGCAGTCGATGTTTGATTCCCTTAGAATGTGGCAGAAGGAAGCTAAACAGAGACGAATGAAAGCAGAAAAGGAGGCCCGAAAGGGTAGAATGCAGACAGTGACGCAGAGAGCAGTAGCGTATCATAGAGAGATAGTAGAAAAAGGCATAGAGTGTGCTGATAGAAAGTTTTGATTGCAATGTGACAAGTCCTATGTTGCCCGAGAGGGAGGCGATACATTTGTGGAGGAATTGTTAAACACCCGACCTCCGCCTCCATATGCCCCACAGAGAATATACCCTGCTGTGCCACAGCCCCAGTCGTCTGTCTCTTCTGCCCCTGCTGTTATTGTTTCTTCTGTTATCGATTCAGTTGCTTCAACAGCTGCGTCTCCTGTCGATTCTGTGGCTTTGCCCTCCACGCCTGCTATGACTGTTGGCCTCTCTGCTATGCCTATTGTGTCCATTTCTTCTCTCTCTCCAGCCCTTACGCCCACAACACAGCCATTAATGACATTGGTGCCTACCCATTCGGTTACTACCCCTTCCCTTTTCCCTCACTCCCGGCAGTAGTATGTAGTGGAACGCCTGTACGTGGACTGGGGGACGGGGGCTGGGCGACAGCTAAGGAGCGGTTGGGACGAATTTTAATATGATCTGATGTGGGGAGGAAGAAAAAAGAGCGGTAGCGAATCAGGCCGCTCAGTGATCCCGTCATCCAATCTATAGTACCGAAGATGTGTGGAGTGTGATGAGAGATTATGAGCAGTTTCTACAACAGCATGCCCTCAAGCACATGTCGGCCACATTGATTGGGTTGTGGGAACAGTGCTTTAATGCTATAGCGCCCCAGATTATTTATGATATTAGAGATAATGTATATGTAGCTGGGATGGCACCTGAGGAGGTTTTCGGCAATGTTGAGACACTAGTCGCTTACCGAGGTTGGCTGTTTGAGAAGAGCCCGAAGACAGTGTCCCAGTTTCCAATGAGGGAAGTCCACCCCATATATCACCTTGAGGTGCCAGAGCTTCGAGATCAGCATGATGCTGTCATTAGACAAAGGGTAGAAGCCCGCTTCCAAGAACAGTGGGTCTACACCCCATGGAAGCGGAGTGAGGTGTTATCCCTTAAGACTCAGTTACCTGACCCTAGGAAAAATCCTACTGCATACTATAAGGAATTGACAGAAGCCGCGTCATCGACAGTAATGACGCTTGCGGATATTGAAATGTTCTTTGGTCTGCTGGTGCCCGTCGACATTTGGAGGCAGGTGCACACGCAGGATCACGCTGTGGAATTGGGTGGTACATGGGACCAGATTAAAGCATGGGATAAGGAAAGGAAGCCTGGAGAGAAGCCAAAGGCCGAGATGCTGGCTTTACCCGGTCAAATTATTACCTATATGCACTCCCTTATTCCTCCGAGAAGGGTAGATTGGGACAAGTTAGCGGCATGTCGTCAGAAGAAAGATTAGAGTGTGTCTGATTTTTTCACACGGTTCGAGGGTGTGTTCTTGGATTTCAGTGGACAAGATTTGTCGGTAGAAGGGGGTGTCCGGTTGTTCGTCAATAGATTTGTTACAAACTTGCTCCCCGAGATTGCAGCTTGGTTGCAGGCTTCAGAGAGCACTTGGACGACATCCTCCCCTTCCTTTATATTGAGTATGGCACAGTATTATGAACACAGGGAAAATGAGGAAAAGGAGAAGGTGGAAAAGAAGCAGCATAAAGAGTTGAAGACGAAGGTGTTGTTACAGCAGGCGTCTAGGGGTACCGGTAGAGGACGTGGTGCTGGTCCGGCCCGGCAGCTTCCCCGTACTAGCAGGAATGCTGCACCTGTAGGGCCGAATCAGTGTGTGTATTGCAAAGAGGAGGGGCACTGGCGCAGCGAGTGTCCGGTGTTGTTGCAGAAAGTTGCGGTGCCCAGAGGACAAGGTTCTCGTGGGCGGGGCCGTGGAGCAAGTGGTCAGGCTGGGGCTCGGGAGGATGGGACATCGCAGCGTCGCTCTGATCAGAATTACTTTGATGACCCTCGAGAGAAACAGTATTATCATGATGATTATGATCTGGACGAGGTGATAGGGATGACTCACAGCTAGGACAGCCAGGGACAGGGTGAGGGACCAGTTCAGATACCTGTAGATCAGCGCGGTCCTTATGTCACCGCAGATTTGCAAGGCTCAGTCAAGAAATTCTTAGTGGACACAGGTGTAATGAATAGCTCTGTTTCTCGTTCGCTGGTCCCTGGGGCAGCTCTGTCTGGCCAAAATAATGTTTCGGTAGACTTTTCTGGTGTGCCGGTTGTGAGCGCCATTTCCAAAGCTCTTGCTTTGACTATCGGTCCCTTTACTGTGGATTCGCCCTTTCTATTGACATCTAATTGTGGGGAAAATCTAATGGGCTTAGATTTATTGAAGAAGTTGCATGCAACAGTTTTTTGTTCTCCGGGTGGTGTTTACATGCCAATGGGACCAAATGTGATTAGCTCTAAGCAGTGCTTGTCCAAAGATGTGCCCCTCCCTGCTGAGTTTCAAGCCGTGCCGCCCACTTTGTGGGCAACAGGTGACACTGACGTAGTATTACTGCAGATTCCCCCATTTCCATTAAGGTTAAAGATAACGCCATCTTGCCCCGTATTCCTCAGTACAAAATACCACAAGCGGGAGAGCGAGCTTTGTTGCGCATTATTTAGGATCTAATTGAGTCGGGGTGGTTGAGGAGACAGCATCGAATGTTTGTAACAGCCCTATTCTTCCTATTCTCAAGAAGACATCCCCAGACTACCCCGATGACAATGCCGATGTTTATCGTTTTGTGATTGATTTGTGCGCAGTTAACAAAATAGTGGTTCCTCAGTTCCCGGTGGTCCATGACATTGCTGCCCTTCTGACAATGATTCCTTCCTCTGCCAAATTCTTCTCTGTCATTGATTTGAAAAATGCGTTCTTCAGTATCCCAATTCATCCCGATAGCCGCCACCTGTTTGGTTTTACACTAGCTGGCAGAAGCTTTAGATTCTGCCGCGCTCCTCAGGGCTATACTGAAAGCCCTAGTACATATATTCAAGCCTTGAAAGCCCACTTGGACTCCCTCACGCTTTCCTCAGGTAATGTATTGCTTCAGTATGTGGATGACCTACTAATTGCTTCTGACACTGAACAGGGATGCAAAGACAGTACGGTTAAGTTGTTGTTGCATTTGGCCCATCACGGACATAAAGTGTCCCTTTCTAAATTTCAATATTGTCGACAGGAGGTCACCTACTTAGGTCAACTACTGTCGAAGGAGGGTAGGAGATTGACACCTGAGCGCATTAGCGCCATTGTTAAAATGCCCATCCCTAAAATTCAGAGGGATGTACGTGCCTTCATTGGCATCACTTCCTACTGTCGACATTGGATCCCTAATTACTCATTACTAATAAAGTGTCTGCTAGCGCTAACAACTAAAGACGTGCATGAGCCCCTGCCTTGGACACATGAATGTCAGCAGTCTTTTGAGCAATTAAAAATTGCGCTTTGCTCTGCTCCTGTGCTTGGCACACTTGATTACGCAAAGCCGTTCGTGTTGTACATACACGAGATGGCTGGATGTGCGCTTTCTGTTTTAACACAGGCCTTTGGAGGTAAGCAACGGCCGTGTGCTTATTTTTCCGCTTTGCTTGACCCAGTCCCCAGAGCCCTCCCGAGCTGTCTAAAAGCGGTCGCGGCTGTGGCCATCTCTATAAGGCAATCGGCTGGGCTCGTACTTGATACTGACCTCACAGTCATGGTACCGCATGCTGTGGACACTCTTTTGAACAAGACCAAGATGCAGCATCTTACCAGTGCACGTCTGACCGGCTATGTGTTAACTCTTTTTTCCCCGCATATTACAATAAAAAGATGTGCCACTCTGAACCCTGCCACGTTACTCTCTGATTCACAAATGTACCCATTTGGTCGCCCTATTATGGAGGAAGAACAGCCCTTTGCAGCCCCGTGTTTCGGGCAGAATGGGTCTGGTTGGTCTAGTTGGTCAGCTAAGAAAAAAATGCTCTGTGCTGTTTTTGTATTGTTACTGTTGTTGATTTTGGGAGGGGGGTCCTGGGTTTTGGAGTGCAATTGTAATGCCCCATCATGTGTTATGTATAAGATTGTTTCTCCACTTCGTGCCAAAAGAACAATACCAAGCAATGTATTTCTAGATACACACCGGAAATTTTTGGGTGAAGGTACAGCTTGCTATCCTACTGAATCTGTTACGAGTTTGTGGACTGCTTACCCATTGTCACTGGTTAATTATACATATGTTCGCCCACCACAATTTGTAGAGGTAAAGGGTGAGTTCGGGATGGGATATCCTGGTCCCTGTTTGTATTATAGGAAGCCACGAGGGAAGGGATACCCAAGTTGTAACATTAATGTGTATTGTGACAATCTGTATATGGAGGAACAGAACATTACTTTAACGGGTTGGCATTATCAAGATTTGACAGTCACTCGAGAAGCAGGTTACTATTCTGCATGCTGTCCGATAGTAAATAGTACTGACGCTTTCTTATACATAAATTGTTCTGGACTGATATTGTTTAAGAATACAATGTCTTTAGTGAGGAAAGATGATCCGAGTACAATGGGGATGAATACCAGATATGCTCCTGTAGATTACCAAGGTCCACTTTATGCACATCCAGGATTTTACTTCTTGTCTAATGGTACTTATTCCAATGTTCATAATGGTACCAAGGACGCGGCTTTGGGAATGGTGCTTCCTCTTGGGGTGCCTTGTAAGTACAGTAAACAAAATATAAGGTGGGTTAAAAGGACGTTATCAAAGGAATTTTGCGACGAAGTGACAGACCTGGAGGTCAATAATTATAGTAATGGTATCACCTTTGGGTATATACTTTCCTCCATTATTAAGTTTGGTGGTACCGCTATGGCCAGGGGTGAAAGGGCTAGGGAATATTTTGGGTGTAAGCTGCAGATACTGTCTAACTCTACAGTTGCTGCTTTACGTGACATCACCACCCAGTTGGAGAGTATGCGAATATACTCCGAGCAAACAAGATATGCAGTTGATTTCATCTTAGCTAAGAGCAGTGGTGTGTGCGCAGTAGTAGGAGACCAGTGTGTAATCGGGATCACGAATATGGAAAAGAATATTACCCAACACATTTTAGATATTTTGGAGAATGTTAAGGGGATGGAGAGCGGAAATTGGAGTTGGTCCCTCTTTGGTGGATGGGGTTGGATTCTGGAAAAGGTGATCTACTTTGTTGTGATTCTAGTTGTCTGTTGCATTGTGGTGCAGTGCCTTCCCTTATGCTGTTCTTACTGTACAATGCTCCTCACCGCTAAGCCGCAGAAGGTAGTCCGTGACACTGCTGCGATTATGTTGCAGAAGGATATTCATGAAATAATGCAAACAGATGAGGGCATCTTTGGTTCTACCACCTCCCTTGCAACTTCTATTCCTAATATTGAATATATGAATAATTCTAAGTGTTGATGTTCCTATGCATCTCAGACAACGTCCCTAATGAATATGCAGGCTGCCCACAACTTAATATCAATTCCTGGGGGTGTTTTTGAATATTACTCATGTGTGTCCTGGCATATACCAATAGTCCTTTTACTTGACATGTAGCATTAGACAAAATTGTTAGCAAATGCTAAAAGGAGGGTCTGTTGGACTGAAAATGTGTCTGGCTGACTCCTTCTAGCATTATGCGAGTTAAGTTAGCATTTGCGGCACCATTTTGTATTCAGCCGCTATTTTGTACCATGATCGAAATGAAGCTTCTGTCTCATACTGTCTGCCTCAGCAGAAAGTAGCCTCGATTGTTTCTTTTTATTATTCAAGGTTAAGCTTCGCTGCACTAATGAATAGCTCATTCTGTTTTGCATGCCTTTCCTTGTAGATAGCCCTGCTCCCACTCTCTGAGAGACGGGCACGGGCTGAGTAACCTTGAAGCTAAGATAGCGTGTTCCTGGTCTCAGGATGGTAGCTCATCCTTCTGTGCCTCCTTTGCTAACCTGCTCCAACTGGAAATTTCCAGTATGGGCTGGTCCAGTTGGGTATTGGAAATGTATAATATCTGATGTTATGTTGGTGAGGGTCAGTCCCTCAGCAGCTATCTAAGGAGGCTGGTCAGACCGGACTCCGCTCGAGCGAAGACTAATAAATAACTAGGTTTGTATTCTCTACTGTCTGACTGACTCTTCATTTGTATGGAAGGCTGAGAGGTGAACGTGAGTGACCCAGGTGGCCCAAATCGGGTCACTTCCTTCACCGTCATCCCCGTGTACTTCAGGGACTAAACCTAAAGTGCCCAGGAATGACTCTATCAGTGACTCTCCCCTCATCTTCGGGGGGAGGATCCTCAGAGGGCTATTCTGGGCTGATGATGTCACTGCCCTCAGGGCTGTGATATTTTCAGCCCGGCAAACCTTGGCTGGCTGGCACTCATGCTTTAGCTGGCAGCCTGGCTCTGGCATGAAGAGCGTCTGTTAGCCTGACCTCAGCATAAACTGACAGACACTCGTCATGCACTGTAAAATGGGGGAGAATAGGGGGGTTAAAGAGTCCCGACTCGTTTTATGAAGGACTACCCCTGCATTCCAGCTTAGCCAGGACAGCCCCAGCTGTTCACTCTGTCCTGCATCATTTCAACAAATACAGCACATGTCACGGTTTTCAAAGATGGTCGACTGCATAGGGGGGCAGATTTTCATTTTTCATGGTGCAGAACTAGTTAGCAGCATTAGTTAGCAGTCCCTAGCAGAAAGCAATTTAATTAATCGAGATCATACTGTCTGTGAAAGCTGTATTTAATTCTCCATAGTGCCTCATATCTGTGCTTTTGAAGGTGGTGAGCATTGTCAATTAAGTCATTCTGTACCCCTCGATCAATGCAAAATTGTGATCCTACTACTATGTTTCTGGATTAGGTTTTCAAAATCTGTTCCCTCTAAGACAGGAGCCCTGAGTCCTGCTTCCTTCCACAAATCTGTTTAGCTCATTGCTGCTAACAGACGTGTGCAAGGCTGATGATAATAGCAGCAAATACACACCGGTGCAAATAACATTTGCTCTGGGGCTTATTTTTTTTCTGCAGAGGATGAACAATAATGCACTGCTAATCAATAAAAAATAAAATACGTAAATAGTAAATGCACCCATTTTGTGCGCAATATAATACCCCGCACATAAGTTTGTAATTGAAATTAGCAGCAGGCAAAATCTTGGGGTGACTGCCCATGTAAACACAAAAGGAATACAATTTGCACTCAACTCTTAACAGGCACTAGACCTTATGTGGGAGCAAATTATGCATTCTAATGAACACTTTGCTATTTTATTTAGTATTTCCTTCTTTGGATTCTATCTCAATTTTGATTAATTTCATATACTTTTAAATTATGCAGCAGTGGGTGCCCAAGCCCAGGTTGCCACGAGTTGCTGAGCGCCTGTTTGGAATTTTGATTGCCCTCACTGTTGTGTTTATCAATTTAGGTGTCCTGAGATGAGGCTGTGACCAAGAGATAAGGTGATGTGCCAGCCTTACAAATATATGCTGTTGATAGGGTTGAACAAAGCGGGGTGCCGCTGGCATGCCAAAAGTGTGCCTAAGGCAAGTCCATCTGCTCCTATTTGTTGCTACCTCTCTATCACTCTAACCAAGTCTGCCTGGGACTTCATCACAGATTTCTTTCAAAGTAAGATTTACAAGATCTGAAGATCCCTTTTGCCTCTCAGTAACTCAGAAATAACATCTAATGATTGTCTCATAGCATAGCCACAAAACAAACCTTTTCTCTGTGAATTTAGTGCCCTTTTCATTAATGTGGCTCACCTATTGATCCATGTCTGGTACTATTACACATCTAGGCATCTCCACTGTAGCTTCAGCTCTGCAACCTCATGCTTCTTTGTGCTAGAAACAAGTACTAGTTGTTCTTTTGACCAAAAAGCTCTATGCAGATCACTCTTGAGTAACTTCAGACCAATCTCCCTCCTCTTGCTTCCAATCTTAGAAATAGAGCTTAACGTTCAGCTTTCTGTTTTTGTCGCTAGCAAATTGATTTTGGACCCAGTATAATCTGAGTTTCATAGACTTGAAAGTAAAAAAATGTTGGGGTATATTCACAAGAACGTGTGATAACCACCGCAAGTGTAGCTTAACGCAACTCTGCACATCGCAGTCCATCGCGGGAAAATAACGCCGTGTTAACGTGGTATTCCCAACACGGCGGTACCATGTGATAGACACACGAGAACGCGACAAATGAACGCGTTAAAAGCAACGCGATGCCGCAAAAACGCAAAACCCCAACGTGAAAATAGTAGTGATGACGCCAATCGCGATACAAAAATCTGCGAAAAAACAGCCACAGGCCTGCCATTCCCACGCGTCATGCGGGAAAATGCACTATAAAAACAGAAAAACAAAAACACAAACAAAAGACAAACAACAGCGAAGCACGATGGAGGCACCCGGAGCAAACACAGAGGACAACCAGAACCCCACAAGCCCCACGGAGGACCAGCCTGGGACCTCGGGGTCAGGGAAGGGCAAGGACAAGAAGAGTCGGAAGAAGCGGTTCAGTCCGCAGGAAAACAGGATCCTGATCACGGAGGTGATAGAACACCATCAACTACTGTTCGTCACCTCCACTGTGTCACTGGCAACTAAGAATGGAATATGGCAGTCCATCATGGACAATGTGAATGCAGTCGGAGTGCTGAAGAGGACAATGGACGAGGTCAAGAGGCGCTGGAATGATGTGAAGCGCAAAACCAAGCAGAAACTCGAAAACAACCTGAAGGCAGCAATGCAGACTGGAGGTGGGAGCCCAGCGACACAGGAGGAGCTGGACGAGATGGAGGAAATGGTCTCCACAGTCATCAGAGGGAAGACGGTGGAAGGAGTGGGGGGACCGGACACTGCTCAACATGACCGGACACAACAGCAACAGGGTGAGTAACCACCAGGGACTGGGGGGACGGGGGAGACGGGCACAATGGCACACATGCACAATTAAGCAGACCACATCTGCGGACAAATCATGCCCCCGACCCACAACTCCCACCAAGAGACCAATGCAACACCTCAGCACTGCATAAGCACAGAACCCAGAGGCACACCGCATGTAAGGGATAAGGGCAGCGAAATCAGAGCTGCAGTGGCGAATCACCCAAAATGCGGCACACACACATTACATGCAGAGCACATCAACATTGACAACGACGTGGTACAAACCGCAACACGTCCACAACAGAACAGAGGACACAACTGGTGCCGCATGTGCGTAGTAACTGGACAATCACATTTGGCATTGCAGGGAAATGTGAGTTGACAATGTACAAGTAAAAACACACATCCGTGATGTAGTCGGAATGGCCACTGTCCCCCATCAAATAGGCAGCACCCCCCAAACAGTCACAATGTACACTGTCATGCAGTCTGTATGTGAACCTGTACAATGCGGCAACATACATGTGAACACGATGTTAAACTGCATCTCCCCTCCACATTGCAGGGGGAAATCCAACACCTCCTGCAGAGCAGTCCGAACCTCTCTTCTCTGATGACGAAGAGGACCACCAAACCTTCGACTCCGACGCCCTCCAACAGCTCGTGGACAGCCTCCGCAGCCCACTTCCAGGAGCAGGGCAGCCCAGCTGCCACGAAGAGAACCCACCCCTGCACAGTACACACAGCAGGCAGCACCCACCACCACGGCCACCTCCCAGAACCCCCACGACGAACACATGGCCTTCCAACGCCGTGTGTTGGGGTGCCAGGAGAATCTGGCTGAACAGGTGCAGGTGGGGTTCGACCGCATGGCAGCCAGACTAGACGCCATACGTGGGTGTCTAAGTCCCATCAGGGACCACTCACAGTCCCTAACGGACACCCACAGTCCGCTCCATGCTCTCCAATGAACCATGGCTGACATCGCTAGAGTCCTGACTCTGCGACAGGAACGACTGTCTAGTCCGAGTGCCTCCAGCGATCTCGTTTGGGAGTTGGGACACATGCGGAGGATCATGGAGAACATGGAGCGGACGCAGGCGGAAAGAGAGGCTGCCACGGCTGCACACCAGCGAGATCTAGCTGGGTCCCTCCATGCCATAAAGACCATCCTCATGGCATTGCTGCAACAAGGCCTGGCGCTGATGCATGCTGCTGCTACCACCACATCCACATCTCCGGCCCCTGATGTGTCAGTGCCACCCAGTGCGGCAGACATAACACCACCACCCACATGTGAAGGACAGGCAACAGCAGCGGACGATGATGCGGATGAATCTGCCTTCGTGTTCAGAAGGACGCAGTAGCATGCATCTCGCCATGTGGCCTGTTTCTGCTTGGTTCTGCCCTCTTCATCATCACCTTCCACTGTCCCCCGATGCACTCTGCCACACTCACCTCGGACCTCGACATGGACTGCCATATTCTGTTTGATCACCAATGACACAGTTATCAGACTGCGGACTGAACTCCTCCTCTCCTGCTGTACCGGTCACTCCCTGAAGGACTCTGGCTGGCCCTACACGAGCCGACAATGTGGAGTGGGGTTGGCATGGCCCTGTACTGCTCCAGCTGCAACACTCCCTTGAATGTGCAATAAACATTCATATTCACACTGGTGTGTCATGTCTATGATCTTTCAAGTGTGGAAGTATGGATGAATGTAGGGTCAGTGATTCCCCCTTACGTCCATGTTGCACATGTTGTGGGACTTCTGTCACTGGGTGGCACATTTCCATTACGGGCCGGGGGTTGCCGACACTACAACAGAGACACATCCATTAGTCACTTCCTTGTCCAGTCCAGGACGGAACCGCGCCCAGAGCCCCGGGGTCATTGTTCACACCCTTACGCTGGACTGGCATACGCCAGGGCAGCCCACTCTGCTTACGCACACAGGGGGGGACAACAACGCTACATGTCCCAGGTCTTCACTGCAGGGATCTGCAGCTCACAGGTCTAGTTGTCAGCATGCCACAGCCACTCCCTCACGGCTGGTGTACACCCACACCACACCCATCCAGCACAGGCGCCACAGGACATGTGACCCTGCCAATAAAAAGGGCCTGGCGCACCTGCTGGACGCCATTTCAACTCTACAACTGGGTGTCTCCGTGTAGTTCCCATCTACGCATGAGGGCCTAGGGCCCTGCCACCTCACATTGCCCAGTGCCGGGGGTGACATGATGGCGTCCGCACCACGGGACTCAATCATTAAGGGTCCATGGCTAGCCGGGCACAGACTTGGTGGCACCGGATACACTGCGGCAGGCACAGGCACCCCGCCACGGGACGGTGTCTTGCGGTGCAGTGAGATAGGGGCACCTGAAATGCTGAGCGGGTGTGCAGCCTGCGATGATGCGCCGTCCTGGCGGTCCGGACTGGCATGGATTTGTGTGAGACCTGCTGGCCCACAGTGTGGGCCTGGGCAAGGGCAGGGCGGGCCTCCCGCCACGTGGCGTTGCGTTGCGGTTCACAGAGTTAGAGGCACCTCAAGCGCTGAGCGGGTGTGCAGCCTACGATGATGCCGTGTCCACAGATGTGGTCTCTGCCATTGCGAAATCAAGACCCAGCAACATGTGTGTGACCTGGAGGCCCGCGGCGCGGGGCTGCATGATGTGGAGGGTGCCTTGGTCGCGGGCCCCGGGCTTGGAGATCCCTCCGGAACGTGGTGGGCCCTCTTGGAGACCCACCGATGGCAGAAGGTGAGCAGTGAGGCCTGGTTGCGCAGGAGCGGGCATTCAGCGCTGGACGGCGGGAGGGGCTGGGGTGCAGCTGCCTGTGTGCGCAGGGGCGGGCAAGTGATGGTGGCGTGTGCAACTGTATGGACTCTGACATCCATGTCTCTGGAAACTGTTTCAGATGAGGGACCTGGGGGACTGCTGTGAATCCTGGCACGTGGTTGGAGACACACCGGTGGCAGCAGGTGAGCAGTGGGGCATAGGTCCGCAGTGTCGGCACTCTCTCTCCCTCTCTCTCTCCCTCTCTCCCTCTTGTAGGAGAGTAGGATCTGCTTCTTATAGTTACCCCCACTTTTTGCTGATGTTTCACTGTTTTTCGACTTAGCCAGACTGAGGCCCTGCTAATCAGGACCCCAGTCTATCTGCTTTCTACTCTAAATTGATTGTATGTACTTTAGGTACACTCCAGATTGGATTCTGGGGTACCCTTGTGAGTCCCTAGTTTATGGTATACTATGTACCCAGGGCATAGGTACCCCAGAGACCTATCAGGGGCTGCAGCATGTATTGTGCCACCCCTGGGAAGCCTTTTAAAATGACACAACAGGTCTGCTACAGCAGCCTGTGTAAGGTGGTGTATCCACCCCTTACTGAGATATAGGTTCCCTATAACTCTCCATATCACTGCACATGTAAACCTATCAGTCACCACTATGGCAGGCCTTAACAATACTGAAGGCAGGGTGCTGGGTTTCATGTGAGAGGGTGCCCATGCATGAGCAGAGCCCCTCTGCAGCTTTCGGAATCTTTATTCCGGGGTTGTTTGTGATGCAGCCAGACCATATACTCTTAAGTGCATTATAACCCTGCGGTAAATGCTAACTTGAGAATGGCTGCATGGAAAACTGACGTGTTTGGAGTCAAACACCTTGGAATCATACCTCCACCCCAGTACAGGGGTGGGAGGTATGATTCCTCCCTTCTAGAGGGAGCACCATGGCACCAACGGTACACCCGGTACCAGCTTAACAGAACCCTGGCATCACAAAATGGATGCTGCAGCCACAGACACGAGTCTGCCCTCTTGCTGCTGGACGAAACTCCGGCAGGGGAGGCCTGGACAATAGGTTTCCTGTCACAGGGAGGTGTGACCACCTCCCAGACAGGCTTTAGTGTATTGGGGCTGGGTGGGTACACTCTCAGAGTGCTTTGAAGTCTGCACTGGGGGCACATTTGGTGTCCCTGTGCATAGTCCAGCTCAAACCGGTTGCAGGGGCACACAGCCCCTGCTCTGGCACGAAACTGGACAAAGGAAATGGGTGTAGCCACCCTCTTTCCTGACCCTCCCATAGGTGGGTCCCCAGAGTTTGTCCCACCCCTTCCTTGGGTATAAAGTAGGAAACCCTGACTACAGGACTTTAGATTACACCTGGACTAAACTCTGATACCAGAAACCAAGTACTTCGACGATCTACACTACGCTGGATGACTGAAGAATCTCCCTTGGAGTAAAGGAGTTACTCCCCTGCAAGGCAGGCACCTTTAACGCAACTGACCGGTTGGCATCTCTGAAGCTCCTATGGACTCCGAAGAATATTGCCACACAGGAGGTGGGTTTTCCGAGGTCTCTGAGGTTGATCTGTGCCCACAGCAAGTCTGAGGCCCGTATCCCTTGTGGAGACCGTGCAACCCGAACCCCTGGACACCACAACCATTTGCAGAAGCATCAGCTTTCCGGCAACCCCTGAGGCTGAGCTTTGGGTTACTTGTAGCCCTGACCCCGAGCAGTAATTGCACTGAAGATTGCAGGCCTACACTCAATGAGTGTTCCGTGGGCCACCATTTTGTGATTCCTCTTGAGGTCCCTTTGCGATCCCTAGTCCGTTGACCTGTGGGTCCCCAAGAAGGCAACTCTAACTTTTATTGGGCTTTCCTGGTTGCTCCAGATGTGCCCTGACTCTCCATCGCTTGGGGAGTCCCCAGGACCTTGCTGGTCCGCACAGAAGCATCTTTTCTCATCCTGCATGGGTTGCTGTTGCCAAGGCTTGTTGTGGTCAATCTGATCACCGACACCCCAGCACTCGACATCCTTTGTGGGACAGCTCGAATCCGGCTCCTGGTTGTCGTCGACGTCTCCGGGACCCCGTGGCTGCAGAGTCAAGCTTCACCTCTTTGCACCTGAAGCACCCGGCATCGGTGGGCATTCGATTGCTCCGCTCCTGGTCACTGGCTAGTGACCCAGACTCTGTCCCCTCTGCTTTCAGGTTCTTCACATCTTCTATCCAGGCTTGGATCACACGGGACACTTTTCTCCTTCACGGCAGCAGCACTTTGCAGCAGATCGCCATTGAAAACGACGACGATTCCCGACACCTTTTGACACCTATGCACCCGGCTTCCCTGGGTGAGGTAACTCGAGTACTCCGGTGCTCCCGTGGGTGTTGGCCCTAGAACCCCTTAAGTCTAAAGGGGTTTGCTGAAAGTCCTCTCCTAAGTGTCCTTTTGCTTTGAAATTCCAACCGCGACTTTCCGCATTGAATCCTACGGCGCTCGCGGCTGTGTTCTCACACTGCACACGTCCCCCGTGGGTCTCCTGTGTCACTACCTTGGGTGGTTCCTTGGGGTCCCAGCGATTCTACGTGCTCTAGGCACTGTGTCTAGTCAAGTCGTGGTTCTTATAGCACTTTCTTAGTATATGGTTTAGTCCCCCTGGGGCCCAGTGTATATTGTGCTATTTACTGTCGTTTTAATACTGTGATATTGTGTATCTTGAACTTTAATCTCATAAAGAGATTAGTAGTTAGTGTTTAGAAATAAATACATATATTTTATATATATACCTTGTGTGGTTCTCCTTTCATTTAGTTATTCAAGAGGTTATAATCTGGTAAACCAAGCTGCTTTACACTCCTTCTAGACTTAGCCTGAAGGCTGCTCTCCATAGCTACCACTAGGATAGCTTTCAATAAAGGTTGTCTTTAAACCTATCATCAATAAGGGTCGTTTGGACTGGTGCAAGGTGCCCACTATAACTAGTGGACAGCATATGCCAGACCAACTTCTCACACCTCTCTCTCCCTCTCTCCCTCTCTTTCTCTCTCCCTCTCTCCCTCTCTCCCTCTCTCTCCCTCCCTCTCTCCCTCTCTCCCTCTCTTTCTCCCTCCCTCTCTCCCTCTCTTTCTCTCTCCCTCTCTCCCTCTCGCTCCCTCTCTCTCTCCCTCTCTCTTTCGCTCTCTCTCTATGATTTGATGGGCGCATGGCACTCCTTCTTATACAGATTTCTGTTTTGCAGGCTGTGACTTACTGGATGTCATGGGACGACCTGCCATGCCTCTTCTGATTTTCTGTTTTTGTTATGTTCTGCAATAAATGTGTTATTTGGATATTATGATATGGATGTATGATTTCCCTCTTTTCCGATCACACATGTATGTTGGGTGTTGTGATTGTGCGACTTCAGGCGATTTGTTTGGTCATGGTTTCGTGGAGTTGATGTGCAATATCTTTGTCCTGGGGGTTGTGGGGGTGCCCGGGCTAGCGTCCCGGGGGGAGGTGGTGGTGGGGGTGGTCGTGGTGGTGGGGTCCTGGGCTGGGGGTGGTGGCGGTGGGTGTTGTTGGCCTATTGGGGCTCCGGGCTGCATGATCGGTTGTTCCAGGGCATCTGTTGTTCTTCATGTGTGGCTATGGACTGTGCTCCCTTGTCTGGTGCAGGTTGTCGTCCGACTTTACACCAGGTAGGAGCAGGTGTTAATTTCCTGCTGCTAACGCGCCTTATCGCATGTTTTGTGGTCTTATCGCAGATTGGGCTCGTCGTTGAGAATGTTGTGGAGTGGTGTTGTCGCTTCTTTTTACACGGGAACGCCTACTCTGCATATCCTTAGCGTTAATTGCCGGGGTCATCTGTGGCGATGTTTCCTGAGACTGCTTTCGCAGGTAAACTGGTGTTATGGGCTGTTAGCACCTGCTTGGGAATGGGGCGATAGATTTATCGTGGATTTGGCTGCGGTAAAGTGCCGATAACTCGGCGATGTGTCCTTGAGAATATGCCCCTGTATTGTTATCCATAGAAATCAACTAAGAATGCTGGCAGATGAAGGGGCTTGGCCACCCTGATTCCACTGAACCTCTCTGCAGCGTTCAATGCAATTCTTTCTTCTTTCAAGGCTTTTTTCTTTCAAGGCTGTTAGAAGTAGGCATCTGCAATAAAAGACATTTAATTGGATCGCAGCATATTTGAAATTTTGTTCACAAGCAATCCCTCTCCCATCTTTTCAGTCAAAATTCAAACACGTTATTCATGGAGTTTGGAAAGACTCCTCGCTTAGTCTAGTTTTATTCAACATCTACGCCCCTCCCTTGTAAGCTCATTAGGACTTTTGGTTCTCTTGAACTACTTAAGTAGACAGGAGGTTAGAATGGGGGTTTTTGTGTTTAGTCAGGAAATGGCGCTCAGACTATTGCGTGTGCTATCGACGGACCTTTAGTAGTGCGGTGCTGCCAGGTCAGGGGAATAACCCGATAACCCCTGGGGAATCTGTGAATCAAGGGATCCACAAGTTATAAAGTGAGTGTAGTCCTGGGCACACGCGGTGAGGGTATTAGTAATATAATTTGTAGAGTTGATGCGTTATTCCAATACAAAGGTCAACATCAGTATATGTCCAAATAGGTATTTTATTATTTCAACAACAACTGTGTTGAATATAGTGAACCAGCCGACACGTGTTTCATCACTGGGAAAGGTCCCGTGACTCATCAGGATTAACTCGAGATCGGGAGTAACAAAATTATGGTGCAGAAGTGGCGCTGCGCTGGCATCGAGGATGCAGCGAGGAGGGAAACCGCGGGTTTCCTCGGCTCCAGTGTGTCCTCGCAGCTCTCCGATCCGGACCCCAGACAGGCGTCTGCTTTACACAGCCTTCTACAACCCTTGATACCCTTGATAGTACTCAACTTCCCGTACCCGGGCCTAACCTGTACCTCGCCTGCGTGGCTTGGTACCGCATCTACTGAGCCGGACACTGGACAGCCTCCTTTCGCTACCCATTTCCTGCCTTTCACGATTGCCGTGACATACCCGCCCCAGTGCGATCACGCTTGTCATCAGAGGGAGACCACCACCCGCGGTTTCCCTCCTCGCTGCATCCTCGATGCCAGCGCAGCGCCACTTCTGCACCATAACTTTGTTACTCCCGATCTCGAGTTAACCCCTACAGGGTTGCTGTATTCTCATCCGGTCCTCGGCCCTGATGAGTCACGGGACCTTTCCCAGTGACGAAACACGTGTCGGCTGGTTCACTATATTCAACACAGTTGTTGTTGAAATAATAAAATACCTATTTGGACATATACTGATGTTGACCTTTGTATTTGAATAACGCATCAACTCTACAAATTATATTACTAATACCCTCACCGCGTGTGCCCAGGACTACGCTCACTTTACTTAAGTAGACAATACCCAAATTGTTAGGGGTTTAGATCATCCCTCTTCTAATGCTAGTGAAGGATTTCAATATTGCTTCAGGGAGATCACCACTGTGGAACATAAGCTCACTGAAGGTTAACAAAGATGAAAGAGAGGTAATCATTTCTGGTAAGGAGTCCTCCTCTTCATCAAATAGGAGATGTCCAAACAATGTAGGAACCCCTACGATTCTGGAGGGGATCCCTCGATTCTAGATGTTTTGGTTCATAACATTGGTTTATTTCTCCAATTAATCTCTCTCTCTCTCCACAAAAATTAGTATAGTAAACATGCTTTTTTTCTGCACGGCTTCTCCATAAGCTCTTTTCCTATCTTCTTCTTTCATCCTGCCAGTCAGTAGTCCAGTCCATAATCTTTCTTGCCGGGGCTATTATAATTCACTCGACTTTGATCATCGCTCTTTTCTTTTGGCCAGACTTCAGAGGACTCCTATCACTGCTGCTCGACTTCTCAAAGGTCTTTCTCGCCACTCACACATTACCCCTAGTTAGCCGCTTTGGTGACCAGGAACCTAGTGACGCTCCACCCTGATAGAGTAGGCCCCCCCATGACCCTGTCCTGCTGGGTGAGCGTGCAAGCTGGATGGGACAAGAATAGTGTTGCAAAGTCACTTTTGGGGCGGGCGTCAGGGCTATGGGGGTGATATACACCAACTCTTAGCTGGTTTTCAAAGCACACCCACCCTACCTCTTTGTAATAAAGATGATGCTGTACACAGGATCGAAGAAGTCTTCATCAAAGTTTAATGGCAGAAACAACCTGTCACTCCAGCCAGACCCCATAATCCACTCGATTTCCAACTGACGTGGAACCCCGTGATGTCACCACCACAGGCTCTGTGACATCAACAGGATTCCATGGGCCCACAATACCAAGGCTTATAACATAAATGAAGTGCTTACAACAAGCCTATAATACAACACTCTTACCATCTATTTTGTCTATTTTGCTTTATGTCACAGTCATGGCTATGTGACTATACATTTATGTGATCTCTTTGTTCCACTGTTTGGTGCTACAGGTGGAGTTACAAGGCGATGCAAAGAATTTGGGTGCAAGAAAGAAACCATTTGAAGGAGCCCATAGGTGCACTTCATGCCAATTCCTGGGGAGTCCGTACGGCAGGTCCCTGGGATGAAAGCGTTAGCATCCCATTAGTCCCACAGGCAGCTGCAAGCCTGAGCAACTGGGGACTTGCCCTTCAATGCTCTACACTGTGTGTGAGTTTTGATTCCTGGACCGGGGTTCCAGAAGTGGGATGTACTGCAAAATGTTTAGCACCTGACGGGGTATCGTCCCGGTGCTCTTTGGCTAATCAGGCATGTGGCTAGCATAGGTTCTATCATGGCTGCCCGTCCTTGGATAGCCCGTGAGTTAACTCATCAGCATTGCTACTTATTGATAATAAACCTGCAGCAAACTTTCTCCAATACAAACTAGTGTGTGTCATTTATTGGTTTTATCATTACCCTAGTTTCATGCTTTTAGTCAGCTGTATTTGTGTGTGTGCATTGCAAGATGTTATGGCGCTATGTGCCTTTTTTCTTGCGGCCTTTCCCCAGACCTTTCACTTTCCACATTATATTCAGAGCTGCTGACTCATGTTCTCCTCCCTTCATCTCCTCAGACTACCTCAGTCGAAAAGATTCAGAACATGGGGTTGATGCTTTTCACATATATGCGCAAAATATTGGAATACTCTTCCCACTGCATGTCGTCTTATTGATGATCTCCTTGTATTTTGCAAGCCACTGAAGGCATGCAGGGCCGACTTTAGCAGTGGTGGCAACCAGTGCGGCCATCAATGACCTCCGTCTCCACGGATTCCCTCTCTACAGCCCTCCAACAGTGCCCCTCATCTCTCCATGATCCCTCTCTTACATGCAGTTCATTTGTTCTATAGCACTACTCTTACCAGTGTAGGGTGTCAAGGCACTTTACGTCACACACACATTATACAGTCAGTGAATCATACATGTGTAAATCAGTCTTTGGAAAATGTGACATAAGGTTTACAAGGTGTAGCAATCACATCGTCTATAACAGTAGCCAGTAAATTTTAAGAGTGCTAGGTCTGGGGAAGCACAAACACGGGATTTAAAATGTGCCACAGTATTTGGGGTTGACTTTACTAATAAGAATGTATTTCTACACAAACAAACCCTTTTTTAGAAACATCAGGATAATGAGACTGGGGAAAAAACATTACAAACAATGTTCTAACCTATACCACGCAGTTTGCATGCAGCTCGTTGATGACCGTCATACGTCACTGGGCTATATTAGAATGAACTCTACAGTAATAAAAGGATCTCTGTGACAAAAGCAGTAACTCACTGATCTATCCACATAAAATATGGTTCTGTGATCTCCATGGTACACATTCTTGGCCGCAGACATATTAACCTTCTGCGCTACTTTATTATCAGTCAAAACTGCCACTAGACAAAACTCATCTCTATCCAGCATGAACATTAATCACTAGAGTTATCTTGACATTTTTATTGTTGCCTAAACACTGCTGGTCACACAAGCAACTCTACAGCAGGCGCTTTTAAACCCATGAGTTATTTCTAAACACAGTACCCCCAATCTCAGCTGCACTGGTCGCACCGCCCTTAAGCCGGCCTTAAAGGCATGGCCTTTTCTATCAGCTGAATTCCTGGCAAGCAGTAGGCCTGTATCACCACAGTTCTCCTCATCACATGGATAGCATAACAGGTGACAGCAGTTTACAAATAAAGCAGTCAATCACTCATATTGTGCTTTCACACAATTTACCACTAGCCTCTGTTATAAATGACCCCTAGGTGTTAAAAGATTTCACACAACTGTGCTAAGTGACTCCTTTTATGGTCCATTGCCACACACAACCCATCAATTTTTTTAAAGAACGTACAGGATATCTAGGTAAAACGTATGTATTATTTTTCCTATAGAATTGTGAAGATAAGGAACATTTGGTTTAAAAATTGTCTTAACATGTTACGTAACAAATATACAGCAGTGTCTTCTCCATTAGGGCGGAGGAGCATCTCCCCTCTGCTGAGAGCACAGCAAAGTAAAATATGAAAAATAAAATAGCAATAAATCAATTTTATTATCATTTTATTTTTCATCCTGCCAGTCAGTCTTAGGGCGGGATGGGCCATTGCATCGTGACGGATAGCAGCAGCAGCAGCAGAGAAGAGGAGTGGTGGGCACTGCAAGTTTGGCCAGTTGTCTTACGACGGCCAGCCCGACGTGCGTACTTAGATCTCTCCAACTTGAGCTGTGTTGCACAGCAGGGTGAAGAACAGGCACAGGCTCCCAGTCCCTGAGTGAGCGCCAAACCAGCCCGCTCCAACCAATCCTGGCACTTCTCTTGTGCTGGGTAATAGTATTCAGGGCCGGACTGGCCATAGCGGGCACCGGGCGTTTCCCCGGTAGGCCGCTAGGTTGGGGGCCGGTTTTGGGCCCCTGGGGGCTGTTTTTGTTACCGGGAGTCGGCAATATCGGCCCCCGGTAACAAAATCAGCCGAAACCGGCCCTCGCAAACTGCTCGGCCGCACTCCCCCTCACCCCAGGGGGGCCGGCTGAGCAGTTTGCCAGGGCCGATTTCTGTTCCCAGTCCGGCCCTGATAGTATTACCAGCATGGGAGCAACGTTTGGATTGGCATAAGGGAGTTGACTAGAGTCTGGGAGCCTGTGCACCAACCCATGGACTGCCGGGACAGGAGCAGAGCACCGAGGAGGCGGCCAGCGGGGAAGTAAACTTTTCAATTTATTTTTATTCTCCTCCCCTCTGTCACTTTAATTTGACAGCAGCCGCCACTGCAAATACAGATTTTATCTTTTTAGTGACACCAACTAAAGTCGCTATTTCTAGGATTGCCATATTCCTAACTTTCCAAAACAGGTTGAGATGTAAATAAATATGATTTTATTTCATCAATGCAACATAATTGATATGCAACATTTTTATTTTTAGGCGTTTTGAGATGTGTGCGATTTGACAGGAATACAATAGTTGCACATTGAACGCTATACATTTTCAAAAACAAGGGACATTTCTGAATTCAAAATCAGCCCATTGGTGTAGATTACTTAAGATGCCTCTATATATGATGCTACATAAAAAAAATGCCTATTAAAAGATAAGAACATTGCAAAAACTCTTTAACGAATCAGTTTATCCCACATATGTGTAATGATTCACTTAGTCATTACGCGTGAGACTTGTAAAGGTGATTAATAAAAAGTTTATTGCAAGGTACTTCACCCACGACAAGGAGCGCCTCCTCAGCCCGAAGTCCGATCAGCAACTGCCTCAGCCCATCGAACCCCGAACCGAGGAAGACTCCACGTCCTACATTCTAATCAAGACATTCCACATTACCTATACAGCATTCCAATGACAAGTATACAAAAGGAAAAGGTAACGCCATTCAAATACATCACCACTACATCACCTCCCCTTTATCATAAAACAATTTAAAATTCAATAAACTCATTAACAATTTAATATGCAATGAACTCATTATATCTAGCCGGAGCACTCCTCAACCTGCCGCAACGACTAAATGAAGCGGTGAGAGAACCACTGGCAGAACCAACATTTTCATTTCTGGAAACAGGTACAGTTTTCACATCCGATTGTAACCAATGTGTCCACCCGCAGCTTTCAGAACCCAAATTGTCTTTCCTACAACTAACAAGCTTGGCTTGCTCTTGAGACATTTTTACCAATTGCCTTTTGTTCCACCAACCCTTCTCATTCAAAAAAGCAGCTCCTTTGCTGGTTTTGCTAACTTGAACTGGATTTGAAAATACCGAACTCCCTTTTGAAACCTTATAAGGTTTTTTAATCATTACCCAGTCACCAACTGAGATCTCCAAATTCCTTAAATAATTCTTTTATCATAATTTTTCTTCATGAGATCTTGTTTCTCTTTAACTTTGTTTACCAACATTTCTCTGTCAGACCCTTCTTTTATAACATTTATACTTTTCTTGTCTAACCAAGAGGGAAATAAAGTAGAGTGTGCTTTTCTACCTCTTAACAGCTCGAAAGGAGTGACTTCAGTGGTACAATGAGGAGATGTATTATAATTCCACACCTTTTCCTCGAGAAATTTTCCCACATCAAGACCTGAAGCAATAGCTGTCTGAATCCCTTCCTTCATAATCTTGTTACCGCGTTCCACCAGCCCATTAGAAGAAGGAGAGTAGAGTGCTACTTTAAAATGCTTAATGTCTTGCAAATCTAAAAACTTATGCTTTTTCTCCGATACAAAATGTGTCCCATTGTCTGTTACTAGAACATGAGGAGCCCCTTCTAACAAAAAATACTTTTTAAAAATAAGATGGTATTGTCTGAATCAGGCGCATCTACAAATTTATAGTACATCCATTTTGAATAATATTCCATTGCTAAGATGAGATACCTCATTCCTTCTGGTAAAATATTATAAGGACCTGAAAAATCCAATTCTACTTTTTCCCATGCTGAAGCAGGAAATTGAGTGGGATGTAGTGGAGCAGAAGAAGTTTTCCAGTGTTTATCAGACAACAAGCACTCCTCACAATTATTCACCACCGCCCTAACCTGTGCATCTATGCCAGGCCACCAATAGTGCAGTTTAATTCTCATACAAGTTTTGGTAATCCCCAAATGACCTTTATGAGCCATTTTCACTATCGTATTCCTTAGTTCAGATGGCGGAACAAATTTATCGCCCCTTAAAAGGATGTGGTCCTTTACGGACAGCTCATCTGCAACTTGAGCAAAGTTTCTCAATTCTCCAGTCAAATTTCTTGCCTCGGGCCAGATTTTGGTTGAAAATTCCATTGCTTTAGATAGAACTGTATCTTTCAAGCTAGCCTCTTTCCACTCATTCTCTGAAATTGTCAAACTCCATTCATCAATAGCATCCACCACCGCCACACATTCAACATCCTCCTCAATCAAATCATCCTCATCGTCTTTTTCCATTAACATCCTTGAAAGGCAATCTGCCCGAAAATTTCTCCCTCCGGAAATATGTTTCATTTCAAAGTTGTACTCCTGGAGTTTAGACACTAGTCTAGTTAATCTTGGTGACAAATTATTATTACCAGCCACCTTGCTGAAAATAAACGAAAGAGGTTTGTGATCTGAAACAATTACAAATTTACATCCCCAAATATACATTTTAAATTTTTGTGCAGCCCAAACGCAAGCCAAAGCCTCACGTTCGATAGTGCTATAGTGTCGCTCAAACTGTCTAAGTGACCTTGAAGCAAAAGCTACTGTTTGCTCCTTACCATTAACTTCTTGGCTTAACACTGCCCCTAAACCATTCATGCTTGCATCCACCGAAATGACTGAGGTACAGTCATCTCTAAAGGCGTGAAGTGCTTGTGCTGAAACAATCAGCTCCTTCACTTTTGCAAAAGTTTCATCCAACTCTCTGGACCACACAAACTTCTGACCCTTTTTTAATAAAGCTCTTAGTGGTTCCACCACTTGAGCGTAATTGACCACAAATCTTGCATAATACTCTGCAAGCCCCAAAAATTACCGCAGAGAATCCTTATCACAAGGTGCCCTCGCTTCTTTTAAAGCCCTGACCACTGAAAATTTTGGTTTAATTCCTGACTCTGATATTGTGTGGCCTAAATACTCTAATTCGTTCACACCAAACCTGCACTTATCCTCTCTGACTGTCATACCTCGTTCCCCTAATAAGGACAGAACCTTTCTCACTAATCCATTATGTTCCTCCAGACTTTTTGCAAAAATCAAAATATCGTCCAAGTAAGCCTGAACCCCTTTCAAATCCTTAAATAAGGTATCCATAAGTCTTTGAAACACGCTGGCTGCTGATGCCAGTCCGAAAGGAAGCCTCAGGAACTTGTAAGCCCCAAACGGAGTAACAAAGGTTGTCAGCTCATGTGATTCTTTGGACAAAGGAACTTGATGATATGCGGATTTTAAATCGATTAACGAGAACCATTTGGCCCCCCCCAAATTCACCAAAAGTTTGTGGATTCTCGGAAGGGGGTGGCAGTCCACTTTAATGTTTTTATTTAAACCCCTAAGATCCGCACATAACCTAATTTCGCCAGTCATTTTACGAGCTACGACGATGGGAGCGACCCATTGAGATGACTCTGTGGGTTGTATTATCCCTTGGGAACACAAATCTTCTAGCATTTTTTTAACTCCCCTGACACTTAACGGCACCGGGCGAACTCTATGTGCAACAGGAGACGCTCCAGGTAATAACCTAATCTTATGTTCCACACCTTTTACTAAGCCCACTTTGTCATTAAATACATTTTTGAATTCGTATAACAGATCCTTGCGATCGATTTTAGGTTCCTCCACATTGCAAATAGACAAATCCCTTGCTCTTATGGGATTTTCATCCCCTGGTACTAAATACAGTCCCATTTTTGCCAGGTCTTTCCACCCCACAATGTTTTTTCCCTTAATTGCCACATAAATTTTTGTACATATCGATCTTTCCAAAACCTGTAAGGTGCCCATGAAAAACCCCAACATTTCAATATCCTTTTCACCAAAGGCTTTGGGATTCACATCTGTTTCCAGTAAACTAATACCTTTGCCCCATTTTACATAAAAAGTAGAGTCTCGAAGGATGGTGATAGGCGAACCAGAGTCTGCCATGACTTCCAGATTAATTCCATTGATGGTAGACTCACACAAAGGACCCTTAATTTGAATTGGCTCATCCTCCAAGTCAAGAGTCAATAAAAGATTGTCAAGTGACTCTGAACACATATCCATATCGACACTGCTTATCTTTACAGGTTTCTTTTGATTTCTACAGACTTTTTGAAAATGGCCAATCTTTTTACATATGGAACAGCGTTTACTCACAGCTGGGCAGCCTCTAAAATTGCCGATGTGAAATTTAGAACCACATCTGTAGCAGAAATTTTGAACTTTAGATTGAATTGGTTTAAAAGATTTATCTTTAGAACCAATTGCATACAAACCCTCCTCGTTATATTCTTCTGAAATCATGTTTACCTTAGGGATTGATTCCGGCAGCATTGCCTTAGTTGAAATTACAGATCTTTCAATGCTTAACGCCAGGTCTATTACCTCTGAGAGTGGAGGATTTTTGCAACTAAGGATTCTTTCCTTAATTTTAGACGAAGAACAATTAAATACAAACTGATCTCTTATGTAATTCTCCAGTAGGGGACCAAAATCACATGAAATTGCCAAAACCCTCAGGGCGGAAACGTATTCCTCGACCTTTTCATCCTCCTTCTGTTTACGCTTATAAAAATTATGCCTTTCGAGCATAATATTAGGAGATTCCTCAAATTGTTTTTTTAATCTGGCAATTGCTTCTAAATAGACGTCCCATTGGCCGTCTCCTGATTGACCAGAAGGAGGAGGAATCGGCGTTAAACTCTTAAAAATGCGTTGGGCAGCTAGACCTAAACTGCCAAACAATAAAGCAAATTTTCGGGAGGGGAATATTCGGACGCATCTATAGCCACTAGATGGTTCTGAAATAAACCTAACCACTCTGCCCATAACATAACTGGTTTACCAGGTTTGTCCAAGAATGGAGGAGGTTGAGTGACTTCTCGTGCTGAAGCCATATTAAAATTGCTCCCTGTAGAATTATAGAGGTGAGTGTATCACCGAACACTCAAGTTAACAGATCCTGTAACTGTTTGAACTGGTGAGTGAATCACCGAAACACTCCTTAATATCGTACTAGAGGTGCACTTTAAATTTAAGGTGTGCGTGTCACCGGAGAGTTAAAAAAAAAAAAAAAATTTTTTAATTTTCGACACGCATGCTGAACACTATTCTTTAGTACACAGGAATGTTCAGAGCGTGATCCTGTGTCAGCTTTACTTGTTTAGCGGTTCAAACTTGAAGAAAAACGCTTTCTAAACTCTTTGCGCTTCAAGTTACAAAAACGTGGTTGGCAAATGAGGCCACTGAAGCAAGACGCCAATCCCAATATGGCGGCACGTTCCCCCGACGTTCGTTCCGGAAGGCTCACGGCACGCTAGAACAGCAGAGCGTCCTTCAGCAATGCCAAGCATCTGGACGTCACAGAAGCCAAGAAGCAGGAGCGCGTCACAGAGGGAGCCGAGAACCAACAGCGCGTCGGAGTCAGGAGAATGCAGGTAATGACTCGTGCTCCGTGAAATTTTTAAATAATGAAGGCAGTTAGGGGATCACCACCGGCCGGGAGAATCCGACCATGTAAGAGCTTTCAGGCCGCAGAGAACTCATTTCTCAGGGCGCAGTCCCCAACAGTCAGCAGGGTCAATCCACCAATCCTTCACCGGTAGCAGGAAAGGGCCTCAGTCGAGCGCACACAACCACTTGCTTAGATAAATCCTACCGTAATTCCGCGACCACAGCAATGCCTTAAATAGTCACAGCAATCCGGTGGAGAGGTGCCGACGACACAGTCAAAGTCCCTCTGGGCACGCCAATTCAGCTTCATGTGTGTCCAGGGGTCAGAAGGTCTCGCAGTTAGCAGCTCTGCGTGGGTCGTTCGGTCGGTCGGTCGGTGGGTGAAGCGACAAAATCCCGATCGTCGCCAAATGTAATGATTCACTTAGTCATTACGCGTGAGACTTGTAAAGGTGATTAATAAGAAGTTTATTGCAAGGTACTTCACCCACGTCAAGGAGCGCTCCTCAGCCCGAAGTCCGATCAGCAACTGCCTCAGCCCATCGAACCCCGAACCGAGGAAGACTCCACGTCCCACATTCTAATCAAGACATTCCACATTACCTATACAGCATTCCAATGACAAGTATACAAAAGGAAAAGGTAACGCCATTCAAATACATCACCACTACATCATGTCTAAGAAATCAATGCACTGTTATGCTTCCTTTCGTTTTCCAGCTGTAAAGAGACACAATTTTCAGAATGTACTGGACAGCACACAAGACACAAAGACATCAACGAAGCAAGGGCCCTCGTAGTGTTAGGTCTCGCCTGTCGACAGTGCATGCGCAGTGGCTGCGAGGGGTATTGTTGACTGTAAAGGACTTTCAAGCATGGCTCAAGCACAGATTGATTCATCCTAATTAGTGTCCTTCCGCTGCTCATGCTGTGATTGAGGTGATAGAGGTACTCTTTCTTCTTCCCCTCCCTCTCTTTATCCGTGGTCCTTCTTCCCCCTCCCACCCACCCCTTCTCCGTGTTGCCTTTTCCCATTCCACCCTCCCCACCCCAAAGTCTTAGAGAGCCATCATGGAGCACCCCGATAGTCAACTTTGGAATATCTTTGGTTTGAACCTCCAATGGTCCGTTGTGTTCGCCTCTTCTCCCAACAAGATGATTGTTATTCAGTATGATTCCCTATCATGATGGAGTACTGAGCACTTCAGCCACAACTGTTTGGAAAAGGCTTTTAACATTTGTAGCCCCAGACCACTGCCACCACCTAGCTCCATTTTTTTCCCCCCCAACCGATACAATATATGCTGCTCCTGGCCTCTATCCCTTCCGGGTCTTAACCGCATTTATTTGTAAGCAAACAAGTTCTCGCAGAAGCGATATACACATTGTTCAGTACCTGCTTCTTAGGCAGTCATTTTGGACCCCAAGGCAAAAATATTATTTTGTTGCCTGAGCTCCATCCTCCCCCACCAGTAAGCCCATTTGTAGGTTAAAAATAAATTGCTTTTATTCACAACAGAATAGGATCAGGCCAAAGAACCCGAACATAAACAGCCATACAGTTAACTGCCCCATCTGTCCCTGAAGCCAAATGACCGTCCCTTCCTGTGGGAAGGAAAGGGGTAAAGGGAATCTACTGGAGCGCAGAACTTGCAAAAAGGGGCAAATATACAAAATGAGAAATCGTCTCGTATAGGTCACTAACACAATCCCCCCATAAGAGGATTCAGGTAGCCAGTATTTATGCAGAAGTCGTACCTGTGGGAGTTGCTTTTTCCTTTCTCATTTTGAATTTATTTTGAGTTGAGCTTATGCTAACATACACTGTGTTTACACTGACCTCTATCTTGCATTGATGTCACAATACATCACATGACGACTGCTGCTGATGTTGCCTGTTCTAAATAAAAAAGTACGAGATTCATGTTAATAAACAGAGAGTATTCCCAGAGACTTTCCCTTATGTACCTAACCAAGGATGTCCCAACGGTCCCAGGCTATTGATGTACAATGTTTCAGTTAATATGCTCGAAGAAGTTGTGAGAATGACGAAAATCCAGTGTAGCACTTTCATGAGAGAATCTTCAAATGAATTCAGTAGTAAAATGTTTCTTCTTGGTTGTTGCCTATTGCTGCATATCCTGTAACCATGTACTTGTGTAGAATGTATGAAAGTCTTTGTTTAAAGTCCTATAAAAGGCGTGTAGTTTTCTGTACCCCGGGGCCCCTTATTCACCACCTTTAGAAGGCGAATCTATGCCGGATTTCATATAGAACTGTACTGAGTTCTTTGTACTTATAACCTGTATGCTTTGCTGCTAAACTTATTGATGGCATATTTAATGTTTATTGCATATTAACTTTTCTAAATAAAATTCTAAACGCAATCTCTTGTCTGTCATTCTTCGGAGAATGTTCTAGCCTTGCTTATTTAATTTGACCATAATTATATCAACGATGAATCCTAACGGGAAGCACCATAGTCCATAGCCAGACTACATTGCTCACAGTTCTAGCAGTTGGTGCACCTCGTGATCATTTATGACAAGTTTGTGTGCCAACATACCCTCTATTCAAAGCTCAGAAGTTACTCCCACTTCTGGATTAGCCACTGCTTTTTAAAAATTGTCCTAGGACGCACTGCGCGGTGTCATGTTGAGCGAAAACAAAAATCTTGCCCCTCATGACACTTTCAGCTCAGCTGGCTAGCACATAGATGTGGGTACACCAAAATCCATCATTTTCTGGCATGTCTTCTAGCAAAACCAAAGGGGATGATGGACGGAGTGTTGAACATTGCAAGCACTCACACCCAGTCAACTGATCTGGGTTTAATCCATCATCATTCTTTAGCTCACTCCGCCACCCCAGTTCAGACATGGCCATTTGCAAATCAGTCTTGACCCTGTGCCTCATGGGAACAGTCCAGCCCGAACTGCCAAGCCATGTCTTCCCTGGACCAGAAACAAGCATCCTGGGACCGGTTTCTGGCTTACAGCCGTCATCAGCCAGGCTAGCTTGAATCCAGTGACAAAGTGAGCAAGGGACCCACGTCTGGGCATACCTTCTTCTAGAGCATGATTGTGTTTCAGCGGATAAGTCTAGAAACAGGATAATCTGTTTGCTGTTCACTGGCAACTCCAACTTGAGGCTCGCTGACTTCTTCAAAATAGTTTCCGGAGGTCTGGATCATTAGGAGCCACAATGATAGTACCACCCCTGTTTGCTTCTGGAGTGTTTTATGCATCTGGATGCATTTGCTTTCTTTAAGAGAGTGTAACCTCCTCAGGCTAGGGACATAAGGGATTGCATACAAATGACTCCATCACCTAATGTAGTAAAACCATAGGAGATAGGCATGGTACCCCATAAGTCTGATATAAGCATCCTCCTCATGTTTTCAAGAGTCTAAAGCCCGCTGTCTAAAACTAGCATTGCCTCCAACAGCCTTCCCTTAAAGTCACTCTGAGGTTTATTTTCTTCTTCAATTTGATCCATTCGGTTCTCCACTTAGGTTGCTTTGAGGTCAGTTTTTTGTCCACCAAGTCCATTCCTGACTTGTTTTCCACACTCAGCAGCTGAACGTCTATCACCACCAATACATTCTCAACCTTGTCAAGCTTCTTTACAAATTAATCTAATGCCTCTGGGATATGCCATTATCCTACAAGTCTCCCTCAAGGGGCATCACCATCTTCTCTAGCCATGCCCTTCTTTTTCCCACCCAGAAGTTGGATGAAATCCTTCCTGGCTCTTCTTGAGATCTTTTCAGTCATGATGAGTCCACCTCTTAACATGCAGACCCAATGCAGGCTGATACTGTTGGGTCTGCTTATCACAGCTGCGCATCCGAATGGTACCTCTCTGCATGTCTACTTCACCGGATCCAGGTCCCAGTCAAGCAGCAAAGCGAGCTCCAACCCCGGCTTAGCTGGTCACCACCTACAGATGTCCAGGACACCTTCTGACATCGACATGAACCAGAGGCATAACGAAACTTGAGGGGGGCCCCAGATAAAGTGCATAGAGGGGGCCCCCCAAGCTCCGGACCCAGTCAGGAGCTCTCAGGCCCGCCCGTGCTGAGTGCCGAAGGGGGCACCCTGAAGCTCAGGGGGTTCAGCCCAAAGCAGGGGCTATTGTTATGCTACTGACATCAACCCAGCAAATAGACCATACTCCAAGTAGCCATCAATCCTCACACAAATTCCACCCCCTGAGTGGGCCAATTTTAAGGCCATTTGATTAAATTTGACACCCTTTGTGGCCTCTTATGGTGGTCCCTTAAGGCAGATGCTTGGAGTACCCTTAATAAAGTGCCAGGCTGCCTCATAAGTACCAGCCATTTGCATTTTCTCCCTCATCTCAGTGTCAAAAAACAGATACTTGTGCCATACATATATTGTCAATGTGTACCACAAACGTATATAACTATGCGCTGGAGGAAAATACTGATCTGAGACGTACACATTCTGAAGCTGTCTGGAGGGATATAGATTAAGGTAGAGTGTGGGGGTTGCCATACCCGCTAAGAAATGAAAGCAACCCCCTCACACCACATTAATGCACACCCCTGCTGACAACTGCATGAAAGTGATGAAGCTATGGGCCAACCATTCAATTTTCTTTAAGTCAATGGACCTTTGTTGTAGCCAGGGAAAAGAAGGGGTTACTGACAAGTTTAGATCCATAAACTGTGTGATCAAATGTGACCACACATTAAAAGTCAGAGTCCGTATCTTAAAATTGAACAATGATTTATTATAAACTCAAAACCATGGTAATATAAATCAGATGCATAAATATACTGTAAATATACAGAATTATTAACCCCTTCCATGCGTCGGACGGCCCCCGGCCGTCCGACGTCACGGTGGGCGTGTGCGCCGGACGGCCTGGAGCCGTCCAATCTGCGCACGCGTGGAATTTTCCCGCACCGAGGGGAAATTCCGGCCGCGCCCAAAGGGTTAAAGGAAGACCAAATCGACATACAATATTGGTCCTTAACAGAAAAGAACAAATCAAGATTTCCGTAATTGCAATGCAAAAGATTAGGAACAAAGTTTGATGAGAGGACAAATGGTTTTGATCCTTCGCCCCATTCATGGGAAAGAATTGCAGTATCTAGATATCTCTACACTAAACCAAGAGTTAAGGAAACCCTATTAATACAGAAGCAAGAAAAGGTGTCAGAATCAGAACTTCTATAGAATTTCTTTAAGCAAAAGATCATGTATAGCATAAAGTCACACAATCAGAAGTCAGGAGAGATCTGTACCTCTCGAAGTCTAAAAGACATCTATGTGACAACAAGGTAAGTTCGTTAATAAGAAACGCACAGAAAGTTCGAGACACATGACCTCACATTATTCAATCTCATTATTTCCATTTCCCATGAAGACTTCTAGCATTTGGTATAATACTTCCATTTTCCAGTCTTCATTTCTGAGGCGTCCTTCAATTCCCCCCTTCGACAGATATGGCCAACTGGTAGCACTCCCTTGTTCTTCTCATTAAATTTAATTGACCTTGCCAGTTTTTCCTTGCCTCACCATCTTAAAATACAATGTTCTTTCACTAACTAAGAATGCTTTGGTCTGCACCTGCAAAAGGGAAAAATATATTGCAAACAACTTTCACGTTCAATGTTAAATGTCCCAACTGTAAGCTTAAGGTCCACAGTCACACTAACTTAGCAAGCTACTTTCAAAAGCATATAATTGTGCAATACACATACAATCCTGTAAATACATTAATACATATAAGGTTATTCATCTATATCGCACTTTTGCACATGAACACACTTTTATTTATTAAAACACCAACTGACCACATTATAGCCAAAACACCAACACTCTCATGATTTATTCTTTCCTAACCTATGGAGACTGCACTGCATCAAATTCATTTTAGCACAACCCAAGTACAATCTTAGCCTATAGATGAATTTTTTCAACGGTCCAGCTGTTCCTAAAAGAAAAATAGTTAATGCACATACTCATTTAGAACACTCCATTACTGCACTCTCTATACTAGTGCACTACGTATACTGATTATAATTGTATTATGTGAATACACGAGGCCAAAAGTACACACATGTATGTGGCATTATCAAGAAAAAAAAGTGGAGCTAAATTATGCTACTCCAGTCCCCCCTCTGATGGCAATCAAGCCATCACAGATACGATCAGATCCTTATCAGATTAGACCTATCAAAACCTTGTAGTTTTAAGCAATTTTCATCTAGACTCCTCTAACCGCTTCATGTCATCGCAGTACCTACTCTGGCCTTCCTCCAATTCCACATCCGTTCTCTTTCTCTTTGTCCCTTGTTTCCCTCATCTAACTTGCACATACTGGTTTTCTTTGAAGATCATAAACAGGATTAATGCACAAAAAATGATAAGCACAAAAAGTTTCAAAATAGCACCCACTTTCGAAGTTGCAAAACCACTTGCCTTTAGCAGAAAACCCACTTTTAATGGCTTCCCAAGCACCTGTCACTTCCAATTTCTTCAAATCTTTCATCAATCCAGATATATTCTTTTTATACCTGTCTAAATCCTTACTTTCGTCTGGAATATAGGTGCAGCATTGCTGAACCTTGAGCATCCAACAAACTCCGCCCCCTTTTGCAAGCAGAAGGTCAAACACAAGACGATTCTGCAAAACCATAGACTCCATTGCTACCATCTCTGTATTTACAAGCTGTAAAGAATTTGCAGTACTGGTGGATAACTTTTCCACAATAGTAGACAACTTCCTAATATTTATATAATTCAAAACTATCCCCACAGACGGAATCACAGCAACAAAAATGTCTCCTTCTACTTCCGCTGAACTAGTACCTCTTTTTGATCTTGGGTTCATTTACCAAACAGGATCTTTAAAATCTTCAACATGATAAATCTTTGGAAACACTATACCTAAATATCAAGTGCCATACCATCCATGTGGCAGCTTGAAATACCCATTCTGTCCACAAATTAAATAAGCTCCAGGAATCACAGGATCTTGTCCTTCCAGGTAACGAGGATGCCTAGCTCTAGCTTTAAACACATGCTCACAATCACTTTCACCTAAAAACAAAGGATCAAAATAACTTTGATCAACATGTATGCACAACTTTCCCTTTAGGTGCCATTCTAAAACCAAAGCTGGCAAATTCCCTTTCTCTTGGTGTTCCTTTTCTTCATCACTCCACTTGTGATCCTTAAGACTCAGTATCTTCTTCAGTTTGTGACTTCAATTTTCTCCACATTTCTTCAACTAAATAAAAAAATGTCTTCTCCACTTCTGACAAAATACAAGTCAAATTATGTCTATGAGCATACGCAGTGTCTAATGTTTTTAGTTACACATAATATTTTCATGCAAGCTCAGTACCCTTAAAATAAGGATTGGTATTTAAATGTTTGATAAGAGGAACTTGTGAAAGAACAACATCATAATTTGAGAAATAAAAGTCAAAACTGCTCTGTGCATAAAATAAACTTAACAAGAGACTACAAGAAATACCATATGTCAAAAGAATATGGTGATAGGTTATACTCGCTGAAACAAAAGCAGGTAATTTGGTATAAACATAACAATCTCTAGCACTCATAGTGTCTACATAATCCTAAAGCAACCTAAAATAAACATTTGAAGTATAGTTCCCTCCAGTTACGACTCTCATGTATGCAGGGTGGTGGAGCGGGTGGGAAAAAAATAAAAGTAACTAAAATAAGTAAAAATAAATAACTACACTTACCTTCATGGAACAATGTCCTCTTCGCTCTGGTCTTCTCCCGGCAGGCAGGCTTCAGCAGGACCCAGGAAAATGCACTGACCAATCCTGGTGCTGCAGCATGAAAGCAGTGCTAGGATTGGAGGGAGCGACCTCCTTTGGTAGTCCTGAGTACACTGGAGCCCTATGCTTTCTCTAACCCAGCTGTCTTAGACAGCTGGGTTAGAGGTTAAAAATGAGCATGTCTGGCTGGCCATCGCAAGACAACCGGCCAAAGAGAGATGCGCACTTAAAACTTAAAGTGCCCTGCCCATCACTGCTTTCTGCTGCTGCCTGACCGGCAGCAGCAGAAAGCCCCTCCCTCGTCCTGGCGCTCAGCTCGGGACGTGGTTTTGAAAATAAAATGGTAATAAATTAACTTTATTACCATTTTATTTTTCATCTTTGGGGGCAATTTGATTAGTGCAGCGCCGCTCCTTTGTCTTAACGGAGGAGCTGCGCCTGATCCCCTTTAGACGCATCTGTGTGTTACTCTGCAACTCCCCATATTCCCTGATCTCTATCTCTAGGATCTGATGTAGTATGGCAATAGTCGCCTAACTTCTACTGTCTTATATGTGACTGAATATAACCCAGTAAGTGCAATTATTAGTACACCAACTACAGCTATTAATATACCCGTTATGATGTATCTACGCATAGTATTATTATTATTAATATTGGTTTCCATTTCTATATTGGAATCTAACTCTGGGGTGGAATATAGCAGCTGTAGAGTCTTCTCTAGTGACTTCCACCTGTGTACACGGCAAAACCAATGTCCAAATAATATCCAGATATATACAAGGTCTTTGTGAGACTTCCTTAGTCCTACTCCGTGTTCTTCTAAAGGACAACCTTACGCTCCTTCAGCTATGCCTTGGGCCTCGATACTCTTCTTTCTTCCCTACAAATTATGCAATGTAATTGATAATACACAGTTGAATTTCATTCACTATCAGTCCAAGAATGCAATTCTTTAGTTCATCAACTAGCACAAGAAACTCATTTGCATCCAAAAAGGGAACTTCAGCTACATTAAATATAAGATGTCTCAATGAACTCACTCTTGTTAATAAAGGAAGTTCAAAAATGAGATCAATTTAATCAACTGAATTTTCACAGTAATCCCAGAATTCTCAAAACTCATTCTCCCTGTCATTTGCGAGGAAGTATGTCCATTCAGGAGATGCGTATTTGCGACTCGGTAACTTCGCTCTCTTAGATCTTCTTACTACTGACTCTTTACCTCCTTCGCTTAGATCTGAATCTTCTGTTTCTTTTGGGATACTTGGAAGACCACTTTCTCCTTGTGGAACCAGTCTCCCCATCTCCTGCCTCCTTAGCCAATGTTCTTCAGCTGCCCCTCCAAGTTCCCTAACACTTGGCCCTTCGTCATGGTCTGAATCAGGCTATGCAACTACTACAGGGTGTAATTCTTCTTCTCCAGTTTCACCGTCCAGTTCTCTAAGATCCTACTCAGGCTGATCAGGTGCTATTTCAGTTACTGATTGATTCCCAGCAGCTTGACTAACCTGCTCCCGTGGTCTCGTGACCACCACGGAGTCTTCTGGGAGAGGCTCTATTACTTCATCAAGGGACACGAAAGGGACACTCCTCCGAGTGTACACAGCGTGAATCCATTTAGGGGGACCTACACACTTCACAGCAGTTGTAGTCACTAGAAGGACTTGGTAGGTTCCACACCACTGATGCTTCAAGCACATCTTCTGGACGTGCTTCTTCGCCAAGACCCAGTCTCCTGGACTAAGGTCCTGGCACTGCTCCTGATGTGGCTGGGCTGTAGCAGTTTCAACCTGGTGAGACACAGAATGCATCATGTCAGGGAGTCCCTTACAGTAGTCCAGTATCAAGTCATCTGTGATATTAACCAATGCATTGGCAGGCACAGCTAGCAATCTCATTGCCCTTCCCATGAGGATTTTGTGCGAAGACGGTCCTGTTCTATGATCATGTGTGTTGCGCAAACTCATCAATGCAAGTGGCAAAGCCTATGGCTATTTCGATTACGTTAAAGCGCACACTTTGGCAAGTTTTGATTTCAGCGTTCCATTGACTTGTTCCACCAGGCCTCAAGCCTCAGGTCGGTAACTACAATGCAGCCTTTTTTCAATTTGTAAAGTAGCACACAACATCTTCAACACTTTGCTTTTGAAGTGCGTCCCTCTGTCAGATTCCAAAGAAGTCGGGAAGCCAAACCTCAGGAGAAGCTCCCTCAACAACAACCTAGCTACTGTGAGACTATCACATCTGCATGTAGCATATACCTCAACCCATCATGAAAAGATACACACAACGACCAACACCCATCTCAACCTATTGCACACTGGCATCTCTATGAAGTCCAATTGCATCCTGTTGAAAGGACCACCTGACCTCCCTATACGTCTCATGTTCACTACAGTTCTTTTCCCTAGATTGTTCTGTTGACAAACAACACATCTGTGGCACAACGCATCAGCCATCAGCCTGATCTTTGGGTTAAACCACGTCTGCTGAAACAATCTTACCATAACATCTCTCCCTATATGTGTCATGCCGTGGTAATGTCATGCCATTGGAGGTAACAAACTGTTTGGCAACACAAGTCTGCCATCCATTGAAACCCAGATTTCATCCTCATACCTTTTAACACAACCTGAATTCACCCAACACTGTTGTTCTGACTCTGTCACTTCCTCTTGCAAGCATTTTACTTCTTCCCAGGTATCAGTGACTGTAAGCAAATGGTTGTAATTGGTCTCATCTGTTCCCTTATTTACATACTCTCCATTAAATATACAAGCATTGTAAGCGCAGTATTTTGCAACCCCATCAGCATATCTGTTGCCAAGAGTCACATATTCATCTCCCTTGCAATGCGCGGAACACTTCACGACTGCAACTTGCAAAGGTAATTGCAAAGTCTCCAACAATGTTCTCACTTGTGGGACCCTGATTATGTCATCAATCCTCCCTGAGACCATAACTGTCCAAAATCATGAACCCCACCAAAGCCATACTGACTATCTGTAAATATAGTATTTCTCAACTGATCTGACACAACATGCTCTAGTAAGCGCAATCAGTCTGGCCACTTGTGGGGAGACTACTCCTCATAACCAAGCGGCTTTAACCACTCCCGAAACAGTACGAACTACATAAGCAGCTCTCAAATTTACTTCATGGTCTCGTAAACATGAGCCATCCACAAACATTATGTAATCAGATTCGGACAGTGGCTCAACCTGTATATCAGGTCTAGGCTTGGTGCATAGTTCAGTGACATCGAGACAGTCATGCTCCACTTCATCTTCCTCATTTTCAGTGACTGAGAGAGGTAACAGAGTAGCAGGACTTAACACAGAGCACCTTTTCAACGTTACATTGTCAGCCGCCAGTTTGATATGCTCATACTGATTCAGACTGCTATTCGTAAAATGCTGTGTCCTCGTTCTGGTAAACAAAATCTCAACAGAATGTGGAACATGCACAGTTAAAAGATGACCCATCACTATACTCTCACACCTTTCAATGCTGACAATTGTCACCGCCACAGCTTTAATGGAACCAGGCAGCACTGCGGCCACTGGATCTAGCGTGGCCGAAAGGAAAGCAACTGGTCTCCGAGCTCCCCCATGGCTCTGCTTTAACACTGAAAGAGTGCAACCTTCTTGTTCACTGCAAAAGAGCGAAAACACTTTGTTGTAATCTGGCATTCCCAGCGCAGGAATGCAGCCAGAGAATCATTGCTCCAAGGCACCAGAATTGACACATCTTTGTACGTCAGCCTCAGTAGAGGCTTAGCCACTACGGAAAAAGTTAGGTATCCACTGACGACAGAAGCTCACCATTCCCAAAAACATCCCGACTTCTTTCTGCGTTGTTGGTGGATTCATTTTCATGATCGCCGAAATTCTCTCTTGCAACACCTTTCTTGCACCTTTCTCAATGTGATGACCCAGATACACAACCTCTTTCAAGCAGTATTTTAGCTTATTTAGGGACACCTTATGTCGATTCTCAGCCAAGTGATTTAGCAGGGCAATAGTGCCAACCTTGCAAGATTCCTGTGTATTTGATGCAATCAACAAGTCGTCAATGTATTGCACCAGCACTGAATTTCGGGGCATAACCAAAGATTCCAAGTTCTTTTAAAGAATCTGATTAAAGATAGACGGACTCACCGAATACCCTTGTGGAACTCGACACCAAGCCAAAACATGACTGCCGAACCGGATTGCAAAAAAGAAACTGGCTTTCTTCATGCAATGGTATGGAGAAGAACGCCTGACAAAAATCAATGACAGTAAACCACTCAGCCTCACATGTAATCTGAAATAGTATTACAGCAGGATTCGGTAGCATGGGACAACAAGGAATCTAAATATTATTTATTTTTCGAAGGTCCTGCACTATGCAGTACTTACTGCTAAGCTTCTGCAAGCCCATAATGAGTGAGTTACATGGACTTCCCATTATTTCTTTCAATGTACCTTGCTAGTTCACTGTCTCAATTACCAGAGTGATTCCAGCAATGGTTTCAGGAGCCAGATTGCATTGTGCACTTCTTGGGTAGTCCGCATTTGGTTTAATCTGAATTCGGACAGTTTCAACTCCTTTAATAAGCTCAGGATCAAATTCCAAACCTCGGGTCTCACTGAGTCGCTGAGGTCCAAAGGTAGATTTTCTGTTGTTATCATTGAATACACTCCAACAGTCAAATTCTAAGTTGCCAACTTAAAAGCCAGGTCTTCATCTGTAACTCTATCCCTTTCGGGGTGCAATTCAGTTTGCACAATAAATCACATCCTAACAAGTTCACAGGACTGGAATAACAAACTACAAATTGATGATTATCCTCAAAACTCCCTATCTTATAGGTACTTCGTCAGAGATTGGGTTCTCATTTGTTATTTAGCAATGCCTACAACTTTGGATAGGCTTTCCCGAGAGGAGTTGGTTTGGAACTTTCACTGTTCTTACAGTAAAATGAGTAGCACCAGTGTTGATCCAAAACAGAACATTGTGCACATTTACCTCACCATCTACATATGGGCCACTCTGGTCTACCTCCAAGACTGAGTCAAGTACGCAATCTTCCTCCCCCCTCAGGCACTGTCAGTTGGACTGATGGATGCCTCCAGTTCCGTGCATCTCAAACAAGGGAAATTGCTGATATGAGTTAACATTCTGTGCCATATACTGATTCATATTTCGGAACCTTATTTGTAGAAAATCTAGGACCTCCTGTAGCCTGCTGTGGCGTTGGAGGTTGGGGAACCTGCATCACTGGAGCATTTGATCTGGTAAAATTCTGAGATCTCGGTCTGGGTACGTTTTGTTGTTGCATAGGATTATTCTGAGGTGTACCAGCCCCTGTAATCTGGCCCTAATTTACAGAATTTGCAGGATTAAAATGACATTTTTGCTTCCAATGCCCCAACCGATTGCAATAATGACACAGATTAGACTTCTTAATTGTAGCCACATCAATACCAGTGCTCGGATCTATCGGAACGCCTCAACCTCTACTTTGTGCCTGAAATCCACCTCCACCCTGCATTGCCTGAATTCCTTGTTGATATACTCCCTGCAGTAGTGGGGTATTTCTGGTAAATGGTATATTTTGTATTCCCCTCTGTGCATCCTTCATCTGTGCTACCATCAATTTCTCCTTCAGTTTTTTCTGCCTCATCTCAATTTCATCATTACAATATTTTGCATATCGCAGAATTTCGTTGACAGGTTTATTTTGCCAGCATAACAAATGCTGCTGTATCATCATTCTAATCTCAGGTCTCAATCCTGTCACAAACTTGGACACAAAATGTCCCATATCTTTAGGCTCTAATGTATCCATCCCACTATTCTGTTTAAAAGCCTGCAACAATCTCTCATAGCAAGAATGAATTATCTCTTTCAGTTCTGGAGTCATACGGTCAATCTTGTCCCAATCAATATCGTGAGATGACACCATGGACTTCAACCAAGTCATTACCTGGCATACCTTCTCATTACAATAGCCGAAGGACGATTAGTCATTGGTGGCTCTTCTCTGGCCACTCCACAGCTATCTTACACGCTATCGACAAATCGCTAATAACCACATTGTCAAATAAAGTGTTCAAATCTGTTCACAAAACCTTTGATATTTTCACAAATCGCTCAACCTGTTAATTCCACTCCACATGCTTCTCTCTTAACTTTAGAAATTAATTTGTAAATGCCACAACATCACTCCTACTCCAAGGTACATAGACATACCCTCCACTAGGTACCTCCTGCAAAGGGAAGTTTGTGGCTCACATTTCTCCACCTCCAGGAGAAGGCAGCTCTCCCACCATTCTCTTAGGAGTCACCCTTTTGGACCATTTAGCCTTCTATTTCTCTAATTCACTCCAAACCCTGATATTGTGAATCAATTCTCGAATATGCATTTTCATTCCCAGTATTCTCAAATGCTCCATGTCCTGATCACTGAAGGCAAGCCAATGGCTCTTCTGCAAAGCCTTTGTCTGTTCCAAATCAATATCATATTTTTGGGCCAAATCAGATCATTTATCATGTGCTGGCCTTGCTCTTCTAGTAACATCCTAACTTGTGAACAAAAGCTCATCCTGTTGATATGTTTCTATTCGATCCAATGCAAGACAACCACTAATCATCTCATCCAATTCCAGTTTTAACTTTCCAACATCAACCAAATTCACTTTCAATGTGGACTGTAGAGTTCCCTGACACACTTCTGTACTCACATTCGATGTACCATTAAGAACTTTCAAAGGATCTTCTAATTCCGGGACCATAAGACCAGAACTTTCATCCGGGGGTTTAGATAGCACCTTAGGCGTGCGATTCTGTAGGTTCAAAAGTGGCTCCCAAGTAAGTAAATGCAAGTCTGGTAACCCAAGGAAGGACTTCAAAGGTCGAAACCCACCCTGGTGTACAGATGGATCCACACTAGTGGCATAAGGGGACAAATTATCTAACTCTTAGTCGCACAGGTGCAACCTCTGGAGTTTGTTGTTGAGTAGAGGTAACTGAATGCTGTGTCTAGTCTCCTCCTGAACCAGGCTTATTTATAGAAACCACAGGTCCAATCATAACAGGAACTGTAAGTGCATTTGGAATAGCACAACCTGTGGAGGTCTCAGGAGTGCAAGTCTTTGAGTTTCCTCCCATCCTTCTTTGATTTACTGTAACAGTTCCCCTCACATTCAGTTCTTTCTGCTCAGGAGAGACCCCTATGACATTAGAACTTGTACTCACTGGTGCAGTGGGCACTCCCATATTTCCTCTGACAACATCTCCCTCACCTTCTCCAGTTCGAGTTTCATTGTACGGAGGTGGTCATTTAGACATCAATACATCTAAAAGACTATCATTAGTGTCGCTATCACTATCTTCAGCTTTTTTCCTCGCTTTGTTAGTATTGTTTTTCTTCTTTCCAGTCCCTTCTCCACCTTTTAATAGTGGATATAATTTCACTCCTTCTATCATGTCCGTCCTCCAGCATTTCTGCTCTGCATCTCTCCTTGTGTCTGCATGAGTGAGTACTGCCTTTCTCACTCGATCCTGATATTTTTCCCTTTCTTTCGCATGAGCTGCACGTTCCCAAGCATTAAGTGCTTCAAATTGTGTAGGTCTAGGTTGTGGTTTCATCTCATATACTATTCTCCCTAAATTTTTAATGATCCTCACATTAAATGTATCATATTGTGGAAACGCTAATGCACCTTCTTTCTCAGTGATCCTGTGCCAATGTTCAAGTCAACTACATGTATGTAACACCGCATTTATCATCATATAATGACCTGCGGTATTTTACGGTGGGGCCTCTTCCCCACCTCTGAGAGGCATCTGCACATCTCCTCTAAACAAATCTCGTACAACTTTAAAGCACTTCATCTTCAAACAATTATTTCTCAACCCAAATGCAATGTTTTGCTCCCAAATCTCACTTTGGGTCGTCAACCAATAGCAGCGCGGCACCCTGTGATGTATACAACAAATAACAGCGTGGCTCCACACCAACCGACCTATCCCAGCTTGGCACACTATGACGACAGTCTCACTCCTCGCAGCAGCTCACCTTCCTTTTACAAATTCACGCAAGCGCTCTCTCATCAACCTGCTTACAATGAAATATAATACAACAACAGCAAAAAACAATTGTTTGCTTCTCTAAAAGAAATCAACAGAACGCAATCACACAAGAGAGATTAGAACAATACTTCCCAGTCTATGCCAACACACATACGAATGAAACCTTGACCAGCGGGGTGTGCCCCTGATCAGTGCAGTATTGCTCTACGCATAGGTCTTCCACACTAATCATACCTCACTTTTATACCAAGAAAAATGTCCCTATCTCGTTTGGGCTTGTCAATGACGTCTCACAACAAACCGCACAAAACCTCAGCAGACAAATACAATACAGTGTCTCTTAAATCTTTATAACATCCCGGGATCTTGGGCCACGTCTGACCCGGTAACAACTTTACCACAATAAACACTATGCTCACAGCACCAACCAACCATTACACGCAATCTCCGCAAGACACCACACAATTCCCACAACACCGTAAGCTAAGCATAAAGCATTTACACACAACCCTATTGACACTCAATCCTCCGCTGTTATAACTTGTTCTCGAACCTCTGGAACATCACCAATTCTTCGCGCATCTAAGGCCAATTGAACCGAAACTACTCTAAAATGGGACAATTCTTGACCCCTCTACCTGAGGGACAAACCATCCTCGGTCTGCTACCATCTGATGAAGCTCTGGGCCAAGCTTTCAATTTTCTTTACATCAATGGGCCTTTGTTCTAGCCTGAGAAGAGAAGGGATTACTGACAAGTTTAGATTCATCAACTGTGTGACCAAATGTGACCACACATTAGGAGTCAGAGTCCGTATCTTAAAGTTGAAATTGGATTTATTATAAACTCAAAGCCAAGGTAATGTAAATCTGATGCAAAAACATACTGTAAATATTCAGAATAAATAAAGAAAGACCAAATTGACATACAATATTGGTTCTCAACAGCAAAGAGCAAATCAAGATTTCCGTAATTGCAATGCAAAAGATTAAGAACAAAGTCTGATGAGTGGAGGAATGGTTTTGATCCTTCTCTCCATACGTGGGAAAGAATTGCAGTATCTTGCTATCTCTACGCTAAACTAAGGGTTAAGGAAACCCTATTAATCCAGAAGCAAGAAAGGGTGTCGGCATCAGAACGTCTGTGGAAGTTCTGTAATCAAAATATCATGTATAGCCTAAAGCCACACAATCAGAAGACAGGAGAGATCTGTACCTCTCGAAGTCTAAAAAACATCTTTCTGATTACAAGGTAAGTTCACTAATAAGAAATACACAGAAAGCTCGAGACGCATGACCTCACTTTATTTAACCCCATTATTTCCATTTCCCATGAAGAGTTCCAGCACTTGGTATAATACTCCCATTTTCCAGTCTTCGCTTTTGAGGCGTCCTTGAATTCCTCCCTTAGACAGATATCCCCAACTGGTAGCACTCCCTTGTTCGTCTCATTAAATGTAATTGACCTTGCCAGTTCTTCCTCACGTCACTATCTTAAAATACAATGGGGCATATTTACAAGGGGTTATCGCCACCAGAGCGTCACTTTTTTTGATGTTCTGGTGGCGATAACCCCTTTGCCACTTAACATGCTTAACACCGCCTTGTAAATAAGGCCCGTATTCACGCAGCACTTAGCTTGAAAGGGGCGGTTAATGGGTGTTGCAGAGGGAGTTCCGCTGCAACACCCATCGCTTTTTTACGCTGCCTCCTATTTACAAGGCTGGCGTAAATATGTGGCATCACCAAAAATAAGACATGGGAAAACCTGGTGTTAAACAGGCTCAACAAGGAGAAATGATTAATTTCTCCTCGTTTTTGCTGTTTTTATGGGTGGGCTTTCTGCAACACACACAGAAAGAGCAAATCGCCATTTGTGATTGTTCATGTGCAGGAAGGTGTCTCTTCCTGCACATAAACAATCATTAAATAATGACAAGTTGCAACTTCTCTATGTGCTGCATTTTGCAACACCCAAAGAAGTTACAAATCGCCATTAGTGATGGTTCAAGTGCAGGAAGGAACACCTTCCTGCACATGAACAATCATTCCCTGCAATGCAGGCCCTCTTGCACTATGGTACAAGGGTGCCTGCATTGGCGCTGGGCAGCTACATATAGCATCAGTGCTAGGGGAAATGCAGGGTGTGTCGTATTATTGTAAATACAGCACATCCCTGCATTTTCAGAATGTTGGAGCGCGGCGTTACCAATTGTGGCGTAACACCGCGCTCCGACATTCTGTTGAACATATGCCCCAATGTTCTTTCACTATCTAAGAATGCTTTGGTTCACGTTCAATGGTAAATGTCCCAACTGTAAGCTTAAGGCTCACAGTCACGCTAACTTAGCAAGTTACTTTCAAAAGCATATAATTGTACAACACACATACAATACTGTAAATACATATAAGGTTATTCATCTATATCGTACTTTTGCACATTAATATACTTTTATATATTAGAATAACAACTGACAATGTTGTAGGCACAACACCAACACTCTCATTATTAATTATTTTCTAACATATGGAGAATGCACTGCATCAAATGCATTTTAGTGGAACCCAAGTACAATCTTAGCCTATGGATGAATTTTGTCGACAGTCCACTTGTTCCTAGAAGAAAAATAGTTAATGCACATATATTAGAACACTCTATTAATGCACTTTCTATACTAGTGCACTACATATACTGATTATAATTGTATTATGTAAATACATGAGGCCAAAAGTATACACATATATGTGATCTTATCAAGATAAAAGAGTGGACCAAATCTATGCTACTTCAAAAGTGTCTGTGTTGGGTTTTGCCAAAGATCTGCAGCACTCGACGCATATGCGCGTGCCGCTGAAACTATGAAGTGTTCATTTAGAATGGTTCTTCCTTCCCTTACCCCGCCCCACAGGGAAGTGGACCACAAAGAGAGGGATTAACACATATTGAGACATGATTGTACCGTAATGAGCTACTGCAGAGAAATCTTTCACATTCTAAAACGAGGCTTCCTGCTCATTCTGCCCTGATAGGAGGGATTGTTCAGCTACTTGGAGACTCATAGTCACACAATGTCAAAATATTTTTGCTCTGACTGGAAGGGTGAGCAGGGGAAATGCCAATGCTCCTTTTTAGTAGCTCAAAATAAGAAAACATTCCTCCTCGTAATTTTATGTTTTTGAAGGCAGCAGTTGAGAGTGTGCTCAGCGTCCTTCATGTTTGTTCATACTTCCCAACTGCCTTTCTTTGGCAAGGCAATCTGTACTTTGGCAATAGAGCAAATATTTTGCTTCTTCTTTGTGGATAAATAGTTGCGGGCTGCTGTAGTTCAAATATGAAATGTATATAATATAAAACAAATGGGCGCAAGTTGGAAACTAATTGCATGGTATGCTCTAGATTGTTATTCAAACAAAATATTAATATGCTCAACCTTATCATCACATTGGGCCTGATTTAGATCTTGTTGGAACAGGCCCTGCTGTCGCTTTTTCAATAGTCTTCCTGCCCGCCGCCTTGGCGGCCAGCCCGCCGTATATAGATGTTGGCTGGTCCATAGACGAAAGACCGCCAGAGTTCGGCTGACTTTGCCAGGAATTCTCAACCGCGTAGACGGCGGTATAGGCAGAAGCGGCTTTCGGTGAGACTCCAGCCTAGATTCCTGCCGTCCAGATTACGATGTGAGTTACCACCATGGCAACTGTGGCGGGAATTCCTCCTACTTCAAGTTGGCGGAATTGAAGGAAATTAGATAAAACTTACCTTTTTTCCTGCTTCCCTCTTACATTTCCGTCTTGCATCCCATCGTCCAATCCCCTCCTTTGCTGCACCGACTCCACCACAATGCCAAAAGACTCCATTGTTGCCAAGATGTATGGTAATCTACTTGTACAATTACTCTATGCATAGTGTATTGACATTTGCTGTAGCCTTGTGTACTTCTGCATTGCTCTTATATGCAAATGTTTCTTAGGTGTAATGTAGTAGTGATAATTTACCTACCGTTCAAGGTAAAATTAACACACCTGTATTGACACTTAAAAAAAAATATCGTTGTTGTGGTGCTTGTGGATGTGCATTCAATAGTGTGCATATTGTGTTTGTATGGCATGCAATATGTAGCAAAAAGTGGCATAACACATTACCTACATATACATTATGACACATCCGCAACATATATGTGTAGTAAGAAAATGATGAGTAGCACTTACCTGCCTCCACCCCACCATTGCCTCACTCCGTCAGGACACTGCCGGCAGGACACCACCAGAACAATGGGAACATATAAATCTGCTCGGCGCAAACCCGCCGGCATGACGGTGATGGAGTACTGATAGCCAGCAGAGAAGAATGCAGCTGCAGTGGTCTCCTGTATATTGCCGCAACATCTAAATGCGGTGGGTGGGCCGCTGTCAGCTTGATGGAGTACTTGGGACCGCCACCATGGCGGGGAGGCGGTAGTCCCGCCATTATCTAAATCAGACCCATTGTTCTTTTGTAATGTCGTTTCAATCAATCCCCATGATCACAATACTGTTCTCATATTTTTTAATTCGTTTTTTTATGTATACCATATCCACCATATCAAAACAATTCGGAGGCTACAACTGCCAACTCGACATGGCAAAATAAAACCTTCTGCCAAGTCAAACCCTTTTAAGACCCCCTACGGATGGCATTAGTAATCCATAAGGCAGGGTGCTAAACAATAAAAAGAAGGACACGTTCCTTCTATTATTTACATTCCCCATAGTAAAAACTCAAAATAGGTATTTTCACTGTAGCAAGGCCGGTTGTCCCAATGGCTAACATGGAGTTACACTAGCCCATGAGCTAAGTGCTAACTTCCATTTGGGACCACCAAACATAGTACTTCGAGGTATCAAATTAATTGTTACATTAAACCCAACTTAGGGGTCTATTACGATGGCGGTCGGATGTCCACCGCCGGTCCGGCGGTGGCGCCCGCCGTACCGGCGGTGGACATCCGCCCGCCATCGCAACCAGGAAAACCGCCGGTCATATTAGGATGGCGGTGGTGACCGCGGTGGTGGGAAATTCCGACCGCCGCTTTACCGCCGGTTGCCATCCGCACTCCTGCCTGGCGGATCGAGCAGGACCGGGATAATGGTGGCGGTGCAGAGCAGGCTCCGCCGGCAGGATTATGATGCTGGCGATAGCCAGCCTTTCCTCAGCGGTCAGACCGCCATTGAAAGGCATGCAGTGATTGTCTTCCGGGGGCCCGTTGCGGGCCCCCAATGTGTTGGGGGGGGTGGGTGCACTGGGGGTACCCATTGTCCCCCCCTACATTTCCCTGTACCAGGTGGCAGGCACTGTGCAGTGCCTGCCACGCAGTGCAGGGAAATGCAGGACATGCTCCTTTCGGCATCGCGGCGGTGCTGCGGGCAGCAGCAACCGCCGCAATGTTAATGCCCGCGATCAGGCAGCCGCGGTCGGATTTCGACAGCGGGTCATCGCAATTCGACCGGCGCGGATGTCGCGGTACATGCGGGCGGTCTTTTCACGCTACCATGGCGGTCGGGGAGGTTTCCCGACCGCCATCGTAATAGACCCCTTAATTCTGAAGTTGGATTCAAAGTAACTTTCAAAGTTAAGGTAACTTGAGAATGTCAGCACTCTCTTGCCCCAGAGTTCTGGTAGCCATGGCTAATTAACTACAGTAGTGGTCACCTGAGGCAGCCTGCTGCTCTCCTGCCAGGAGGTATGAAGCGCCCCCAGGTTAGGGAACAAATGGTCTGCTGGAGGTGTGACCTCCTCCTACGGGGATGGCCAAAGTGTGATGGCCATGGATGGCCCAGCTTCAACGAGGCTACCACCTCTGACAGGCAAATGTGAGTTGCGCCTTAGCTTGCCTGCTCCTTTGTGTAGGTAGACAGACTGGCATTGCCTTCAGAGGGGAAAAACCTGTTGCAGAACCGGTTTTCCAGGAGGGGTGCCTAATTATGCTGATCACACCTCAGTGGTGCGCCAATAGCTTTGACCCAAGGAAGAAGGGCCCCAACATTTTGGATTTGGCAGAAAGATACATTGTAAATTGTTTAGTGGCAATCCCACAGGAAATGATGTAAGAGGTGGCAGGGTTGCTTCACAGGACTTGAAGCCTCATTGGTTGGGGAGTCCTCCCCAACCACAAAGTTGAAATTGGCATAAAAGTTGCACCCCTGACTTCCAGACTCAGAACACTGCTGGACTTGGAGATAACAGAAGGACTGCACCTGTAGAACTCATGGACCTCAGAAAGAAAGGCTGCAACCAGGACAACTGCATCTGATGCACCTTCTGAACCAAGACAGAACTTCAGAAAAAGAAGGGCTTTTCCTGCTGTTACATCCATGACCAGAGACCCCCCCAAGGGCTGGACCTGCTCCCACTGGTGCAAAAGCCCAGTGAGTAAACTCCAAGAGCTAGTTTGTTAGCCTCCTGGTAAGCTTCAGAGACTCAAAAGCTAAAGAAGCCTGCACATGCAAAGAGCCCCGATGATCAGTTGCCACTGGACTTGCTCTGGACTCCACTGGTGAACCCCATGAGATTGAGTCCTAGCCCCTAAGTGAGTCCTCCCAGGTCCGGGAGCCTTGGCTGGTGCTAGAGTGTACTCCTTCTTCCCTACATAACTGCAATTTGCAATCCAAAGGCAAAAGATAAAGTTTTTTTGGCACAGAGTCCAAGGCACATAGATGACTGCTACTTGCCAGTTCGGGGGTTGCCGTGAACGCCGTTGTTTAAGTCAGACTTTTTCATGAAAATTGACCTCGCTTAACGTTGAAGAACATGGGCCTGACAGATACTGACAAAATATTGATGTAAAAAATATTGATGACAAAAATATCGATGAAAAAATATATACTGCAAAAATATCGACTCCCTATACTTAAACAGGTAAGTACAAAAATATCGACTCAAAAATATCAAAGTAAAAATATAGATGTACAAAATATTGACTTAAAAATATATATAACATAAAATAAAATATATTAAATATTATTATTATTTTTAACAAGATATTAAAAATTAAATATAGATTTTAACTAAATATAACAAATAAACTTAATTAAAAAAATATAAACACACAAACATAATAATTTATACATATATTTACTTAAAAATAATTTATTAACTATTATCTTTATTTAATTTTTAAACTTTTAAATTATTTAAAAATTAAATATATACATATATCAATAATTTAAAATTAAAAAATAACCATTTTATAATTAATTCAAACATTTACCTATTAAAAAAAATTAAAACTTACATTTCGAAATACAATAAATACAACAATAGGGAAATTGTTGGATAGCAGGGGAGTAAAAATTACTATTCCCACTCCAGTGAGTGCAACAGTAGAGAAAGTATTGGATAGAGGAGGGGTAAAAATTACTGTTCCCACTCCGGTGAGTACATCAGTAGGGAAAGTGCTGGATAGCGGAGGGGTAAAAAGTATTATTCCCGCTCCAGTGAGTGCAACATTAGGGAAAGTATTGGATAGCGGAGGGGTAAAAATTACTATTCCAACTCCAAAGAGTGCAAAAGTAGGAAAGTTTTAGATAGCAGAGGGGTAAAAATTACTATTCCCACTCCTGTGAGTACAACAATAGGGAAGGATAGCGGAGGGGTAAAAATTACTATTCCCACTCCAGTGAGGGCAACAGTAGGGAAAGTGCTGGATAGCAGAAGGGTAAAAATGACTATTGCCACTCCAGTGAGTGCAACAGTAGGGAAAGTGCTGGATAGAGGAGGAGTAAAAATTACTATTCACACTCCAGTGAGTGCAACAGTAGGGAAAGTGCTGGATAGGGGAGGGGTAAAAATTACTATTCCCACTCCAATACGTGCAATAGTAGGGAAAGTGCTGGATGGCGGAGGGGTCAAAATTACTATTCCCACTCCAGTGAGTGCAACAGTAGGGAAAGTGTTGGATAGCGGAGGGGTAAAAATTACTATTATAACTCCAAAGAGTGCAACAGTAGGGTATATTTTGGATAGCGGAGGGGTAAAAATTACTATTCCCACTCCAGTGAGTGCAACAGTAGGGAAAGTGTTGGATAGTGGAGGGGTAAAAATTACTATTCCCACTCCAGTGAGCGCAACAGTAGGGAAAGTGTTGGATAGCGAAGGGGTAAAAATTACTATTCCCACTCCAGTGAGTAGTGAGTACAATGGTAGGGAAAGTGATGGATAGCGGAGGGGTAAAAATTACTATTCCCACTCCAGTGAGTGCAACAGTAAAGAAAGTGTTGGATAGCAGAAAAACAAAAAGTAATAATAACATTTAAACAATTCAAAGAAATTTAATAATCTCAAAAATAAACAATATTTTAAAAATATCAGATTAAATATATTAAACATTAACATTAAATATATTAATTACATATAACAAAAAGGTACAACTATTATCTAAAATAAATTAATAAATACATTTATAAACAATATTTATTTAAAAAAAACAAATATTAACTAACAAAATATATTTTTAAAACATAAATATATTTATTGTATTTCCTACCCTATAACACCACACATAATTAACATAATTAATAATGGTTTTATAAATTATTATTAATAAAAATAATTAATAAATTAATTAAATATTCATTCTTTAACACTATAATATGCACTACACACAATACACAATTACCATAATTAATTATTACTTAATTAATTTTAATTAATTAACAAACATTATTAATTCATCAATTAAAAATAAATTACTTCCCACCCTTCCCACTATTTTCACCTATAAACACCACAACACACACCTAAAATAATTACAATTAACATAATTAGTTGCCAATTAATTAATTAAAATTAATTAACAACTAATTATTAATTCATCATTTAAAAACTAAGGGGCCGATTACGATGGCGGTCGGAAAAGCATACCGACCGCCATGGTAGCGGCAAAAGTCCGCCCGCATGGCCAACAGGAAAAACGCTGGATACATTATGATGAACCGGCAGAATAATCCGTCCGCGGCGGCGGGAGTCAACGAAAAACCGCCCGCACTTGCCGGACCAGCTGAAAATCCGACCGCAACGGCCGGATTCTCAGCGGAAAAGCCAAGAACCGCCGCCATGCACACGGAGTAACCGCCCATGACATTATGACATCCCCGTTACCACCATGGTACCTACCGTTGAATCCGACCGCCTTGTGCGCGAACAGTGATGAATCCGATAGGCGGCGGAAGGGCTGCAGCATAGCCACCGCTGCCTAGGAACTGCTGCGGAGGATCCGCAAAAAAAATGGCGGACGTAGAAAAAACACGAAAACAAATACAAACAATGCACACAGTGAAGTAGACCTGCCCCAATACAAACCAAAAGTGCCCAATGACAACAGCCCCAGAAATTTCAAAATAACCAATCCCAGGACAACACACACAACACACCTGACAGCAACATACCAGCTTGCCACACCCCCCATAGCCGAGCATAAAACCAGCCCCTCCCTGACCACAATCCTTTGCTACACTCCACAACTGAAGGTCCCAACCCCAGAGAACAAAGGAGAGGCAAACCTGCACACATCACCACCACAACACACACACCACCTACACCACCTACAACACCCACATCACCCACACAACTGCACCACAGAACATCTGCACAGCACACACCATGGCACCACACAAAATGCCAAAATTCACTGATTCAGAGCTTGCAGTCATGGTAGATGAGATAATAAGAGTTGAACCACAACTCTATGGTAACATGGTCCAACACACCCCATTAGCCACAAGAACCCAAATGTGGGTGAGGATAGTCAATAAGGTCAATGCAGTAGGGACCACCCCCCGCAACAAGCAGGAAATACAGAAGCGGTGGCATGACCTGAAGACCGTGGTGAAGAGGAAGAGGGTCAAGAACCGTCAGCTGGCTGACGTGACTGGTGGAGGCACTCCCATCCCACCCAAACCATATAGTCCGTGGGAGGAGAAGGTCCTTGGAATCCTACATCCAGAGAGTCTTGAAGGAATCCGCGGGGGACTGGAAGCTGGTAAGTACAAACCAATGTATATCATCACATTGCCATGTACCGTCTTGCACAACTTCAAACCTACAACCCCTAGGCCAAAGGACATTCGTCTGCCCCACAATACCCAAAACAGGTCACACAGATGTAACCACCACTCAACCTGATAAAGCACAAAGCTAAACAAAATCAACTGGGTTGCATGTGTACAGACAAAAAGCACTACAACACACACCAGGCCCCCTCTCCCACCCCTCAGCAGGATGGAGCACCCCACCCAGAAGCATGTGTCAGCCATTGAACGTTCCCCCACCACCTAACAGGTAGGTAGCCATCTTCACAGGGATGGGGAATGTGTATCTGGAGGCAGCACAACAACTCCCATCAGGCCCCCTCTCCCACCCCTCAGCAGGATGGAGCAGCCCACCCAGAAGCATGTGTCAGCCATTGAACGCTCCCCCACCACCTAACAGGTAGGTAGCCATCTTCACAGGGATGGGGAATGTGTATCTGGAGGCAGCACAACAACTCCCAACAGGCCCCCCTCTCCCACCCCTCAGCAGGATGGAGCAGCCCACCCAGAAGCATGTGTCAGCCATTGAACGCTCCCCCACCACCTAACAGGTAGGTAGCCATCTTCACAGGGATGGGGAATGTGTATCTGGAGGCAGCACAACAACTCCCAACAGGCCGCCCTCTCCCACCCCTCAGCAGGATGGAGCACCCCACCCAGAAGCATGTGTCTGAAAGTAAAAACCAAAGTAACACTGCACAGGTAATCAGACAGTGCATGCACCCCACCATCACTCACCAAAAGCATTGAGACACATGACAACACGAGGCTCTACTTCACACAAAAATAGAAAAGAAAAGCACAGCCATTGACAGGATGCAGACAGCTCTGCGTACGTAACTGTGACAGAAACAGAACTGTGACTCTCAACAAATATGTCCTAGCAAACGGGCCTCTGACATGCATCACCCAGACTTCCCTCTGTAGCGTACATGGGTGCTGATAATGAAGGACCATGGGAAAAACAAACTAGCATGGTCTGCTGTATAAAGAAATACAAGCACAGGACATGTCAACGGTATGCATGTGATGACAATGGCTAGTCCATGCACACAGGTAATGTCTGCCAGGCAGAGTAATCAGCAAAGATGCTGAACATCAACTTGTAGTCATGCCAGTTGTCAGATGACAACCTCACATTGTAATCACTAATACTAGACGTGTGGCATGGTAACCAATCACAGGTCACACCATTGTGAAATGATGAATGTAACTCCACTTCATGGCATGAGGCACATCACTGTGCAGACATACAATGTGTGAAAAAGGCAACTGTGTGTAGCATAACATGTAAATTAGAGACATCAAACACAGCAACCCTGAGGTGTGTAAGGCAATTACCATCTACTTCCTGTCCCACAGGTGACCAACAACTGACTGCAGAGGACGACAACCTCAACCAGCACAGCCAGTCACCAGCTCCCGAACATCTCCCCTCGGATGCAGACTCCCTGGATAATGATGAGGAGGAGGACCAAGCCGGACCATCTGGTGTGGCAGGGCGTAATGTGTCCCAGGACCCCACAGCCCCACCACCCTCAGCAACAACATCAACGCAGAGCCCTGCTGGAACGACCTGTGCCACCACCACCTCCACCACCACTACCACTACCACTGCTGCCTGCAACACTCGCCCTGCTCCAGAGGCCAACCAGACCACAACAACTGCGGAGGTACGGGAGAGTAGGCCGGTGCCCACAGGAGGGAGGCAACAGGGCCATGACAGCAGGCCAGGTGTGAGGACAAGGCTGACCCAAAGGGAACAAGACCCTGGCACTGAATCACTGGCACACATTGACAGAGTTGTGGGGGCCTATGAACACGCCCAGGGACAGTTGAGGCAGGCTCAGCAGGATGCCAGTGAGCAACAACAGATGCTGCGCTCAATTGACAACCGCATGGGCCAACTCGTGGCCTGCATGGGCCAAATCAGGGACCTCCTGGGCCAGCTAGTGGGGGTCCTCAGGGACAGGCATGCGGCACTGCCAGCACCTACAGCTCCCTCCGTTGTGCCGCAGGATGACAGACCCCCATCCTCCCCTGCGGTCAGCGAGCATGGGGACTCATCAGACACCACTGGCCATGCACCTGTGTCCCCCCCTGCCAAAAGAGCAAGGGGCCGCCCGAAAAAATCCTTGGGAGCATCCCGTGGCAAAGCACCTGGCAAAAGCCAGTCAAGTAGCCAGCCATGATGGCACCCCTCTTCACCCTGCTGTGTACCCTGCAGACTGTCCCCACCCACAATGCCGTGGGAATGGCAAATGACTGTTGGACTGTGTTACCATACTGATCTTGTGTATACTCTATTGTCTCATCTACCATCACTGACAAATCTGTTATTCACCATTCACAAATCTGTAAATATCCACATCTACATCACATGTATCCACTGTAAATAAACACTAATAACGCACCAATGTAGTTGTCACTGTTCCATGTTCATCACAGTATGTTAACTCACACCCATGATTACAATGTCACAGGAGCAGGGATACTCTGCAGGCAAGTAGAGGCTGAAGGGACCTAGGAAAACACAACAGAACATCAGTTGCTACTCAGGTGGTGGACTAACAACCATCACACAACACAGCACATCAAGGTACGACAATCTGCACATGTCACAAGGAGCAACTGTACCAACATAGACATCAAGTAGCTGTGTCAAAAGATCCCTTTCCATACACATTTGCAGCCAGCACTGACTCTGCAACATGCTGTAGTCACAAAGCTCACATACACATATTCACCAAGCACAACATCATCAGACAACAGCCAGTTTTGACATTGCCACTGACCATCAAGTGAAGTAGTTGTTGATGAGCTGCTGACGCTGTCCGACACCTTCCTCCTCTCCACTATCCTCGTCACTTGACATTTGGGTGTTCGCAGGTGGGGGCTGTGGCTGGTCATCATCATCCTGGATTAAGGGGATCCCCTTCCGCACGGCCAGGTTGTGTAGCATGCAGCATGCTACCACTATCTGACACACCTTGACGGGTGAGTACTGCAGAGCCCCTCCGGTCTTGTCGAGGCATCTAAAACGCGATTTCAGGAGTCCAAATGTTCGCTCAATGACCCAACGTGTCCTCCCATGGGCATTGTTGTAGCGCACTTCAGCTGGTGTCCTGGGATTGCGAAGTGGACTCAGCAACCAAGGTCCGTTGGGATATGCAGAGTCACCTAAGTGTGAAAGACACATACAGATTGAGTGTCTTACATGTGTCCGAGGACAGCATGGCACACAAACAGCACACGACTCGACCCTTTGTACTCACCCACAATACATGCCCGCTCCGGCGCCAGATTGGCCATCAGCTGTGGTAAAATGCTGTTGCGCATTATGTGTGAATCGTGGGCTGATCCTGGAAACTTTGCACAAACGTGTGAGATGACCATATCTGCCTGGCACACCACCTGCACATTGATGGAATGATAATGTTTCCTATTTCGGTAAATATGCTCCCGTGCTTGGGGTGGAACCAGGGAAACATGTGTGCCATCTATTGCACCAACTACATTAGGAACGTGTCCAAGTGCATAAAATTCGCCCTTCACATCCGCCAACTCCTGCCGCCTGGGGAAATGTATGAATTGGTCCCTGTGTTGCATCATAGCCAACAGGACATCACGTAGCACCATGCTGAATGTTGGTTGGGACATCCCCCTGCAATGCCCACAGTTTGCTGGAAGGATCCCGTAGCCACGAAATGTAGGAATGCCATCACCTTTGCTGTTGCCGTGAGTGCTGTTGGGTATGTCCTGCGTGGAAGCAGGTGTGGCTCCAATATTGCACAAAGTTCCAGGAGGTTTGTCCGATCCAGACGGAATCGCCTGATGATGTCGGTATCCTCCATGTTAGCCAGCAGGGTGAAGGTACGAAACACATTAGGTCGCCTCCTAGGTGAGATGAAAGGGGACACGTCATAGCAACATAAATTAGGATGTGCACAAATTCATAAAGTCCGTCCTGTCACGGCGCTAACATTGACTGTCATCCCTGAAAGCACACAGTGCAATTCAGTGTTGTCCCAACATGAGACAGATTCATTGTACAACTGTCATGGATTTGCACAGTCAGTAGACACAATACGAACACTGTCTATGTGAATGCCAAGAGTCACATATCGAGCTGAGGTGGACTCAGCCTTGGGTGTACATGACACAGGACATGTGTGAAGCAGAGACACTGCTGGCTTCCACGTTGCTGCTGTACCTGCCACACCTCCTTGGCCAATAATTGCAGGGGACACATCAACAACACAATGTGGATAGATCATTGGGATTGTCTTTGTACTCAGTGCCACTTCGAACACACTCAAATTCAATGACATTCACATCCCAAACCCATACATGTGCCAATGTCATCAGTACACAGGCCATATCTGCTGCTGACTTGAATACAAAGTCGGACAGTGACAGATGATGTCACGCCTGTGCAGAGTATGTGTACCACTGTAACAGGCCACCATTACCCCACTGCCCAATACTCTCTACAAGCACACAGATAGCCAATGTGGCACACATAAACAATAGATGAGGTACGTGATCAGCAGGGCCTGTATGCACCCTTAATCTTCCCCCATTTTGGACATTTACATGCAGCATCAAGGAGGGACTACCCAAGGACACATGTGCACCACAACACATACCATGGTGATACACATCCAGCTGTTTCAAGACACAACAGTGCCACAACACAAACATACAGCACTACATGGACAATGCCAAGCCAGTATGCCAACAAGTCTACGCATGAACAGACTGTATGCATTACATATGGACAACTGGCTCAGACACCTGACACCAGTGGATGTAATTTTACACCACATGTCCCAAAGGACATGCATCCTGACCCTCATTCCACACAGGCTGTCAGGCCCAACACAGCATACAATCAATATCCCACATCTAACAAACATGCTGGCTGTGCATGAGTAGTGGGACACTGGTACCTCACATTGACCAAATGTCGTAGTTGGATGAGTGTCACAGGCACAACAATCAAGGTACATCTCACCTGTCTTGGGTGCCCACTCCATCCTGATACACCAGCAGATGTGATCCACCCACACAGTGCTGGAATAGATGGTGAGCAAGGATGGCTAGCACCCCATATCATGCACATACACTAGTGTTGGTGGCAACACACTGCACACGTGTGCCACTTGTGCTGACCATCCAACATTGCAGGCAATTCCCGCAAATCAGTGCACACACATTGCAACATTGTACAGGCAATACTGGACACCCATAGCCTGTGGACAAATGTCGCATACTATATTCCATACAGTTAGCACAATCCACAACCGTGCATGCAGTCCATCTGCCAACGCAACATTCCTGATGTGAACAATGGACATGCACTGGTGGCAGGTGAGTAGCACCGGAACACAGCACAACACTCAAAAACAATGTTTAGCTAAGCACCATTGTTGAAATGTACATGTCACTGATTCACATACAACAGTCCAAACAACATGAGCACAGACCTGACACTACCACATAGGTCCCTGTGGTAACAGGTGGCAGACATGTAGCAAAGACATCTGCTCTGGCCGTCTACCCAAGTGACAAACAATAATAATGCAACGGATGCCAGGTGTGGTGCTGAAGTACTCGTCATCCTTTAGCAGGTTGAGCCCCCCTGTACATGTGGACATACACTGCAGGAGTTGCCAGTGTGTACAAAGACATTACATGCGGCATGTAATTGGTCTTAGCAATAACACAACAGGGTGACATCTGTTTCCAATGATGACAGTCATGCAGAATAAATGAATTCATCTGGGTTTTCAGTGTAACACATGGGCTCAGGTGTGAGATAGTGGTCAGCATAGGTGGCAGATACGACATTGTGTGTAAATATTGCTCAACATTATGAAGTACAGTGTTCCATTTGGTGTGAGACGTTACACATTGGCTGACATTTGTGACAGGAGACCATATCAATGTCATCCAGTGCCATGTGCCACTGTACGTGTCCACTGTGCGTAGTACAGTAATGACCATTGATCCACACACAACAAGAACTGTCCGTAGGTGCCTTAAACGTGCTCCATAAACACAATGACGCACAGAGTGTACGATGTGATGCTGCATATTCCCCATAGCGGACGCACATACTGTCCGTGAATTGGGTGGCGGAGCATGCCAACCACCATTTGAACCTTTGTCGATGCCCACTACTGACGCCAGTGTTTCATGTGCTGCACATGACACATTGGTGTTAGTGATGGCCCTCTACATAGCTGCAGATGGCGTTTGTCATGCTCCACCACCCACATCCCGGTCACCCATGTCACAATATGGCAACCAAACAGCGGTAGCGCCGGCCAGGACCCCACGGTGTGTCACCGCCATGAACCATGCCCTTGCAGCCAATGGGGACCGCTATCGCGGTGGCATGATGCACATTTAATAATCGCGGTAGGCGTGCTCCGCCCCCAGTGGATGCGGAGATTGGATGCAATTGTAAGATGCACCACCGCGGTAGTGCCGGCCATGACCCCGTGGTGTGTCACCGCCATGGACCATGCCCTTGCAGCCAATGGGGACCGCTATCGCGGTGGCATGATGCACATTTAAAAATCGCGGTAGGCGTGCTCCGCCCCCAGCGGATGCGGAGATTGGATGCAATTGTAAGATGCACCACCGCGGTAGCGCCGGCCAGGACCCCGCGGTGTGTCACCGCCATGAACCATGCCCTTGCAGCCAATGGGGACCGCTATCGCGGTGGCATGATGCACATTTAAAAATCGCGGTAGGCGTGCTCCGCCCCCGCGGAGGTGGTCATTGGATGCATTTGAAGAAGGCTGACCTGGAACACCAATGGCAGAAGACTGTGACCACTGAAACAAGTCCAGGGCCCTATATATGTGTGGAAGGGAGCACCACATTTCCACTGCTCACAGAGCCTGCTGCCTGGGACCCCTCACCTGCTGCTGCCTCCAGGGACTGCTGCCTGAGACCCCTCACCTGTTGCTGCCTCCAGGGACTGCTGCCTGAGACCCCTCACCTGCTGCTGCCTCCAGGGACTGCCGCCTGAGACCCCTCACCTGCTGCTGCCTCCAGGGACTGCTGCCTGAGACCCTCACCTGCTGCTGCCTCCAGGGACTGCTGCCTGGGACCCCTCACCGCCCACTGCCACCGCTGACGTCTCATGTCCACAGTGATGGCTAGGACAGAGAAGATCCGTGCCAGTCCATTTACAAGCGAGGAGCTGGATGTCCTGGTGGACGAGGTGCTGACACAGTACCCACGGCTATATGGTGGCCCAAATGTTGTGGTAAGTCTCCAACAGTGGGGGTGTGAGTGCAAGGGGGCACACATGTAGTCGATCAGATGGTGTATGTGCCTGAGAGTGTGGGGTTGTGTCATGCACTGGCTGACATGCTGTTTCCTAGTTGTTAAGGGGGTGTATGCAACCCACACGTTAAATGCATGGACATGAAGGGTGGATGGACATGTGTTGTGTACACATCCATATGGTGTGACAGCTATCTGGTGATGCATGTTTCAGGACAGTTATTGTTCATGTGACTGTTTGTGTGGGTCCTTGTTGTCCATCTCTGTGTGATTCTACCTGGCATGGACTGTCCACGCCCAATGTGACAAGGACACATCACTGACTGTACAGAGTGTGATACGTGTGTGGTTGGCAGGAGTGTACATCAATGACCCATGTCTGCCGTGTAGACTGCACATGACTGGCCCTCTGATCAGTCAGGGGTTATGTGAGATCATGTCCCTCAATGCTACAAACATGACACAGTGAGCTATTCACAGAGCAAGGTCGTTTAGGCGTGCGCAGTGGTGGACACAGTGACTCTCACCCCATACACGTTTCAATGTGACATATGTCTTGCTCTACCTGGTAATAGCCAGTAGATGTGGGCACATTACACATGGCTTTCTGTGCTAGCATCCAGCTTGTATGTGAGATGTGCGGATACAGTGTCCCTCCTCAAACATGCATGCATTGACGTGGACTTCACACATGACGATGTACCCTGTGAGATGTTGTAGTGTATCTGCGGGACATATCTGCCGTGTTGGGATGAGTCTGTGTCATGCCACTGTACAGAGAGAGAGGTTTTACCATGAGAGTGTGTCACTGATGTTTTCCCCTCTTGTCTCCCATACCTGCAGCTCAAGGTACACCAGCGTAAGGCCGTGTGGAGGTCCATTGCAACCAAGGTGCGGGCTCTGGGAGTGTCAAACCGCCGGCGCACCCACTGCCACAAGAGGTGGGACGACATATCACGACTGGCAAAGAACGTTGCCGAGATGACACTGGGGATACTCCCTCGCAGTGGCAGGTTGTCACGACGCAGCTTGACACCACTGATGTGCCGCATCTTGGCTGTGACACAGCCTGAGCTGGACGCACGTTTGAAGGAGCATCAACAGCAAGCTAGGGGTGAGTATTCTGTGAAGGTTGATTTTGTCTGTGAGTGGCTGCATGTGTACCAAGCCTGTACCTGCGCTGGTGTACGTGATGTGGTTAGTGTGATGCAGTGGGTTGTAAGTGGCCCCTGTGCTGGGTGTGGCAGTCACGGATTTTACATACATGCACTTACTGATGTTTTTCCAATCCTGGGCATTTCAATGGCATTGTGGGTGGTGTGCTGCAGGCCTGGTCCATTGGTGTTAGTGTTTGTACGCCCCAACATGCATGATGTTGTGCTGTCTGCCCATCACATGGCTCAGCTATGCCGTGTTTAGATGTTTGTACGCACTGTTTGAGGTAGTGAAGTGTGTCTGCATGGTGAGAATGCACGGGGTGGCCTGCAACATGTAGACTTTGTCATCCTCAGTGTTGCTTTGCTTGAATATGTTTGTCCTGTTGCTGTCACTTTGCTGACCCTACATGTCTCTCTGTTATGCAGCATCTCCTGTGGGCACGGAGGGACAGGGGACGGACACCAGTGGTGGTGAAACAAGCACAACAGCTGCACAGGATCCCAGTGACACAGATGTGACCAGCGCCTCGGAGGGGGATAGGAGTATGCTGGAGGAATCACAGCTCGAGACGCAAAGTTCAACATCTTCTGATGACGGCGGTGGTGCAGACATCTTGGAGGACACAGGGAACGGAGAGTCTGCTACATCTTCCAGCACACAGTGTGCAGTGCCCACCCTCCCAGCCACTTCCTCTGTTGCTGCCCGTGTTCGCACCACAAAGAGGGGAAGAGTGTCCTTCATTCCAGGCACCGCTGCCCCTGCCCCTGTGCCCCCTGCTGCCATCAGTGCAGAGTGTGTGGACCTTTTGCGCCAGCTGTGTGTGGGGCAGACAGGGCTCCTCAATGCATTGTTAGACCACGACCGCAAATTGGCACAGGTGTTAGCTTTCATGGAGGGCATACATTCAGATGTGGGTGGGCTGCACCGCACTGTCCAGACAATGTCCTCCACAGTGGCGGCTGCACTTTAACTGGCTCAATCTCGTAGTCCAATTCCAGTCCCTTTGTCCACCCCCATGCCAGTGGCAACGTCTGACGACGGTGACCACGCTTCACACACCTCAACGTCACGATACTGCACACGTAGCACACAGCAGCAGCAGCCCAAGCGGTTAAGGTCACAGACACCTTCCCCTACGAAGAAAAAAACAACCACAGAGCGCAAAGGGAAGAGCCCGTCAGGCGTTGCAAAGGCACATGATTCAAGGAGGAAGAACTCAGGGTCACAAGCCTCAGAGCAATCCCCGGCCACAGACTCTGTGGTCCCAAAAACGTCTCGCAAAGGCATGCAGACACTCTCCATGCCCACTGTGAAGGTGGGGCCTGGCAAGGCTACACATAGTAAGGTATCCAAGGCTGTTTCACCAACTACCTCTACTCCCATTCCAAGACCAGTGAAGCAGGGACAGGAGGGCACTGTAGGGGGCACACAGGGTAAAGAGGGGATGGAGGGGCAGAGGCAATGCCAGGCAAAGCGTCCTTCTGGATCCAGCACATCCCCAGAGGGAGGTCCAGCGTGTGCACCTGCGGCAGCCTTGGTGATGAGTGTGCCGTTTGTGTCCACACCACTTCCCATTGATACCAAGACAGGCAAGCCATTTAGAATCCCCAAGAAGTGGAAAGGCACCCCTCCACTATCTCCCTCCCACACTGTGTCCCACGTCGGCCTGAGTCCACCTCCACGTGCCACTACACCACCTGGTCCAAGCAGCCCTCCAGCGTCCAAGGCCACTGATAGCTCTTCCTCAGCTGGGCGTCTCACTCCCCAGTCAAGTGGTCCAACTGTGCCCGACACACAGTCAGCTCCCAGTCAGACTGACAGCCAAGTCTGAATGTTGATCAACGTCACAGACCTGTCTCTCCCACACCGGTACCTGTGCTGCCCATCGTGACACACCAGACTGTGTTGCTGACCATGGCGGAGTTTGGTGACACACATTCCCAGTGCAGCTTCTCATTGACTCTGTCAGCACCTTGGACTGGCCACTGGCCTTGCAGTTTTCCCCCTGCCTGTGCAGCTTCTCATTGACTCTGTCAGCACCTTGGACTGGCCACTGGCCTTGCAGTTTGCCCCCTGCCTGTGCAGCTTCTCATTGACTCTGTCAGCACCTTGGACTGGCCACTGGCCTTGCAGTTTGCCCCCTGCCTGTGCAGCTTCTCATTGACTCTGTCAGCACCTTGGACTGGCCACTGGCCTTGCAGTTTGCCCCTGCCTGTGCAGCTTCTCATTGACTCTGTCAGCACCTTGGACTGGCCACTGGCCTTGCAGTTTGCCCCCTGCCTGTGCAGCTTCTCATGTTCAGGCTCTGCATCTTGTGCCTTGGTCTTGTCTAATATTGTTGCCTATCAGTGCTATTTGTGAATAAAAACAGTTGCTCATGTTGTCAGTTGTGTCATTGTCCTTACTGAATAAAGCTTTTCCTGTATCTCTAACGTTTACTGGGCCACATGCTCTGTGTGCCACTTCAACTGTGCCACTGACTTGTTTAACTTATTATTTTTTTACAGGGGTGACGGGGACTTCAGTTCTTCATGACTCGGATACTTGTGGGGTCAGTGATGTTGTTTTCGGTGACATACCAGACTCATGTTCCTTCCTTGTTGCTGTTGGCTATGTTTTACTGAATCCTGGTATGTGGGCACTGCAAACACATAGAGGGGTCATATACACAGGATTGCAGGCAGGCTGACCAGGCTCAACATGTATGTGCGTTCTTGCTTTCATGTATGCCTAGCAGTGTAGATGTGTAGTCATGTTGTGATGGGCAGTCATCCTAGTCACAACGGTTACTTACAAGGTGTGCATTTGGGTGGTCAAGGGTTGTACGGTGTGTAGGTTGTGACTTTGTCGTGTGTGTTGATGTGTGTGTGCGCATGCACTGTCAAATGTCCACATGTGTCACCCAGGAGTGGAGTGCCTGTTTGTGTTGTTGTTCTGGACTGTGGTTGTGTGGACATGTGTGAGTTGTATGTTGTGCAGTGTGTTTGTGTGTCCTTGCACTTGTGGCTGGCTTCTGCTTGTTTCTTTTCCCCATTGTGTGTATGCTGTGTGTGTGACTGGCAAGTCAGGGATTTGTTTTGTTGAACAGCCATGTGTCTTGTATCAGTTTGTACTCACTGTGCCTGCATGCCCAGCCAGACTGACATTGTGGGTGTGCTGTTCTCATGCCTTGTTGTCACATGGTGGTTTTTTGACTCCAGTGTGGCATATGGGGTGCGGTGTGCTACCATCCCCTATCTGTGCTGCAGATGGTTTGTCATTCTGAGTCAGCATTCCCTCTATTCCTTTGTGGGACACTAACGCCATGTCCACTGATGGTGTGCACCCAACTTCAGTAGGATGTCAGCTGTCCCCTTGTTTAACCTGTGTGTGTGCCTCTCCATCACTTATTTTGTGACAGTGTGCTTCGTGGTGCCTTTATTTGTGGTGGGGCACTATCCCACTAATGACTTTTCCCACATTGGTTACCTGTAGTGTTGTTGTACTTTTCAGCATGCATGGTTTCTCATGTGCAGTTGATCTGTGTGTGCTGCCCAGTCCTCTGGTAAGGTTGTTTCAACTTTTGTGTGGCAGACTTGTGCATCTGTGTGTGTTGTGTTTGGTGTATGTGTGTGCTGGGCTACTGCTTGACTTCCTTGGTGTGATGTTGTCAGTGTGCTGTTTTCATTATTGATGTGTGTGTTAATGGCGTGTGACTCATGGCTGTGTGGGACTGTTGTGTGTTTGTGTGCACACACTGCTTGTTGTGCATTCAGTGCTGTGGGTGTATGTTGCCTTGTGCTGTCCTAGTGTACATCCCCTGATGTACTGCTGTGTTTGTTATGTGCTTTGTGGTGTTGTGCATCTGTTGTGTGTTTGATGTGTCTGTGTTGTTCTGTGATGGTGCACTTCTTGTCTGTGTTGTGGTATGTAGCCTATGCATTTTTCCTGACTGATGAGGTGGTGCACTCCTGTTGTGTGTGTGCTCCCATTGCCTTCCCCCAGTTTGGCTGCACAGGTGATGTGTGTTATTTTTGTGGTTCTGTATGTGTTTCTGTTTTGAATTGTGTTTGCCATTTTTGTTTTGGTGCAGACGTTGGTACTGGCATCCCTGTGTGTGTGTGATGTTTGTGGATGCCCCCAGGGGGTTTGATTGTTTGTCTGTCTCTTGACTGGACATTATGTAGGCCCTTCTGTGTGTCTGGCATTGGGGTTGTGTGCTGCAGATATGAGGGGGGTATGTTTGGGGACTCCTACTTGTGTTTGACAGTCATTGAGTGTGCCAATGTGCCCTGTGGGTTGTGGTGCTGGAATACTCATGTGTACTTGCTGTTCACTGTTTGACTTGAGGTCCTTCCTTTCATCCCTGTCATGGGTTACCTTGCTGTCTCCCTGAGTTGTTGCACTGAGGTGACTGTTGTTTGACTTCACTCACTGTGCCAGCCATGTGCTTGGATGGGGTGTGGATGTTGTTCTAGGTTCCTTGTCCTGCATGTGTATGTTCACCTGGTTGTTGGTTGTCTCCTTGCCCTCCCATTTGTGTGCACATCATTTTTGCTTTCCTCTATGTTGTGCTCCATTGCTGGTGGCATGTAGTCTGTGTATGTGGCTGTGTGTCGGTGTGGGGTATGTCTGTGTGAGTTGGCAGGGTGTGTGTCCAGTAGTCTGTATGTTCCTTGTGTGTGTGGATGTTAATTTTGTGCTTGTATTCAGCTTTCTTGCCATGTATGTGGTGTTGGGGTGTGTGTGTGTGTTGCCCTGGGCCTGTGCTTCTGTGCTGTGTGTTAATCTACACCCAATGCTGCTGTGTCTGTCTCCCTAGGTGTTAGTTGTGTGCTGCTGGGTGTGGATTTAGCTCGCTTGGTGTTGGACATGGGGGTGCACAGGGGAGGGGTATTGGCATGTTTCTTGCTGTGTGCGGCGGAGCAGTGGGTGGTGGGTGGTGGTGTTGCCCTGTGGTCTTTCTGGCCTGACCGTTGCTGTACATGCATTCTGCTTTGTGCGATAGATTTCCCGCATACTCACCGCTGCGGTGTCGTCAGCAACACATTACATTATGATCGCAGTAGATTGGTGGGCTTGATGCAGGGTGTGAATTGGTGCCAGATGAGACATGTGTGGGTACACTGATGGATGTGTTCCTGTCCACACCAGTGTGTCTGGTGTGGCCAGGTGCCCTGTTTCAGCCCGTGGTATTTGTGTTCTGTTTTGTGTTGTATTGTGTTTTTTTACGTACCTGCGGCGGCGTCCGCGGCGGTCGATGTTTACCTGGTGATGTATCACGTACAGCACCGGGAGGACGTGTAGTGCTGGATCCATGGCGTTCGGCTCCGGGTGGAGGGCTCCGGAAGTCTCGTTTCACGCTCCGCTGTCGAGATTCCGCCGTGTCTGGAAGGGCGGTTTCTCCCCTGCGGTTCGACTGGTTGTTTGGCGCATCCTAATTTGTTGAGCGGACGGGACGTCATTCCGCACGGCGGTGAGTCTCCATTGGCTACCACCGGCGCGGTGGCGAGCGCAATTTCATGGCGGTCGGCGTTGCACCGCGGAGGTCGGGAAATGGGGCATATGTGCTCATCATAATATGGCGGCCGTGAGGACCGCTGCTGGCGGGCAGTAAAAGGCATTTTTCCGCACCGCCGGCACCGCGGTACTGACACCGACCGCCATTGTAATCGACCCCTAAATTACTTCCCATCCTTCCCACCATTTTCACCTATAAACACAACACACACCTAAAAATAATTAATTGCCAATTAATTAATTCAAATTAATTAACAACTAATTATTTCATAATTAATAAAAAATTAATTTACACATTTAACACCATAACATCTCAAGTCAACAATTATTAATAAATAAAACTTATTCTATAAATGTACTATAATTAAATGACTTCCCACCCTATTACCCTATAAACCCACAACCCGCTACGGTACTAAAAACGCAAAATTCAAATTTAAAAAAAATCATAATACTAAAAATAATCAATACATTTCATATAATTAAATTACTTCCCACCCTATTCCCCTATAAACCCACAGCCCGCTACGGAACTAAAAACGCAAAATTCAAACATTTTTTTTTTTTTAATAACTACTAAAATTTTAAAACATATAATAAAAATACGAACAATTCTTATACAAAAAATACATGCATCACACACATAAAATATATACTAAAATACATAACATTAATAAAAAAATCGATATTTTTAACATCTAGATTTTTGCAATCAATATTAAACACTTTGATATTTTTTACATCGATATTACTTACCCAAAGTCGATATTCTTGACCACGATATTTTTGCCACGATATTTGTGTAAGTCGATATTTTTGACTCGATATTCTGTCTCTGCACCAGGCCTGACATTAGAAAATGTGTTTAACTTTGTCATAATCACAGGGAAAACATAGAACATGCTTTTTAAAATGTGATAAATAAATCATGCAGCTTCAACCCGTAGGAAAAGATGCTTTTTTGAACATGTAAACGTGCAGCTTAAATAAGTAAGTAGGCTTTCATACCTAATGTGCTTCTACGACTAGGCCTAAAAATTTCTTTCGACTTCAGTTTGACATTTAAATAAAATCCTTTTTAGAACTGTTGACCTAATCATCAGACTGCATGACTGCAAAATAGTTCATCACTCTAAAATGTGCTGCTCTAAGAGAAATGTGTTTCTTTGCTTGCTCACACCATATGAATACCCCATTTCACTAAACAATGTATTTTGCTATATTTTATAATGAATGGAGTATTAGTAATGGTAAGCATTCTGAAGCTATTGTTTGCCTGGTCTCATAAAGACTTACAGATTGAAATGTTCAATTGCTTTAGACTACTCTTTGTCCACACAATGGGATACTGACAACAGCTAACAGAATAGGCCTGCAAAGGTTCTCATGACAACCTTCCCTCATGTATCTCATGCAAAACATATTAGAAACTTATAGATAATTGCTCACCGGTGTGAATGTTTACCGTGGAAAATGGGAGGAGAGACGACAGACCATATCAGACCATTTTCATTGGATGAAGAGGACTTAACCGTTCTGATTGTTGCAAATGTTTTATGTTTTCAGATGTATGTTTTCCTAGTTAGAGAGGCATTCAATTTCAACCCCAATACATTCCATGCCATTCTTCCTTTCCATGCCATTTTACCCTCGATGCTTTATGCATTGTTTTCCCTTATTCTTGCCCAAATTGCTGTGTGCGCATGCTAACGGCGATTTCCTTTTACTCAGAACCTTTCGTAGGGAGACTTTCTCCTCATGTCCTCATGCTGATCATAGCTACTGCTGTCGTTAATTTTCTTTTAATTTATTAACAGTTGCTACTGCAACTTGTTGGGGAACTCGGCTGAATTTCCAGAATTGCTCTTTATAGGGAGTTCATTCTTTCACTAACTAGAAGCCCCAAAATCTTGCTCTTTTCTGAAAAAAATCTTTATTCATTCTTATTTAGGTTAGGACTCTTAGACTAAGATAGGGGCCTTTTCCTTTATGGAACCCGCTGTCTATTTTATGTTGACTCACAAAATCTTTCTCGATATTTCTGTATTTTGACTAATCTGAATTAAAACGACAAAACCAATACTGATCTCTTAATAAGAAATAAAGCTTTGAAATAATTCCAAACCTTTCATCATTGACTGAACATTAAAGTACTGAAAGTTGATGATTCTATTTGAATTGAATTTTTTTTTACAGCTCCCTTCTATCACAGTGGCAAAGATCCATTTGCCTGAAGACGGTGGGTGCCAAAATAGGCGCCTGTTGTTGTAAGTGCTTTGGGTTTGCAATGGTCACCAATTGGCCCCCCCAAATTTCGGGCGCGGACACCGTCGAGAACCAATACTTCACCAGACCGCTGGACTTCGTCTGCCCATCGACATTGAGCTTAACTCAGGCCTCAAATTGCAGAGGACCCCGCCAACCTCACTGATGATGGAAATAAGAACCAGAGGTATTTCTAAATGTGAACGTAAAATTTTGACCGGAACCAACCCGGTGCCCACATTTATTGAAATATGGATATAAAAATTTTAAACACAAGGTTTGAGAGAATCCCAGGTCTTGCTGAGTTCTGACCAATGTCACTGTGAAGGAAAGGGCTACCTCAAATGGACCTTCTCCTTTTCCCCCTTCGCCACCCCAATGGGAACAATCTTTTCCTAGATGGTACAGAAGTAAAAAACATCCCATATTGAAGGCACCTATCCATGAACCTTTCTTCATTTATACACGTCAGTGCATCTCAAGCCACCCTCTGCCCCCCCAAATCCATCATCCAAATCCCAGTCCCATAAAACACATTTCTCTGACAGCGATTCCCACTGCAGCATTGCTTACCAAGGTGTCTGGGAACTGTAACCCAGTCTCATTCCGCCCATTCCTACAGCACCACCATTCTGAATCGCATATGACTGGGTTTTCACCACTTTCATGGCCTGTGCATGTATCATTTACCGTCTATCAGGCTGTATCAATCAGGCTCTGCTAAGTCCAACATTTGGATCTCCCAAATTTAATCCGACTAACAGTAAGCTCTCCCACACTGACTATGAGCCAGACTCCCCAACCTCTTTATGGCTCAGAGACACCAGCCTTAGTTACACAGCAGCTCTTTGAGGTCTTGGCAGATCATTCCCTTCCTTAGTTCAGAACAGGGTTTCCGACCTTTTCTGTTGTGAGAGGTACTCTGATTGGTGAAAATCATCGTGAGCTACTAAAGGCCAAGCAAATCGCACATTGCTCCCAGAGAGCTCGCACAGTCAGCTTCATTGACTTTAAGCCTAATTTCAATATGTAGAGTCCGTTACAATGCATCTCTCTGAAAATATCACCATGATTAGTATGTGCCACATAGAGATTTGTGTTCTATGGCTGTTAACTAGAGCTTATTACAGGCATATGGGAATGTTTCTGAGAGACCTAACTGTCGCAACATCTCCTGTCTTGGGACATATTACAGCCTCCATCAGCCTGAGAGACGATCATTCGAAGCGAGCTGTGAACCATGCAAATGCCCAAAGAGAAAACAAGGCTGTGCGCAAGCTCCTCAAAGAAAGCGCAGAGTTTATGGATGGAGTCTCTTCAGATGGTGAACGCTGAGGGTTCACAAGTGTCCAGCAGTGGAGCTTCCAGCAACCTCAGCCTCTAATCTAGTAAGAAGGGGAACCCAGTCTGAAAAGTATAGTGAAGAAGGAAATTCAAGTGGACATTTGAAGATAGTAAATAAAACGTTTTCCATCTCAGTATCTTAAAGTGATTTAAAAACAAAAGCACTTGTTTGCAGTTTTTTTTAACGCGACCTCTACCCAAAGGTATTGGGACGCTTTATATGAGCATCAGTTACATTGTACAAGGTAGCATTCAGGTTTTTTTACGCAAGGGAATCACAAGATTTGGGCTAACTTTGAGACTCGAACCTGGTCTGACTCCCAGTTCCAAATTCGGCAGCTCTGACCATAAGGCCACATCCGATTTCAAACTCACTCCTCTCTCTCTATTTAGAGGGCTAGAAATAACACGTGCAATGGAAATAAGCACTAATCAGTTTACACTGCCAGTGTGAAAAAAGCTGAATAAACAAAGAAAAGTCAGGCGGTTAAATGCTCAGTACACTGATACAACTGGTACAACTAAAACCATGAATTATATGATAAGTTCTGACGTGAAACCGGGGGTTCATTTCGAGATAATGTAATAAAACAAAGGCAACTCAACAATTGGCGAGGAGCAAATACATGAGCATGACAACGATATGAGTGAGGGGCCTAGTCAAGATGCTTTCATTTAATCATTGTGACTATGCCCTAATAGTCACAATGATTGAATTAAAGCAGCGTTTCAGATTAAATTATAGCAACAATTTACTTTTTTGTAATAAATAAAATTCCTCTGCCATTTGAAATTTCTCACAGTGTTTCACACAGATCTTTTTTTATAATGAAGTACCTCTCACATGTTGAAAGTCATGGTGGTGCTAGGCTTACACTGGTTGCGCTCTTGTGCCGAGCTCCATACCACATGCGTGGTATGCGAACTAAAGACTACTGTGTTAAAGCTGCCACTCGGCCTCTCTTCTGCTCCAGCCACACAGGTCATGCCGGATGGAAGTTCTGTGCTGAGCTGCAGAAGGCAGGCCGTGTGGTTTCCGGTTGGCAGTCCAATACTGCTTGTGCCTGGCTTTTGGCAATGACGTCACCTGCTTCACCCCTCCTAGCCCCAGCTAAGCTCAGTTCAGCCAATCTGAGCAGCTGGTTTGGCACTGAAAAGAGGCCTTAAAGTAAGTAAAACAATAAAGATGGGGTAAAACATGGCTAAAAGGAGATGTCGGACCGCAAGCTACTCAAAGGGCATCGGTGAGCTACCAGTAGCTCACGCTCGACTGGTTGGAGACCCCTGGTCCAGAAGAACGTGGGACTGGAACAAAGAGTGATGTTTTGGGTCCCACTTGCACACATATTTTCTAGACAGGGGATGTGGATCCACTGCCTCAAACTTCAGAAATGTTTTGGGGTGGCCCTCTTTAAAAAGTTCTTCTCAGGCTGTCTCGAGGTACAGCTTTAGTGTAAAGTGATGTTTCTCACAGCAGGTAGCACTGGAGCTGTCTCCAAGCAGTACCCACAACATGAGCACAGTGATGTTAGGTTTCTACCCCTAGCTGTCATCAGCTTTTTTGAAGCAGTAATCAGCGACAAATAAAAGTTGAGGCCTTGAAACTTCCTTACCATGAACAACAGAAACTGCAGCCCCAACCTTCACCCCTACATCCACCAAACAGTGGTGCTTAGGAATAATTAATTAGCAGCTCTTTGCTAACAACGTCTTTAGGGAATTTCGAAAGGTAGCCCTGTTTCCATCCTCCTCCCTTCAGTGCTTGAATCTCCACCCTTTACTTACAGGAATGCAGGCGATACACTATGACTGTCTGGGGAAGTTGTCCTCATCGTCCATCTTGAGCTAAGCTAAGGCAGGGGAAACCAAAATGGATCCCAGCTGCTTCAGTACTCAGGCTCTCTCTCTCTCTCTCTCTCTCTCTCCCTCACTCTTTCTCTCACACATACACACACAGTTAGCCTACCAACCATGTATCACATGCTCGCTGTACATGCACATGAACTTGACATACACACGGATATCAGCACCAGGCTCTGGGTCATACATAACAATAAAACTTTACACAAGAGGGTTCAGTAGGTCACACTCTCATTAACACAGATAAGAAAGTCCAGTCAACAATACGAGCAAAAAACAGGGTATGCTGCCACCACCGCTTTATGTGTTACACAAAGGAAAAGGACAGTAGTGCTAGTAGTACTCCATCTACTATGAGGGCATGCTTGGTGCACCCCTCCAGGTCACAGGACAAGTCCTGTTGTATACTTTATAGGGTGTCCATAAACGGGCTTTCTAGAATCATGACCTTATATAGGCACAATCCAATCTGCCCTTATATAGGCATAAAATCCCAGACCTTATTTAGGCATAAACCATGCATACCAAATACAGGCATTGCTTCCGACATCCGTCCACCCTAGCGTCTCAACGAGTCCATGAAAAAACAGACCCTCAGGCTGCGGGAGTTTCCCTTGCCCAGGACTATTGATTTCTTCAAGGACTCATACATTATGCATGAACCTCTATTCCTTAAGGGATTCATTCATGACGTCTTTCGCTACCCAACTCACGTCAATGCTACCATTTTCAGGTATAAATATACCTTCCCAAACCCCTGTAAATCAGAGGAGACCTCGACTTCAGAGGAGCCCGATTCCCGGCCAGACGCACTGAGAAGACACTGTCATTCCTGCACGCAGAGAGTCCAGCTTCCAGTGATCTAACTTCCCTTGCGGGGTGTTGGAGTTCGAGTCCGGAAAGAGATTCCTACCTCTCTCATTCTTCAGGTATGGAGCAGACTAGAACCTAGAGGGACTCTTGGCATACTAGACTCTAGGCGTAACTTACTCTTAGTATACTCTAGTCAGGAATACAGCACCTACTTCTACTTCTCCCTACACCTAGGAAAGGTTAGGCACACTGGGTAGAACTAGGCTAAGAAACGCATCGTATGAGTACTCGCATTTTTAGGCTGTGTCATTTTATGTAAATGCATATATGCTGAAAAGATAATGCTAACGCAGTATTATTTATTTTTACTGCTCACCTTGTACATCATTTATCTCGCATACTGTCTTGTGATCGTAACAGCACATCTAACTTACAACAGAAACAAGACTGTTCAATAAACCATTTTATTGAAACGCCCGTCTGTTATTTCTGTGTAACTTTGAGACATAACTGAATCCTGCACAACTGAGCTGAGTGAAATAGTTATCTATTGTTTCTACGACTCTGGGACACGTCCTGATTCTGTAAGGGAAACACAGTGGTCATGTTTTGCGGCTGCCAGAAACTAATCCCTTCTTGTCGTCAAGAAGTTTCTAGTGGCCTCTGAGCTAGCTGGCACAAGTAATTAAGTTTAATATACTCGATAGGGACATACCGACCTTAGTCCTATGTCAAACCTATAGGATATATTATTCCAATGCGCAGAGCCTATAAGGGAAATAGGAGCTACACTACATGGCGCCCAACGTTTGGTAAGGCAGTAATTCAACGTTAGATACTGAGTAACTCAGCTGTGCATATATTCTTTTCTCTCAGAGACCCCTACCCATATACTCCAAAAGACGTCTGGAGTGGGCAGGGATAGTATCTGCCACGGCTACATAGGGAAGACCCTTATATATTAGCTGTTTGGTTTGCTCAACGTTGAAGGATACAGTGTTCCACAATATTGTGCACCTTATCTTTGTTTCCTTGAAATTTGTTTCCATATTTTCAAGCAGAAAAATGTCAGGCACTGACAATGACGCCGGAAACGATGTAGCTGCGGCTGATCCAGCCCAGGCAGCACTTTTTAACAACACAGGTTTAAATGAAACCGAGGAGGGTGTCATTGACATCGCTCCAAACTTAAGAAGAGCCATTACTCTAAAACTTATAAAACATGGCCTACCACCGAGAGGAGGTAGAGCAGTTTTCGTGATTGAGGCACATGAATCCTTTCAGACAGAGGTATTCTATTCATGGGTAATTCTTCCTGAATCCAATCCAGTAACACACTTGTTTCACTTCTACAAAGAAGATGAACCACCAGAGGAATACATTCCTTTCGAGGATATTGAGATTCCATTAACATACCAGGAGCATCAGCTCTGGTTTAAAGGCGCCCTAAAACACAATAAAAATATAACCAGGCTCGGTCCACTAGGTAGACCAGGAGCAACATGGCCGATTCTAGCAGGCTATACACCTCATCCAGACATCGAAATAATGTCAGACGAGGAAATACTTAATCAACTCACAGAGTTAATAAAAATCTACAGACAATTGGTTCAATATGTCATGCGGAATTTCACAGTCCAACCACCATTAACAGTTCCAAATCATACTCCTCCACAGGGAGTACACTAAAAATTACACCACAGACTCTATACGCAGTCATGGGTAAAATGCCCACTAAGCGGGAGTAAATTCCATTTTGGATAGCTCAAAAAATTACTCAAATCGAAGCAGTATTTCCAAATACTAGCCCGCATGAGAAACACAGAATCCTAACCATTAGTTTACCAATGGGGATCACACCACAACTGGAAGACTGCACCACTTGGGGCTCAGTCTTTGCTGCCATCTACACTAAAACACACGGCATTCCGTCAATTGCGGTAATACCAGATGTCCTAAAACAAATTCAAAACGAATACGGGGCAGAGCCTGCTTTAAATTTAGGTATGAAATTGCTGAAAAATTTCGACCAGGTCTCAACAATAATATTGTCAAATATTAAAGGGGAGGCAGCAGCAGTGGCGATCCGACAAAAAATAAGGGAATTTGATGTTACAGAACATCAAACAGAGCTACCCAGAATTATAGAGCAATCTTATGCAGAATTAGGCAGAGATAGTTTGGGTGGGAGACCAGTTAAGCCAAAACTATCTGAAAGTCCTGAGAAGGACTCAATTAAACAAACTCCTACATCTTCTAAAAAGAAGTGGGAGTCTACTAAACAAAATTCAAATGAGAAAAGATCTCAATCCCGAGGTAGGTCTCCTCAAAAGGAGCCCTCTGAAAGGAGGTACAACCTCAGGAATAGGGATAATTTGAGAAAACCTGATAGGTATCAAGATAATGATACACGTTCCTCTCGTCCCTTTCAGGTCTCATCACAGACTTCGGAAAGAAGAGGACGAACAGAACATAGAGAAGAACGCGTGAAATCGAAAGACGACAAGCACGCAACAAAAATTAAAACTAAACCTCAATTCTCCAAAAAGAAAGTAGCAGGTCTAATAGTAAGACATGCCGAGAATTCTGAGAAGTCAACTCAAGAACGGAGAATGGGCTCAGACAATGCTGGACAGTGCAGCAGAAGTCACAATAGCTCGCCAGAACCTGATGGAACTTCTGGAGATAGTGGACTTGAATGAGTACATTACAGTAGAGACTGTAGACACCAGGGTTAGTACTCCACAAAGGTTATATGAAATAACACTCCGGATGGAGGGAGACAAACCTAGACAGGTTAAAGCACTTTTTTGGGGAAAACTATCAAAGGGTTATGACATACTTCTAGCAGAGAAAGACTGGCCACCACAATTTGTCAGGGAGTGCCCACATGGCGAGGACATGATTATGCCTGCCTTCTCCACTCACATACCAATTCATTTAAAATATACATATGCCAGAAAATGGGCAGTGGCCCAGGCTCCAGCATTATATAAAAATCATGTAGGATGGGATGAGGACTCCCCTCACCATAAAATAAATCTGAAACATGAACCTACTGCTCAGAGGCAGTATCCTATTAAGCAAGAAGCTAAAAAACAGGTCAGGGAGATTTTAGATCAACTTGAATACCAAGGGGTGCTTGAAACATACACCTCATCCATGAACAATCCTTTGTTTCCTGTCTCCAAACCAGACAATACATATCGTCTAGTTTTGGACTACAGACATTTAAACACTTGTTCTAAAACTTTTGCAGTGCAAAATGCACACAGCACAGCATTAATGAATAACATTGTGCGTAAAAAATACAAAACAACATTAGACATCTCAAATGGTTTCTTTTGTCAAAATATAGCACCTGAAAGCAGGTACTTAACGGCATTCGCCATAATGGGGACCCAGCATCACTTTTGTCGACTCCCACAAGGGTTCAAGAACAGCCCAGGTTTATTCTCAGCGAGAGTAACGGAGTTACTACAAATTTATGACAACGAGGCATTGTCCTATGTCGATGACATCTATCTGACAGACGATGACTTGGAAAGACACTTGAACAGGGTGAGCACCATTATACTGGGATTCTCCTCTGAGGGCTATAAGTTCAACTTTAAAAAATCTAGAATTTCCCATCTCAATGTCCTATTTTTGGGATATGAGCTTTCAAGTGAAGGCAAGAGCTTGGCAGCTAACTTTCTAGAGAAATGTGCGCTGCTCCAACCTCCAAAAACGCTAAAAAACTTACAATCAATACTGGGATTCCTAAATTTTGGAAGAACATACATTCTAAACTACGCAGAAAGGGTTAAACCTCTCTACGCATTAATCAAACCTGATTTTTCAAATAAAAACTGGACACAGGAACACACAGAAATTTTGCGTTCACTCCAGGCTAACATGTTAGCAACAAATCACTTACAAGGGAAACGCATAATTGTCGTTACCCCAGTACCAGCTTTAGAAGCAGTCACAAAAGCAAGCATTCCAAATGCTAAAGCTTTACATCCAAGATGGATACAGTGGGTTAATTCTCTTGCTGCAACTGATGTTGAATATGTTTTTGATCCAGATTTAAAAACACAGGCATTTCTCCAATATGAACAAGAATGTCCTCTGCCCACTGAGATTCTGCCTCTCGATCAGTATGAATTCATAATTTACACTGACGGATCCGCACAGCCCGCAACAGGGAGTAAGCAAGCTTACAGTGCAGCGTGTGCTATCGTTAAAGGTCGCATGCGAAATGGCATCTTCAGACCTATGGTCACAAAAACTCAGTCACTTGGTGATTGTACAGCTCAGCAAGCTGAACTACAGGCATTCAAACTGGCACTTGAGAGTACGGATCGAGAATTCCTCACACTGATAGTGTGCGATTCCTATTACTGTGTTCAGTCGTATAATGATTATATACGAACCTGGCTTGAAAATGGTTTTAAAGATGCGAAAGGTGGCACAATTAAGCATAAATTGCTTTGGGAACAAGTAGTTCAGTTGAAAAACGAACTACCAAAGGCTCACGTGATTCACACACTGAGTCATCAGCGTGATGGCGTTCACGTTGCAGGGAATTCATTGGCTGACGAAGCCGCGAAGGGGGCTGTTCAGATGGCTTCCGTAGCTGCGATCACTCGTTCGAAAACAAAAATAGACGGTGAGATAATGTTAGCTGTCAATGCTTCAAGCAAAGGCAGCAGTGCAGCGTTACCAAAAAAGTTTCCACTCAAGTACTCTTATGTAATTGATGCGAATAACGTTCCTTTTGCTCGAATCCCTGGAGTGGGGGATAGGGTAATTCCAAACATGGAACGAAGAGCAGCCTTGATTTATGAAACACATTTGGGGGAGGGTCTGTCACATCAAGGGATCTCAAAAACAATTTTGAAATTAAAGAGATGTACTGGTGGCCTGGAATGAATACACACATTCACATATTCATCAACAACTGCTTAGACTGTAAACTACAGCGAAAAAGCCACCAGACACCATGCAGCGAATGCGGCAGCCCAGTGCAGACACCACTGTTAGACAACATTAGGCTATCTAATCGCCAGCGTCCTACTGGACAAAGGCATTCCCGCAAATACTGAATCTAGGTTCCTATGGTTATGGCCTCAGCGCTCGGCTGACGCTCGAACTGTTATAAAAGATTTGCGAGTCTTTATCGGCACATACGCAATAGGCACGTTTCATTCTGACCAGGGTCCTGCGTTTAGCTCTAGGGCTTACAAGGAGGCCATGGCCAGTCTGGGCGTTGCATTGCGGTACTCCTCTCCATTCCATCCTGAGGGAAATTCTGTTGTGGAAAGGAAAAACCGGGACATAAAGCAGTCTATAACAGCTAGGGTATTAGGCTCGGGTGATGGGTGGGTCAAACACCTCATTAGCGTTCAGCGCGCTCTCAATAATTTGCCAAGAAGTTCTCCAGGGGGTCACTCCATATGAGGTCCTATTTGGGACAAGAATGTGGGTTCCAGACTTAGAACACGTAGGCACAGTGGTGGACATGAAACCATTTGATATCAAAGATCGTTTGGCTGTTTTACAGGATCTTAACAAATTAAGAACGAAACAAAGCAACGTATCCCTACAGCCAACCACCACTGGGGAAAAATCGGCGGTCCCAGCAAGGCCTGTCTGGATTCCAAAAGTTGGGGATCTAGTTAGAGAAAAAATAGCGGACAAGAAGGAATTTGGACCTTCTTACAGATAACCGGTACCTGTTCTAGCTGTTCAAGGAACAAGGACAGTACTTCTGCCGCCCCTTGCTGGAAGAAAGGAGAAAAGATTTGTGTCAATCGACCTGATCAAACCACAGTATGTGGCCAATACTAAGCAGTAGGCCTCGTGGACTCCGACCTAGTAGCAGACGCACTCCTCTCGCTACTATTCAAGAGGTTCAGACTGAAAGACTAATCACGATCGAGAATTCGGCTGTAACAAATGAAGGACTAAGCAACCAGGCTATGGAACTCATCCCTCTTGACAACCAAATAACAGTTCGTCCAAATACACCTGTCTACACCAACGTGACTCGTGAAGAACTGGTTCCTGTGATTTCAACGAATCCTGATGCAATTCCAACAATTGACAGAACTGCTTCTGGCTATTTCATTGACTTTGATACGTTCTCAGAAGATCCAAGCGAACCTGAAATGACGCCAGATTCTTCAAAATTCAAGCAGCAAGTACAAGACTTTATTCACTTTCTGAAAAAGACTTATCTGGTTTCTCCATGGATTGAACTCTGGATTACATCTGGACTTTTTGTTTTCCTGCTCTGGCTAGCTTTGGTAACAACAGTAAGCATGCTTATAGGTGGAAGATACATCCATGTGAACAGTGAAGGAAAAGACGTAAATGTGCTTTTGAAACCACATAAATCTTCCCATCGTGAAGCAAGAGACTTGTCATCAGTGAACATCACAGCTGTTCCTATACAGGATGGTATAGTGTGGGACAAAACAGATTATGAAATCTTCGGTCCAAGTGAACAATTGAACATTCCACATTTGTTTAAAATTTCACTAAGTGATTTAATTACGTCCAGTACCTATTCAGATGATTGGGACTTAGAGACTGTTCAAGATATAATGTTTGATCTAGAAAAATCTGCTGCATTTTCTAAAAATGAATTTTTAGAGGGTTCATCCGATTATGAAAAACTGTATTGTTATAACCACTATGGTCATCATTATTTGCACAAAACTGCATATCCAAGAAATGTGTTTATGTTTAACCAATGGGAACATTGTCCTACACCACCACATGGTAGTTCGAAAACGTTTGCTAGTAAGTTTCCATATTTTTCAGGTTATAATACATCTGATCCAGAAACGTTTTACTATAAAAATGTAAACAAAACAGGACTGAAAATTATGTTAACAAATACCAAACAGATTTACTCTGAAGCATTTATTGCCCAACTGTCTACACAGGGTTTCGACTTATGGAAAGACACTATTGAGACAAAAACTGTCTGGGGTAGTAAAGATTGGCAAGTACAGGGTATAGAAGCTTTATTTAGAGCCTGTATCATCCCTGAACAAATACTGTTTTTGAATGACACCGTCCAACAGACATCTTGTCTTGGATTAGCCAAGATTAAAGAGATGAAAACACCTTCTGTGCCAACGCCTGCCAGTGATAATAATATGAAGGCAGTGGTGACAGTTGACAATATACTACAACTCAACAGAACTCATCCAAATTGGAAGAAATGGTTGATCTGGCCCACAGACACAAACAACTGTCAGGAAAGGTTCTTGAACAAAACTCAGGGCTTTACTATTCATAGGCCAGACCCAAGATATGTCCAAAGACAACATCCGGGGGTAGTAACAACATATAGTGTAGGAAAATTATGCCTCGATTGGTTGCATAAATCTACACTACAGGATGTGAAGCAACACTTAATCTTACTTGCACACGACGCAGATCTTAGGGAATTCTTGCTTGGACCAAGAAAACCGCGTCAAAAACGTTTCATATATGCCGGCATCTATGCTGCTTATAACGAAGCATGGAAAGTGTCACAGATAGAGGCTGCAGAACGAATACGTGAACTTGATCGTATTAATTTAGAGAAAACACTCTCTGTAGTCGACAATGGGTTAACAACTTTGTCCTCCAGAATTTATTCATTGGATGGCATTGTATCCTCTGCTATCGACATTCTAGAACAAGATTTGGCTATGTTACAACAAGGTCAATCTCAATTACGTTCTACAGTGTTATTGACATGGACGCTGCAATCTTTGCGAGCGGGCTATGTGCCTTGGCGTTTCATCAACACGTCGTCTCTGTTTGCAGAATACAATCTAACTGATAAACAGATCGAATTGGCACAGAGAGGAGCAAGGTATACAGTGCTGAGCATTGAAAAAATGGAGAAATTACCATTTACAGTGGCAGAAAAACCAGCTACAGAATGGGTTATTCATGGCAAAATAACGTTGCCTGTGACAACTTTTCAGTTTCAGTATTGCCTCAGACAGATGCAAGCAGGCAAATATGAAAGGTTGGGTAAGGAATACATTAAGATATCTTGGAAGTTACCATATACACATAGATGTTGGAGTGGGGATCGTGAAGTGTTTCTTAGCGGTACTAACTGTAAACATGCACTGACCGGTTCACTCATATGTCAGGACATTATTTTACACGGAGCTTGTAATGGTTCTGTGGCAAACTTGTCTTGCCATCAGCACGGTTCACCGGCTGCTGTGATTAATCCAACGTTTGGACAACTTTCGAATGGGAGTTACCTCATGTTGAATGATCAGAGCTGCTGTGGAATGTTGCCAGGCATCCCATATCTAGTAACGGTCAACTCCAGGGTCACTTGCTGTATGCAAGTATTGTTTCCCCAATAGACACAGTCAGGAGTCGCCTTTATGGCCTTCACTGAGCGTCTCTTTTATAAGATTTGATACTTTAAGCAGAATGAAAGCCATGCTTTTACAGCAAACAGTGCCTTTGACCTCGGCCAAAGAAACCTATGATCTACAAGTTGCAAGGACTTCGGCTGAGATACAGACTTTAACACGTACAAACTGCCCTATACATTTCGTAGAAATGATATCACGTATCTTTAACATGTCAGATACAACAGGAATTATTCATGTATTTAAGAGCATTTGCACCGGTCTCTTAGCACCGTTCCAGGCAATACTTGGAATCATTCCGAACTTTGCACATTCGGTGTTTGGTGGCATACCATTAATTCTAGCACTTGTTGCAGGAATTTTATTCATCTGTCTGCTATTGCGCTATGGCCAGCCTCTTCGCCGAAATCACTCCGAGCGAAATGGAGAAAGCTCTCCTTGAAAGAAAGTGCCGTGAGCAAATAGTACAGCTACTAGGCATGACTCGTCTACGGGACCTTAATACCACGTGGTTCCTGTCATTCCGACCAATCTGGCAAGATTGCATCTTACCTGTTCTACGATGCCTGCTATGCGGTGAAGAATGCGTGTTGGACGCTTGTCTAACATATCCATCAGCTGCGCCAAAGGATGTCGATGCTTTGCTGGACCCGATAATGGCCCATTGTGGTGTCCTCAGCACTCATGGCAGGGTTCCATGTCATCCACTGTCACCAAGTTCTAGAACTTGGTGACGGTTGCCTGGTACCGTTTGAACGTGATGGGTCAGTTATCCTTGTCTTTCTGCTGGATGGGGTCTCAGTGATTTGTACTGCACAATAAAGACTCTCTCCCCTAAACCTACTGCCTCAAGATATCTTCTTTGGAGAGACCAACCTCTACATGCTCTGTGTTGTCCCCAGAGGCTTCCAATCCTGATGTCGGCATTCATTGAGATCTCACAGTCGCCTCCTGCTGCTGCTGGGGTACGAGAAACAACTCCAGGCACACAGGTAACAACGAACGCGAACATTGCTGAGGGCGATGTTTCCCATCTTTGTGCGGTCAATCTTTTACACGAGGTGTTCCAACTTACACCAACGACAGTGGAAGATGTTTTGTCTATTGAAATAGATGATCTCATGTTTACACCAGACCCGTGAACTAACTCTGTTTGGCATTCTCTGTTCCAGTGCAACGGCAACAATTTGGCCTTCATTTTTCAAAACCTTGGAACTTTACCAAATTTGAACTTTTGTCCCATTTTTTTCACACGAAAATGGCACTCCAATCTGCTTAAAGTAGAACTAGACTTGGCAGTACTTCCAGGGACACTTAGTCATCTTGTGTGTCTAAATCAGTTCATTTAAGTTTCATGACAGGAAATGACTTTTGATTTTGAACAACCTTATCGATCATTTTCGTCACATATAAATATTGCTTTTATATTTCGTTCCAAATGCATTTATTTCATACCTTATGCTGGAAATGAAAAGCACTACTTGATGATGTACAGAAACATTTGCATTTTAATGTATCTTTTAAAGCTTTTTTAGGATATGTTTTAATATGCGGTACTCCATTTTAATGTTTAGCATTTTTAAATGTTTAGCATTTTAGTATTGTTGTATACACAAAAGAGGAGTGGGTGTTGTATACTTTATAGGGTGTCCATAAATGGGCTTTCTAGAATCATGACCTTATATAGGCACAATCCAACCTGCCCTTATATAGGCATAAAATCCCAGACCTTATTTAGGCATAAACCATGCATACCAAATACAGGCATGGCTTCCGACATCCGTCCACCCTAAGCGCCTCAACGAGTCCATGAAAAAACAGACCCTCAGGCTGCGGGAGTTTCCCTTGCCCAGGACTATTGATTTCTTCAAGGACTCATACATTATGCATGAACCTCTATTCCTTAAGGGATTCATTCATGACGTCTTTCGCTACCCAACTCACGTCAATGCTACCATTTTCAGGTATAAATATACCTTCCCAAACCCCTGTAAATCAGAGGAGACCTCGACTTCAGAGGAGCCCGATTCCCGGCCAGACGCACTGAGAAGACACTGTCATTCCTGCACGCAGAGAGTCCAGCTTCCAGTGATCTAACTTCCCTTGCGGGGTGTTGGAGTTCGAGTCCGGAAAGAGATTCCTACCTCTCTCATTCTTCAGGTATGGAGCAGACTAGAACCTAGAGGGACTCTTGGCATACTAGACTCTAGGCGTAACTTACTCTTAGTATACTCTAGTCAGGAATACAGCACCTACTTCTACTTCTCCCTACACCTAGGAAAGGTTAGGCACACTGGGTAGAACTAGGCTAAGAAACGCATCGTATGAGTACTCGCATTTTTAGGCTGTGTCATTTTATGTAAATGCATATATGCTGAAAAGATAATGCTAACGCAGTATTATTTATTTTTACTGCTCACCTTGTACATCATTTATCTCGCATACTGTCTTGTGATCGTAACAGCACATCTAACTTACAACAGAAACAAGACTGTTCAATAAACCATTTTATTGAAACGCCCGTCTGTTATTTCTGTGTAACTTTGAGACATAACTGAATCCTGCACAACTGAGCTGAGTGAAATAGTTATCTATTGTTTCTACGACTCTGGGACACGTCCGGATTCTGTAAGGGAAACACAGTGGTCATGTTTTGCGGCTGCCAGAAACTAATCCCTTCTTGTCGTCAAGAAGTTTCTAGTGGCCTCTGAGCTAGCTGGCACAAGTAATTAAGTTTAATATACTCAATAGGGACATACCGACCTTAGTCCTATGTCAAACCTATAGGATATATTATTCCAATGCGCAGAGCCTATAAGGGAAATAGGAGCTACACTACAGTCCTGTACCTCTAATTGTCAGGTTCAGGCTAGGTCTTTGCACACACACTAAGTTAGCATGATATCAGGGCCAAAGTCAGGACCAGATTCACGCTTGGGGCAGGGTAACACACATGTATACCACACAGAAGACACTCCTAGTCCAACATTCATCCTCAACAAAACCATCAAAATACAAGCCCCCAAACTGAACCTCTAAGTTTGCTCACAATCACTGTGAAGTACAATTCTCTCTACTAGGAAATGCCAGCGTTCAGGAAAGCTAAAACTCCAAATCAGTCTTTTTCAGGCGTGAACCTAGACTCTGGAGCTCACTGCCACCCCACATTAGGAGCAAGCCTTTCTACAGCACATTCAGGAATGACCTCAAAGCCTTACTCTTTCAACACCACTTCCAATAGAAATGTTTTGCACGCTGATCCTATCATACCATAAACCTATGGGTGACTAGAGTTCTAAGTTATAAGGACTTTGTGGCAACATGGATTTTCAATTTGAACTATTATTCAGCTTAATTTATAACCACTCACGATGTATTAACCCTTGCTGAATCATTACCCTGATCCAGTTGGACCTTTGCACAAAGAGATGTCAGCTGCATTTACCTTCATCTTTGCCCCACCTTTCTATGCTCTAGACAAGCACTCTGCTACTCTGGTGGGCTGGGTTCACGCCATGCAAAACTACAAACAAATAAGTATAAATATATTCATCTTGGTTTGCTTAACCGGGAAATGCAGAGACTGCGGATCTGTATCTTGATCCAGTCAATCCTGGCTAGATCACATGAACTGCACAGGTGCTGGGAAATTAGGCACCGATTCTGGTCAATTTCGCACAAGTGCAGGACAACTATGCCATAAATTCTGAACTCACAATCAGAGAAAAAATATTTGCATGGACTTGCTAGTGAAAAACTCTACATTTTGTACCAGTAGGTCAAAACAGTTGGCAGTTGAATAGTGCTATAAAATCGATTTTTTTAAATTCTAGCTCTAAAAGATCCAGATTTTAGCACAGACCATTGATGCACACTTTTTTCAGTGTTGACATTACCCTGAAAACCTCATGGCCTTTATACTAAACCACTGCTGGGGATGTATTCGCGGTTCAACAAGCCTAACCTCTCCAGCAGCAGCCTTATTGGTTACCTGGGCGCTTTTTTGTTCTGAGACAAAGATATCGCACAAGCCGCTAGCAGCTTGCTTTCCTCCCCTCAGCATGGGGTGAGTGCACTGTGCAGTGGCGTAACGATAGCCCTGCGGGTCGGGGGGCCTGAGCTCAAGCGGGCCCCCTCTGGCGCTGTGCACAGGCAGCAGGCCCTTGGCCTGAGAGCTCCTGGCTGGATCCGGAGCATGGGGGGGAGGGCCTACATGTATTTTGCAGGGGAGCCCCCTCAAGTTTCGTTACGCCACTAGCTACTGTGCATGGTAACACGCGCGTAGGTAGCAGAGGGTCTACTCAGTGCTTCTCTTCAGCCTCCTGTCTCCTTCATCCCAGATCTTCAAGTGCCCCTCCTTTGCTACACTGTACTTCTCTTTGTTCGGTTTTCTGAGTAGTGGAAAAAGTAAATGTGAGGTCCATGGTACCAGCACAGATTACAGCTTTTTCAGCTAAACAGAAAGGGGATGATTTAGAAAAGCATTTATGAGCATGAGAAATGGTACCACTGGACTACTCTTTTACGTATGCGTAAATGCCTCTCTGAATCAGCCGCAAAACATCCAACTCCTCATTAGTAAATTTGCAAAGAGGGCACAGTTCTTTCATTTTGTAGTAATTGTATATGAATATCAACTGAATATTCCCATTTTAGATCTTCTGGGATCGATTCCTAAGGGCATGGAAGAGTACGTAAAAGAGTACCACAGAAGTACTTTGTTACGTACTCCCACATGCCATTGTGAATCAGCCCCATACATTTCAAGATGATTAGTGACTCTAAAACGAGAAGTGCTAGTACTGATGATTAAAGTTATAACAGCCCTTCTTAGAAGTACTGGTACTCTCCATTAAAAATGCTACAGCTCAGCTCTAAAGTGCCAGTACAGTTCATTAAAAGTATAACAATCCTGCTGAGAAATGCTGGCACTGCCCATTAAAAGGATAAGAGCTCAGCTCAAAAGTGCGGGTACTGTTCGTGTAAAGTATAACAGCACTGCTGAGAAGTGTGGGTACTGCTGATTTGAAGCTTAAGATACCTGCTGAGAAGTGTGGGTTCTGTCCTTTAAAAGTATAATAGACCTGCTTGGAAGTCCTGGGACTGTCTTTAAAAGTATAAGTCTTCCTGATAAGTGCTGGTACTGACTATTTAAGGTATGACGGCCCTCCTGAGCAGTGGTGTTAGAATCCATTAAAAGGATAATAGCCCTTCTGCATTGATACCGTCCATTAATAGGACAGCTATAATACCTACCCTGACAACTGCAGAAAGTGCTATTTTAAAGGTATGGCAGCCCTATTGCAATGAGCCCTTACTAATGCATTGGTAACACGATTGGTCCTGAAGTCTAGTTCATGTAGACACCATATTAGCTGTTTTCGCCCTACCTTGATCTATTAGGCCCCATCCAATTCACTCATCCCGCAATGGTGAGCGCCTTAAGTATAATGTGTAAATTTACATCACTTTGATTGTTCATCCACACGTAACCCTCAGTATGGTGTTCTTTGTACGATACAGGGCTGTCAAATGAGCTAAAAAACTAGCCCTGGAAAAGCAAGTCTTCTACAGCAGGAGGGTTCAACGTAGGTTGAGTAGGGCCGGATCTAAGCCACATTTTCAAGATAACCATTGACTGCAAAAATAAATTCTATTTGGATTTATTGTTTGTAAATATATATAATGTGGAAACAAGAACACCAACAACCGAAGAATGGCTACACCCTGATTAGGGCTCTTCAGTTGGGTGTAGCTTGGTTCCAGTGCCACATTGAACATGGGACCCATGTCTAGGCATACCCACCGCACTTAGGGCATCACACTGAAATATACAAAAAAGTGATGGGTGGAATGTTTAAATTAATCTCAGCTACTGGTAATTACACAGGGCCGCATCATTATTTTGCACACCATGCACCCTCAGTTTTGACCCAGCTATATTCAAATCAGTCTTGACCCTGCTCCGATGGGATTATTCCAGCCCGAACTGCCAGGCCAGGTTCTCCCTGAACCAGAACACAAGCAATCCAAGACCTGTTTTGCCCTGATTGTGGTTCTTCAACCAGCTGTAGCGTGGTTCCAGTGGCACCGTGAGTACAGAACCCACATCTGGGCATACCCCTCGCCTTTAGGTCATCGCACTGAGGCCATACAAATGGTAAAATTCTGCAGAGTAGCTTGGGGGTTTCATTACGATGATGAAAGGCATGTTTCCCAGGAAACCACAAAACATTTCCTATATGTCATGGCTCCCTATGAAATATATTTTTAATGCCACTGCATTTTGTGCAATAAAAGAACCCGCACATTTTCAACATGGCAGGCAACATAAGGTAAAGCATGCATTGTGTGCATTGCTGACCATACCTGATGAATTTCAGTGGTTGTCTGCAGTTGAACCTGCTCCATAACTAAGTTTTAATATTTTCCTTTGAATTTCTATCTTTTTGTAACACGCTTTTTCTCAACCACCGTCAAAAGCCATGTGCGGTAGGCGGTTGGCCACGGGACTTAGTTCAACCTTCCACAGACTCTACTGTGCTTATCCTTTGGTGTGCACAGCAATCTGCCTGTCCTATATTATGTTGTTTGCAATTTTCAATTTTCTTATTAAAACATTTTTTATGTGCAACAACTTGTGATTTTCAAGCAATTTCACGATTTTTTGTACAAAATGGTACCTCTTTTCAGAGGTAGAAATTGAAATGGAGTCTGCAGAATTGCTATTTGTTTACTTTACTGTGGTGGACTCCATTTTTTTAGTTTAATATCATTTTGGTTCTTGCTCAAATTTGCAGGACTACTGAAATTCACCAATTATGGTATTCAGAGGACACATTGAATGTCATAATGGGTGATTTGTGTTTTCTGCATGGCCGATGATCAGACTTATGGTGTGTACTGTGGGCATTGCATACCATAATTGGTAAATTTCAGTGGTTTTGTGCATTGAGTCAGAACCATACCTCCGTTTTTTAACTGTCTTTTTTTAGTGATTTGTAGGTTTTTTGTGATACACTTTTTTCTCGACCCTGGCTGGGGATGATCATCAGATGTTGGCCGCAAGGCCTGTACGCCATCCGTCTTGGGCCGCCATCCGCTTCTGTGCACCTCCTTTGACCATGTGATGTTGGCTACAGCATCTGGCATGCAGCTAGGCCATGCACCCAATCCACCACTAGCACCCAAACCTTGCTGCTCATGGCAGAAGGAAATGCTCAGTGGGGTTGGGTACAGGACTTGACTTAACACTCCACAGATAGCCTAAATCCACTTCACATGTCCTTTGACTGTGTGCAATGTGAGCTATTGTCCTATATTTTGTAAAAATAAATTGTGATTTTCTACACAAAATGTTGCCTTTATTCAGAAGCCCTGGATTCATGATTTTTATAAAAATAGCAATTTTACCATGGCATGCTCAAATTCTTTTCCTTTTTATCACCATTTTTTATACCTCCAAGTTCCTAGTCATATCTAGTGTCTGTCTTTCCACTATGCCAAAAACACAAGTTTTTCAAAAATCACAATTTGCAAGGTGGCAAAAAAAATACCCTTCATCAGCCAACCATATTTGAGAAAAAAAAGCAAATGTGATTGATGGGATTCACAATTTTCTAAAATGCAATCTTAAATGGGCCAGATCTACAAAAGTTTTAACCCATTAAAGCCCATTTGGCAACTTTGAAAAATAGTTATACCTCAAAAACAACTGAATGAATTTACATCAAACTAATGAAAGCATACTTTCTGAATAAAGTTCCACTTTCATGCCAAGTTTGGTCATATGATAGCCCAATAAATGCCACATGTATTGGCTTAGAAAGCGATTTTATTGTTAGCTTCCTATAGGCTTTCTTTAGTTTTTATTAACTTGCCATCCAAGCGGTCGAAGTCATACTATTAGAAACAGTAAATACCAAGGTTAATTTAGATTATCCAAGTTATACAAGAAGTATTCCACAGGGAGGTTATCTAAGAACTTGTTACGGATAATGCAGAGCTGTTGTCTAGACATATTATTTAGTATAGTGTGAAACAATGACTTATTGTTTTGAGGGATACCTAAGCTAAAGTCCTTGGGTGGAGATCCCATAACTTGCTGAAGGAAAGTGTTGGGTTGACTTTGAAAACTGAGAAATTATGGAAAGATAATTTGAGGGATCAGATTTGGCAGCGTTACGATTTATTGTTGCAGAAGTAAACCCTTTCAAATTGTTGCGAGAACCGAAAGCTTCAACCAGATTATGTCCATGGTGGCTGATGGAGAAATTAGGGTTCCCGCAGTCATTGATTTGGGAAGAGGTCCAGGAGTTCAGCAATGGGTAGGTATGACAAGGTGAGAAAAATGAAACAATGCGGGTTGATGGTGTGGGATTGTGTAAGAGAATGTTTACTAGTGTTCCTCGCTAAAGGAAAACTGAAGCACGGAACGCTTGTGACAGTGATGGCTGATAACAAGCACAGTGGTACGACACAAGACAGAAGATGCTGGTATGTGAGGGATGTGGCTGAATGCGGTGCTCCTTACTCTTCAGTTAGACAGGACTTGGGACTAGGCCTGCAATTCTTCCAGTAGTGGTGGTGCTACTGGAAAAAGTGTAGCAGAAGATGCAGTAGGTAGAGTGGACTGAAAGAAGTGGTGTCTATTGAAGTTGCACCTGGTTCTGACCAGCAGTCTGTGGAGGAACAGATGATCAAATCAGTGGAAGTACTGGGGTTAGCAGCAAGCCTTTGAATTTGAAATATTTTGTGTTCATTTTTTAGATTTGTTCCTGTATGCCTCTTTCTTTTTCTGTGTTCTTGTGTGTTGTGTGCTCTCAATTCAGGGGCCTTTTGTTCAGTTATTTTTATTTTGTTCAAAAGGGGAACTTGTGTCTTTCTGGTTGTCGGAAGCCGGGTTAGAATGTAGGCTGTGGTGAAGTAATGGGAATTTGAGAGGCCAGAGACAGTTGAGACGTGGGCATGAGAGAAGTAGTAGAATGGTGCTGTAATTTGGAATTCTAATGAACTTCTTTGTTACTTTTCCCCCCTCCACTCCTGGTTCTATTTAGATTCATAACGTCAGACATCAGTAGAAAAAGGAAGTTTTAAACTGCAAAGTCTGGGTTCAGCATTTCATTCTTTGCTATTTATATTTTCAAAAACCCACCCTTTGTTTTGTTTTATTCAGTATTAGTTTCTAACTAGCCAGCACAGTATACACATACTGCTGCACACCTGCTCATGAGAGGGCAGAAAAACATTGCCAGCTATACACAAGGAAATCACTGGAGCATCACTTAGCAGAGCACAATCCCATTTTCTTCCAAAAGGAATGGGTAAGAAATATCCATGAAATGAAATACCAGCATTTGTAAAGCGCACAGCTACCTCTGGAGCGGTGTCCCGGCGCTGGGGGCCCTCGTGAAGATTAAGCAAGCTATTGCCCAGAGTCACATGGTGCTGGGCTAACCTGCCACCAGCCCAGGGGATCGAACCGTGAACCCCGTGGTCCGGAATCAGGCACCCTGGCCACTGCGCCACACCTCTTCCATGAGGAAAATGACTCTTAACTCACCTGTATACTGCAAATAAAACTCTCCAGCAATAAAGTGAGGCAGCAATGCGATGACGATATTTTCATATTTAAATGCTTTACATTTGTTTCTACATTTTGTAACACACAAATGTACTAAGTGTGTTTTTTCACGTTTATATTGACCACGGCTAATGTAGGCCTGTATTATAAAATGGTTGACGTCTGGTTGCCATCTTGTTCTATGTCATGCATCTTTATTTATTCTAGGAGAAGCTGACCCACCAATCTCAAATGATGTACCTTTGTTTTCTGTTCCCATGTGAAAAGTTTTCTTTTATGCAATCTTTGTAGAACGTGCTAACGAGCTGTTGCAATACACCCACAGTGTACAGCTTGGCCCAATGTAACATGTTATTTCGCCGATAACTGCAAGTTTGAAGGACATTTAGAGTAGCAGTGGCGGCTCGCATAGGGTGTGCTGCTGGGCGGTTGGGCGGTTGGGCGGGGCGGGGGAGGGTGGGGGTGTAGTAAACTCGGACATACAACGGAACGGAGGAACGTAATAATTACTTTCCTCCGTTCTGTCGTATGTGCGAGTTTACTACCCCCGCCCCGCCTCACCGCCCCGCAGCACGTCCTATGCGAGCCGCCACTGTAGAGTAGGCTCATTGTGTAGTCGGTAGAGAAAATAATGAGTTTATATTATCAGTTTGCGCTTTACCCTGATTTGTTTGTTATGTGGGAACCATGTGTAATTGTATCAAAATTTTAGAATTGTGTGATTTACGCTAATGCAATGTAGAAAGGGATTCAGATGCCCTTTCATTTGCCTTTAAGCAGATGCTTTCCAGCTGCCTTTACAGCAGATCCCCTCTTACCTGAGTTACCAGAAGCTTCTTTGCCTGACTCTTCATGAGAATCACCTTTCCTGACTTCTTAGCAGAACTTTTTCCGATTTAGCAGAGTAGGGCGCTCTCTTTATGGAAGAACTTATTTTTTTCTAAACTTTCCCTTTCAAGGAGACTTTAGAATAGATTCTCTTTGTTTTATGACCTTCTGAATTGCTATGAATATATTGACTAATGCATTCTAATATTGATTATTGAGTAGGACTAATTTGATGATTTGAGTTTGTTACATTCCTAATCATTTAATAAACCTACGAATTTTGAAACGTAACCTCTCTCTTGCCTTCGTTGTGGCGACAAACGTGCTTCACGTTATTGAAATGTATTGAATATTGATGCTCGCCTCAGTCAAGCTAAGGGCCAGATGTACAAAGCCATTTAGCATTTCCTAACAGGACGAATCGCTATTTTAACCCGTTATGAAATGCTAAATGGCCTTTTCCTATGTACAAAGGCCAAATCACTGTCGCAAATAGCAATTCCTACTTTTTTGCGACCGCGATTTAGGGAATCGCAAATAGGGATTACCTATGTGCGATTCCTAAAGCGCATGTACAAAGCATTTCCTAAATGCGTATTAGGCAATGAGGAAATGCTATACCATCAACTTGAAGTCGAAGGTAACCATGTGCAAAATTAAAAAATGCATTTAAAATTCATTTTTTAATTGGGACATGAAGTGCACATATGTCCCCAGGGCATATGTGCACTTACATGTGCACCTCAAATTTCAGGGTGCCTCCAGGAGGGCTTTAAATCCAGAAGCACCCTTTGGGTTGGATTTCCTAAATTGCGATTCACTATTAGGAAATTGCAATTTAGGAAATGCAAAACATTTCCTATTTTACCCATAGGTGGGAATGCAATCGCATTTCCTATTTGCAATTTCCTAATAGCGAATCCTACCCCGTAGGAATCGCTATTTGGAAATAGTACATTTTGTACCAATCCTTTTGCATTTCCTAAATAGCGATTCCTACGGAATCACTGTTTAGGAAATGCAAAAGACGAATTTTGTACATCTGGCCCTAAATATTCATCGGAGAAACCTTCATGAACCTGAGTTTGCACCAGAATTTGCATGATGCAAGCGCTCCATGAAGTGCACAGATTCAACACGAAAACAACTCACGGAAAGCTTAGCCTCGGTTCTATACGCTTTCTGAAATAGAATATTGTTTTATGAGCTAAACCAGGGGCTCAATCCGCGCGACCAAGCCCAACCCAATGCACTCATAGCAACGTGCAGTAGAGTACTTGAGGAAAGAGTGTCTCAATCTCTCTGCTGCCTGCCCTGCACCACGCACTTCACAGAGACAAAGCAGCGACTCTATCCCGCTTCTGCACCACGCACTTCACAGACAAAGCAGCGACTCTATGCCGCTTCTGCTCCTGCATAACGCACTTCTATATTTATCTTGTTTCCATTTTATTTCATTAGTTCTCTTTTCTGTATCTGAGGAAAAGGCTAAAAGGCCGAATGAGCCGTGGAAATGGAGTCCTCTTCACATAGGAGACGCACTTAGCTGAAATGGAGCATTTTTTATCAATTCAAGAGAAAACATTGCAAGGCGGAGCTCTTCTTGCACTCCACAGTTTACATCTGCGGAGGCAATCTATGAGCCAGAGTTCGAGCCCTGTGCTTGAGGTAGAGTTGGCATTTTTAAAAGATTCGCGGATGTCCTGCAAGGCAGCTAGCCATCTGTAACTATGGCTACCCGAGCCCGCTGATGTATGAAGCAAGGCTCTCCGCCTTCATGGCGGTAATGAAGGTTTTCTGACAATGAAATGCTTTTCTGCCTGACTTCTGCTTTATATTGAAATGTATTGAGCTGCATATTTTGGAGAATTACAGGATACAATTTAGACTGAAAAAAGACTGAACTCTCCAAACGAGGTGAGGGTCACTTGAGGGGGTATCAGTTTTAGGCTTGGTGTGGTTGGCACTTGTGCCATTTACCCTGAACATATTGTCTTTTTTGCTTACTTTGAGGGGCTTTGGATCAGCTTCCTTCTGCCATTGACTTCCTTTGCTCCAGACCCTTCAGCCACTGGCTTGGGGCATAGTCAATCACACCTGGTTCATCCCCCAAGTGCATTTTAGTCTCTTAGGGGCAGATTTACTAAGATTTTACACCGTGTTTGCATCACAAAAGTGTCGCAAATTGGCGCAAAATCTTTTTGTCTGATTTTCTTTCCAGCGCTAAGCTTGTTTTGCGCTGGAAATAACGTGAAAGTAACGCAAAACAATGCATAGCGCTGCTTTGCATTACTTAGCGCCAAGGGGGCGTACCATGGGTGGAGCACGGGCGTTCCCATGCAACCACCCAAGGTTTCTGATGCTAAACCCAATTTACTAAATAAAGTAGACAGAGTTTAGCGTCAGAAAATAGCGCACCCTTCAACCAGGCGCTATGAAGGAGTAATGCTTTTTTTCTCCTTTATTTTTCGACTTCGCATGTTTGCTGGACTGTACAGCACACACACAAAGTGGGAAAATGTTTAAAATTAATCTAAGCATAGTATTTTGTCCTGGAAGGGTATGCTTCCAGTACAAAACCTATGCACACCCTTGCACTATGGCGTAAAGGTGACTCCGAGGCACACTGCAACTAATTTCAGCGCTGGTGCTAGAGAGAGTGGAGGAGAGTGCCATATTTCAGTTCATTCGGCGCTCTCCTGCTCTCTCCTTCTCACGGAGCACAGTGCAGCATTTGCGGCTGCTGCACTGCGCTGTGTGAGAAATTGGTAAATCTGGCCCTTGGGTTTTTTTTGGGCTGTTTGGGTGTGTCCTTCCACCTCTACTGCAATGCATGAGGGACTATTTTACATCTGAAATCTGTTAGCGAGCAGCCCGATAGCACTGGGGAGGGAACAGTGACAAAATCATCTGAAAAATGGATGCTACTAAAAAAAAACAGTTTCTTTATTTTGTGCAACATCCATTTTTGTGGTGCTTTCGTCAGCTTTTGCTTCCTAGTGGTGCCACACCACTGGCTGATTATAAACATGCCCTCAGAGCTCCGATGATGGTAATAATGCTTACAATTAATTTGATTTGCTCATAGTCATTTCAGCCAATCAGTAATACAAACTTGCAACATTAAACAGGGTGCATTTTTTCCAACAAATTTAGGAAAAGCTAACATAAAATAGTATTGTACATAAAGCATGCCAGCTCTGTATAGTTTAGAGCAAGCATAAAAAGGGGACTAGAACTTCTGTGGGCCTCCTGAGGCTGGGGAATAAATCACCCACAAAAACAAACCCGAATAAACATGTTGCCAAATATTTTGCAAGCATCTCCAAAGGAAAACTATTTAAATAACACAGTGCAAATGTATATTGTTGATCCACAGTTGAGGGGATGTGGCCTGACAGTTTGTTCTGTACTAGCCCTTCTTAAGCAGGTCAAAGACTGCTTTGCATATGGTTGCTCCCCACCTGGTGTGGTGCAGGTCTAGGTGACCAGAGTGGTTTTCAGTAACTGACACGTTGCTACCATTCCACCCCTCACCTTTTGATGTTGTGATACGATGCCCTAAGTGCAAAGGATACGCCCAGACATAATTCTTGTGCTCGCTGTGCCACAGAATCCAAGCTGCATTGCACTGAAGAGGCCCAACAAGGCAAAAAGAGCATTGGTAAGTCAACAGAACTCGCCTTTGCTTTTTGCGCCAGTCCACTGGAGGGGGTGGGGGGCAATGATGGGACAGCACATGAGGGTGAAAACAAACCTAAGCACCAGGGTCAGAGAGCAACATAGAGTACAGGGTGAGGGAGGGTAGTACACTGATGAGAGGGCAGCACAGAGCAGGAGCGGAGAGAGAAGCATGCACATAAGATGGCTGGAAAACACATACACACAGGGGAGAGAAGCACACTAGGGAGACATCTGGAAAACACAGAGGGCCTTATTTACAAGAAACTGACGCATCAGCATTGATGCGTCAGTTTCCTTGCGCCTGCGTCCAATATTATTGCAACACCATGGATGCGCTGTATTTATAATGCAGGGCTCCAAGGCGCAAGGATGCAGGGGCGGTTTCTGTATACGGGCATGGGGGCGTCGCCCCCTGTTCTTTGCCATAATATGTTAATCAATAGATGATTTAATGTTTTTTTAGCATAGTGCGCAGTCCTGGTAGTGTGCAGCATGACTTGCAAAGAAGTTACATGAGTGAGGGGAGGGGGAACCTGCTCGATGATAGGCAGGTCCCGGACCTCCCTCGGGCGAAGTGCGCAGTCAGGTTGGACGGGTGCCTTGCTCCTGGAGCCAGGATCTCCAATCCTGGCTCCACATGTACATGTACACACATCCTGTGATAAAGGGCAAAATGGTTCCACCTTCCGTTGCCTGCGGTATCTCATTTCCAAAACAGTTATTTTAAGGGTGTCCGCAGTGCAACCACAGGGTACGCTATGTTTCAGATATTCAGGATTATGTAAATTGTTTTCATTTATATGTACGTTTTTCATCTGTTGATAGCCAGGAAATATGAAAGGTAAACTGCTCCTCCACCCAACCAACGCCGATCTGCATTCGACACCACTAAATATTTTCATTTTGCAAGACATCCGGACCTCTGGGCAAAGTGAGACTGCAGGCCAGCCCTATGTGATTGACTCCTCCGGCCCAGCCCTGCTCTGACAAACCAGCTATCTCCCGCCTGCAAATTAAAGAGTGAAAAGGCACCCCAATGTGTACTGTTTTGTACTATTTGTTAGCCCCTGTCGAGGCTCTAAGCGTTTTTACGGGTACCTGTTGTGGGGAAGAGAGTAGTTTCATATATTAACAGCAACGCGTTTTCAGAGAGCACCTTACACAGAAAGCATTTGCTTCTCAGCACTATCGTGTTTGTTGAGTTCTGGAGGTCACATCTGTAGTATCTGCAAAGTGTTACAGGTTTGTAGGCCACTTCTGGATTCAGGCATGAATGCCCCATCTGCAGTATTGTATGCAAGGAATGCAGGACTGAACAACCCGAGTCATAGAAAGATGGCAGATAGTAAGGGCTTCCCTCATTCTCAGGTCCGTGGAGTCTCTGCAGGAACGCATTAGGGTGTTCTCCGAGAGCATTTTTGTACACCTTAAAGTGCTTCAGTGCCTTTCGGGGGTAATAAGTGCTATATAAATGCAATAACAATGCAACATCCAAGACGCCTGCAAGGGTCTTCATTCATGGCTGAGATCCTCCAAGCAGCTGCTGTGTGTTGTTTCATTTCCCAAGGAAGTGGGTACTTTCTATGTATTTATTAGGATTTATAAAGTACAAACACAGGTATAATGCAGCAGAGCAGCGTGAAGGAGCACGGGGGGGGGGGGGGAAACATACATGACAAGAGGGAATTGCCAGCTAGTAACCATCATCCAGACACTTCATGTGAAGCTAGGGTGTTCTTTGCGGAGAAGGGCCTGCACTTTCTTTACGAACAGCACACAGCCTTGATTGTCTCACAATACCTGTGTAATCTTTAGATCAGTCCCTTGTCCTGGCCTTCGCTCACTAGGCTAATTATTTTTATGCCTTAGTGACCAACCTCAAACTGGCCAAAAACGCCTGTGATTGTTGGGCATCTTTGAGTGGCGTCTATCTTTGGCTGACAAAGGTATGTTTCAAATGGCACTGATAAAGGAAAGTCTATTGTAAATCTATGTGGACAACTGTTATTTAGAAAAGACTAATAATTCTCTTGAAATATAACAATTGATCTGTGCAAGATTTAGTAGTTCTTTCTGTGATTAGGAAACATTTTCCTGCTTGTTCTCCCAATTTTACTATTTTTACTATTGTTGCTATAAAATATTATCATTTTGTGTGTATGTTTTTAAATTGTAATGACCATATTGGTTTCCATATGGCTGTTTTAAATTGTATTTTATGATGAATTTCTAATGTACGTTCAATTAAGAGCAAACTGTGTATATTATAATGTATATAAATTAAATTGGTACTGATTATTTAGAATTGTGTTTGTTGCTTTGTTTCCTTATCCCTCTGTGCGTTGTCTACATATTGGTGACACAAGGTTCTGATTGCGAGTGTGGATTTATATTTACATATCTACCCAAAGGGGGTTTTCTTCTGACTAAAAGGTTTTTTTCTCTGACTAAAAATGTTTAAAATGGCGCCATTTTTACTTAGGATACCAAGGTAAATCTTTGACGCAGGTGCTGCAGCGCCTCAAAGCAAGGCTTTCCTTCTGCACAGCCTCACCCTGTGGCTTGATTCGAGGTTTAAACTTCTCAGGGAATGGTCGTGCGGTCACTGTACTGTAAGTAAATTAACATGGAGTAAAGCACTCCTATTGAAATCCAGACATCTGTCCTCTAATTCTGGCCCAGACACTGGGCAAAAAAAAAAACGGTATAATTCTGAGCAAACTACGTCATATCCCTGTAACACAAATGGGAAATATGTGTAATATAGCGACATATACAATATATGCAATAAAAAACTGTGCTCTAAGGAGTCAAGTACAGCTTCTAAACTAAGAGTCAGCAAGTAGGTATGGGTAAATTATTGCATTTCTAAGAACTTCCATACTAGTAGGGGCATTCATCAAGGGTGACCTTTCCGCTCTAGCGCTGGAACCACTGGCAGGCTGGATCAGATAGTACCACTCACAGAGGCACAGCATGTCCATCAAAAAGTGCTTTTTTCACTGTATGCAAAATGACACCCTAATCTTAGTCGAAACCTCACAAAAAATCTTCCCCACTCATTAGAGAAATAATAAAATTCGGGTCCTACTCTTGAATATCGATACACTGGGATAAGACAATGCTTTTCTCACTCACCATATACTAAACGACCTATCAGTGAATGCCTATTAGGCTGGTGGGCTACCTCAGTAACATTTTAGATGTATGTCAGTTATTGTGTTATTTATCTGGGTTTCTCAGAGAGAAACCAAAATACTGATCAGGTGGCACACTATGGGAATCACAGAAATGTATTTTACATGTTCTCTTTTAGAGAGCCCCAAATTTTCTATCCCACTTAAAGAACTGTCTGCATATATTTCTATGACTGGTTGCAAACAGCAGCTACGGGTGCTTCCGGAAGCCTGGTTAGAGCATTTTTTTCCAAAGTTGATGCTGCATGCAGTGCAAGACACTTTTAAGGACTGTAGTTGTCCTGCTCTACAATTTGCACATTACAGTAACTGTCGAACATATTAATGCAGTAAGATAAGGGGCATTTTTTAATGTTTAATATTTCAAGACTATACATTCCCACTGCTTTATAAGCCTTGCTTTTTTCACTAAATTCATTCGCTTTAAAATACACCATTTGCCAATATTTTTTATTTGTTTTCTCGGGAGGAGAACCCACCCTGGAACCCATGTTTGTCCATTAAACTTGCTCGCGTCGCTTGCTAAATAAAAGTCATACCCAGCTTTTACGCCGCACCACTTTCAAATGTCACCAGCCGCGACTGCAAGGATGAACAGATGCGTCAGAAATTTCTGACGTATCTGTTTGCGCAAAAGTGACACATTGTTGGAGTTGGTCATAAAACTGACGCAACTCCAGCAATGCGTCGGAACATAAAAGCAAATCCCAATGTAAAAGCCCTGCGTCAATACTTATGCCTGGTCTGAGCAGGCATAAGGATTTTGACACAGTTAAGTCGTAGAGCGATGCAGTGAAATGTTGTAGATTTCACAGCGCTACTTCTACCTGACTTTTTGCGTAGGAACGCCTACCCTGCATACATTACACCTGCCGCAACTGACGCATTGAACCTAATGCATCAGTTTGTAGATAAGGTGCAGTGTGGAGCACTGATTGCGCCGCTGCTGCATCAAAAAAAAGTAACGCAGCAGGAGCGTAAGGAGCTTGTAAATGAGGCCCAGAGTTCCCTAGAAATGAGCAGTGGAAGGACTTAAGTAGAGCGTATATGCTCCAGGAGAGAGACAAACACAAGTTGGACAATGCAAGCCATCAAATAGGAAGTAAGCAAATGAGTGCGATAATAAAGTCGGCCAATGGTAAGCAGTGGGTGGGCTTTAGGCCACTGTAAGATCTCTAAGCTGACAGTAGGTCTATTGCCACGAGACAACTTGTAAAGTTTGGGAGGCTCGACTTACCTAGTCTGGGTTTCCATGTGTTCCCTTTCAGAGCAGACGTGGCCTGGTTCATTTGGAGCACGGCCAAGATTGATTGCCTATGTTTGGAGTGACTGCAGTGGGCAAAAAGGCAGCATGGAGTGGGATGTGACCCAGAGTGATAGCTATTGGCTGAGTCTTTTGCAAGCATTCCACCGATCAACTTTTGTTGTTTTAATGTGATGGCTGAAGCGCAGCCCACCGCCTGCCCACAAGTAAAAACAAGAAAGACAAATAATTGTAGACACACCGAGGGCCAGAGAGAAGTCCTCAGTGTGGTGTCCCACTGGGGAATTCCCTTCTTCACTGTGCCCCGGCAGGGCCCTGCTGGACCTCATTAGTACCCTGCAAACGCCGCAAAATGAAAGCGTCCTGTCAGCCCGGCATTGTGCTCCCCTCGGAGCAGGTTTTACTTGGCTCAGCTTTCCCTCTTCATTGATTCCATGCTGGGACAGGACCATTTGTGATGAGAAACAGGGGGGTGGGGGAGGGGGGCCACGGCCATGGAACAAAAGGTCAGACAAGTACTTTTACAACAGACAAAAATCTTTAAATGGCAAAGAGACAAGCCACAAAAGCTGTCACTGGGGAAGAAGAGGTCCAATTTGTCTATCTTTTGTAAAAGCTCCTGCGCCTAGAGAAAATGCAATTTTCCAAAACTTGAAAAGAGAAAAACACCGTTTCCAGGCATCTTTTCTCTGGCCATAATTCACTACAAAGCAAATTGGCTTGGGTCACAGAGCTCTGTTAAGAAGGACTTTTTGAATGCAATTAATATAATAGGATTTCCTTTTAATTGCAGTTAATTACTGCCCTAGAAAAAAAATAAACTTATTGCATGCCAGTAAGAGATAAGCAGGACGTGCTGAAGGAAAAGCTGTAAGCCAGTTGGTATTACTATACAAGGACGAAGACATTGCAAGGGATGTGTTATTAAACATTTCTACAGCGTGCTGGTGCTCTGTGACATAACCAGGACCGCTGGCAGGTTATACATCCACTTCAATAATGCAGAGTGCTCGTTGGCGTACAGCTTCGTAGCACTTTAAATAAAAGGTGTTACTTTTACCCAAATTAATTATACCTATTACACGAACCTCAATTTATGTGAGTCCTCTAAGGAATTCTAAAGTTGATTACCCAAATGACAGGCTGTTACCTGCTCTGGAAACAATCTGCTGGCGGAATATTTTAAATAGTTTTAAGGTTAACCCATCAAAGACAAATCCTTTTGACTCCAAAAATCCCCAGCCTCCTGGACGGCAATTGATGGTCCAGCTCAGTGGGTGTCTGTCCTACTCCATCAATGGCTGTCAGAAACGTAGAAGTCTTAATTGACTGAAATATGACATCACCAACTAAAACTCATCAGTGCCAAAACCCCACTATTAGGCCTGGCTTGGCAGCTGACTGCAAGACATCTTGTTACCAATTCTTTAAAATATAAATAAAGTGGAATATGGTTATACCCAGAGTAGTGTTTGTGTGACACCTTATTTTATTGGTTGGTGTATGTATCTACCTCCTCTAAAGGGCTTGCATTACAATGCACGAATGACTATTCTACATCTCAAAAGTTTTCCAAATTATTACACAATGAATTATTTTTCTCATGAATGCTTTGTATACAGAAAGTAATCATTTGTTTGTTTTATGTTTTTTCACTGTAGCAGGCTTTTAAAAAATATTTTAGGAAGGACTCACAATGCAAGTCTGCAATATTGGCTTTGCTTGTTTTCATTTTTTGAAACTTTTGCAGAGGGCCCTTCTATTTTTGGCTTTCCCCACAAGATCCTGGTGGTTAATGCGGTTGTTCCATCACACCCGTATTGTTTTAATTATTTAAATTCAATCAAAGTTAGCTAGCCATAAACATCTTTGTTTAAGGTTAAGGTATTCAAAATGTGGACCCAGATATTATTTGGGGACTGAGCAAATTTGAGCACATTACAGTTCAAATTTGACAGGCACCACCCCTCCCCCCCCCCCTCCCCCTTCAGAAAGAGAATTGTGGTTAAATGTTTATGCATTGGACTGTTTATGACATCTCCTTTCGGGTAAAGTGAATATCTATTCACCGACTCTGTTGGTGTCTGCGCTCAGTCTGTTTTTTGTGCCTAAATTTATGTTAACAGAACTTGGAGGTCAGTAGTTTAGACTCAATGTTCCATAACTTTGGAACTCCATTCAATTCAGAGCAAAAGTGGTTACAAAAACATTTGATAAACTATGATAACCTGAGTGAGCCTTGGATACTTAGGGGCAGATTTACAAGCCCCTTGCGCCACTTTTGCGTCACTTTTCCCATGTTAAAAATGACGCAAAAGTGGCGCAAGGGCCTTGTAAATAAGCCCCTTAGTGCATGATTTAGATCTTGGCAGGCGGGTTAATCCGTCACAACGGTGATGGTTTTCCCATCCACCGAAATATAATCCCATAAGACATAGTGGGATTTATATTTCAGTGGACAGGATATCCGTCACCGTTGTGCCGGAGTAACCCGTCTGCGGAGATCTAAATCAGGCCCTTAGTCAGGCAACGTTTTCTGCAGCAGTAACCCACCTTTCTGACTGCATGCTAGCACTAGTACACTGTTAGAAAAATAGAGGAGTTGTTTAGTCTGACAAGGCCGGTCTGCAATCAGATGTTTCAATACTGTACTTCTAATGTTGGAAATGTTGCCCTGCTACACTTTTGTACACAACGGAGCACACTACTGACAGGTGTCGCCGGTATTCTTATTTATTTGAGATTAAAATAATAATACCCTTACCAAACTGCAGCAAGTCCATGTCTCTCCCTGCCTCAATATCCCCAACATCGCACCTCACCGTGTACCTCCTTTGCTTCCCCAGGTTTGCTTCTTTGGTTCTGTCCGTCAACCTCCCCTCTGCCCCTCCCTCTGTCACTGTCTGCCTCATTTTCCACCACCACTTCCTGTGTGTCAGCTTCATTCAATCATTGCCTTACTCGCTCCTACCCATTTTTGTGTCACATTTCCCCGCCCCTTGGGCTCAGACTGGCCTCAAGGGCAATCTGAAGGGCTGGTCTGACAGATCAAAGTATGGGTTGGCTTTTTGGCTATTTGCGGGTCGGATTTATGGTCTGGTGGGCTAGTTTTTACTGTTGATTTCTCTGATATTACCACAAACATTGCCTGCAGCAAGCACAAATGCATACAATCTTCCATACATAAAAACACCTATACTACTTGTCTTTACAAGTTTAAAACAGGCCCAATCTGCAAATATGGGCCACTTTTTTTTTATCTATCTGAGTTGCTAACGGGGGCTACTTTTAATTTGTTGCCCGAACAATTTTGTATCCCAGTCCACCCTGCTGTTCCTTCCTGTGTGCCCGCCTGCTTACTTGTCAGTTGCCTTACTTGCTGACTTCTGTACTTTAATATTTTCAATGTATAATCTGTTTTTGTTGGCAAACAATGTAGATGGGTTCCCATTCATTTGATTTTTTGGGGACATGTCAAGACTCCACCAGCACTTAGTTCTGGACACCTTGGCTTGTTTTAGCAGCATATGTAAACAATTGTCTCTGTTCTGCCTTTGCTACACATCAAAGCATTTCACTCACAGGAGCGGCTAGTAAACCATAATAGCTGTGAGGCGAGCAAAGTGCCCCACCGCGTACCAAAACACATTTACATTAAAAAAGAATACAAAATAAAAACACTTGTATGAATTAAACTTACATTAAAAATAAAATACATCCACTTACCTGTGCTGCGTCTTCTGTGTCCCTGCAGTCTGTGGCTCCGACGGGCTCCAGTGGAAGCAGAAACTTTCCTAACCAATCCAGACACTGCTCTCATGCTGTATGAGAGCAGCGCCTGGATTGGATGGAGCGTCCTGGCTAGACTCTCCTTTAGGCCCTGTAGGCCGGTGCTTGGTCTCCACCAAGCTGTCTAAGACAGCTTGGTGGAGACCTGCAAAGTGCACCTGTCACTTTGGCCAGCTCAGGACAGCCGGCCAAACTGACTTGCGCCCTTTTGCAGTGTCAGGCCAGCCACGTCACCAGTCCTCGGAACAGCAGAAGACAGAGCCTCTCTTTCATCCCGGCTCCTGGGCAGGCTGACGGTTGCGGAGCACTTTGTGAATAATAAAATGGCAATGAAATCATTCAATTGCCATTTTATTGGTCGCAGTGCTTTAGCACAGCTGGCAGAGGGCGGGGGAGGCGACGCTCCCCCGCCCTCATGAAGACATCGCTGGTGTTCACTCATGATAAAACAAATTAGAAAAAATGGCGAAAAAGAGTGTGTTATTTAGGTAGAAAAAGTCACAGCAAGCAGCTCATGAAAAAGTGCAAAGGGGATGGGCGAGAGAAAATACATTCTCAAAGCACAAAATGCTCTCAGCCATGGTGTGAACTCCAAAGCATAAATAGCAAGCATTTACAATGCAATAGGTCTCGCAATCATGTGAGTTTGAGCTATTGGCATTGTAAATGATAATGCCTGCCTCTAAAACATTGCAATGGGTACACACAAGCTTCCCTGCTCTTTAGCTGTTTTCTGTCGCGCACGCACACATGTTCCATAGCATATCACGCACACGCAAACACACACCTCTCTACATTGCTGCCTCTAAAACATTGCAGAAGCGACCGGGAACGATCGGGCAGATGTGGCCTCTGGCTGTTTCCCCCTGCCTGGTATGGCAGTTATTGTATTTGTATATACTATAGCGCTAATATCACTGCGGGGTTTGAGGGCGCTATATAGGTAGGTATGGGAAAAAACACCAGGCAGAACTCGACCATGAGTTGACTTGAAACAATGCCTGGTGTTGTTAAAATGAAAGCGCTGTGAAGATGTAAGAAGCCACATACCGGAGAATGAAGCGCCGCGATTTGTTAAAGTGAAACCGCCATGGAGATCTAAGAAATCACACACCGGAGAATGAAGCGCCGCGGTTTGTTAAAGTGAAAGCGCCAAGGAGATCTAAGAAGTCACATACCAGAGAATAAAGCGCCGCGATTTGTTAAAGTGAAAGCGCCATGTAAATCTAAAAAGTCACATACCGGAGAATGAAGCACTGCGACGAGCTTCTGAAAGTCTTTCAACACCAAGGAAGCATGTTACTTATTTCAGTGCTCCATTGTCAATAAGCACAGCCATCAACTATTCCCAGCCTCCATTGCCACGGTGGAAAAAAAAAACCCTGCCTCTAAAACATTGCAATGGGTACACACAACCTTCCCTGCTCTTTAGCTGCTTTTTGTCGCGCACGCACCCATGTTCCATAGCATATCACGTGCACACAAACACACACCTCTCTACATTGCTGCCTCTAAAACATTGCACAAGCGACCGGGAACGATCGGGCAGATGTGGCCTCTGCCTGTTTCCCCCTGCCTGGTATGGTCGCGCACGGACACATGTTCCGTAGCATATCACGTGCACACAAACACACACCTCTCAACATTGCTGCCTCTAAAACATTGCACAAGCGACCGGGAACGATCGGGCAGATGTGGCCTCTGCCTGTTTCCCCCTGCCTGGTAAGGTCGCGCACGCACACATGTTCCATAGCATATCATGCGCACACAAACACACACCTCTCTAAATTGCTGCCTCTAAAACATTGCAGAAGCGACCGGGAACGATCGGGCAGATGTGGCCTCTGGCTGTTTCCCCCTGCCTGGTATGGCAGTTATTGTATTTGTATATACTATTTGTCACATACCAGAGAATAAAGCGCAGCTGCCATTGTCCCGATTAGTGTCTGTATAAAATAGTGCTCAACCACCATATAAAGCCCACCATGTCACGCCGCAAGTACACGATCCAGTCCGGATGGGCGAGCCGAAAAGGAGACAGGGAGGGAACAAACAAGCCTCACTTCAAATAGAGAGCGAGCGTTTACCATAAAGGATGACGCCCGCCAATAAAAAGCCTCCACTTCTAAAATCTCCTCGATTACAAGAGGCCTCGTAGAACGAGCAGCGCATGCGCTGCAACGCTAGGCGAGACCTAAAAAGGAAGAAAATGTGAACATATAGAGTATTTAAACTTTAAAATATATATATTACCAATGGCTGGAGCTTTGGGTCCAATATACAATTATTATTGAAAAAAGAACCAGTATTTTCCCAAATAGAGTAAACACCAGCGCAGTGCTGTATGCTGCTTGTCTCAACCTCTGTCCCTCACTAACAAGCAGACCTGTTAGAAGATTATTGTGGGGCCTGGAACAAAAACATTTATTGGCCTCTCTCCGGTTTGTAATCCAACGAGCACCCTGTAATTCAGAAAACAAGTTCTCAGGGAAATAAATCACAAATGAAAGAGTCTCGCCTTCTTTCTTTAATATGAATTAAAAATATGTTGTAACAGGAGAGCAGGGCTTCAAAAAGTGCAGAGCCAGAGGTAAAGAGCCCCTGCTGCTCTTGTGACAAACTTGCCAAAGATACCTCATGAGACTAAGCTCATAGGAAGAAATTAGTGACCAAAATCAAAAGGAGGTCATTAAAATGAGGCCATTACCACTGAGCTGTAATGTGCTCTCTGTGTAGAGTGCTATTCTCAGAGCTATTCATTTGAGGATGCCTTGGAAATCTTCCAATAAACCTTTATATGAAAACTAGGGAAGGGGAAAGTCAACTCTGCTTTGCGATGTGGGCGGTGGGCAAATTCAAGTATTCTAGAATTGAAAATTCGAAAAATTAATAAAGTAATCCCTGAATTGTGTATGCAAGAGGGCGCCACCCTCTGAATTCTGAAAACACCTGTGATGTGCCACATTCAGCGGATCCATCTCCCTCCCTCACCCACAAAGCCTGAACACTTGGTACCTTCTGCAGAGATTATTGTATTAGTGAGCAGTAGGACCGGTGTTAACCTATTTCTGATTGCCTGGAAAGCTTCTGGCTAGCTGAGTGTAACAGTGCTTAATTTGTAAAAGAATGAGTGCTGGTGCCGAAAGCGCTGCTCTGTAGCCCGAGAGGGGCTATTAAATGTCAGCGCCGAATACCAAGGCTGCGTAGTCTTGAATCCACCTCTGGCTTCTTTAATCCATTATGAGACACTCCCACCCATTTATTTTACACTTGCAGGATCCTGCTTTCTCCATTAGTGAAGGTTTTTGTTTTTCTCGTCCACCTTCATTCCTGTTTGTGTGGTTTTCCCTCTCTTGTTCTCGCTAAATGTCTGATGAGGAAAAATAAGTGCCGGCCCCTAAAAATGAGTGCCGGTGGCCCCCTCAAAGCAATCACCGGTTTAAACTAAGCACTGACTGCGCCAATCAGGGATCGATAATCGATATAACACAATCACTGGCCCATACTCAGACACCCAACACATAAATCACTGTTGCACTGTTTCAAGTTTACATTAAATCAGTTGTTCATAAACTACAGGCCCGTCCTAACACACAAGATGCATAATTGAACCTGCAATCAACTCTCTTTCCTCTAGTCGATGAACCATTAGTTGAGAAGTTGATGGTAATAATTAGAAACTATCAATCTATACTAAATAAATCACAAACTCGGTATAAGGTTAATAATATTTATCACAAATAATGTAAAGGTAAATGCTCATCATGTACAGTTTTACAAGGCAAACAATGTATAAATCACAGAGAGAGAACATTTATCAAAGCAAAAGGTGTCAAACTCATATCACAATGAACAGGATGTAATGAGGGAGTGGATAGATGGAGAGACAAAAGTTTCAGAGACAAATATACATTTGCAAATGATTATGCAAAATACAGATTTTAGCTATACAAACCTAAGTATTTTAGTGGAAAATCTACCCCCTGGCCATGAGAATAGATGGGGGTTCCCCGAGAAAGTTCAGGGAACAAAGAGTAAGACAGGAACAGGAAACAGATAGGCCTCTATCTGCATACAGCAAACTGATGGACAGTGACGATCTCCCCTCTCTAGCTTCTTCAAAGGCGCGCTCCAAACACCACCCAGACACCCCAGTTATACTCTAAAAACCTTCCTGTCCAACCCACCATTGTAGCAACATTTTCAGAATCTTTGTCTCTCATTGGTCAGCTTAGGGGGTGTTCTATCACACCACCATAGTCACGTCCATGTTTTCACAGCATTCTTTGTTTTACATTTCTAACAACACATAAACCACGTATCATGAATACACGTTTCCTTTAATTAGTAACATGTTACAAATCTCTACATTTTCATTGTCCGCCTCTGCAGCTTCCGCGGAAGAAGTTTGTACATTTGCTCTTGGTCCCACGGCCATCCTTCTGTTACTTGGCAGACACACAATAATTCTTGAAAGTTATCAACTTTTGCCTTCTCCATTCTTTCTCAGAGCTCGATTTTCGGCTTATTTATTAGTTTTCTTTTTAACCCCCAACTCGTCACGCAACGATGTAGGCCCATGCAAGCATCACTATGATGAATAAAACACAGACATTTATTAATTTCATGAAATATAATTCTCACTGTTTTACCACCCACCATTTGCACTATCCCACGTTATTTGTCTAACAAAGCATTAACGCGCAGAAAGCAGCATTATTATTATTTTTATTTTTAAGCAGAATGCAAATGCGGCCTAGTCTTTCATGCATTAGTTCACGTTTTAATGCACGCATGCGCATAAGCATTTCCCCGTGTTTTCGTGTTTTTGCATGTTAGTCTCACCACACACTGTTAGTAAATGTTACCGAGGAGTTAATCCGAGTAGGTTTTAATTTCTCAAAACCCTGCTCCATCACTGTTGAGCACAATTCATTTGAAAAGTTTTGATTTAATCGGTAATAGCTAAGAATAAACATAGATACACATGCAAACATCCTCTAGTTTGGGGTAGTACTCAGGCAGTTCTAACAGCTGGATTGGTTGTGGGAGACGATGTGGCTTAACGGCCCGAGCTACTGTCTTTGAAACTCGGGAGCCAGGATCGAGTCTTGGCCTTGGCTCAACATCCTGTGATTCGGGGCAAATCGCTTAGGGACAGACATCTTATTTTGACTCAGTGCATCACAGTAAGACAGCTTGCTGCGCTGTGCCAAATGGAGAGGACATGAATGCACCATATTTACCATAATATGATGAGCACCTGCTCTTTCCTTGCACTGGCCAACTATGTGCTGCCTAGTGCCAACGCATGCCACCTTGCGCCATGGTGCAAGGGTGCCTGCATTGCAGGCTTGATTGCTTTTGTTCAGGAAGGGACACTTTCCTGCACAAACACAATCCTTAGAGGCATTTTCCTCTTTCTAAGTGTGCTCTAGTCTTGGTAAATTTAGTCATGCACCAAAATTCATGGGAGGTGCCCTTGCGTTGCGTGGTAAATCTGACTTAAGTATTGCGTTGCACTTGTGACACCATGCGTGACGCAGGGGCAACACAATACAATGCTAAATCTGGTCTTTAATCTCCCCGTGCCTACAAAAATATGAATGTGTCCTTGTGGAATGTAACGGGTGCCTCATGTAAAGTGCTCCAATACCATTGGGTCGAGTTTGCGCTATATAAAAACTACAAAAAAAAAAAAGAAAATTGTATTTTCTGTCAATAACTCTAGCAGGTGTTAGCATCCTGGGTTGGCAAGGGCAAGTAGGCAAAAACCACAAAGTCAAAATGTGTGCTTGACTATCGCCCAGGTCTCGTACTTCAGAAGAGCAGCTTCACGATTAACTTCATTTTGTGCGTTCTCTGATATTTTGATGACACACATCCCTTATTGAAGGTTGTGAGTCTTTCCAACACCAACCGCTGTTGACAAGCACACATCATGACTTCCTATGGGGTCTTTTGTTGCATTTCCATGTGTTGCAGCACACATGGAAAGAGCAAAATACGAGGAGAAATTAATAATTTCTCCTCGTATTGCCATGTATTCGCCGGCATTCGTTTTTGGCACTGCCTCAGCCTTGTAAATCTGAGGCAGCGTCAAAAAGCAATGGGTGTTGCAGTGGTACCCCCACTGCAATACCCATGCCACGCCCTTTTGCCGCAGAGGACTGCAGCGGAAAGGGGCATATTTATAAGGTGGCATTAAACCACATTAAGTGGCTTAGCGCCACCTTGTAAATATGTGAAATGGTGCTACGCCACGAGAACGTCAGAAAAAGTGATACTCCGGTGGCAAAAGGGGCTTGTAAATATGCCCAGAGTTTCTTCACCTGTGGACTGTGTACTCATCAGTGAAGATAGACATTATACAACCATGAGAGTGGACTCTTCATAGATAGACACAAGTGTTCTTGTAACTATCAGCTTCACAGAACAGTGAAAATATATTGTTGATGTATTCATGGATATTGTTTATTCTGCACCCCTTTGCTCCTATGCACTTTGAAAAGATTCGTTTTTATAACTCAGTGATTGTATGCGCCTGTTTCTTCTCTTTTCTTCTTATTGATTTTCTCTGACTGTTGTGTAAATATCTTCTATTATGGACTATAATAACAAGACCAATTATTTTGATTTTCTCTCGTCATTAAGTGAACAAACAAATTATTTGGTAAAGATTGATTTGTGAAAAATATTTTGTTTTAAAGATTCCCTTGTTAGCTTTTTACTTTTTCTATACCCAACACCCAAGCTCACAAAGGGTTATTGGGCTGCCCTTTTTTGTATCTATCCTTTAAACCCCACTGCAGCACATGCACTTCTAGTGGTTAGTATACTAGACACCAAACATAAAACAAGCAGTGGCAAAGCCAATAGGACTTGTCTTTTGGACCTCTTGGCTTTGCAAATGCAGTTTGCCGATGCTGTACAGTGTTGGCATAAAAAAACAAGCATTGGCATAGCCAATAGGTCTCGCCTTTGGGACCTTATGTGTTTAGCCAGAACTTTTGGCTATGTGGTAGAGCATTGTGGCTGCTGTGCATCATGTTGAAAAGTTATAATAAAAAGTGTTAAGCATTTTTGTTACCTTTATACAAACCAGGACAACATTATATACAACTGAACAACCTGATTAAAAAAAGATTTTAACGTTCTTCCAGATCTCAGGAACCTATTTTACAGTTGTTCCTAGTGCGCCCGAAATTCCCAGGCCATTGCCAGTTCCTCCGCAAACTGATGACTTTAAGCAGGCCATATTGATGATATTTAGCATTTTTCCGGCTTCTTCTGGCATGCCTCTGGGCCCCAAGGATCCGCAAGGGCCCTCAATTGGGTTAGTACCGGCAGATCTGCCCATCAGAACACAGCAAGTTATCTTTTTCCACACAGTGTCAATGTGCTTAAAAAAGCTCAGCCAATGGTAAACTTGGATAAAAGATAATCAGCAAACAAGTGCCACTATAATGGAGGTCTCCAAAATGATAAAACTGTGGGGGAAAAGTATGCATATTTTTTCCAACAGGCTGGCTTACTTTAAATGAAATTTTTTTTGCTATGCGGTGAAAGCTAGCTTTCAATATAGAAAAAACCTAAACATGAGCGAACGAGAAGCTAAACTAAGAAAATCTGCAACGTCCACAAAGGAGGAAAATCAGGAACTAGGCAAGTTTCGCTTGTGTAAAAATAAATAAATAGGCACAACCCTACTGTCGAGGCTTCACAAGATCAAATCATGTTTGAAGTTGCATGAGGTGCCTTGCCGGGGGACGTGGCCTAACAGTTCAGGCAGGACTGTTCCCATGTGGAAGAGGGCAAAACTGATTCGCCTATGAGTGGTCCTCGTTTGTACTGATGACGAGAGCAAAAATAACAGATTAGAATGCAGTAGAGAGTTATTCCCAGAGGCTGAGATTAATTGCATTACGTTAATCACTTCTATGATTTTTCTAAGTAATGGTTATTTGCAAAAAAGTTACATGTTTGATAAAGGTAAAAAGGGTTAGGGGGTCTTAGTCATGTGTGGGTTGGAGGAGGGGGGACTTTCCAGCAAAGGAATATCGGGAGGATTCAATGCTGGAGATAAGCTCCGGAGGAGAGGAGGTCTAACCATATTAGTGCTCTGAACATAACTTGCAGACGAAACCTTGAGTCCCTTCACTTAAGAATGTGCCACGGTGTCATAAGCGGTTTAAAGAACACATTCTAAGAAACGTTACCTGGAGAGACAATTCTTTTATCAGGACTACTGCAATATCGGGCCCGGTACTCATCCGAAGTGTCATCACTGCGCAGCAACAGGAAGCGCTGCATTTATTCTAGGCATGTGACGAGCAGAGTGGATCTTCACTCCACAGAGACAGGGGCGTCTCCATACTGTGCGGCGCACAAGGAACAGTGACATATTGGGAGTCGGTTGAGATAGGACTGCAAGGACGAAACGGGGACAGGAGCCCATATAGTTTAGTGTTTACACACGAACATTGCACTAAAATGCAAGCCACGCAGAAATTAAACCATGTGCGCAGCATCACACTAATACTTTGTAAAGTTTCGAAGATGGGGGCAGAAGCCACGTCAGCAAATTCAGCATCAGAGCACATCTCTCACTAGGCTGAGTTCCACCCGCCAACAGAGATGTGTGTAGGTCCATTTTCGGCTACATCGAGTATATACTATAAACTTAATGTATATTAATGTCTAAAACACTGATGCCTAAATACATACTGTCCAAAATGTCGCCTACTATCACTGTCTGTAACACAAACAAGTGACGAAAAGGCCAGCACTGACAAAATGTAACTGTTGAAAATGACTGGCTGCTCTTTTACCCGTGGAACATCGTCGTCAACATCGTCGTCACTCTCGTCATCTGCAATTGGAGGCGGGTGAGGGTCGGGACCGGACGTGACAAAATTCTCATAACTGAATTCCACTTTATAATGGCCAGAAGCATCGCTGTCATACTCTGCAGAAAGAAAATCACAGAACTTAGCAGCAGCAACTCACAGCCAGATAAACAAGCCCGGCCGCGCGTGCCAGGTCGGCGGCGAAAGTGAAAGCGCCGCGTTTGCCCATCTGTTTCCAATTAACGCGACCGCGAGACGCTGGCGCGATAATTGGAAACAGATGGCGATGCTGCTCGCTCACGAGCACCCTAGGCCAGGGGACAGAGAAGGCGGGACATGCACCCGCCTTGAGCCAATTGCGTGCTGTCTTTCTTAGAAAGACGCATGCAAAGCCCAATAGTGGGTGATAAAAAAAAAAGCACACGCCCGAGCGTGTGTTCAGAGTTTTAAAGCCCTTACTAAAGCCTCGCAGTGCAGTGCAGCGCATGCGCGCTGGCTCAGGCAAGACCTAAAAAGAAGAACAAAATGATGGCATGACGCTATAGCTGGTGCTGGCTGCATCATTCTGTAGGCGAATGCATATGTCATCATGCATGCTTGTGCATATTCACCTGGATTAATAAATACAAAATGAACTTTTAACAAAATGAATTTTTAACAAAAAAAGGGGAAAATAAAAATAAGAGAGGTCCACAGGGGTGGGGTGCTACAGAGGAGAAGGAGAAGGAGAGGGAGTGGGTGGGAAGAGAAGGGAAAAAGCTGCTCATGAGGAAGAGAACAAGGGGGGGAGTGTAGAAGCACACGATAGAGAGAACAACACAGATTGTGGGGGCTGAGAGGGTAAAGCACATGAGAGAGCAGCAGCACAACAGGGAGAGGGGAATATGGAGTGCAGAGCGGAGGGGACTGAGGGAGAAGTACACAAGAGAGTGTGAGCAGAACATGAAGGAGATAACATTACAGGATTGGGCCTGGTATTTGAGGGATGAGACGCACACGAGGGAGAATGCTGGAAAACACATGCACTCTCATGAAGCTCTTAGCCAAAAATAGTAGTTCTCCGATAGTGTGCAGTGGATGGATACAAGTCACCATTCAAACCTAAGGTAAAGAGGCTATGCTCCAGGTGAGGGACAAACACAAGAAGAGGAAAGAAAACCATTGAGTAAGAAGTAATATACATGCCAATAGACTTGATTCAGGTAGGAGACTCCCGATTGTTAAGGCTAAAAAGGTAATTATTTTAGCTGTCTCCTGCCTGAAATTGCCTCTGTTCTAATAGCAGTCAGTAGGGAAAGATCATGCCCACAGTTTTTCTTTTTTCTGATTCTCCCACTTTTCTGGTCTAAAATGTTGGCATGTCTGGAAGCAAGCAAATAAGAGTGGAAATGAAGCCTACCAATGGTAAGCAATGGGAGGGCTGTAAGCCCACTGTAAGTTCACAATAGGCCTTTTGCAACCAGGCAGCTTGTGCTGTCTGGTAGGCAAGACCTAAAAAGATTCTAAATTGATTCCAGGTGAGTAGATTTGTGACTTCTTCAATAGTTCTGCTGCTATAATGCATATGGTAAGGCAAAACAATAAGAGATGGATGAATCTATAGATCACGTTTTTGTGAAACCTTGATTTTGCCAGATGACCAGACATTTGTTAAATGGGAAGTTCCACACAGGATGGCTTTTGAGTATTGAATGTTCTGCAATAGAAAATCTCAGTCATATTATGGTTTCCCATAAAACGTCTGCCACTTTTTTGCAACTTCTATGTATATGTATGAGTTTTCATATTCACTGATTGTTAAGAAAGAAATGTGTGCCGCTCTATACCTTGAAATGTTTCAAAGAGCAGCAAAGAGACAGAGAAATGGCAGTTGCCAGAATTACCTTTTAGCTGTTCAGGTTTTTAAAAGGGATATATATTGCATTGAAAAAAATAAAATGGCTGGCTGATTCTTGAATTTTGTATTGTAGGTCAGTCACTGCCCACAAATGTATTTGATATACCTTCCTCTTTAAATACACAATTTCTATCGATATACAAAACTTTACAATAGAATACAGATCACATGCTATTATGACATCTAATTGACAGAAGCTATTCTGTTTTTAGACATAAATATGTCTAAGCATTCCTTTACCCAGCAATTGCCCACACTATCACAGGCCCACACTTTGACTCCTCGAGATGAGAAGGACCAAAATGTTGTGCAGGTAAGTATTCTTATCTCCATGTCTGCCCACCTTTTAGGTATATATAGGTAAGCATTTGTTATATGCTATAAGTGATGTCATGTGAAAGGGTATAGCAGTGCATGAGGAAGACGCGTAAAGTGGAGTGGAGTATTGTAGAGTGTTGGTTGTCATATTTTTTTTTCCGATGGGTACCGCTGAACTTCCTAGAAAGTTTTGAGGAAGTACTGCAGTACTCTGTAGACCTTTTTAAAAACATATAAGACAAATTAAAAACACTTTTCCCTAACTCTACATACTTTTGTAAAGTGCCTCATTTCTTTCTATACATTCTAAAAACACTTCTTAGCTAGATTTCCCCTTAAAACCCAGAACACACACTAAGTGCGGTCTAAACAATATGGCTGACTTTTTATTTTGTAAGGGCTGTCATTAGCCAATAATATTGTGTTTTGTCATTGCCATGTAAAGCGGTACACTGCAAAATTACTGTGGTATTCTTGCGGGTCAATATATCACTACGTTTTTCTCCCTTATTACTAAAAAATACTAAATCAATTTTTATCAATTAACAAAAGGACCCTTTCCACACCATAATCTACATTCCTGCCAAATTTCAGAAAATCTGTTCAGCCATTTTGCCACTACGTATGTTTAAACTGTCTTTGGATAATGCATTGGTGGAAAAATGTGTTTTGGGACGCCCCTCCTCCTTTTTTCTTTACACCCCTTAACTAATCACCACGAAACTGCACATCATCGGCCAATATAAGTTTTGTGGAGATTCGTCAGACAGTGGCAAACTTATTATCAATCAAACACCCGAGGAATTCCTATGTATCGGGATACTAATTATAACTACAGAGTGGCTAGCACCATTCTCTTATATATATATATATATATATATATATATATATGTTCAGAAATCCCATGAGCACGTTTGCACACAAAGAAAGTGACTCGCACACCAGGGTTCGTGTTAGCAAAATCAGTTGTTATTGGCGACGCGTTTCGACCAAACGGTCTTTTTCACAAGCCAGTTTTGCATTTTACAGATCCACCATTTTATCGTGTATTTACAAGTAATAGAATAAGGACCAAAGTGCCTCAGTTCATGCATGGAGCTAGAAGACAGACTTTTACACGTTATACATATAAACCCAAACTATATTCAAAATTCATAGATTACTTGCGCAAATATATACATTTCATGATATAAATTGAATTAATTATAAAATTGATCATTATATAATTTATATACATTTTTGGACATAATACGTTACTTCACAAGAGTGCAGATAGGAACAGAATGTTAATAAAATCCCTGTGAGTACATTCAGTTGCAAGCTCCTGTCGTAAATACAATCATGGCCATGTGGCCCATTATATGGTTATGGTATTTTGATCTATATCTTGGTCCTTTAATATTCAGTGACATCGGGCAAGCCTATTAATGTTATCATAGGATGTCCTGTGTCTATCCCAAAAGAACTACCCTACATTTAAGAACTCAAAAAGTGAGGGGGTTTATATACACGGGTGCCTCACTACAAAGACAGTGATTGGTGGGTAAGTGGTGCTAAAAAATATAAATAAAACACAACAGGTGAGAGCAAGGGGAAGCAGATTCAGCTAGTGCTAAACAGATTAGCCACATATTATTTTTACAATTTGTCCCTTCCCTCATGGGTTTATCATTGATTCGATTAGCTATAGTTGGCATATTGAGAACAAAAATCCTGCTACCTGGTTAAATCAAATGATTAAATTATATATAAAGGATAAATCAGATTGGTGAGATAAGTGTTGCATCACACACGTAAGGGGGAGGTTTAACGCAGGCTACGCTTCATGTGAAGTTTCCAACCTGCTGATGCTGTGTCAAGGCAGAGAACCCTCCACCAGGCCACAGCATATACAGAGAAATCGGGGATCACATTAAAAGCATATAAAGTCAATAAATCAGTGGGAGTACTCATCAGATATGAACGAACAACTCTTCATCTTCGTTCAGCCCAAAAGGGCTCTTGCTTTCGAGGAGGATAATATACTGCGATTCCAAGATTCTCAGTTGTTTTTCACGGTCTCCCCCTCTGGGGCTCGCCAGTACCCTGTCAATACCAAAGAACGAAAAACTGTTAACATCTTTGTTATGGTGTTTCAGCCAGTGTCGTGCAGTAGAATAACTTAGATCCACATTCTTGATCGCTCTAATACACGGGTACTCATAGTATGGCCCGCGGGCTGCCAGAGGCCCGACAAGCCTTCCTTGGCGGCCCGCGGACCTTGCAGATATCCTACCTGTGTTTTTTTTTTTTTTAAGTGTCAGCAAACACCGCCGGTTGCAGCAGCGCTCTATGGGGGCCGGGCGATTCTTTAACAGACCATTCACTTGTTAATGAGGCTTTGTTGTATTTCACCTCTTCTTAGCGCCCCTGCATCTCCACTCTGAGTGGAGATGCAGGAGCGCTAAGAAGAGGTGAAATACAACAAAGCCTCATTAACAAGTGAATGGTCTTTTAAAAACCTGTGAAGTACTCGGATGCAGCTGTGTGTGTGCCCGGGAAGCTGTCTCAGCCCGGGCTGACACACACGTGGGGTGAGGTGACAGAGGGTGACAGAGAGAGGGAGACAGACAGAGGGAGGGAGACAGAGAGAGGGAGACAGAGGGAGACGGAAAGAGAGGGAAACAGAGGGAGGGAGACAGAGGGAGGCAGAGAGAGACAGAGAGGGAGGGAGACAGAGAGGGAGGGAGACAGAGAGGGAGGGAGACAGAGAGGGAGGGAGACAGAGGGAGGGGAGACAGACAGAGGGAGACAGAGGGAGAGAGTGAGAGAGAGGGAGACAGAGGGAGGGAGACAGACAGAGGGAGACAGACAGAGAGGGAGGGAGACAGAGAGAGAGGGAGACAGAGGGAGGGAGACAGAGGGAGGGAGACAGATAGAGGGAGACAGACAGAGGGAGACAGAGGGAGAGAGAGAGAGAGGGAGACAGAGGGATGGAGACAGAGAGGGAAACAGAGGGAGACAGAGGGAGACAGACAGAGGGAGGGAGACAGACAGAGGGAGGGAGACAGACAGAGGGAGACAGAGAGAAGGAGACAGAGGGAGACAGAGAGAGAGGGAGGGAGACAGAGAGAGGGAGACAGACAGAGGGAGACAGAGGGAGGGAGACAGAGGGAGGGAGACAGAGGGAGGGACACAGAGAGAGGGAGACAGAGAGAGGGAGACAGAGAGGGAGACAGAGAGAGAGACAGAGCGAGAGGGAGACAGAGAGAGAGGGAGACAGAGGGAGGGAGGAGGGCGACAGAGGGAGACAGACAGAGGGAGGAGGGCGACAGACAGAGGGAGACAGACAGAGGGAGGAGGGCGACAGACAGAGGGAGGGAGACAGATCGAGGGAGGAGGGCAACAGACAGAGGATGACAGACAGAGGGAGGAGGGCGACAGACAGAGGGAGGGAGAGGGAGACAGACAGAGGGAGACAGACGGAGGGAGACAGATGGAGACAGAGAGGGAGACAGAGGGAGACAGACAGAGGGAGACAGATGGAGGGAGACAGACGGAGGGAGACAGACGGAGGGAGACAGACGGGGGGGAGCGAGAGGGGGAGACAGAGGGAGAGAGAGGGAGAGAGAGAGGGGGAGAGGGAGGGAGACAGCGAGAGAGAGAGGGAGGGAGAGATAGAGAGAGGGAGGGAGAGGGAGGGAGAGAGAGGGAGGGAGACAGAGCGAGAGAGAGAGAGATAGATAGAGAGAGATGTGTGTATGCCGGGTCTGGTGGCTCAGTGGACGAAGGTGTCCGCTGCAGGGGCCTGTGTTCAACCTCATGGTCATAGGTTTTTTTTTTGCTCTAGCCCCGCCCCTCCCCCACTGACCCCGCCCCACCGGTGCGGCCCTCGGCCACAAACCACACTGTAAATTTGGCCCCCGAGAGAAAGTTTGTGAGTATCCATGCTCTAATATGTTCAAGGATACGCTTTTTCATAGGGAAGATCGTGCTTCCTATGTACATCTTTGCACACGGACACAGTATTGCATACACACAGAAATCTGTATTACAATTCATAAATTTCTTTATGGTTCCTGTTTTACCCGTTGGTAGTGGATATATCTTCCTGTTCTTGCTTGTGCCACAGGCTTTGCACTTACCACACTTAAAAAAGCCTTTCTGTTTTTGTATCCAAGTTTGCTGTTTTGTTGCCCCCATGTAACTCTTGACAAGCATGTCCTTAAGAGAGCGTGCTTTTCTGTATGTAACCTGCGGTTGTGTGCTCACCAGTAATCCTATGACTGGGTCATTCTTGACTATGTGCCAGTGTTTTTTAAGAGTTTCTCGTACTGTCCTGGCCTCAACATTAAATGTTGTAATCATTCTGATGTTGTTGTTATTTTCCTTTTTCTCTGTTTTTTTTATCAATAATGCTGCCCTATCCTTGGCTGCTGCTTTCTCTTTTGCGATCAATAGAACCTTCGCAGGATACCCTCTTGCCCTGAATCTTTTCATCATGAGGTTCTGTTCTTTCTCGAAGGCTAGCTGGGAGTTACAGTTATGCTTGGCCCTTAATAGCTCCCCATAAGGAATGCTCCACTTTAAGTTGGGAGGATGGTGGCTCTTGGCGTGTAGCACGCTGTTTCCTGCAGTTGGCTTCCTATATAGGTCAGTTGCTATGGTACCCTCACTGATCTTTACATGTACATCCAAAAATCCATCTCACTCTGATCACACCTGTGTGTGAAACGGAGGTTGACCTCATTGTTATCTAGAATTCTGAATAGTCTATTCAAGTCTGATTTCGACCCACCCCAGATCATAAAGATATCATCTATGAACCGTGTGTAGAAAACAATATGTTTTGTCAAGAATTCATTTGCATCTGTCCATACCAGTTGTTCCTCCCACCATCCCATCATCATACAGGCGTAACTCGGCGCGAAGCAGCTTCCCATGGCAGTGCCGACCTCTTGTTTAAACCATTTATCTTCAAAGAGAAAGTAATTATTACCAAGGCAAAATGTTAACATGTCTAGCAGCATTTGAGTTTGATCATATAGAAAGACAGATCTATCCCTAAAAAAGTGTTTACAGGCATGTACCCCATCCGAGTGTCTTATGCACGTATACATGGATACCACATCAATTGTAACCAGCCAATAGTTCTCATGCCATGCGATTCCCTCAATTTTTTTAATAAAATCTGTGCTGTCTCTACAATACGATGGAAGATTGAGGACATATGGGAAAAGAAAAGTGTCTAAGAAAATGGATGTGTTCTCAAGGAGACTACCGTTAGCTGACACTATTGGTCTGCCCGGGGGATTGATGTTATCTTTATGGACCTTTGGCAGCATGTAAAAACATGGTGCCACTGGGTGTTTAGTATAGAAGAATCTATATTCTGCTTCCCCTAGTAGTTCCTTGTTCTTCCAGTGTCCTAATTTGTCGTAATAGGTGTTTATTGCCAAGGTATAGTCATCCTTGTTCGATCTTATATAGTTCCCAGAAAGAGTCAATTGTCTGTTAGCCTCTTGTTTGTATAAGTTGATGTCCCAAAGGACCACATTACCGCCCTTATCCGAAGGTTTGATTACAAACCTGGGATCATTGTTCAGTGTGTTAAGTGCCAGTCTTTGTTCTGGGGTCAGGTTGTGTGCATGTTTATTCTTGCTTTTATCCCAAATATGCATGAGGTCTTTAACTACAACCTCGTGAAACGTGTCCAAGTCATCATGTGGTGTGTTGGGATTAAAAGTGGATTTCGGCCTGAATTTAGTCGGTGCGGTGCCTCCTATTTCCAGACCCATTCGTTCCAACAAGTCTCGTTCACTCGACCATTCGGTCAGCTCACCAGCCAACTCAGCCACACACGCAAGATCTTCAATATCCTCCAGACATAGGACCGTGGACGCTATGCGTTTCCCGCTCCCACCTCCTTTGTCATATTCAGTGGCACGTTTCTTTTTAAGCAAAAACATTTTCATCAATTTCAATTTACGAACATATAGGAACACATCAATTCTCGTCCTACTATAGTCAAAGTTCGCCATTGGGCAAAATATGAGACCCAGTTCAAGCAGAGATTCTTCTGCCAAAGTTAATTCGTGTGGGGACAAGTTCACTACTGTCAGATTTTGCTCACCAATCATTTCTGTCTCGATTGCCGTGTTGTCCTCCCATGCGGCATTGTCTCCTTTGTGTTTTCTTCCTCCCCTCCTTGTTTTCTTCCTCTTGTGCTTGCGCCTCTTCCTCTTCCTCTTCTGCGCCCTGTTTCCGGGGTCTCGCTCTTAATGTTATGTTCGTCTGTAAAAACGATACTCTTCAAGAGGCCTGAAGGTTGGGGTATCTCTCCTCATGATATCCGGTTGGTCCTCCAAGTCAGAATAGTTCTCCGAGCCAGATTCAGAGGTTGCCACCTCCTGTTGTCTAAGTACTCCCATCTGCTTGAATTGCTTAATGGCTCCATCATATCTCTTTCCAAAGGTCAAAATCCTACCGCTGGCGTAGTCCTACTTATCCCTTAAAAATTTTCGCTTCTTCTTTTGCTTTATTTCTTCCTCGTATTTGTCGAGTCTGTTCTCCATTTGCTCAAGTGCTATTCTGATTTCGTCTTGTGCAGCATGTTTATCAAGTTCCTCCTTGAGTTTGTCAATTTCTTTGATTGTTTGTTCAAGTTCTATTGCCGCATACTTAGATAGGAGTCCCAGCATGTTTTTGCAGGTTCCTGCCATTAGGTTTGACCAGTCTTCCAGTAGTTTCGGGTGGGGGTTCTGGTAGGTTGGTGTAATTAGGATCCGCAGTCCTCTTGGCACTCTGCCCACCTCAATGTAGTTATTTAGGGAAGAAACCTCCCACCATCTGTTTTTTCCTTTTTCAGTAGTTTCTCATAGTGGAATAGCAACTGTTTCAGGCTTCTGCTTGTTTGGCCTGGTGCGGTACCCGATTCCAGCTCATGTTCAATTTCTTCCCCTCCGTTTCACAGAATAACGTGCGTGCAGCATCTGCTCTTCCTGCCCGTTTGTTTTTGTGACTGTTTCCGCTGCCACAGCACCAGCCTGCTTCCCCTTGCTCATTGCGTTGTATGTATTTTCCTCGTTACACGTTTATAACCCTGCCAGCGCTTCTCAGGAAATCGAGTGCGCAGTACCCCTGCCAGGACTAATATTGAATGTAACTTCCTCGGGGCTGCTGCCTGTCTAATGCCGGTTCGTAGTAAGACACAGTTACGCGCCCCTCCGGTGCACGCCCACCAGTCCCACACTTACCGGCACAATTCCTGCAGTCTGTAGCCTCCTCTTCAGTACACGTCTTATGTCCGTCCGGCGGCGGGAGCTGGTTTACAAAGTTTTGTGGAAAGAAGGTTACTTGACACGTACCAGCTCCACTCCTCTCGGGTCGGTGCGAGTTCCGGGTGTCGGGACCCGGCTTAGAAATGTTCAGAAATCCCGTGAGCACGTTTGCACACAATGAAAGTGACTCGCACACCAGGGTTCGTGTTAGCAAAATCAGTTGTTATTGGCGACGCGTTTCGACCAAACGGTCTTTTTCACATGCCAGTTTTGCATTTTACAGATCCACCATTTTATCGTGTATTTACAAGTAATAGAATAAGGACCAAAGTGCCTCAGTTCATGCATGGAGCTAGAAGACAGACTTTTACACGTTATACATATAAACCCAAACTATATTCAAAATTCATAGATTACTTGCGCAAATATATACATTTCATGATATAAATTGAATTAATTATAAAATTGATCATTATATAATTTATATACATTTTTGGACATAATACGTTACTTCACAAGAGTGCAGATAGGAACAGAATGTTAATAAAATCCCTGTGAGTACATTCAGTTGCAAGCTCCTGTCGTAAATACAATCATGGCCATGTGGCCCATTATATGGTTATGGTATTTTGATCTATATCTTGGTCCTTTAATATTCAGTGACATTGGGCAAGCCTATTAATGTTATCATAGGATGTCCTGTGTGTATCCCAAAAGAACTACCCTACATTTAAGAACTCAAAAAGTGAGGGGGTTTATATACACGGGTGCCTCACTACAAAGACAGTGATTGGTGGGTAAGTGGTGCTAAAAAATATAAATAAAACACAACAGGTGAGAGCAAGGGGTAAGCAGATTCAGCTAGTGCTAAACAGATTAGCCACATATTATTTTTACAATTTGTCCCTTCCCTCATGGGTTTATCATTGATTCGATTAGCTATAGTTGGCATATTGAGAACAAAAATCCTGCTACCTGGTTAAATCAAATGATTAAATGATATATAAAGGATAAATCAGATTGGTGAGATAAGTGTTGCATCACACACGTAAGGGGGAGGTTTAACGCAGGCTACGCTTCATGTGAAGTTTCCAACCTGCTGATGCTGTGTCAAGGCAGAGAACCCTCCACCAGGCCACAGCATATACAGAGAAATCGGGGATCACATTAAAAGCATATAAAGTCAATAAATCAGTGGGGGTACTCATCAGATATGAACGAACAACTCTTCATCTTCGTTCAGCCCAAAAGGGCTCTTGCTTTCGAGGAGGATAATATACTGCGATTCCAAGATTCTCAGTTGTTTTTCACGGTCTCCCCCTCTGGGGCTCGCCAGTACCCTGTCAATACCAAAGAACGAAAAACTGTTAACATCTTTGTTATGGTGTTTCAGCCAGTGTCGTGCAGTAGAATAACTTAGATCCACATTCTTGATCGCTCTAATACACGGGTACTCATAGTACGGCCCGCGGGCTGCCAGCGGCCCGACAAGCCTTCCTTGGCGGCCCGCGGACCTTGCAGATATCCTACCTGTGTGTTTTTTTTTTTTTAAGTGTCAGCAAACACCGCCGGTTGCAGCAGCGCTCTATGGGGGCCGGGCGATTCTTTAACAGACCATTCACTTGTTAATGAGGCTTTGTTGTATTTCACCTCTTCTTAGCGCCCCTGTTTTAAAGACCTGTGAAGTACTCGGATGCAGCTGTGTGTGTGCCCGGGAAGCTGTCTCAGCCCGGGCTGACACACACGTGGGGTGAGGTGACAGAGGGTGACAGAGAGAGGGAGACAGACAGAGGGAGGGAGACAGAGAGAGGGAGACAGAGGGAGACAGAAAGAGAGGGAAACAGAGGGAGGGAGACAGAGGGAGGCAGAGAGAGACAGAGAGGGAGGGAGACAGAGAGGGAGGGAGACAGAGAGGGAGGGAGACAGAGAGGGAGGGAGACAGAGGGAGGGAGGGAGACAGACAGAGGGAGACAGAGGGAGAGAGTGAGAGAGGGAGACAGAGGGAGGGAGACAGACAGAGGGAGACAGACAGAGAGGGCGGGAGACAGATAGAGGGAGACAGACAGAGGGAGACAGAGGGAGAGAGAGAGAGAGGGAGACAGAGGGAGTGAGACAGAGAGGGAAACAGAGGGAGACAGAGGGAGACAGAGGGAGACAGAGGGAGGGAGACAGACAGAGGGAGACAGAGAGAAGGAGATAGAGGGAGACAGAGAGAGAGGGAGGGAGACAGAGAGAGGGAGACAGACAGAGGGAGACAGAGGGAGGGAGACAGAGGGAGGGAGACAGAGGGAGGGAGGGACACAGAGAGAGGGAGACAGAGAGAGGGAGACAGAGAGAGAGACAGAGCGAGAGGGAGACAGAGAGAGAGACAGAGCGAGAGGGAGACAGAGAGAGAGGGAGACAGAGGGAGGGAGGAGGGCGACAGAGGGAGACAGACAGAGGGAGGAGGGCGACAGACAGAGGGAGACAGACAGAGGGAGGAGGGCGACAGACAGAGGGAGGGAGACAGATCGAGGGAGGAGGGCAACAGGCAGAGGATGACAGACAGAGGGAAGAGGGCGACAGACAGAGGGAGGGAGAGGGAGACAGACAGAGGGAGACAGACGGAGGGAGACAGATGGAGACAGAGAGGGAGACAGAGAGAGGGAGACAGAGGGAGACAGACAGAGGGAGACAGATGGAGGGAGACAGACGGAGGGAGACAGACGGAGGGAGACAGACGGAGGGAGACAGACGGGGGGAGCGAGAGGGGGAGACAGAGGGAGAGAGAGGAAGAGAGAGAGGGGAGAGGGAGGGAGACAGCGAGAGAGAGAGGGAGGGAGAGATAGAGAGAGGGAGGGAGAGAGAGGGAGGGAGACAGAGCGAGAGAGAGAGAGATAGATAGAGAGAGATGTGTGTATGCCGGGTCTGGTGGCTCAGTGGACGAAGGTGTCCGCTGCAGGGGCCTGTGTTCAACCTCATGGTCATAGGTTTTTTTTTTGCTCTAGCTTCCGCTTCCCTCCCCCACTGACCCCGCCCCCACCGGTGCGGCCCTCGGCCACAAACCACACTGTAAATTTGGCCCCCGAGAGAAAGTTTGTGAGTACCCATGCTCTAATATGTTCAAGGATACGCTTTTTCATAGGGAAGATCGTGCTTCCTATGTACATCTTTGCACACGGACACAGTATTGCATACACACAGAAATCTGTATTACAATTCATAAATTTCTTTATGGTTCCTGTTTTACCCGTTGGTAGTGGATATATCTTCCTGTTCTTGCTTGTGCCACAGGCTTTGCACTTACCACACTTAAAAAAGCCTTTCTGTTTTTGTATCCAAGTTTGCTGTTTTGTTGCCCCCATGTAACTCTTGACAAGCATGTCCTTAAGAGAGCGTGCTTTTCTGTATGTAACCTGCGGTTGTGTGCTCACCAGTAATCCTATGACTGGGTCATTATTGACTATGTGCCAGTGTTTTTTAAGAGTTTCTCGTACTGTCCTGGCCTCAACATTAAATGTTGTAATCATTCTGATGTTGTTGTTATTTTCCTTTTTCTCTGGTCTTTTTATCAATAATGCTGCCCTATCCTTGGCTGCTGCTTTCTCTTTTGCGATCAATAGAACCTTCTCAGGATACCCTCTTGCCCTGAATCTTTTCATCATGAGGTTCTGTTCTTTCTCGAAGGCTAGCTGGGAGTTACAGTTATGCTTGGCCCTTAATAGCTCCCCATAAGGAATGCTCCACTTTAAGTTGGGAGGATGGTGGCTCTTGGCGTGTAGCACACTGTTTCCTGCAGTTGGCTTCCTATATAGGTCAGTTGCTATGGTACCCTCACTGATCTTTACATGTACATCCAAAAAAATCCATCTCACTCTGATCACACCTGTGTGTGAAACGGAGGTTGACCTCATTGTTATCTAGAATTCTGAATAGTCTATTCAAGTCTGATTTCGACCCACCCCAGATCATAAAGATATCATCTATGAACCGTGTGTAGAAAACAATATGTTTTGTCAAGAATTCATTTGCATCTGTCCATACCAGTTGTTCCTCCCACCATCCCATCATCATACAGGCGTAACTCGGCGCGAAGCAGCTTCCCATGGCAGTGCCGACCTCTTGTTTAAACCATTTATCTTCAAAGAGAAAGTAATTATTACCAAGGCAAAATGTTAACATGTCTAGCAGCATTTGAGTTTGATCATATAGAAAGACAGATCTATCCCTAAAAAAGTGTTTACAGGCATGTACCCCATCCGAGTGTCTTATGCACGTATACATGGATACTACATCTATTGTAACCAGCCAATAGTTCTCATGCCATGCGATTCCCTCAATTTTGTTAATAAAATCTGTGCTGTCTCTACAATACGATGGAAGATTGAGGACATATGGGAAAAGAAAAGTGTCTAAGAAAATGGATGTGTTCTCAAGGAGACTACCGTTAGCTGACACTATTGGTCTGCCCGGGGATTGATGTTATCTTTATGGACCTTTGGCAGCATGTAAAAACATGGTGCCACTGGGTGTTTAGTATAGAAGAATCTATATTCTGCTTCCCCTAGTAGTTCCTTGTTCTTCCAGTGTCCTAATTTGTCGTAATAGGTGTTTATTGCCAAGGTATAGTCATCCTTGTTCGATCTTATATAGTTCCCAGAAAGAGTCAATTGTCTGTTAGCCTCTTGTTTGTATAAGTTGATGTCCCAAAGGACCACATTACCGCCCTTATCCGAAGGTTTGATTACAAACCTGGGATCATTGTTCAGTGTGTTAAGTGCCAGTCTTTGTTCTGGGGTCAGGTTGTGTGCATGTTTATTCTTGCTTTTATCCCAAATATGCATGAGGTCTTTAACTACAACCTCGTGAAACGTGTCCAAGTCATCATGTGGTGTGTTGGGATTAAAAGTGGATTTCGGCCTGAATTTAGTCGGTGCGGTGCCTCCTATTTCCAGACCCATTCGTTCCAACAAGTCTCGCTCACTCGACCATTCGGTCAGCTCACCAGCCAACTCAGCCACACACGCAAGATCTTCAATATCCTCCAGACATAGGACCGTGGACGCTTGCGTTTCCCCGCTCCCACCTCCTTTGTCATATTCAGTGGCACGTTTCTTTTTAAGCAAAAACATTTTCATCAATTTCAATTTACGAACATATAGGAACACATCAATTCTCGTCCTACTATAGTCAAAGTTCGCCATTGGGCAAAATATGAGACCCAGTTCAAGCAGAGATTCATCTGCCAAAGTTAATTCGTGTGGGGACAAGTTCACTACTGTCAGATTTTGCTCACCCATCATTTCTGTCTCGATTGCCGTGTTGTCCTCCCATGCGGCATTGTCTCCTTTGTGTTTTCTTCCTCCCCTCCTTGTTTTCTTCCTCTTGTGCTTGCGCCTCTTCCTCTTCTGCGCCCTGTTTCCGGGGTCTCGCTCTTAATGTTATGTTCGTCTGTAAAAACGATACTCTTCAAGAGGCCTGAAGGTTGGGGTATCTCTCCTCATGATATCCGGTTGGTCCTCCAAGTCAGAATAGTTCTCCGAGCCAGATTCAGAGGTTGCCACCTCCTGTTGTCTAAGTACTCCCATCTGCTTGAATTGCTTAATGGCTCCATCATATCTCTTTCCAAAGGTCAAAATCCTACCGCTGGCGTAGTCCTACTTATCCCTTAAAAATTTTCGCTTCTTCTTTTGCTTTATTTCTTCCTCGTATTTGTCGAGTCTGTTCTCCATTTGCTCAAGTGCTATTCTGATTTCGTCTTGTGCAGCATGTTTATCAAGTTCCTCCTTGAGTTTGTCAATTTCTTTGATTGTTTGTTCAAGTTCTATTGCCGCATACTTAGATAGGAGTCCCAGCATGTTTTTGCAGGTTCCTGCCATTAGGTTTGACCAGTCTTCCAGTAGTTTCGGGTGGGGTTCTGGTAGGTTGGTGTAATTAGGATCCGCAGTCCTCTTGGCACTCTGCCCACCTCAATGTAGTTATTTAGGGAAGAAACCTCCCACCATCTGTTTATTTCCTTTTTCAGTAGTTTCTCATAGTGGAATAGCAACTGTTTCAGGCTTCTGCTTGTTTGGCCTGGTGCGGTACCCGATTCCAGCTCATGTTCAATTTCTTCCCCTCCGTTTCACAGAATAACGTGCGTGCAGCATCTGCTCTTCCTGCCCGTTTGTTTTTTGTGACTGTTTCCGCTGCCGCAGCACCAGCCTGCTTCCCCTTGCTCATTGCGTTGTATGTATTTTCCTCGTTACACGTTTATAACCCTGCCAGCGCTTCTCAGGAAATCGAGTGCGCGGTACCCCTGCCAGGACTAATATTGAATGTAACTTCCTCGGGGCTGCTGCCTGTCTAATGCCGGTTCGTAGTAAGACACAGTTACGCGCCCCCTCCGGTGCACGCCCACCAGTCCCACACTTACCGGCACAATTCCTGCAGTCTGTAGCCTCCTCTTCAGTACACGTCTTATGTCCGTCCGGCGGCGGGAGCTGGTTTACAAAGTTTTGTGGAAAGAAGGTTACTTGACACGTACCAGCTCCACTCCTCTCGGGGTCGGTGAGAGTTCCGGGTGTCGGGACCCGGCTTAGAAATGTTCAGAAATCCCGTGAGCACGTTTGCACACAACGAAAGTGACTCGCACACCAGGGTTCGTGTTAGCAAAATCAGTTGTTATTGGCGACGCGTTTCGACCAAACGGTCTTTTTCACAAGCCAGTTTTGCATTTTACAGATCCACCATTTTATCGTGTATTTACAAGTAATAGAATAAGGACCAAAGTGCCTCAGTTCATGCATGGAGCTAGAAGACAGACTTTTACACGTTATACATATAAACCCAAACTATATTCAAAATTCATAGATTACTTGCGCAAATATATACATTTCATGTTATAAATTGAATTAATTATAAAATTGATCATTATATAATTTATATACATTTTTGGACATAATACGTTACTTCACAAGAGTGCAGATAGGAACAGAATGTTAATAAAATCCCTGTGAGTACATTCAGTTGCAAGCTCCTGTCGTAAATACAATCATGGCCATGTGGCCCATTATATGGTTATGGTATTTTGATCTATATCTTGGTCCTTTAATATTCAGTGACATTGGGCAAGCCTATTAATGTTATCATAGGATGTCCTGTGTGTATCCCAAAAGAACTACCCTACATTTAAGAACTCAAAAAGTGAGGGGGTTTATATACACGGGTGCCTCACTACAAAGACAGTGATTGGTGGGTAAGTGGTGCTAAAAAATATAAATAAAACACAACAGGTGAGAGCAAGGGGTAAGCAGATTCAGCTAGTGCTAAACAGATTAGCCACATATTATTTTTACAATTTGTCCCTTCCCTCATGGGTTTATCATTGATTCGATTAGCTATAGTTGGCATATTGAGAACAAAAATCCTGCTACCTGGTTAAATCAAATGATTAAATGATATATAAAGGATAAATCAGATTGGTGAGATAAGTGTTGCATCACACACGTAAGGGGGAGGTTTAACGCAGGCTACGCTTCATGTGAAGTTTCCAACCTGCTGATGCTGTGTCAAGGCAGAGAACCCTCCACCAGGCCACAGCATATACAGAGAAATCGGGGATCACATTAAAAGCATATAAAGTCAATAAATCAGTGGGGGTACTCATTAGATATGAACGAACAACTCTTCATCTTCGTTCAGCCCAAAAGGGCTCTTGCTTTCGAGGAGGATAATATACTGCGATTCCAAGATTCTCAGTTGTTTTTCACGGTCTCCCCCTCTGGGGCTCGCCAGTACCCTGTCAATACCAAAGAACGAAAAACTGTTAACATCTTTGTTATGGTGTTTCAGCCAGTGTCGTGCAGTAGAATAACTTAGATCCACATTCTTGATCGCTCTAATACACGGGTACTCATAGTACGGCCCGCGGGCTGCCAGCGGCCCGACAAGCCTTCCTTGGCGGTCCGCGGACCTTGCAGATATCCTACCTGTGTGTTTTTTTTTTTTTTTTTTTAAGTGTCAGCAAACACCGCCGGTTGCAGCAGCGCTCTATGGGGGCCGGGCGATTCTTTAACAGACCATTCACTTGTTAATGAGGCTTTGTTGTATTTCACCTCTTCTTAGCGCCCCTGCATCTCCACTCTGAGTGGAGATGCAGGGGCACTAAGAAGAGGTGAAATACAACAAAGCCTCATTAACAAGTGAATGGTCCTTTAAAGACCTGTGAAGTACTCGGATGCAGCTGTGTGTGTGCCCGGGAAGCTGTCTCAGCCCGGGCTGACACACACGTGGGGTGAGGTGACAGAGGGTGACAGAGAGAGGGAGACAGACAGAGGGAGGGAGACAGAGAGAGGGAGACAGAAAGAGAGGGAAACAGAGGGAGGGCGACAGAGGGAGGCAGAGAGAGACAGAGAGGGAGGGAGACAGAGAGGGAGGGAGACAGAGAGGGAGGGAGACAGAGAGGGAGGGAGACAGAGGGAGGGAGGGAGACAGACAGAGGGAGACAGAGGGAGAGAGTGAGAGAGGGAGACAGAGGGAGGGAGACAGACAGAGGGAGACAGACAGAGAGGGAGGGAGACAGAGCGAGAGGGAGACAGAGGGAGGGAGACAGAGAGAGGGAGACAGATAGAGGGAGACAGACAGAGGGAGACAGAGGGAGAGAGAGAGAGAGGGAGACAGAGGGAGGGAGACAGAGAGGGAAACAGAGGGAGACAGAGGGAGACAGAGGGAGACAGAGGGAGACAGAGGGAGACAGAGGGAGACAGACAGAGGGAGGGAGACAGACAGAGGGAGACAGATAGAAGGAGATAGAGGGAGACAGAGAGAGAGGGAGGGAGACAGAGAGAGGGAGACAGACAGAGGGAGACAGAGGGAGGGAGACAGAGGGAGGGAGGGACACAGAGAGAGGGAGACAGAGAGAGGGAGACAGAGAGAGAGACAGAGCAAGAGGGAGACAGAGAGAGAGAGACAGAGCGAGAGGGAGACAGAGAGAGAGGGAGACAGAGGGAGGGAGGAGGGCGACAGAGGGAGACAGACAGAGGGAGGAGGGCGACAGACAGAGGGAGACAGACAGAGGGAGGAGGGCGACAGACAGAGGGAGACAGACAGAGGGAGGAGGGCGACAGACAGAGGGAGGGAGACAGATCGAGGGAGGAGGGCAACAGACAGAGGATGACAGACAGAGGGAGGAGGGCGACAGACAGAGGGAGGGAGAGGGAGACAGACAGAGGGAGACAGACGGAGGGAGACAGATGGAGACAGAGAGGGAGACAGAGAGAGGGAGACAGAGGGAGACAGACAGAGGGAGACAGACGGAGGGAGACAGACGGAGGGAGACAGACGGAGGGAGACAGACGGGGGGAGCGAGAGGGGGAGACAGAGGGAGAGAGAGGGAGAGAGAGAGGGGAGAGGGAGGGAGACAGCGAGAGAGAGAGGGAGGGAGAGATAGAGAGAGGGAGGGAGAGAGAGGGAGGGAGACAGAGCGAGAGAGAGAGAGATAGATAGAGAGAGATGTGTGTATGCCGGGTCTGGTGGCTCAGTGGACGAAGGTGTCCGCTGCAGGGGCCTGTGTTCAACCTCATGGTCATAGGTTTTTTTTTTGCTCTAGCTTCCGCCCCCCTCCCCCACTGACCCCGCCCCCACCGGTGCGGCCCTCGGCCACAAACCACACTGTAAATTTGGCCCCCGAGAGAAAGTTTGTGAGTACCCATGCTCTAATATGTTCAAGGATACGCTTTTTCATAGGGAAGATCGTGCTTCCTATGTACATCTTTGCACACGGACACAGTATTGCATACACACAGAAATCTGTATTACAATTCATAAATTTCTTTATGGTTCCTGTTTTACCCGTTGGTAGTGGATATATCTTCCTGTTCTTGCTTGTGCCACAGGCTTTGCACTTACCACACTTAAAAAAGCCTTTCTGTTTTTGTATCCAAGTTTGCTGTTTTGTTGCCCCCATGTAACTCTTGACAAGCATGTCCTTAAGAGAGCGTGCTTTTCTGTATGTAACCTGCGGTTGTGTGCTCACCAGTAATCCTATGACTGGGTCATTCTTGACTATGCGCCAGTGTTTTTTAAGAGTTTCTCGTACTGTCCTGGCCTCAACATTAAATGTTGTAATCATTCTGATGTTGTTGTTATTTTCCTTTTCTCTGGTCTTTTTATCAATAATGCTGCCCTATCCTTGGCTGCTGCTTTCTCTTTGCGATCAATAGAACCTTCTCAGGATACCCTCTTGCCCTGAATCTTTTCATCATGAGGTTCTGTTCTTTCTCGAAGGCTAGCTGGGAGTTACAGTTATGCTTGGCCCTTAATAGCTCCCCATAAGGAATGCTCCACTTTAAGTTGGGAGGATGGTGGCTCTTGGCGTGTAGCACGCTGTTTCCTGCAGTTGGCTTCCTATATAGGTCAGTTGCTATGGTACCCTCACTGATCTTTACATGTACATCCAAAAAATCCATCTCACTCTGATCACACCTGTGTGTGAAACGGAGGTTGACCTCATTGTTATCTAGAATTCAGAATAGTCTATTCAAGTCTGATTTCGACCCACCCCAGATCATAAAGATATCATCTATGACAGTGTGTAGAAAACAATATGTTTTGTCAAGAATTCATTTGCATCTGTCCATACCAGTTGTTCCTCCCACCATCCCATCATCATACAGGCGTAACTCGGCGCGAAGCAGCTTCCCATGGCAGTGCCGACCTCTTGTTTAAACCATTTATCTTCAAAGAGAAAGTAATTATTACCAAGGCAAAATGTTAACATGTCTAGCAGCATTTGAGTTTGATCATATAGAAAGACAGATCTAGCCCTAAAAAAGTGTTTACAGGCATGTACCCCATCTGAGTGTCTTATGCACGTATACATGGATACCACATCAATTGTAACCAGCCAATAGTTCTCATGCCATGCGATTCCCTCAATTTTGTTAATAAAATCTGTGCTGTCTCTACAATACGATGGAAGATTGAGGACATATGGGAAAAGAAAAGTGTCTAAGAAAATGGATGTGTTCTCAAGGAGACTACCGTTAGCTGACACTATTGGTCTGCCCGGGGGATTGATGTTATCTTTATGGACCTTTGGCAGCATGTAAAAACATGGTGCCACTGGGTGTTTAGTATAGAAGAATCTATATTCTGCTTCCCCTAGTAGTTCCTTGTTCTTCCAGTGTCCTAATTTGTCGTAATAGGTGTTTATTGCCAAGGTATAGTCATCCTTGTTCGATCTTATATAGTTCCCAGAAAGAGTCAATTGTCTGTTAGCCTCTTGTTTGTATAAGTTGATGTCCCAAAGGACCACATTACCGCCTCTTATCCGAAGGTTTGATTACAAACCTGGGATCATTGTTCAGTGTATTAAGTGCCAGTCTTTGTTCTGGGGTCAGGTTGTGTGCATGTTTATTCTTGCTTTTATCCCAAATATGCATGAGGTCTTTAACTACAACCTCGTGAAACGTGTCCAAGTCATCATGTGGTGTGTTGGGATTAAAAGTGGTTTTCGGCCTGAATTTAGTCGGTGCGGTACCTCCTATTTCCAGACCCATTCGTTCCAACAAGTCTCGTTCACTCGACCATTCGGTCAGCTCACCAGCCAACTCAGCCACACACGCAAGATCTTCAATATCCTCCAGACATAGGACCGTGGACGCTTGCGTTTCCCGCTCCCACCTCCTTTGTCATATTCAGTGGCACGTTTCTTTTAAGCAAAAACATTTTCATCAATTTCAATTTACGAACATATAGGAACACATCAATTCTCGTCCTACTATAGTCAAAGTTCGCCATTGGGCAAAATATGAGACCCAGTTCAAGCAGAGATTCCTCTGCCAAAGTTAATTCGTGTGGGGACAAGTTCACTACTGTCAGATTTTGCTCACCCATCATTTCTGTCTCGATTGCCGTGTTGTCCTCCCATGCGGCATTGTCTCCTTTGTGTTTTCTTCCTCCCCTCCTTGTTTTCTTCCTCTTGTGCTTGCGCCTCTTCCTCTTCCTCTTCTGCGCCCTGTTTCCGGGGTCTCGCTCTTAATGTTATGTTCGTCTGTAAAAAACAATACTCTTCAAGAGGCCTGAAGGTTGGGGTATCTCTCCTCATGATATCCGGTTGGTCCTCCAAGTCAGAATAGTTCTCCGAGCCAGATTCAGAGGTTGCCACCTCCTGTTGTCTAAGTACTCCCATCTGCTTGAATTGCTTAATGGCTCCATCATATCTCTTTCCAAAGGTCAAAATCCTACCGCTGGCGTAGTCCTACTTATCCCTTAAAAATTTTCGCTTCTTCTTTTGCTTTATTTCTTCCTCGTATTTGTCGAGTCTGTTCTCCATTTGCTCAAGTGCTATTCTGATTTCGTCTTGTGCAGCATGTTTATCAAGTTCCTCCTTGAGTTTGTCAATTTCTTTGATTGTTTGTTCAAGTTCTATTGCCGCATACTTAGATAGGAGTCCCAGCATGTTTTTGCAGGTTCCTGCCATTAGGTTTGACCAGTCTTCCAGTAGTTTCGGGTGGGGGTTCTGGTAGGTTGGTGTAATTAGGATCCGCAGTCCTCTTGGCACTCTGCCCACCTCAATGTAGTTATTTAGGGAAGAAACCTCCCACCATCTGTTTATTTCCTTTTTCAGTAGTTTCTCATAGTGGAATAGCAACTGTTTCAGGCTTCTGCTTGTTTGGCCTGGTGCGGTACCCGATTCCAGCTCATGTTCAATTTCTTCCCCTCCGTTTCACAGAATAACGTGCGTGCAGCATCTGCTCTTCCTGCCCGTTTGTTTTTTGTGACTGTTTCCGCTGCCGCAGCACCAGCCTGCTTCCCCTTGCTCATTGCGTTGTATGTATTTTCCTCGTTACACGTTTATAACCCTGCCAGCGCTTCTCAGGAAATCGAGTGCGCGGTACCCCTGCCAGGACTAATATTGAATGTAACTTCCTCGGGGCTGCTGCCTGTCTAATGCCGGTTCGTAGTAAGACACAGTTACGCGCCCCTCCGGTGCACGCCCACCAGTCCCACACTTACCGGCACAATTCCTGCAGTCTGTAGCCTCCTCTTCAGTACACGTCTTATGTCCGTCCGGCGGCGGGAGCTGGTTTACAAAGTTTTGTGGAAAGAAGGTTACTTGACACGTACCAGCTCCACTCCTCTCGGGTCGGTGCGAGTTCCGGGTGTCGGGACCCGGCTTAGAAATGTTCAGAAATCCCGTGAGCACGTTTGCACACAACGAAAGTGACTCGCACACCAGGGTTCGTGTTAGCAAAATCAGTTGTTATTGGCGACGCGTTTCGACCAAACGGTCTTTTTCACAAGCCAGTTTTGCATTTTACAGATCCACCATTTTATCGTGTATTTACAAGTAATAGAATAAGGACCAAAGTGCCTCAGTTCATGCATGGAGCTAGAAGACAGACTTTTACACGTTATACATATAAACCCAAACTATATTCAAAATTCATAGATTACTTGCGCAAATATATACATTTCATGATATAAATTGAATTAATTATAAAATTGATCATTATATAATTTATATACATTTTTGGACATAATACGTTACTTCACAAGAGTGCAGATAGGAACAGAATGTTAATAAAATCCCTGTGAGTACATTCAGTTGCAAGCTCCTGTCGTAAATACAATCATGGCCATGTGGCCCATTATATGGTTATGGTATTTTGATCTATATCTTGGTCCTTTAATATTCAGTGACATTGGGCAAGCCTATTAATGTTATCATAGGATGTCCTGTGTGTATCCCAAAAGAACTACCCTACATTTAAGAACTCAAAAAGTGAGGGGGTTTATATACACGGGTGCCTCACTACAAAGACAGTGATTGGTGGGTAAGTGGTGCTAAAAAATATAAATAAAACACAACAGGTGAGAGCAAGGGGTAAGCAGATTCAGCTAGTGCTAAACAGATTAGCCACATATTATTTTTACAATTTGTCCCTTCCCTCATGGGTTTATCATTGATTCGATTAGCTATAGTTGGCATATTGAGAACAAAAATCCTGCTACCTGGTTAAATCAAATGATTAAATGATATATAAAGGATAAATCAGATTGGTGAGATAAGTGTTGCATCACACACGTAAGGGGGAGGTTTAACGCAGGCTACGCTTCATGTGAAGTTTCCAACCTGCTGATGCTGTGTCAAGGCAGAGAACCCTCCACCAGGCCACAGCATATACAGAGAAATCGGGGATCACATTAAAAGCATATAAAGTCAATAAATCAGTGGGGGTACTCATCAGATATGAACGAACAACTCTTCATCTTCGTTCAGCCCAAAAGGGCTCTTGCTTTCGAGGAGGATAATATACTGCGATTCCAAGATTCTCAGTTGTTTTTCACGGTCTCCCCCTCTGGGGCTCGCCAGTACCCTGTCAATACCAAAGAACGAAAAACTGTTAACATCTTTGTTATGGTGTTTCAGCCAGTGTCGTGCAGTAGAATAACTTAGATCCACATTCTTGATCGCTCTAATACACGGGTACTCATAGTACGGCCCGCGGGCTGCCAGCGGCCCGACAAGCCTTCCTTGGCGGCCCGCGGACCTTGCAGATATCCTACCTGTGTGTTTTTTTTTTTTAAGTGTCAGCAAACACCGCCGGTTGCAGCAGCGCTCTATGGGGGCCGGGCGATTCTTTAACAGACCATTCACTTGTTAATGAGGCTTTGTTGTATTTCACCTCTTCTTAGCGCCCCTGCATCTCCACTCTGAGTGGAGATGCAGGGGCGCTAAGAAGAGGTGAAATACAACAAAGCCTCATTAACAAGTGAATGGTCTTTAAAGACCTGTGAAGTACTCGGATGCAGCTGTGTGTGTGCCCGGGAAGCTGTCTCAGCCCGGGCTGACACACACGTGGGGTGAGGTGACAGAGGGTGACAGAGAGAGGGAGACAGACAGAGGGAGGGAGACAGAGAGAGGGAGACAGAGGGAGACAGAAAGAGAGGGAAACAGAGGGAGGGAGACAGAGGGAGGCAGAGAGAGACAGAGCGGGAGGGAGACAGAGAGGGAGGGAGACAGAGAGGGAGGGAGACAGAGAGGGAGGGAGACAGAGGGAGGGAGGGAGACAGACAGAGGGAGACAGAGGGAGAGAGTGAGAGAGGGAGACAGAGGGAGGGAGACAGACAGAGGGAGACAGACAGAGAGGGAGGGAGACAGAGAGAGAGGGAGACAGAGGGAGGGAGACAGAGGGAGGGAGACAGATAGAGGGAGACAGACAGAGGGAGACAGAGGGAGAGAGAGAGAGAGGGAGACAGAGGGAGGGAGACAGAGAGGGAAACAGAGGGAGACAGAGGGAGACAGAGGGAGACAGACAGAGGGAGGGAGACAGACATAGGGAGACAGAGAGAAGGAGATAGAGGGAGACAGAGAGAGAGGGAGGGAGACAGAGAGAGGGAGACAGACAGAGGGAGACAGAGGGAGGGAGACAGAGGGAGGGAGACAGAGGGAGGGAGGGACACAGAGAGAGGGAGACAGAGAGAGGGAGACAGAGAGAGAGACAGAGCGAGAGGGAGACAGAGAGAGAGAGACAGAGCGAGAGGGAGACAGAGAGAGAGGGAGACAGAGGGAGGGAGGAGGGTGACAGAGGGAGACAGACAGAGGGAGGAGGGCGACAGACAGAGGGAGACAGACAGAGGGAGGAGGGCGACAGACAGAGGGAGACAGACAGAGGGAGGAGGGCGACAGACAGAGGGAGGGAGACAGATCGAGGGAGGAGGGCAACAGACAGAGGATGACAGACAGAGGGAGGAGGGCGACAGACAGAGGGAGGGAGAGGGAGACAGACAGAGGGAGACAGACGGAGGGAGACAGATGGAGACAGAGAGGGAGACAGAGAGAGGGAGACAGAGGGAGACAGACAGAGGGAGACAGACAGAGGGAGGAGGGCGACAGACAGAGGATGACAGACAGAGGGAGGAGGGCGACAGACAGAGGGAGGGAGAGGGAGACAGACAGAGGGAGACAGACGGAGGGAGACAGATGGAGACAGAGAGGGAGACAGAGAGAGGGAGACAGAGGGAGACAGACAGAGGGAGACAGACGGAGGGAGACAGACGGAGGGAGACAGACGGAGGGAGACAGACGGGGGGAGCGAGAGGGGGAGACAGAGGGAGAGAGAGGGAGAGAGAGAGGGGGAGAGGGAGGGAGACAGCGAGAGAGAGAGGGAGGGAGAGATAGAGAGAGGGAGGGAGAGAGAGGGAGGGAGACAGAGCGAGAGAGAGAGAGATAGATAGAGAGAGATGTGTGTATGCCGGGTCTGGTGGCTCAGTGGACGAAGGTGTCCGCTGCAGGGGCCTGTGTTCAACCTCATGGTCATAGGTTTTTTTTTGCTCTAGCTTCCGCCCCCTCCCCACTGACCCCGCCCCCACCGGTGCGGCCCTCGGCCACAAACCACACTGTAAATTTGGCCCCGAGAGAAAGTTTGTGAGTACCCATGCTCTAATATGTTCAAGGATACGCTTTTTCATAGGGAAGATCGTGCTTCCTATGTACATCTTTGCACACGGACACAGTATTGCATACACACAGAAATCTGTATTACAATTCATAAATTTCTTTATGGTTCCTGTTTTACCCGTTGGTAGTGGATATATCTTCCTGTTCTTGCTTGTGCCACAGGCTTTGCACTTACCACACTTAAAAAAGCCTTTCTGTTTTTGTATCCAAGTTTGCTGTTTTGTTGCCCCCATGTAACTCTTGACAAGCATGTCCTTAAGAGAGCGTGCTTTTCTGTATGTAACCTGCGGTTGTGTGCTCACCAGTAATCCTATGACTGGGTCATTCTTGACTATGCGCCAGTGTTTTTTAAGAGTTTCTCGTACTGTCCTGGCCTCAACATTAAATGTTGTAATCATTCTGATGTTGTTGTTATTTTCCTTTTTCTCTGGTCTTTTTATCAATAATGCTGCCCTATCCTTGGCTGCTGCTTTCTCTTTTGCGATCAATAGAACCTTCTCAGGATACCCTCTTGCCCTGAATCTTTTCATCATGAGGTTCTGTTCTTTCTCGAAGGCTAGCTGGGAGTTACAGTTATGCTTGGCCCTTAATAGCTCCCCATAAGGAATGCTCCACTTTAAGTTGGGAGGATGGTGGCTCTTGGCGTGTAGCACGCTGTTTCCTGCAGTTGGCTTCCTATATAGGTCAGTTGCTATGGTACCCTCACTGATCTTTACATGTACATCCAAAAAATCCATCTCACTCTGATCACACCTGTGTGTGAAACGGAGGTTGACCTCATTGTTATCTAGAATTCAGAATAGTCTATTCAAGTCTGATTTCGACCCACCCCAGATCATAAAGATATCATCTATGACAGTGTGTAGAAAACAATATGTTTTGTCAAGAATTCATTTGCATCTGTCCATACCAGTTGTTCCTCCCACCATCCCATCATCATACAGGCGTAACTCGGCGCGAAGCAGCTTCCCATGGCAGTGCCGACCTCTTGTTTAAACCATTTATCTTCAAAGAGAAAGTAATTATTACCAAGGCAAAATGTTAACATGTCTAGCAGCATTTGAGTTTGATCATATAGAAAGACAGATCTAGCCCTAAAAAGTGTTTACAGGCATGTACCCCATCTGAGTGTCTTATGCACGTATACATGGATACCACATCAATTGTAACCAGCCAATAGTTCTCATGCCATGCGATTCCCTCAATTTTGTTAATAAAATCTGTGCTGTCTCTACAATACGATGGAAGATTGAGGACATATGGGAAAAGAAAAGTGTCTAAGAAAATGGATGTGTTCTCAAGGAGACTACCGTTAGCTGACACTATTGGTCTGCCCGGGGATTGATGTTATCTTTATGGACCTTTGGCAGCATGTAAAAACATGGTGCCACTGGGTGTTTAGTATAGAAGAATCTATATTCTGCTTCCCCTAGTAGTTCCTTGTTCTTCCAGTGTCCTAATTTGTCGTAATAGGTGTTTATTGCCAAGGTATAGTCATCCTTGTTCGATCTTATATAGTTCCCAGAAAGAGTCAATTGTCTGTTAGCCTCTTGTTTGTATAAGTTGATGTCCCAAAGGACCACATTACCGCCTCTTATCCGAAGGTTTGATTACAAACCTGGGATCATTGTTCAGTGTATTAAGTGCCAGTCTTTGTTCTGGGGTCAGGTTGTGTGCATGTTTATTCTTGCTTTTATCCCAAATATGCATGAGGTCTTTAACTACAACCTCGTGAAACGTGTCCAAGTCATCATGTGGTGTGTTGGGATTAAAAGTGGTTTTCGGCCTGAATTTAGTCGGTGCGGTACCTCCTATTTCCAGACCCATTCGTTCCAACAAGTCTCGTTCACTCGACCATTCGGTCAGCTCACCAGCCAACTCAGCCACACACGCAAGATCTTCAATATCCTCCAGACATAGGACCGTGGACGCTTGCGTTTCCCCGCTCCCACCTCCTTTGTCATATTCAGTGGCACGTTTCTTTTTAAGCAAAAACATTTTCATCAATTTCAATTTACGAACATATAGGAACACATCAATTCTCGTCCTACTATAGTCAAAGTTCGCCATTGGGCAAAATATGAGACCCAGTTCAAGCAGAGATTCCTCTGCCAAAGTTAATTCGTGTGGGGACAAGTTCACTACTGTCAGATTTTGCTCACCCATCATTTCTGTCTCGATTGCCGTGTTGTCCTCCCATGCGGCATTGTCTCCTTTGTGTTTTCTTCCTCCCCTCCTTGTTTTCTTCCTCTTGTGCTTGCGCCTCTTCCTCTTCCTCTTCTGCGCCCTGTTTCCGGGGTCTCGCTCTTAATGTTATGTTCGTCTGTAAAAAACGATACTCTTCAAGAGGCCTGAAGGTTGGGGTATCTCTCCTCATGATATCCGGTTGGTCCTCCAAGTCAGAATAGTTCTCCGAGCCAGATTCAGAGGTTGCCACCTCCTGTTGTCTAAGTACTCCCATCTGCTTGAATTGCTTAATGGCTCCATCATATCTCTTTCCAAAGGTCAAAATCCTACCGCTGGCGTAGTCCTACTTATCCCTTAAAATTTTTCGCTTCTTCTTTTGCTTTATTTCTTCCTCGTATTTGTCGAGTCTGTTCTCCATTTGCTCAAGTGCTATTCTGATTTCGTCTTGTGCAGCATGTTTATCAAGTTCCTCCTTGAGTTTGTCAATTTCTTTGATTGTTTGTTCAAGTTCTATTGCCGCATACTTAGATAGGAGTCCCAGCATGTTTTTGCAGGTTCCTGCCATTAGGTTTGACCAGTCTTCCAGTAGTTTCGGGTGGGGGTTCTGGTAGGTTGGTGTAATTAGGATCCGCAGTCCTCTTGGCACTCTGCCCACCTCAATGTAGTTATTTAGGGAAGAAACCTCCCACCATCTGTTTATTTCCTTTTTCAGTAGTTTCTCATAGTGGAATAGCAACTGTTTCAGGCTTCTGCTTGTTTGGCCTGGTGCGGTACCCGATTCCAGCTCATGTTCAATTTCTTCCCCCTCCGTTTCACAGAATAACGTGCGTGCAGCATCTGCTCTTCCTGCCCGTTTGTTTTTTGTGACTGTTTCCGCTGCCGCACCACCAGCCTGCTTCCCCTTGCTCATTGCGTTGTATGTATTTTCCTCGTTACACGTTTATAACCCTGCCAGCGCTTCTCAGGAAATCGAGTGCGCGGTACCCCTGCCAGGACTAATATTGAATGTAACTTCCTCGGGGCTGCTGCCTGTCTAATGCCGGTTCGTAGTAAGACACAGTTACGCGCCCCTCCGGTGCACGCCCACCAGTCCCACACTTACCGGCACAATTCCTGCAGTCTGTAGCCTCCTCTTCAGTACACGTCTTATGTCCGTCCGGCGGCGGGAGCTGGTTTACAAAGTTTTGTGGAAAGAAGGTTACTTGACACGTACCAGCTCCACTCCTCTCGGGTCGGTGAGAGTTCCGGGTGTCGGGACCCGGCTTAGAAATGTTCAGAAATCCCGTGAGCACGTTTGCACACAACGAAAGTGACTCGCACACCAGGGTTCGTGTTAGCAAAATCAGTTGTTATTGGCGACGCGTTTCGACCAAACGGTCTTTTTCACAAGCCAGTTTTGCATTTTACAGATCCACCATTTTATCGTGTATTTACAAGTAATAGAATAAGGACCAAAGTGCCTCAGTTCATGCATGGAGCTAGAAGACAGACTTTTACACGTTATACATATAAACCCAAACTATATTCAAAATTCATAGATTACTTGCGCAAATATATACATTTCATGATATAAATTGAATTAATTATAAAATTGATCATTATATAATTTATATACATTTTTGGACATAATACGTTACTTCACAAGAGTGCAGATAGGAACAGAATGTTAATAAAATCCCTGTGAGTACATTCAGTTGCAAGCTCCTGTCGTAAATACAATCATGGCCATGTGGCCCATTATATGGTTATGGTAATTTGATCTATATCTTGGTCCTTTAATATTCAGTGACATTGGGCAAGCCTATTAATGTTATCATAGGATGTCCTGTGTGTATCCCAAAAGAACTACCCTACATTTAAGAACTCAAAAAGTGAGGGGGTTTATATACACGGGTGCCTCACTACAAAGACAGTGATTGGTGGGTAAGTGGTGCTAAAAATATAAATAAAACACAACAGGTGAGAGCAAGGGGTAAGCAGATTCAGCTAGTGCTAAACAGATTAGCCACATATTATTTTTACAATTTGTCCCTTCCCTCATGGGTTTATCATTGATTCGATTAGCTATAGTTGGCATATTGAGAACAAAAATCCTGCTACCTGGTTAAATCAAATGATTAAATGATATATAAAGGATAAATCAGATTGGTGAGATAAGTGTTGCATCACACACGTAAGGGGAGGTTTAACGCAGGCTACGCTTCATGTGAAGTTTCCAACCTGCTGATGCTGTGTCAAGGCAGAGAACCCTCCACCAGGCCACAGCATATACAGAGAAATCGGGGATCACATTAAAAGCATATAAAGTCAATAAATCAGTGGGGGTACTCATCAGATATGAACGAACAACTCTTCATCTTCGTTCAGCCCAAAAGGGCTCTTGCTTTCGAGGAGGATAATATACTGCGATTCCAAGATTCTCAGTTGCTTTTCACGGTCTCCCCCTCTGGGGCTCGCCAGTACCCTGTCAATACCAAAGAACGAAAAACTGTTAACATCTTTGTTATGGTGTTTCAGCCAGTGTCGTGCAGTAGAATAACTTAGATCCACATTCTTGATCGCTCTAATACACGGGTACTCATAGTACGGCCCGCGGGATGCCAGCGGCCCGACAAGCCTTCCTTGGCGGCCCGCGGACCTTGCAGATATCCTACCTGTGTTTTTTTTTAAGTGTCAGCAAACACCGCCGGTTGCAGCAGCGCTCTATGGGGGCCGGGCGATTCTTTAACTTACCATTCACTTGTTAATGAGGCTTTGTTGTATTTCACCTCTTCTTAGCGCCCCTGCATCTCCACTCTGAGTGGAGATGCAGGGCGCTAAGAAGAGGTGAAATACAACAAAGCCTCATTAACAAGTGAATGGTCTTTAAAGACCTGTGAAGTACTCGGATGCAGCTGTGTGTGTGCCCGGGAAGCTGTCTCAGCCCGGGCTGACACACACGTGGGGTGAGGTGACAGAGAGAGGGAGACAGACAGAGGGAGGGAGACAGAGAGAGGGAGACAGAGGGAGGCAGAGAGAGACAGAGAGGGAGGGAGACAGAGAGGGAGGGAGACAGAGAGGGAGGGAGACAGAGGGAGACAGAGGGAGAGAGTGAGAGAGGGAGACAGAGGGAGGGAGACAGACAGAGGGAGACAGACAGAGAGGGAGGGAGACAGAGAGAGAGGGAGACAGAGGGAGGGAGACAGAGGGAGGGCGACAGATAGAGGGAGACAGACAGAGGGAGACAGAGGGAGAGAGAGAGAGAGGGAGACAGAGGGAGGGAGACAGAGAGGGAAACAGAGGGAGACAGAGGGAGACACAGAGAGAGGGAGGGAGACAGAGAGAGGGAGACAGACAGAGGGAGACAGAGGGAGGGAGACAGAGGGAGGGAGACAGAGGGAGGGACACAGAGAGAGGGAGACAGAGAGAGGGAGACAGAGAGGGAGACAGAGAGAGAGACAGAGCGAGAGGGAGACAGAGAGAGAGGGAGACAGAGGGAGGAGGGCGACAGAGGGAGACAGACAGAGGGAGGAGGGCGACAGACAGAGGGAGGAGGGCGACAGTCAGAGGGAGACAGACAGAGGGAGGAGGGCGACAGACAGAGGGAGACAGACAGAGGGAGGAGGGCGACAGACAGAGGGAGGGAGACAGATCGAGGGAGGAGGGAAACAGACGAGGATGACAGACAGAGGGAGGAGGGCGACAGACAGAGGGAGGGAGAGGGAGACAGACAGAGGGAGACAGACGGAGGGAGACAGATGGAGACAGAGAGGGAGACAGAGAGAGGGAGACAGAGGGAGACAGACAGAGGGAGACAGACGGAGGGAGACAGACGGAGGGAGACAGACGGAGGGAGACAGACGGGGGGAGCAAGAGGGGGAGACAGAGGGAGAGAGAGAGAGAGGGGGAGAGGGAGGGAGACAGCGAGAGAGAGAGGGAGGGAGAGATAGAGAGAGGGAGGGAGAGAGAGGGAGGGAGACAGAGCGAGAGAGAGAGAGATAGATAGAGAGAGATGTGTGTATGCCGGGTCTGGTGGCTCAGTGGACGAAGGTGTCCGCTGTAGGGGCCTGTGTTCAACCTCATGGTCATAGGTTTTTTTTTGCTCTCGCTCCGCCCCCCTCCCCACTGACCCCGCCCCCACCGGTGCGGCCCTCGGCCACAAACCACACTGTAAATTTGGCCCCGAGAGAAAGTTTGTGAGTACCCATGCTCTAATATGTTCAAGGATACGCTTTTTCATAGGGAAGATCGTGCTTCCTATGTACATCTTTGCACACGGACACAGTATTGCATACACACAGAAATCTGTATTACAATTCATAAATTTCTTTATGGTTCCTGTTTTACCCGTTGGTATTGGATATATCTTCCTGTTCTTGCTTGTGCCACAGGCTTTGCACTTACCACACTTAAAAAAGCCTTTCTGTTTTTGTATCCAAGTTTGCTGTTTTGTTGCCCCCATGTAACTCTTGACAAGCATGTCCTTAAGAGAGCGTGCTTTTCTGTATGTAACCTGCGGTTGTGTGCTCACCAGTAATCCTATGACTGGGTCATTCTTGACTATGTGCCAGTGTTTTTTAAGAGTTTCTCGTACTGTCCTGGCCTCAACATTAAATGTTGTAATCATTCTGATGTTGTTGTTATTTTCCTTTTTCTCTGGTCTTTTTATCAATAATGCTGCCCTATCCTTGGCTGCTGCTTTCTCTTTTGCGATCAATAGAACCTTCTCAGGATACCCTCTTGCCCTGAATCTTTTCATCATGAGGTTCTGTTCTTTCTCGAAGGCTAGCTGGGAGTTACAGTTATGCTTGGCCCTTAATAGCTCCCCATAAGGAATGCTCCACTTTAAGTTGGGAGGATGGTGGCTCAGGGCGTGTAGCACGCTGTTTCCTGCAGTTGGCTTCCTATATAGGTCAGTTGCTATGGTACCCTCACTGATCTTTACATGTACATCCAAAAAATCCATCTCACTCTGATCACACCTGTGTGTGAAACGGAGATTGACCTCATTGTTATCTAGAATTCTGAATAGTCTATTCAAGTCTGATTTCGACCCACCCCAGATCATAAAGATATCATCTATGAACCGTGTGTAGAAAACAATATGTTTTGTCAAGAATTCATTTGCATCTGTCCATACCAGTTGTTCCTCCCACCATCCCATCATCATACAGGCGTAACTCGGCGCGAAGCAGCTTCCCATGGCAGTGCCGACCTCTTGTTTAAACCATTTATCTTCAAAGAGAAAGTAATTATTACCAAGGCAAAATGTTAACATGTCTAGCATCATTTGAGTTTGATCATATAGAAAGACAGATCTATCCCTAAAAAAGTGTTTACAGACATGTACCCCATCCGAGTGTCTTATGCACGTATACATGGATACCACATCAATTGTAACCAGCCAATAGTTCTCATGCCATGCGATTCCCTCAATTTTGTTAATAAAATCTGTGCTGTCTCTACAATACGATGGAAGATTGAGGACATATGGGAAAAGAAAAGTGTCTAAGAAAATGGATGTGTTCTCAAGGAGACTACCGTTAGCTGACACTATTGGTCTGCCCGGGGATTGATGTTATCTTTATGGACCTTTGGCAGCATGTAAAAACATGGTGCCACTGGGTGTTTAGTATAGAAGAATCTATATTCTGCTTCCCCTAGTAGTTCCTTGTTCTTCCAGTGTCCTAATTTGTCGTAATAGGTGTTTATTGCCAAGGTATAGTCATCCTTGTTCGATCTTATATAGTTCCCAGAAAGAGTCAATTGTCTGTTAGCCTCTTGTTTGTATAAGTTGATGTCCCAAAGGACCACATTACCGCCTCTTATCCGAAGGTTTGATTACAAACCTGGGATCATTGTTCAGTGTATTAAGTGCCAGTCTTTGTTCTGGGGTCAGGTTGTGTGCATGTTTATTCTTGCTTTTATCCCAAATATGCATGAGGTCTTTAACTACAACCTCGTGAAACGTGTCCAAGTCATCATGTGGTTTGTTGGGATTAAAAGTGGATTTCGGCCTGAATTTAGTCGGTGCGGTGCCTCCTATTTCCAGACCCATTCGTTCCAACAAGTCTCGTTCACTCGACCATTCGGTCAGCTCACCAGCCAACTCAGCCACACACGCAAGATCTTCAATATCCTCCAGACATAGGACCGTGGACGCTATGCGTTTCCCCGCTCCCACCTCCTTTGTCATATTCAGTGGCACGTTTCTTTTAAGCAAAAACATTTTCTTCAATTTCAATTTACGAACATATAGGAACACATCAATTCTCGTCCTACTATAGTCAAAGTTCGCCATTGGGCAAAATATGAGACCCAGTTCAAGCAGAGATTCCTCTGCCAAAGTTAATTCGTGTGGGGACAAGTTCACTACTGTCAGATTTTGCTCACCCATCATTTCTGTCTAGATTGCCGTGTTGTCCTCCCATGCGGCATTGTCTCCTTTGTGTTTTCTTCCTCCCCTCCTTGTTTTCTTCCTCTTGTGCTTGCGCCTCTTCCTCTTCTGCGCCCTGTTTCCGGGGTCTCGCTCTTAATGTTATGTTCGTCTGTAAAAAACGATACTCTTCAAGAGGCCTGAAGGTTGGGGTATCTCTCCTCATGATATCCGGTTGGTCCTCCAAGTCAGAATAGTTCTCCGAGCCAGATTCAGAGGTTGCCACCTCCTGTTGTCTAAGTACTCCCATCTGCTTGAATTGCTTAATGGCTCCATCATATCTCTTTCCAAAGGTCAAAATCCTACCGCTGGCGTAGTCCTACTTATCCCTTAAAAATTTTCGCTTCTTCTTTTGCTTTGTTTCTTCCTCGTATTTGTCGAGTCTGTTCTCCATTTGCTCAAGTGCTATTCTGATTTCGTCTTGTGCAGCATGTTTATCAAGTTCCTCCTTGAGTTTGTCAATTTCTTTGATTGTTTGTTCAAGTTCTATTGCCGCATACTTAGATAGGAGTCCCAGCATGTTTTTGCAGGTTCCTGCCATTAAGTTTGACCAGTCTTCCAGTAGTTTCGGGTGGGGGTTCTGGTAGGTTGGTGTAATTAGGATCCGCAGTCCTCTTGGCACTCTGCCCACCTCAATGTAGTTATTTAGGGAAGAAACCTCCCACCATCTGTTTATTTCCTTTTTCAGTAGTTTCTCATAGTGGAATAGCAACTGTTTCAGGCTTCTGCTTGTTTGGCCTGGTGCGGTACCCGATTCCAGCTCATGTTCAATTTCTTCCCCTCCGTTTCACAGAATAACGTGCGTGCAGCATCTGCTCTTCCTGCCCGTTTGTTTTTGTGACTGTTTCCGCTGCCGCAGCACCAGCCTGCTTCCCCTTGTTCATTGCGTTGTATGTATTTTCCTCGTTACACGTTTATAACCCTGCCAGCGCTTCTCAGGAAATCGAGTGCGCGGTACCCCTGCCAGGACTAATATTGAATGTAACTTCCTCGGGGCTGCTGCCTGTCTAATGCCGGTTCGTAGTAAGACACAGTTTTGCGCCCCCTCCGGTGCACGCCCACCAGTCCCACACTTATCGGCACAATTCCTGCAGTCTGTAGCCTCCTCTTCAGTACACGTCTTATGTCCGTCCGGCGGCGGGAGCTGGTTTACAAAGTTTTGTGGAAAGAAGGTTACTTGACACGTACCAGCTCCACTCCTCTCGGGGTCGGTGCGAGTTCCGGGTGTCGGGACCCGGCTTAGAAATGTTCAGAAATCCCGTGAGCACGTTTGCACACAACGAAAGTGACTCGCACACCAGGGTTCGTGTTAGCAAAATCAGTTGTTATTGGCGACGCGTTTCGACCAAACGGTCTTTTTCACAAGCCAGTTTTGCATTTTACAGATCCACCATTTTATCGTGTATTTACAAGTAATAGAAAAAGGACCAAAGTGCCTCAGTTCATGCATGGAGCTAGAAGACAGACTTTTACACGTTATACATATAAACCCAAACTATATTCAAAATTCATAAATTACTTGCGCAAATATATACATTTCATGATATAAATTGAATTAATTATAAAATTGATCATTATATAATTTATATACATTTTTGGACATAATACGTTACTTCACAAGAGTGCAGATAGGAACAGAATGTTAATAAAATCCCTGTGAGTACCTTCAGTTGCAAGCTCCTGTCGTAAATACAATCATGGCCATGTGGCCCATTATATGGTTATGGTATTTTGATCTATATCTTGGTCCTTTAATATTCAGTGACATTGGGCAAGCCTATTAATGTTATCATAGGATGTCCTGTGTGTATCCCAAAAGAACTACCCTACATTTAAGAACTCAAAAAGTGAGGGGGTTATATACACGGGTGCCTCACTACAAAGACAGTGATTGGTGGGTAAGTGGTGCAAAAAAATATAAATAAAACACAACAGGTGAGAGCAAGAGGTAAGCAGATTCAGCTAGTGCTAAACAGATTAGCCACATATTATTTTTACAATTTTTCCCTTCCCTCATGGGTTTATCATTGATTCGATTAGCTATAGTTGGCATATTGAGAACAAAAATCCTGCTACCTGGTTAAATCAAATGATTAAATGATATATAAAGGATAAATCAGATTGGTGAGATAAGTGTTGCATCACACACGTAAGGGGGAGGTTTAACGCAGGCTACGCTTCATGTGAAGTTTCCAACCTGCTGATGCTGTGTCAAGGCAGAGAACCCTCCACCAGGCCACAGCATATACAGAGAAATCGGGGATCACTTCCTAGAAAGTTTTGAGGAAGTACTGCAGTACTCTGTAGACCTTTTTAAAAACATATAAGACAAATTAAAAACACTTTTCCCTAACTCTACATACTTTTGTAAAGTGCCTCATTTCTTTCTATACATTCTAAAAACACTTCTTAGCTAGATTTCCCTTAAAACCCAGAACACACACTAAGTGCTGGCTCCAAACAATATGGCTGACTTTTTATTTTGTAAGGGCTGTCATTAGCCAATAATATTGTGTTTTGTCATTGCCATGTAAAGCGGTACACCGCAAAATTACTGTGTTATTCTGCGGGTCAATATATCACTACGTTTTTCTCCCTTATTACTAAAAAAATACTAAATCAATTTTTATCAATTAACAAAAAGGACCCTTTCCACACCATAATCTACATTCCTGCCAAATTTCAGAAAATCTGTTCAGCCATTTTGCCACTACGTATGTTTAAAATGTCTTTGGATAATGCATTGGTGGAAAAATGTGTTTTGGGACGCCCCTCCTCCTTTTTTCTTTACACCCCCTTAACTAATCACCACGAAACTGCGCATCATCGGCCAATATAAGTTTTGTGGAGATTCGTCAGACAGTGTCAAACTTATTATCAATCAAACACCCGAGGAATTCCTATGTATCGGGATACTAATTATAACTAAGGCTCCCGGTCTTCCGTTTAAACGGATTTTTACATATAAATACAGACGGAAAAATATTTTTCCTTGGTCTGCATTTATATGTAAAAACGGAAAAATGCAAATAAATCGGTCTCGAAGACAAGTCTGTCCGAGCGCAGCCAGGGAGAGGGCTTATCGGATTTCAGCTGAGTCAATACAAAGGTCGATGTTAAGGGGCCATTAGGCCTCCTTTTGTTTATTTAAGTATCCTGGCTTGGAGCTATCCTGGCGGGAGCAGAGGTGCGGCGGGATGCACACCTAAAAGAAATGAAAGGAAAACAAATGCACAAAGCTAATCACTTCACAGATACTTGAGAGGCATGCTTTTGACTTTGTTCAGCCCCTAGATTCAAGAGATATGCATGCACACACATTAAACTTTAGTGTGAAATGATCTTTGGAGCCAGCTGCTTGCTGGACCTGTAGTGCAGCTGCTTTTTCCTGCTTCGTGCCTCTGAGTGTGCACGATATCGGTCTAATGGCATCTGTAGTAAGTGTTGGAGGGTGTCAATAGAGTGTGTATGCCGTGCCTTACAAATTTTACAACATAAGGAGGGGAGGGGGAGAGGGAGAGTTGAGATTGCCCCCTTGTTTCTTTCCCGTGTTTTTTTCTTTGTGGACAGTTTTTTGTTTGTTAATGCGCACACATAGCTGCCAAGGTTTCACATTGTTATGTGTGACATTTTCATAATTTGGCAACATTTTAAGGTCCTCTTTAAGACTGTGGTGGGTGCTTGCAGGATCAGTGCGACTTTCACAGGGAGCTCTGCACAGCACTGTATTTACTGCAGAGTACCGCAGCATTTTCAGTCTGGGGAGGCATTTCTTTTAGTACTGCTAGCAGGGCACAAGTCCTAAAAAAAGAAGTGGGGGGACGCTGACGTCACGACAGGAAGTGACGTCACGAAAGGTGGCTTGCACCATCAGACTCATTGCCTCCCCTCACTCACCCCTTAGATGCGATTGCATCAGAGAAGCCAGCGCGTGAGCAGCGTTCTGAATGAGCGCCGATCTCGCCCCAGAGAGGCCAAAGAGTGAATGTGTGGCTCAATTTGCTCCAGTTATCGAGCTTCCGGTAAAATAAGTGGGGGGACGCAGTCCACCCGCGTGGTACCCCGACTCGAGCCCTGACTGCTAGGTCAGTGACAAGACAATATGCATGCGTACCAATGGCAAATAATGATTTTATCCAGTCTAAAACATAATTCTTTCACCTCTACTCAAATAATATTGTTTTCCTGACTAATATGTGACCACCACGGAAAGTCATGTTATTCACAATCCCTGATTTTTGAGTTAGTTCCGGAGTAGCGTGCTACTGGATAAAAAGCGCTTCAATGCCTCGTCAAGGGTAGTAAGCGCTATATAAATGCAATTACAGTACAATAAATCATGTGTAAATAAATGCATAGGATGCGTTACATAAGACAGCGAGGCTTACAAGGCCCTTCATAGCTCACTGTCTTATATTAGAAGGTTTGCAATTTATTAACAGCAAGTAACAAAAGGATCTCTTTGTTAAAAGCAGTAACCCATTTACCCATCTGCATAAATCTATCTGAACCTAAAACAACCAAGAGCGCATTGCCTTTTTTAAATAAATGTGAATAAATACTAGCTACAGCGTCTTTTTTTGCTCGCGACAAAATAAATATGGATAAATACCTAAAAATCACCAAAAATAAATATGGATAAATACAGACGGGAATGTTAAAAAATAAATACCATAAAACCGGGAGCCCTAATTATAACTACAGAGTGGCTAGCACCACTCATATATATATATATATATATATATATATATATATATATTCACTGAAAAACCATAGGTTTTAGGGAAAGTTATAGTTAGTTGGACATTGCACTCGTACAAAACCCGTGAAATTCTCCCGTTATAGTTAGTTCAGCTAACTATAACTCGCGCCCGCAATGCACTGCTGATGACGTCACATATTACATCACTCATGACATGGTCAGTGACATCACTGATGACATCACTGATGACATCTCAAATGACATCATCCATTGACTGTGTGTTTCTGTAAAGTTTAAATATGTTTAATATATATAGGGAAAGGCGTATTGAAGAATGAGTGGGTGTATAAGCGTCTGAATGGATGATTTAGTAGGTGCGTGACTGAGTCTATAAGTGAGTGATTAAACGTATCTTACTGGATGCATGGGTGAGTGACTAAACTGTGCGAATGTCTGTATCCGTCTGTCTGTTGTTGTGTAAGCAGCTGCATGGGTTTCTGACTAGCTAAATGAGTGTCTATATGAGTTATGGATTGGTTCTCTGAGTATCTGTATGGGTGCCTCAGTGTTTGTGTGGGTGGGGTGTGTGTGACTCTGTGCATAGATGTGTGAGTGGGTGATTCACTGGGTGCATGGTTTCAAGAGTGCGTCTGTGATGGACTGTATGGGTGGGTGAGTGTGTGTATGGGTGTGTTAGTGATTGAATGTATATCTCAGTGGTACATGTGTGAGTAACTACATATGTGAAAGGCAGTATATATGTGTGTTGGAGTATATAAATGGCTATAAGTGAGAGTGTGTGATTGTGAGAGTGGCTATATGGATGAGTGTGTGCTTGCATCAGTGATTGCATAGGAGCGTAAGAATGTGCTAGTATTTTTATGAGTAAGTGAGCTGGTGTGTATAACTGTATAGGTGAGTAAATTGGAGTGTGATTAATTATTTGCATGACTGACTAGGTGTGTGAGTACCTCTATGGATGAGTTGCGTTGTGTGAGTGTTTATATAGGTGTATGAGTGCATATGATAGTCCTGTACTGAGTGACTGTAAGTATGAGTGACTGTACGGGTGAGTGAGTAGATGTGTGTGTGTAGACCTAAGAATCAGTGAGTGGGTATGTACTTATTGGTATTGGAGTGTGTATGGTTTTGAGAATGGCAGTCTGTAATTTAGAGTGGGTGTATCAAAAGTTATATTAGGGTGTGAGAAGATGCATTAAATTCTCACATGGATGATGTCATCAGTGATGTCATTTGAGATGTCATCAGTGATGTCATCAGTGATGTCACTGACCATGTCATGAGTGATGTAATATGTGACGTCATCAGCAGTGCATTGTAGGGCGCGAAGTTATAGTTAGCTGAACTAACTATAACGGGGAATTTCACGGGTTTTGTACGAGTGCAATGTCCAACTAACTATAACTTTCCCTAAAACCTATGGTTTTTTCAGTGAATTTCAAAGGTTTTTAAATGCTAAACCCTAACTATAACAGGCCTGAAACCTATGGTTTTTTCAGTGAATTTCAAAGGTTTTTAAAATGCTAATTCCTAACTATAACAAGCCTGAAACCTATGGTTTTTTCAGTGAATTTCAAAGGTTTTTTAAATGCTAATTCCTAACTATAACATGTCTGAAACCTATGGTTTTTTTCAGTGAATTTCAAAGGTTTTGTAAATGACAATTTTTAAATGTATTAATTGTTATATTTATTTTTTTGATACTGATTTACTACATTTTTTTAAACTATTTATTTTTAGATATTTTATTTTTTAAATTACATTGTAATTACATTATACATTACATTACAAAATATACTTTCTCAGAATGAATTACTTTAGTTTAAATACTTTGCAAATAGGCAATAGACTTTTAAGTACAGTAGTTACTGTTGTTGCAATGGGCAACACAATTTCAAACACAATGCAACATTGAGCTCAATGTGAATTTCTAGCTAAATGCAATTAGTTACTTTATGGATTACTTTTCTAACCACAGGACTGGATCCTAGATTCAGTCCTGGGACATCTCCTGTAAACAGTTGAGTAAAAGCGTTTTGGTTACAGTAGTGATTTTTAAGGAATATTATTGTATTTTAAAAGTTGACACAGAAACTTTTTCACATAGAATCACCTATGTTATCCTATGGGAGGAAATTCACTTAGCAGGTAAGTAGTGTTATCGTTACTTTTTCTTACTCAGTGGTGGATCCTGGATCCAGCACTAGTGCATCTCCTGTAAACAGTTGAAAGAATGCGTTTAAGTCATACAGGCGATTTTTAAGGAATATTTGTAGTTTGTGAAAATCAACACTTTGAAACTTTTCTGCTGAAAACCAGACAATGGATTCCTACGGAAGGAAATATAAGTTACTGGTAAGTACGGTTAAAATTACTTTTCAGGATCAGTACTGGGCTGAAAGATGCAGCACTGAGGTCTCTCCTGATAACAGGTGAGTAAATCTGAATTCGTATTTCGGCTGATTTTAGAGGAATATTATAAAGTTCCAAAACTCCACACTTAGAAGAATTTCCAAGTGAAACCAGTCAATGATATCCTATGGAAGGAAATTCAAGTTACTGGTAAGTACGGTTAAAATTACTTTTCAGGATCAGTACTGGGCTGAAAGATGCAGCACTGAGGTCTCTCCTGATAACAGGTGAGTAAATCGGAATTCGTAGTTCGGCTGATTTTAGAGGAATATTATAAAGTTCCAAAACTCCACACTTAGAAGAATTTCCAAGTGAAACCAGTCAATGATATCCTATGGAAGGAAATTCAAGTTACTGGTAAGTACGGTTAAAATTACTTTTCAGGATCAGTACTGGGCTGAAAGATGCAGCACTGAGGTCTCTCCTGATAACAGGTGAGTAAATCGGAATTCGTAGTTCGGCTGATTTTAGAGGAATATTATAAAGTTCCAAAACTCCACACTTAGAAGAATTTCCAAGTGAAACCAGTCAATGTTAGCCTATGGAAGGAAATTCAAGTTACTGGTAAGTACGGTTAAAATTACTTTTCAGGATCAGTACTGGGCTGAAAGATGCAGCACTGAGGTCTCTCCTGATAACAGGTGAGTAAATAGGAATTTGTAGTTCGGCTGATTTTAGAGGAATATTTGCACAATGGTGAAGGGAGGGGCGGGGCCTGAGGTGACATCTGTGCAAACGCGCCCGTGGCGCGTTTTAGGTTGGGGGATTAAGTCCCCTTGAATCATGAGGGTCCCTGGGGTCCAACTAGCCCACCCTGTACCTCCAGTATGCGCCAGGGAGCTGCGTTGCAGAAAGGTGTTCAGAGGCCACGCCCCTTTTGCACCTCTCTGCAATGCAGCTATGTGTCGCTTTCTGGACGTACCTGTTGGGCTAGTTGGCCCTCAGGGACCCTCAGGATTGAAGGATTTAATTCCCATCTTAAAACGCGCCACGGGGCCTGTTTGCACACATGTCACCTGAAGCCCCGCCCCCTCCCTTCACCACTGTGCAAACGCGCCCCGTGGCGCGTTTTAAGTTGGGGTATTAAGTCCCCTTGAATCCTGAGGGTCCCTGGAGTCCAACTAAGAGGTTATATCTTGAGAGGTTATAAGATTTCCTCAGACTTTTGTGATGTTTGCAAAACAAAAAACTCACAATTTTACATTCCCTAATCAGGCTGAGGGCTTAAAACAAAGAACAAACAGTCCTGTTCTTTCTATATTGAGTAATGAATACAAAAAAAGGATGTGCTAATTGCAATATTGCACTATACAAATCTCTGATAACAAGAAATAGCATGATATAACAAAGCCTAACCTAACAAAGCATAACATAACACGATACGTACATTAGAGGAACAGATGGGATTGAGTTGATTGTCATCTGGTAATAACAGCATCAAATGGCTAGCCTTGTCTTTTTTTCTCTTTTAAACTTCTGATGCAAATGTTGCGATGCATTATAAACTTTGATATGAAGTATCATAAAATTAAATGACGTTCACATTTCTTTGACGAAAACACACAAAATATTACTTGCACAACACTTTTGTGTTGAAAGAAATGTCCTATATTTAAAAATTTACACACAGAGAGTAATAATCCATTAACGTTTATTGCAAATTATGTCCTTTATTTGAAAAAAATATTAATTTTATTTGTAGTGCTTTAGCTTGTCAATTTTTTAATATCCCGATGTGGGAACGTAAATAATGTGTATGAAAGATATCTTTTAGGTTTCATTTCACGTTTTGTGAGTGTTGGAAAATGCCCCTTTTTTGCGTGGTCACCACAATATTTTGCTTCATTATATTGCTGGTTTTTATACACTGCACACTGGTACACTGCTGTTCAGTGCCCAATGTATGTACTCTTACCCCTAAAAACATGTTAAGTAGGTGTACACATAACTCACATATTTAACCGACCAATAAGTCCCTAGTATATGGTACAAAGTGTGCCCAGGGTCTGTGAGTTAAATGTCACTAGTTGACTACAGCACTCATTGCTCCATCACTAAAGTAACCATGCAAAGCATTACTGCCGGCCTGCCACCAGTAACTTGGCTGTGCAGGTTTAAACTCCAAATTCGACCCGTCAAAATTATTGCTTTTGACAGCCCTAAACCCTCCTTTGTAAAAATTAATAGTCACCCCTAAGTAGGCGTTAAATTCCCATAAGGCAGGGTACATGTTGTAGGAAAGTAGTATCTGCTTCTTATGGTTACCCCCACTTTTTGCTGATGTCTCACTGTTTTTGGACTAGTCTGACTGGGATCCTGCTATCCAGGACCCCAGTCTAACTGCTTTCTCCCTTAAATTGCTATGTATGTACCTCAGGTACATTCCAGATTGGATACTGGGGTACCCTTATCAGTCCCTAGTATATGGTACACCATGTACCCAGGGCATATGTACCCTGAAGCATGTATTATGCCACCCATGAGAGGCCATTCAAAATGACACAACAGGTCTGCTACAGCAGCACGTGTAAGCTGGTGCTTGCACCACTTACTTAGATATAGGTTCAATATATCTATCTAAACCACTACACTTACAAACCTATCAGTCACCCCTATGGCAGGCCTTATCAATCCTGAAGGCACGGTGCTGGGTTTTACGTGAGAGGGTGCCCCTGCATGAGCAGAGCCCCTCAGCAGCCTTCGGAGACCATTCTCCGGGGTTGTCGGTGATGCAGCCAGACATATAGGTTAAGTTGCATTATAACCTCGCGGTAAATGCTAACTTTAAAACGGCTGCTTAGAAACATGTTGTGCTTGGTGTCAAACACCTTGGAATCATACCTCCACACCAGTAACTGGTGTGGGAGGTATGATTCCACCCTTCTGAAACCACTACTGTGGGTCACAGGGCTACCCGGTACCAGCTTTCTCGACCCGGGCAGCACAAAATGGACGCTGCCAGCCACAGACACGATTCTGCTCTCCTGCTGCTGAGCCAAGCTCGAGCAAAGGAAGGCATGACAATAGGCATCCTGTCACAGGGAGGTGTGACCCCCTCCCAGACAGGGTTTAGTGTATTGGGGCTGGGTGGGTGCACTCTGAGAGTGCCAGAAAGTCTGCACTGGGGGCACATTTGGTGTCCTTATGCATAGTCCAGCTCAAACCAGTTCTGGGAGCCATTGGCTCCTGCTCTGGTGCGAAACTGGACAAAGGACATGGGTGTAGCCACCCCTCTGTCCTGCCCCTCCCCTAGGAGGAACAAAGCAAACACAAGGAGATGATGGACGGAGTGCTGAAACTTTTCAAACACTCACCCCCAGACACAGATCTCGGTTGAATGAATCCATCATCATTCTTTAGCTCACTTTGCCACCCCAGTTCAGACACAGCTATATGCAAATCAGTCTTGAACCGGTGCCTCATGGGAACAGTCCAGCCCGAACTGCCAAGCCATGTCTTCCTGGACCGGAAACAAGCATCCTGGGACCGGTCTCGGCTAACAGCCCTCATCAGCCAGGCTAGCTTGAATCCAGTGGCAAAGTGAGCAAGGGACCCACGTCTGGGCATACCCTGACAACTTAGGGTGAACAAAGCAACCACAAGGAGATGATGGACGGAGTGCTGAAACTTTTCAAACACTCACCCCCAGTCACAGATCTGGGTTGAATCCATCATCATTCTTTAGCTCACTTTGCCACCCCAGTTCAGACACAGCTATATGCAAATCAGTCTTGACCCTGTGCCTCATGGGAACAGTCCAGCCCGAACTGCCAAGCCATGTCTTCCCTGGACCGGAAACAAGCATCCTGGGACCGGTTTCGGGCTAACAGCCCTCATCAGCCAGGCTAGCTTGAATCCAGTGGCAAAGTGAGCAAGGGACCCACGTCTGGGCATACCCTGCCAACTTAGGGCGAACAAAGCAACCACAAGGAGATGATGGACGGAGTGCTGAAACTTTTCAAACACTCACCCCCAGTCACAGATCTGGGTTGAATCCATCATCATTCTTTAGCTCACTTTGCCACCCCAGTTCAGACACAGCTATATGCAAATCAGTCTTGACCCTGTGCCTCATGGGAACAGTCCAGCCCGAACTGCCAAGCCATGTCTTCCCTGGACCGGAAACAAGCATCCTGGGACCGGTTTCGGCTAACAGCCCTCATCAGCCAGGCTAGCTTGAATCCAGTGGCAAAGTGAGCAAGGGACCCACGTCTGGGCATACCCTGCCCGAAACCGGGCTGGACTGTTCCCATGAGGCACAGGGTCAAGACTGATTTGCATATAGCTGTGTCTGAACTGGGGTGGTGAAGTGAGCTAAAGAACGATGATGGATTCAACCCAGATCTGTGACTGGGGGTGAGGGTCTGAATAGTTTCAGCACTCCGTCCATCATCTCCTTGTGTTTGCTTTGTTCGCCCAAAGTTGGTAGGGTATGCCCAGACGTGGGTCCCTTGCTCACTTTGCCACTGGATTAGCCTGAAACTGGTCCCAGGATCCTTGTTTCCGGTCCAGGGAAGACATGGCTTGGCAGTTTGGGCTGGACTGTTCCCATGAGGCACAGGGTCAAGACTGATTTGCATATAGCTGTGTCTGAACTGGGGTGGTGAAGTGAGCTAAAGAACGATGATGGATTCAACCCAGATCTGTGACTGGGGGTGAGTGTCTGAAAAGTTCCAGCACTCCGTCCATCATCTCCTTGTGTTTGCTTAGTTCGCCCTAAGTTGGTAGGGTATGCCCAGACGTGGGTCCCTTGCTCACTTTGCCACTGGATTCAAGCTAGCCTGGCTGCTGAGGGCTGTCAGCCCGAAACCGGTCCCAGGATGCTTGTTTCCGGTCCAGGGAAGACATGGCTTGGCAGTTCGGGCTGGACTGTTCCCATGAGGCACAGGGTCAAGACTGATTTGCATATAGCTGTGTCTGAACTGGGGTGGTGAAGTGAGCTAAAGAACGATGATGGATTCAACCCAGATCTGTGACTGGGGGTGAGTGTCTGAAAAGTTTCAGCACTCCGTCCATCATCTCCTTGTGTTTGCTTTGTTCGCCCTAAGTTGGCAGGGTATGCCCAGACGTGGGTCCCTTGCTCACTTTGCCACTGGATTCAAGCTAGCCTGGCTGATGAGGGCTGTCAGCCCGAAATCAGTCCCAGGATGCTTGTTTCCGGTCCAGGGAAGACATGGCTTGGCAGTTCGGGCTGGACTGTTCCCATGAGGCACAGGGTCAAGACTGATTTGCATATAGCTGTGTCTGAACTGGGGTGGTGAAGTGAGCTAAAGAACGATGATGGATTCAACCCAGATCTGTGACTGGGGGTGAGTGTCTGAAAAGTTTCAGCACTCCGTCCATCATCTCCTTGTGTTTGCTTTGTTCGCCCTAAGTTGGCAGGGTATGCCCAGACGTGGGTCCCTTGCTCACTTTGCCACTGGATTCAAGCTAGCCTGGCTGATGAGGGCTGTCAGCCCGAAACCAGTCCCAGGATGCTTATTTCCGGTCCAGGGAAGACATGGCTTGGCAGTTCGGGCTGGACTGGTCCCATGAGGCACAGGGTCAAGACTGATTTGCATATAGCTGTGTCTGAACTGGGGTGGTGAAGTGAGCTAAAGAACGATGATGGATTTAACCCAGATCTGTGACTGGGGGTGAGTGTCTGAAAAGTTTCAGCACTCCGTCCATCATCTCCTTGTGTTTGCTTTGTCCTCCCCTAGGAGGGTCCCCTGAATCTGTCCAACCCTTTCCCGTGGGTATAAAGTGGGTTACCTGGCTACAGGACTTTTGATCTTAGCTGGACAAGATTCTACTAAGAAGAAACCAAGTACTTTGACTGTCTGCATGACGCTGGACGACTGAAGAATCTCCCTTGGAGTAAAGGAGTTACTCCCCTGCACTAGCAGGCACCTAAGCGAATCTGACCAGCTTGCATCTCCCAAGCTCCTGAGGACTCAGAAAATGTCAGCAACACAGGAGGTGGGTTTCCGAAGGTCCCTGAGGTCGATCTGCCCTCTCAGCGATTCTGAGACCATTATCCCTCGTGGGGACCCGAACCCCTGTGCACCGCGTACATTTGCAAGTGCATATGCTTGTTGTCAACCCCTGAGCTTGTGCATTGGACTCCGAGTAGTCCTGACCCCCTGCAGTATTTGCACTGAAGAAATCCGGCCTCCTCGCACTGAGTGCTCTGTGGGCTGGTGCTTTGCAGACTTGCTTGAGGTCTCCTCGCGATCCCTGGTCCGTTGGCCTGTGGGTCCTGGCGAGGGTCACCTTGTTTGTTCTTGGGCTTTCCTGGTTGCTCCAGACGTGCCCTGACTCCCCATTCCTTGGAGAGTCCCCTGGACCTTGCTGGTCTACACCGTAACCTGTTTGTCCTTCCTGCGTGGGTTGCATTTGCCAAGGCTTGTTGGTGCTCCAGGCGGACATCGACCCCTCAGCACTCGACATCCTTTGTGGGACAGCTCACCTCCGGATCCTGGTTGTCCTCGACGTCTCCTGGTCCCCGTGGCTGCAGAGTCAAGCATCCCTTCTTCGCACCTGAACCACCCGACATCGGTGGGCATTCGATTACCGAGCCCCTGGTCACCTGAAGTGACCCAGACTCTGTCCCCTTTGCTTTCAGGTTCCTCTCACCTAGAATCCAGGCTTGGATTCCACCGGACACTCTTCACCTACCCGTCAGCAGTAATTCTTCGCAACTCCATTGAAAACGACGAAGATTTCCGACACCACTTGACGCTTATGCAACCGGCTCCTCTGGGATAGGTATCACGGGTACCTCGGTACTCACTGGTGGGTTGGCTCTAGAACCTCCTATGTTCCAAAGGGTTTGCTTGAGGTCCTCGTAGAAGTATCCTTAAACTATAACTTTGCAACCGCGACTTTCCCATAGAGTTGTACGGAGCACGAGGTTGTGTTTCCTCACTGCACCCGTCCTCCGTGGTCTCCCTGTGTCACTGCCTTGGGTGGTTCCTTGGGGTCCCAGCGATTCTACGTGCTCTAGGTACTGTGTCTAGTCAAGTCGTGATTGTTATACCATATTTTTAGTATATGGTTCGGTCTCCCCCTGGAGCCCGCTGTGTATTGTGCTACTTACGAATGTTCTATTGATTCAGTATTGTGTGCTTTGCGTTCTAATCTCGTGTAGAGACTAGTAGAGAATGTTATATTAATAAATACATATTTTTATATAACTACTGTGTGGTTCTCCTTTCATTTAGTCATTCAGGAGGTGATATTCTGGTAAAACAAGCTGCTTTACATTCCTTCAAGATTAAGCCTAAAGGCTGCTCTCCACAGCTACCACTAGGATAGCTTTCTAAAGGTTATCTTTGACCTCATACATCATAAGGGTCGTGTGGACTGGTACAGGGGGCCCACTTTAATTAGTGGACAGCATATACCAGGCCACCTTCTCACACAAGTTACTTAAAAGTAGGACATATAAAAGTTTAATGTTAAACATGTCCTTACATTGACAATGCCATACAAGCTATTTTCACTGTAGCAGGGATAGCTGTTCCATAGGAAAGCATTTGTATACATAATTAAAGGTAATACAATTATCTATGCCTAGGAAGCAGATAACAAGTTAATGTTTGGCCTTTTTAAAATATTTATTAGAAATCGATTTAATTGATGAAGTAGGATTTGTAACAAATATTTTACTAAAGGTACTTTTAAACAGTTACCTCTTGTCTGTCTAAAGACTCTAGAAGCCTATTTGTCTGCAATTCCAACTATCACCCAGGACCTGAATAGCTACTTGATTAGGTGTGAATGGGCTCCAAGAGCTGAAACAGAGGCCTTGGGTGTGGTGAGAAGTTGACCTTCCCCTGACAGGATAGCCTGGGGGCTGTGTTCAGCCCCTTGCATATCTTCAAAGGATGCCTACCCTGTCAGAGGCTGATGTAGCTCACTCCTGGGCCCACCCCTTCTATTGTTTTTTCAGCTGCAAGGCACCAGTCCCAGTCAGAGAGGAAATGCCCCAAGAACTAGGTTTGAGTGACCACACCACAGAGGAGGGTTTACTTATTTCCCTGGCTACCTATCTTGTGTGGGCACAAGAGCTCTACACGGGTGAAGAAAGGTTCTGCCATCTTGGTTTTAGGTAGAGAGGGGCACTGTGGGATTGTTTGCAGCAGGGCACACAGGAAGTGCTGAAAACCTAGGTTGGGTTACCCCTGGGAACTTTTTCCATATTGGTCGGGATAGGGCCAAGGGTCACCCTCAGCCACATTTTAGTGCCAAGCATAAATGTAGCACCCTTGGCACTCTCTTCAGAACACTGCTGGGCCTGTCGAAGACAGAAGGACTGCACCTGCTGTTGTGACCTGTGAGGTAAACCCTGAGGGCTGGCCCAACTCACACGTGTACCCACGACTGAGAAGTGACTCCAAGGGTCAATTAGCTGACCTCCTGTTAAGCTACAGTGGGACAAAAGCTGCAAGAAGCCCACTTTCCTGAAAGAGTCCAGCTGAGTGTTTCAACTGCACCTGCCCTGGACCCTGCTGGAGGCTTCTGTTGCAGTGGGTTCTGACTCACAAGTGCTGTTCCTGAGGTCCTGGAACCCTTGGCTGGTGTTGGAGCGTACTCATTCTGCCAAAATTGCAAAAGCTGGAACTTAGAAACTTTTTGCCAACTAACTGCCTGGAGAAAAGATGGAGACAGGAGTCTCCGACAAATCCTTCAGCCGTTGACATTGAATCGCTGATCGGCCTACACTTATGGTCTGCCATGCTGAAAGAAATCCAACTTTCAGAAAAGCTTCTCATGCATCCCCCTCTGCTATGATTTCTCACCTGTGTGCTTCTCCCTGCCATCTCTATTTTGCTACCTGTGTGCTTCCCCCAACCCGCACCCTCGATGTTGCTTCTCCCACACGCATCACCCGTTTTGCTTCCGCCCTGCACTCGCACCGCCGTGTTTCTTTCACACCTGTTCCCTGTGTTGCTTCCTCTCCCCGCGTGTTGCTCCCTCCACCTGCTTAAAACCATGCTTTTGTACAATATTTTCTTCTTGGTTACCGGTCCAATACGGATCAGTAAATCAAAAGAAAAAAAAGCAACTGCATTTCTTTGTATATGCGCACATGCGTAGTGCACGCACCTATAAAATGAAGTGGCTGGCCATGTTAAAAGGTCTTTCTTTAATTTTTTAGCCATGCTGCACAGCTTTGGAGAAACTGTTCAGAATGGCCTAAGAACGTTGGCTAAGCCAGTATGTCCCAAAGGTGGGAACTATTGGACTTGCCAATGGTTGTTTTTTTCTTCTCTCTGTATCCCACTGCATACTACTGCAGTACATAGTGGTATAGAAAGAGGCCAAAGAACTCAATAGTCAAGTAGTGAAAACTCGCCTCACCACTACGCCTGCTGGGTAGTGAAAGTCAGCCATAATTAGGGTGCAGTGAGTTCCTCATCCTGGACTCGGTGCCACTACACCTGCTGCACTAATAAGAGATGCTCCCCTCGCATTGAAGACTGTGAACACCGCATACAATAGCTGCGCCTCTGCTTCCTGCAATGCACGGGCGTGAGCAATACCATGGGGCTTTTATGCATGACTGTGTTCTCAAAACAAATGAGAAATGCAAAGGCCAACATGAAACTAAAAACGTGATGAAGGGGTGGGGGAGCCATTCGACCAGAACATTCCTGCGTGGCGAACAGCGCGCGCTGGAACTCCTCGTGGCAAGGGGATTGTTTTCACAGCCGAGCTGAGAATAGCTGAAATGGCTTAGGCGTTGCTAGGCAAGGCGACGTCCACGGCGAAGAATGAATCGAGTTAATTGCACATTTGTGGGCATAGCTGTTTCGGGATTAATGAGTTTCTGTGACGGTTACACGATGACACACAGACAAACACACGGCGCCCCCTGCACACCTCCCACCTACACACAGCAGGTGTAGGCATTCAATACTGCAGATGGCCCCGCCTGTCCTGTCTCGTCTCTCCTCGGGCGGCCTGCAGCACGCGCGAAGCCGGCTTTCTCTCTCTATTTAATATAACCAGTTCCCTACTTTTTATACCTCAGACCGGCCCAAAAATAACCAGGGCTGGCCTATAGGGTAAACAGTGTCTGAAGAGCTGGTCTGACAGGTTAGTAGTATGTGTGTGGTTTTTTGACAGTGTGGGCCTGTTTTTTTGCTTGGTGGGCCGGTTTTTTACTGTTGATTTAACTGATATTACGACAAACATTGCCTGCAGCAAGCTCAGATGCATATAGGGTCTCATACCTTGCAAAACATCTATACAGCATGTCTTTACAAGTTCATAATCGCCACAATTAGCAAATGAGGGTGTTTTTTTTTAGCTACATGATTTGCTAATGTGTAACCACTTTTATTTCGGTCTCTAGGTCTATTTTCCCTCCCAGTCCGACCCTGGCAGTCACTCAAGAGGCGGTCACTAACGAGCCCCGTGCTTATCCTCTCATAGTCCAGGTGATCTCAAGCCCTGGTTGTATTTACTGCGTTCCTTTGTTAGCGCGTGAGGTGACCGCCTGAAAAGGAAGGGCCGATGATACTAGCCGCATCTATGAGCTGGAAGCAACAGCTTTTGCCAGGTGGTCATGTTGCGCAGGGGAAACAACCTTTAGAACGCATGCATTACATCGCATGCCATTAGATCGAGGTTTTTACAACGTAGTTTAATTTACTATCCAACACCTTCCCTACTGTACGTAGGCTGGAGTTGGAATAGTAAATTAAACTACTCCTAAGTCCAGCGCCCTCCAACGCAAGTCGTTGTAACGACTTGCGTTGTTAAAACCGCGATCTAATGGCATGCGATGTAATGCATGCGTGATATCGTCATACATCCGTTGCGCAGCTCCGAAAAGTGTTACCCCAACTCACGTCAAAGGGCTTGGCTTAGAGTTGGGTGGTAACAGAAAAATTTGTGGAGGAAATGGTAAATCCTCCAATGGAGGGCTCGTGGATCATGGAGAATCATCTGACAGAGTTACATCCTCCATTGCAATAGCATGTACAGATAATTTTTGGAGACTTTGAAAACAGAGGGCCTTATCTACAAGAAAGTAACGCAGCATGGTGCCGCAAGCCATTTGGCTGCACCCTGCTGCGTTACTTTCAAAGCACAGGGATGCGTCATATTGACAACAATATGCCTGTGCTCTCCCCTGCGCTGGCGCACAATTGGCTGCCATGTGCCAACACAGGCACCCTTCCACCCAGGGCTGAACTGGCCGTAGCGGGCACCGGGTGTTTTGCTTCTCAATAGCACAACCACTCTTCCCCCATCCCCGGGGCCGGTCCAGCCGAATTGCCAGGGCTGGTTTGTGTTCCCAGTCCGACCGTGCTTCCACCATGGTGCAAGGGTACCTGCGTTGTGGTGAAGGAAGTGACCCGCTTAGGGCCACCCGGGTCACTCGCGACCACTTCTCAGCCTTCCATACAAATGAAGAGTCAATCAGACAGTAGAGAATACAAACCAAAATAATTTATTAGTATATGCTCGAGCGGAGTCCGGTCTGACTAGCCTCCTCAGATTGCGCCAGAGGGACTGACCCCCGTCCACATAGCAATACTAGATATACATTTCCAGCATCCCTAGAGACCCACCCAGACTGGAATTTTCCAGTCACAGAGCTAACGAACAAAGTTGGTACAGAAAGATGAGCTACCATCCTGAGACTGGGTACATGCTATCTTAGTTTCAAGGTTACTCTGCCTGTGCCCGCCTCTCTGAAAGTGGGAGCAGGCCTACATACTGAGAAAGGCATGCAAAACAGAACAATCTATTCTTTAGTGCAGCGAAGCTCAACCTTGAACACTAAAGAGAAACAATCAAGGCTGCTTTCTGCTGAGGCAAGCAATGTAAGACAGAAGCTTGGTTTCGATCAGGGTACAAAATGGCGGCTGAATACAAAATGGTGCCGCAAATGCTAACTTAACTCGCACAATGCTACAAGGAGGCGGCAGAACACGTTTTCCAGTCCAACAGTGGGGATGATTGTTTTTGTGCAGGAAGGAACACCTTCCTGCACAAAAACAATCACGAGAGGTGTTTTCCTCTTTCTGTGTGTGCTGCATTCTGCAGCACGCATAGAAAGAGGAAAAAACGAGGAGAAATAAAAGTATTTCTTCTTGTTGCGCCTCCTTATGCCTCCCTTGGGGAGGCGTAGGATTCTGACGCATCCCCAGGTTTACAAAACATTGTAAATCTGGGAAAGCGGCAGAATCCACGGGCGTTGCGTGGTAACAACCACAGCAACACCCATGGCACGCCCCTTTCACGCAAAGTGCTGTGTGAAAATGGGCTGTATTTACAAGGCCGCGAAAAGCCACACAGGGTGGCTTTACGTGGCCTTGTAAATATGGAGCACCAAACTACACCACCGCTGTGTCAAAAAAAGTGATGCACCGGCGGCGCAAGGGGCTTGGAAAAATGCCCCAGAAACCATATTTATAATCTTGTTCATTTCTAAGCCAACTTTTGAAATGACAGGCAGTGCATCTTTGGTTTCCCTGAGGGACTGCTGAGTGGTGGTAGAGTTTAAGTGTGGTCCTCTTGGCAAAGGACCCCAACTTCCAACCTAGGTCCTCTGGGAAAATGATCGTCCTTGAATTGGAGCAATAAGAGCCTAGCATGCTGGCTGGGGAACAGAGACCCTCTAATCACCCTGATCCTACCCTCAAACCCACACGCAGCACAACACACACTGAATGTGCCTAGGCGCCCAGTGGTACTTATGTGCATTGGTGTTGCCACACTGCAACGGGACACGGTTGGGATGACTTGGTGGCCCCAAAACTGTTCCCACATCAGAATAGCGTTGAAAACAGAATCAAGCCGGCTTCCACTGTACGTCAGCCTTTGAGTACAGTTGATGCTTCTTATCACATCTGGCCACAGCTGCTTGGGGCTTTCCTCTGTGAGCAAGGGTGAAAAGTGCTTCAATGCCTTGTCAGAGGGAGTAGGCACTATATAAATGCAATTACAATACAATACATTGTGGGTCTACCCTTCTCTTTTCAAGCCCAGAGAAAAGGCAGCCATAAAATGAAATGATTAATGATAGCGACATTATCCATGAGGGGAGTACTTTCTCTTATGAACATATAAGAAGCTTATATTTTTAGCCTGAAGCTTTCTAAAAAGGGAGTAACTACACTGAATCATAGTTGAGGTGTAAACAGGGACTTCAGTCTTTAAACCCTTCTGATTAAAAACAGTGCCTCGACTTTAGATGGCACTTATTTAAAATGAAATTAAGTTAGGGGCTCAACTAGACCCAAACTTTAGAGAGGGGGGGGGGGGAGTTAACAAGTTACCCAGTGCAGGCGGGGCTAAGACAGGACAGAGTTTAAAATTTTTTTTTTAATTTATTTGTCAAGCTTTTACAGAACATACAAGAAGCAAGATGCAACATCCTGACCGCTGTAAGGCGTGCACATGGTGTACAGTTGAATACAATTAGGCATAATACAAACAGATCAAGTACAATTCAACATATCCGTGTGAGTAATTACTGTATAACATACTGGTGACTGTGGTGATATCGCTTTCAGCCACTCAAGAGCGGAACATCAGGAGCATATGTGCGGGCATGGCCCCGAATCAACAGTCATTGTGCACACCTAATAGGGCCACAAGGGGGATCAGACAGCAGGTGTTGTGAGGGCTTGGGACGGCATGTCGCAATCAGTCTCAGACTGATCCGATACCCTGGCAGATATATATGTCGTGTAAAGTCCCCCCAAAATGTTTGGGCGGCTCCTGGGGGGGGGGGGGGAGTAGATCGCTGAAATTCTCCATCTGCGTACAGCAAAAAAGCATGTCGTGTGACCACTGCGCCATAGTAGGGGTGGGGCCGCGAAGCCAATTGATTGCTACTCTACGTTTTGCTAGGAGAAGACCCATGTCTATCAGTCTGCGCCTCCTCCCTTGTGGGATCTTTTTGGAAAAACCCAGCAGGGCCAGGGCAGGGTCCAGGGGGAGTTCCGAATCAGTTATTTTCGCCAGCTCACTAAAAACCAGTTCCCAAAATTTGTGTACCCTTGGGCAAGACCAGGCCAAGTGCATAAAGTCAGCCGTTAGTTCTGCGCATCTGTCGGAGGCAGAAACGTCCCTCAACCCTTATCTGTGTAATCTCTCTGGGGTGTAATACGCCCTATTGAGGTATTTGAAGTGGATCAGTCTGTGCCTGCCATTTAGCAAAATACGACGTGTACTGGTGCAACAATATGCCCACATAGCGTCATTGATCGGTTGCTGTAGGTCTCGTTGCCAGTCTAACCTGGCCTTGGAGTACTGATTTACCCTGTGGGACATAGCAATCTTATAAATATTGGAAACGATCTTGCGGGGCGATTTAGCTTTGATAACATAGGTTAATTCCGTGACCTCGGGTGGCTCTAAGAGGTCCTCCCCCAATATGCCACGTAAAGCATGCCTCGTCCTATGAAATTGGAATTGTTGCAGTAGGGTATGAGGGGGCTCCCGCTGCTCCAGCTCCTCCCATTGTTTAACCACGCCGTTGTGAAAGAGGTCGCCGGCCGTCTGAATGTTCAGAGAGCTCAATGCTCGTATCACCCCTTGGTCTCTGCAGGGGGGCAGCCAACGGACCCAGTCGAGTGGCATGACTGGGGAATATAACAGGGCTCCAGCTTGGAGCTGCAGTAGAAAATGCCAGGCGTGACGCGTAGCGTTGATGGAATCAAGTATACCTGTCCTGCGATCTGCATCTTCAAATATCAAGGCCGGGAGTGGTAGCAGATCAGCAACAATCGTCTCAAGGCGGAAGTGGGGAGCGTCCGGAGGACCATGTATCCAGTAGTATGCGTGAGCACACTGCGCGGCTCTATAATATAAGTTTAAATCCAGAGCACCCAGTCCCCCCATGTGATACGGCAAGGTTAGTGTCTGCCACCTAATTCTAGCATGTTTGCCCGCCCAGGCTAATTTTATCAGTAACGTCGTGACCCGACTAAAAAAAGAGTTGGGTAATACAATGGGGATATTCATGAATAAGAACAAAAACCGCGGTAGCACCACCATCTTCATGATTGAGATTCTGCCTAGCAGGGACAGAGGCAACTTGATCCAAGTCTCAACGTCATCTTCCAACCTACTGACAGCCACACCATAATTTTCCCTGAAGACAACCTCTGAGTCGGGGTGCGCCCGAATACCCAGGTACCTGATCGAGTCCGCAGACCACTGCAGTGGGTATTCCGGTTCATGCGGCGTCGTGGCGGGCGTGAGCAGAACAGCGACAGATTTTGGCCAATTAACTCGCAGTCCCGAGAGGGTGCCAAAGTGCACCACATCGCGCAGGACGGAGGAGAGGTTGTTTTCCGGATCACGGACGTACAGTAATGTGTCATCAGCATAGGTTGACACAATTAGTTCATATTTCGACAATCTAACACACTTGTGACTGTGGTATTCACGTAGTGCACAGGCCAACGGCTCAGCCACTAAGGCGTATAATAGTGGGGACAGCGGGCATCCCTGCCTCGTCCCGCGGGTGATGTTAAAGGGATCCGTCACCAGGTTACCAACTCGGACTCTGGCGGAGGGATGATCATACAGCACCCCGATCAATTGTAGGAAAACCGGACCCAGACACATCCTAGTCAAGACTTGGCGCATGAAGGGCCACTCGACAGAATCGAAGGCCTTCTCCATATCGAGAAAGACCGCCACTGCCTTAGTATCTTGCCGAATATGCTGTAAGGCCCCAAATACCGTACGTAAATTGTAAGTGAGGTTCCTGTCTGGGATGAACCCAGCTTGCTCTGGGGCAACTAGAATCTGCGCAAGGGGAACTATCCGGTTAGCAAGGATTTTAGCAAAGATTTTAGTGTCAACGTTTAACAAGGAGAGCGGGCGATATGACCCGCACTCCTCAGGCGGCTTCCCCGGTTTAGGTATAGCAACTATGACAGCCTCCCTCATCGTGGGCGGCATCGTGCCGGTTTGGCACATGTCATCAAAGAACGTAGACAGATGCGGCAAAAGAATATCAAGAAATGCTCTGTAAAAGGCCACGGTGAGGCCGTCCACCCCAGGGGCGCTGCCTGTCCTCATGCCCGTCAAGGCCAGTACTATCTCGTCTTTTTCCACAGGTCTCATCAGAAACTCACGATGTGTATTCGTGAGGGAGGGAAGTTTAATATAGGAAAGATAATCCGTGATTTCCTCATCCGTCCTGGAAGAGCGGGCAGAATATAATTCTGCATAATACCTTCTAAAACGCTCCGCTATATCTGCCTCCTCAGTTAGCACCTCACCTTCCGCTGATTTGAGTTCCGTGACTTGAGTTTTACTGCGGCGCCTCCGAAGCAACTGAGCCAAAACCGCACCCGGCCGCTCCCCCTCCCCGTACGCGCGTGCCGTGGCGTATTTACCTAAGTGTTTAAGTTCAGCATCTGCTGCCTCCTGATATTCCTCCAAAAGGGTCTTAATTTCCGAAGCCACTGCGTCATCCGCATGTACCAACTGTCGCTGCTCCAATACTCCCAGTTTCCTTTCTAGATCAGCCAGGCGTCTGTGAAGGTCACGGAGGACCCCCGAGTGCTTGGACATAGCTATACCCCGAATATAAACCTTGAAGGTCTCCCAGATCACTTGAAAACTGTCCACCGACCCCACGTTAGTGACAAAGAACGTCTTGATAGCCTCCGCAAGCTCAGCCTTGAAGGCCGAGTCCAGCAGCGAATAGGGAGGGAATCGCCATGTGAACGGCGGTATACATTTCTTAGGGGTAGCTATCGCTATCAACACGGGGGGGAATGGTCAGACAGAGTATGGGGGAGGACCTTACACTCCCTAACATCATCATAGAGGGGCGTGGATGCCAACCAATAGTCAATCCTAGTATGGAGGTTATAATAAGCAGAGTAATGTGTATATCCCCCCTTAAGCGGGAATCTCGAGCGCCAAACATCGCGCAGATCCAGACGAAGCATAGCGCACTCCAACGCCCTAGCGGCTGCAGAGGGACGTCTCTCGGGGCCCCCCGAACGATCCACACAAGGGTTCCTGACCAGATTGAGATCCCCTCCCCAGAGGAACTGGCTATCCCTGTATTTAGTTGCTGCGGACACCAGCGAGTCAAAGAATGCGGGACAGTCGTAATTGGGACCGTAAATATTCACAAGTACTAAATCAATGCCCTTCCCCTGAAATCTAGATATCGTATATCTGCCGTCTCTGTCCGAGTCAAGTGGATCTAGAGTGTAGGGAGATTTGGGGTTAATCCATGTAATCACCCCTCTGGCGTGTGTAGTAAAACCTGAGGCATGTATGTTGTCCCGTAGACCTCTGCTGCGTAGGAAGGGACTGTCGAGTGGAAGGTGCGTCTCCTGTAGCAAGGCAACGTCTATAGCATGATTTTGTAAATAGTGTAATACCTTACGGAGTTTCCTGTAATCACTTCGACCCCAAACATTCCATGTGAGCGCTCAGAAAGCATCAACAGGTAAGTTCTTGCTGACATTACTAGGTACCACCATTGCACTTGTTTGATCTCACCCCACATTTTGATCTGTGTAGTAGGAAACATTCACTCTCACCATGTGTGTGCTGATAAAAAACATCTATCTGAAATGACATCCAATTGCTTCTCAACACCCACCAACCCCCCTCCCACAGCAGACCTTCCCCAATTTGGTCGCGGTTGTTCCCCATCGGCGTCCCAACTCCTCCCCCACCCTTTCCCACCCGCAAAAACAAAGAACACTCCCAGGTGTGTTTCACGCGTGGGCGAAAGTTGCTCATCAGACAAGGAGCACTATCAGGCCAACATGAGGCCGCTCTCAAGGCACCGTCTCAAACATCTTATGCAACTATCAAACATATGATGTCCCCCATTCCCTCTCCACAACATTAGCCTGAGTTCCATAGGCATGTCCGCCATGCAGGGCGCTGCTAGTGCACAGGATACGCCTGGCCAGGCGCCGCATCACAGGTCCTGACCCCCCCCAATATAAAGTCAGCGCTTTCACTCGGCCCACAAACCCAGCCTCACACATTTAGCTAAGACCCTCCCCGCATGGATCCCGCCGCAACTCTGTGGGACAACAAAGGCATCCAGGGTGAGGACCCATCCAGTTAAAGGAGCAAAAACAGTGTTCAAAGAGCCATATATCCCCCTCCCCAGTCCCACCAAATAACATCCCCAACTCTGTCCCAGGGCAAAGACCATACTTATCACACAAAGGCATCAGACAAAGTTCAGTCCTGTTCCTCCAACTGTCCTCCCGCAGCCTCGTCAAGTAGCTGCCGCTCCGGACTGTGACGCTGTTCTCTCGACCAGTCTTTTAGCACCTTCTGTATGGCCTTCGGGTCTGTGAAGATGTGGGATCGGCCCTGCCTGTTGACAGGCAGCTTCGCTGGGTAAAGCATGGCATAATCCACTCCAAGATCGCGGAGCTGTTTTTTCATCGGGACAAACTGCCGGTGTGCCTCCTGGACCCGGATCGTAAAGTCCGGGAATAGCGAGATCGTGGAACCTTCAAACCCCAGAGGCTGCTTCTCCCTAGCCAGCTTCAGCGCCACGTCCCGACCGCGATAGTTGAGTAGTTTAGCAATGATGGGACAAGGGGGCGCCCACGGGGGTGGCGGGGCCCCAAGGAGCGGTGCGCTCTTTCCACCACGAACATTGCAGAGAACGAGTCCTCACCCAGCAAGGTCTTCAATAGCTTCTCTGTAAATTGCTCCATGTTGCCAGTGTGTGTGGTCTCCGGTAGTCCCGTGATTCTGAGGTTGCAGCGCCGAGAGCGCACCTCTAAGTCTTCTGATTTTTCCTGCAGAACCCGCAGCACTTTGCCAAGTTGCTTGTGTTCAGAGTCAAGTGTGGTGTGCGCTTCCTCCGCTTCCGTCAGCCTTCGTTCGGACAGATCTAGCCTCTCGGCATGCTTGTCAAGCCTCTCAGCCATGCAATCCATTCTGTAGGATTATGCATCCATCTTCGTGCCAAGGGCTGAGATACCACTCTGCCGGCTCTTTTCCATAGCCACTAGCATGCCACGGATATCCGGACGCGATTCTTCAGCGGGCTGCTCCTGCATTCTGGAGGCGTCTTCCGTGGATGTGTCTCTGGACTTGGACCTTTTCTGTTCGAACGATAGCTTTGGTTGCGCCCTGTCGACTCTGCCCATCCTAGCCTCCAGTAGGCCGCACAACCGGCAGATCTCCACCAATCCGGGGGGAAGCGCAACAGGAGGGGAAACAACGCGTTATGCACAGCGGGCTCCCTGATTCAGCGACCCAGATAGCTCTTCAGGCCAGGGGTGGCGTCAAACAGTATCAGGCCAGTAGCACTCACTCCAGGGAGGGTTCTAGCACACAGCTCAAGGCCCCAGGACCACGCCGCTGCTTGTTAATGCTTATATTGGTCTTCAAAGCTGTCTCTTCTGCGTTGTTGAGCACAGGGAGAGGTTGCTCTGACCCCAGCCAAGCCCGCTCGCAGCCGCTCCCGCACGCGGGCAGTGTCAGAGAGGACGTAGGGCCCCCAACCGCAGTAAGCAACTCAGAGGGGCTCGGTGTCCGCAGTAAGCAAGTCTAGGTCGCTCCCGTAGCTGAGGCCCGTCGATCCCAGCTATGCGTATCTAAGACAAGCAGTCAGACAGGGCGCCTCTTCTCCCAAGGGCAGCCAACAGTACCAAGTATAGCCACGCACCTGGCTATCAGAGTCTCAATGGCAGGCCCGCTCCCGGCTCGCAGCACAGCCCCACCAAAGACCCCCCAGGGGTCTCTGCAAATCTTAACTGGGATGGTCACTCACTTCCATTGCACAGGCCGAGGACATCCGGAGCTCCCAGAGTCTAAAATGGCGGCCTCGCGACGTCCGCAAAGTAGAAGCTCCTCTGGCCACAGCTACTTGATGCAGGGGATGGGGCCGCCGCAGGTGCGTGTTCCAAGATGCCCGCAAAGAGCTCTGAGGACCAATGAAGGGCAACGGGGCTTCAACACCCTCGGCGCATCGGGCTCGCCCCCGTAGGGCGCGTGTCCCCGGCGCAGGATCCGAGTCGTGCAGCGAGGCTCCCCCCCGGATCGCACCGAGTCCCGTGTATTTGTCAAGTAAGGGATGCCACGTACCGAGAGGTCCTGCTGGGGTAGGCAGAGCATAAAATGCACCGCTTGTGCAAGTAGCGGCGCTCCGCATGCACTCCCAGCTCCAACGCAGCAGCGGTCTCGGGCGAACGCCGCCCACTGCACCTATGCAAGTCCAGTGCTTGAGGCCTAGCCGGGCCGGTGTCGGCAGGCGTTCTAACTTTGTTCAGAGAGGCAGCACGGCGGTCCGGGGCACTTAAAAACAAAGCCACAGATCTCCGGAGACCAGGGGATGCTGTCTCAGGTCGCACATACGTTGCAGTTGCCGGATAGTTTTCGGATATTATGACGGTGTTGCGGAGCACTCGGCTCAAGCGGCCATCTTGGTCGCGAGCAAGCTCCGCCCCCCAAGACAGAACAGAGTTATCCTTAGAGGCAATACAAGAAAATAGAGCAGCTCCAGCTCTTTGAGTAAAACTGGCCCTAATAACCCCCTTCTTATAATAGCTGTACGACATCAATGGGAATACCACACTCTTTCCACATATGCGACGTCACCACCCCTGCTCTCGCCCTCCATGCGACGGACCCTGACCTGAATTTATCATGTTTGTTATGGTTTTCTAGATTTACATATGAATGTTTCTTTTCCTTCGTTCTTGTTTTTATTTGTGTCTTAAGTTAAGACATGAGGTATCGCCAAGCAATGTATTTTGCATGTACCGGATGCTGCACCCTTGCTGCTCAAAGTATCTTACATATATCTGTTATTACCTCATTATTGTTTCTTCGCCTACGCAGCTATGTTCTGTGTCACACTGTTGTCCTGATCGGACCGACTATTGTTCCTATGTATCAATACTGACACCGCAATGTGTATGTTTTGCTATTTTGATATACAATAAACAGAATTTGAGTTAAAAAAAAGAAGAAAATAGAGCAATAAATTGTGGATTTTAAACTTACAGGTCAAACCCAATACACTTACAACAAACATGTTTAATGGATTTGACAATGATTATAGGCTACTGGCAGAGATCTTTAAAAAGAAAGATAATGAGGGAACTGGCAACTAGGAAGCAGCTCCAACAGATTTCAATATAAAGTACTTTAGTACCAGTTTTAGGTTTCAGAAAGCAATTTTACAATGACAACCCATTGTGCCAAATCCTTCAGTGGAATGACAGTGACCTCATGAAATATTTTTAATTCTGTCTTCGGAAAGACACCCCTGCCTGACTGTTGACAAAAGGTAAGTTTTCAGTCTGCTCGTTGGTACATTGCAACATGTGCTTGTTTGAAGCCTGACACATGTACAGGTTTCCGAATTTGTAGTTTATTGGGTTAACACCTGATTTTCGGGATGTGTGACTGGTTTGAATATTAATGCAGCTTTCATTCCTCCTGGGACTTAATAAGTGAGTGCCAATCAGTTGGCCATATTACCACCTGTTAAATACTTCACCTGGAATCTGTGCAATCTTAAATCGAAATAAAATAGTTGTTGTTAGCAGCCCACAATGAGCAGTTCTCATATGAGATGACTGAGCTACATCCGTGCAGGAAGCCACCAGACCTAAACAACTGGCAAAAAGGCCTTGAGATAGCTTTGCAATGAAAGGTGTTTTAGCATTCAACATAAACATGTAATCCTTCAAGCTCCAGAAAACACAATGTGTGGCTCATGGACAATGTACTGCAAAGAGGTCACTCCAACACAAAGAGAAATAGGGTCTCTTAATAGCATATGTTATAATAACAATAATCGTGCTTTAAATTCTGGACTGAAGCCCTTAACACATAAAGTGTGAAATCCACTAAAATATCAATGTTATTTAGGTCGAGCCTGGGCAGCACACACGCTGCTCTGCAAGGCATGCTGTAATCTAGAATGTGGCTTGAAGCACCTCCCATCTTTTCCATTTGTTCCTGCTTGTGCCCTTCATAAATGCATGCTTTTGGTTGGTCAGCATGCTCAATTAGTTCCGCCTTTTTGTGTTTCAAACGCTCCCAGGAGACTGCCCTTGTTACAAGTGGTCTTATGCTTTTTTTTATATATGTTCCGTCGTGCTCACAATTTTTTTTCTTGTTTGCCTCAGCTTGTTTATCAGCACAGCGCCCGCTTCACGGACGCTGTGCTTTATGTTTCGGTCGGTATTTTCATCGCAGGTTTAATTATTGTTTTACTGTGGAGGCCGTGCGCCTTTTAATGATGTGCCCACTTTCATTTTCACCATAGCGTCTTGTCTCCTGCTCGTGGCAGCCTGTTCGCCCTGTGCTGTCTCTCCCTTCAACTCCGAGATCGCTGCTTGTATTTTAAGGGATTTGCCCAAAATCACAGGATGCTGAGCTAACGCCGATACTCAAAATCCCGAGTCGGCAGCTCTGACCTCACGCCCTTCACAGCATGTTTGATTGCTGTTTTTTAAATGTTGCCAGATGGAGTCATTATAAGCTCAAATGCTGTTCAAGTCACATTGCGTGCCGTCTCTCCCCAATCCCTCCCCGCTTTAATTTTCACCATCGCATCTTGTTTCCTAATCGCCCTGTGTCGTCTCTTCCTACCCCTTGATCCTGGCCCCACCACTCCTCCAAGATAGCTGCTTGTATTTTAAGTGATTTGCCCAAAATCGCAGGACACCGCTTGCTCGTCAGCGACTCAGCACCCTGAAAGCTCCGGGGCTGCACAATATGCTGCATTACTAAATCCTTATAAGGTCCCAAAGAGAGACCTATTGCATTGCAAATGCTTGTTAAATCCTGGAGGTGCAATGTGCATTAGAAAATGCAATATTTGTTGCAGAGTTCTCCAAATTTGCTTTGAGAAGAATGACCATATTCTCTACAATGGTTGATTCTAAATGTTTATAGTAATGATAGCAATTAGCCTGGCCTGAGAAAAGGGGCAACCTTCAATGGACCACAAGACAGGCATAAGGCAGACAACATGGGTACCAGTTTGTCATTATAACACTGGAAGTAGTAGTGCACAAAGTAGTGTTTCCATTGTGCAATGCTTTTGCATTGGTAACCTGTTATATCCACTATCAGAGTTATGCTGCTTTTGACAGTTGCCAAACCACACTAGTTTTGAAAATGCAGGACACAACAATGCAATGCCTATACAAGGAGAGAGCTGTGTACTTCCTCTGCATAGACACCATCCCAGGGAAAAAAGACACAAGGCATACATTAAAGCACATTCTACACTTATCTTACAATGCACTCTGAGAAACTGATCATAGAGGCATTTGCTTTAGGCAGCAAGGGCATGCCTTTGATTAGACATAAATTATATGTTCAGGCCTCACATAGCTGAGCTATGTTTTAGTCGACCCAAAGGTCAGGTGCCAGACAACTGAGCTATTGCTAAGGTGTCAATGTTCCAGCATCAAAGAACAAGAGCCACAACACATAATTTCTGTTCTATTTCTTCTAAAATTGCCCCAGGACCTGGGCTTAGTGCCTGAGGGCCACCAGTATGTATATTGAAAACCTATATCTGCAAGATATGAGTTGATTTGAGATGTTAATTATGAAGTGCAAGGAATGCCTTAAGGCATCTTGGCTGTGAACTAATTAACAACATCAGAAAAGATACGAATATAAGCAATAGAATAAAGAATTTTAAGAACCTTCCTAAAAATAGAATGGTCCACTGTTTTGCAGAGGCTATTGTCATAAGGTTTCTGCACATACACAGAGCTATGCACAGGAAAATGGGACCCCGGAATACAGTGGTTTGCCACCATATACCGTAGCACCCAAAAACCCCAACCCAACTAGCTTAGCATCCCATTAGCACCCAAGTACTAATGTTTGGACAACCCAGAACACGGTATCTTTATCTCAGGACTCACTGAAGCAAGAACACTCTTTCGCCACTCACTCGTACTTGTCCACAAGGTGCGTAGGAAGAGACACTGGATAGGTTAAAATGTTTATTCCAACTTACGTGCTCTAATATACAGTACACGTGTCAGTACTAATAGCATAATGCATATGACTAATATAAGCAGCATGGTTACAATTCCATAGAATACAAACGGGGAAAGCATCTCAGAGCTCAGTGGATAAACGTATAAATAACATTACCACCCTCCCCTTGCAGTAAGATAGTTTATTATAATAATAGAAGACCTCTGGGCTTTGACTAGCGAACCCCCATACCTCAGTCTCTAGATGCAGAATTACATCAGCAGGACATCATAGCTCTTCTCACTGAAAGGGATTTCTCCAAGTGTGTTAAGCGCTAGTAAACCACAGTATTAAAAGCATACCAAATTCTTCATGGCAATTGCACCTAATGTTATGTCTGGGTGCGCGAGACTGGCCATATCAGGAAGAACCAAAATACATTGTTATGCGACCTTGTACATGTTTGTGCAGACTGAGCCCAAAAAGGTGAACAACAGAAAATGCAGACAGTGCAAAAGAACTTGGCACGAGCAAAGGGCAAGGGAGGCCCGGCTCAGTGTAACGTGCGCAAAGAAAAGCAGCATGGCAGCCAGGCCTAGGCCAACATAACAAGGCAGGTAACAATCCACAAGACACCCTCCCCTGGTCAGTCCAGCGGCCAGGACAGAGGAAAAACAGAGCCGTTGGAGCACAGGGAGCGCCCAAACGGCGAAGGGCAGGTCAATCCATGAAAGTGTAAGTGCAGAGAAAAGCCATACCCTCCAGGAGTTCATCATTGGAATCGTCAAAAAACATAGATGCCATCCAATCCATGAGTTCGAAAGAGCAGGAATGCTCCTCAGCAAAGGGAGCATCCATAAGCAATGCGGGACAGCTTGCGTGATAATTAAAACAGCTTCGTTGTAGGAGATCCTGGGCAGCCGCCCAGATATCCCATTGCGCCAAAATCCCCAGTGCAGCCGCACGCGCCATACAGCCAGCAACGGAACAGTCCTGCTCATGGGCCTCTAAGGGACCCATCAACTGAACAAAATCCGGAACAGACAATGACGAATTGGAGAGGCAATAATCCAGAGTCCAGGTGAAAGGACAGCGGACACAAGTCATCACAGGTTGCACGCAAGTGAAATACGCAAAGCGAAATGAAAGAGTATATGACACACTCAGTGTCGCCAATGGCAAGACACCAAAACCGGCCAAAAGGCGCTCACGGAGCAGCTGGAGGCGTTCTGGATCGAGCAGGTCCCATCGGGGAGCAGCCATTGCGCAGAAAGCAAATTAAGAGCAAGACACCAGCCGCTAAAGCGAGGATCAATGGGAAACCGCCAAAGACACTGGAAAATATAGAATGTATGAAAGCCGGGATGACACCAAAAATAGTTTGGAAGGAGGACACCAAGCCCGACCCAACGACCTTAAAAAAGTGTACTAGGCCTTCAGTGTTAGATGCGTTAAAAATACGATGTATTAACTCCCCAAAATGTTGGGGGAGATTAGTGTTCAAAAGGGCCTGTATTTCACTGTGGGTACTCGCCACCTGGAGAATGAATGTCTCCCGGGCGGACGTGAGCAAAACTTCCTCGTTTAATAATAGTGCCTTTATTCTGCTCAGTCTATTGAAATCTGCCTCCATGGTAGGGATGGAAGGCCAAATAGAGATATCAACCTTGCCATGAGGGGGAGGAAAAAGCACATTTTTGCAGCAGACAACCCTGTGCGAAACTGTTACAATGTAAGGAATGCCAGCCTGCAGGCCACAACAGTTTTCGTTATTTAAAAGTAAATAACTACCATTGGAAAGGAGAGTGAAAGTAGGTGAAATAACAGGAGCAGGAATACCTTTCAGCACACAAGCAAGATTAGGAGAGGAAACGCTGCATGAGCCATGCAATTTAATGTGTTTACAAATAAGCGAATGACCTATAGTCGAGTCGCAGTACTCCCCCGTGAGAAAGACTTCCTTGCCGTCCCGAAGGCATTTATACATGAAAGGCAAGGACCAGAGTTCATGCAGGAAAGCACTGCCCAATGGCCGGTAACGGCCCACAGGATAATGTTTCATGCACGAGTCAAATTCAAACAAGGAAAAAGGTAAAACGATAACCCCATGAACTAGCCATACAGCAGAATCGAGTTCTGCAACAGAGAACGGCAAAGGATCCACCTTTTCGATATGCAATAGAGTGTAAGTTGCATCCTTCATGGACATAAATTGCTGTTTATCAGTTAAGTTAAAAGGTAGAAATAAGGCAGAGGTGTTCAAGAAATGCCAAGGCACTTTACCTAACTTAAGTGTTTGTAAAGTCCATGCAAACTGCATAACTGAGCGCAATTGATTCTGACCATGATATAACACAGAAACATCATCTTGTACAATATCAACAACAGAGGACACAATATTCTCTAAAGTGTAAATGCGAGAAGACAGGGTATTAATACTATTGTCAACAACAGCAAGCACCTTTTCCATATTTGCTTGATCTATTTCCCGAAGACGGGAAGCAGCTTCCATTTGTGATAGCTTCCAGAGTTCATTATACGTTTCATAAATGAATCTCTTAGGTCGGGGACCACGAGGTCCCAAAACAAAGTCGGACAGATCAATATTGCCTGTAAGGAGGGACAAATGTTGTTTAACAGAATCAAGGGACGAATGTTGCAGCCATTGTTTGCATAATTTACCAACAGAGTATGTAGTGACAGTACGGGCATCAGTAAACCGCGGATCAGGCCTATTCTGTGTGTAGCTAGCACCAGTATCATGAAAACGCATTTGACATGTATTAGATGATATAGGCCATATTAACCAGGGTGACTGAACCAGCTCAGAAACATTAAACGAATTATTTTGTAACATTGCCTGCAGGGACACGAGGGACATATTGAATCGTGAGCTGTCATTGGGAAAACTCGACAGGGATGGTATTGATGGAGTATTCAATTGTTTAGTGGTTGCTAAGCCCCAACACGTAGTCTGATAGATGGAAGCATTTAGGAACATAATTTGGGTAGGGATGAGGCAAGCACGATGCAACGCCTCGGTTCCCTGTACCTGCCATGGCTTGGAGCCCCAAATAGATTTTAAATCCACTGTATTATCCCAGTACTCATAACCACCCACAGCTAGGGCACTTAGAAAGGAACCTGAATAAAGCAATTTGGTGTGTGTCAACATAATTTTCTGAGTTGATGTGTTATTTAATCTAAAATAATAGGATGCAGGGTTCGACCGATTAAAATCAGTAAAATAATTAAACTTATTTCGAAGAGTTTGAGAGCTACCTGGCAAGGGGTTTGGACAATGTTCCCATTGGGTATAGTTAACAAAACTACGCAGGGCACTGGGCTTATGGAGAAAATGATTACCCCAATGTTGGTAACAATACAAATCGGCATAATTAGCAGAATTCATATATAGATCTTCAGCATTAAAAGATGCATAATATTTTAAATCGGCAAACAATGCTTCAACGGCATGCACATCCCAATCATCAGAATGAATATTATTTTGTACTACATCACCCATTGAAACACGAAGGACATTAGGTACATTAATAATTTCCGTCGGACCATGGATTTGATAGTTCACTGCATCCCATACGATGCCATCAGCAACGGGGAAAGCTGAAATATTCACAAATGTGTGGTCACGCTTCATGATGTGAGACGAGGAATGAGGAGCCAAAGTTCCAGAAACATAGTCTACAGCAGAGCGTTCAGGTAAATAGTGACCATTGATGAGTAGAAAAAACACTGTGACAAAGCCAATGGACATGAACAAAAATATCAAGAAAAGTACCAACCAGATGTATGTCCAGGGGGAATCAAAAAATTGTCTCTAAACCAGGATATAAAAATACTGAACTTGGATGGAACTTTTGAAGATGTGGAATCCGAATCAAAGGAATAACGAGTCGGGCTTAGTGGCGTTGTTGGTTGATGTGCCACCGATTCTGATGCAGGATAAGTATACTCGTCCTCGTTGATATTGGTGGAGAGTTGGGGATCAATCATAGTTTCAGGCAAATCAACCATCTCAATTACAGCATCAGCGATAGTTCGTGCAGATGGACTATGAACATATGTCCGATAAATGGCAGGACAAGAGACCGCTGGTGTGACACTATTCAGGATCGGCCAGGCGCTGTAGCTTGACATTTTCAACTGAGATGTATCTGTTCTCTTTGCGACCAGGAAGCGGTGGTAAAATGACTGTACGTGTTCCCTTCAGGCCAAGAACTGGAACCGGTGCACGAAAAGAGGGGCCAAATTCCTTTTTGTTTTCAACCTTCTCTCGAACCAGTTCTCCAATTTTCGGAAGCCAGCCGGCTACCGGAATCTGCAACGCAGGGTCTGTGGCTGAAGGTAAATGTGTAGTTGCAAGTTTGTCTCGGGCTTCTTGTAAGTCCTGTAACATAGCAGAATGGTTATCTACATCAAACTTGGCGGATTGCGCCGCGATGTCTGGACCCTCAAGGTCAGGCACAAACATTCTTATGCCAAAGAGCATTTCGTATGGGGTCCGCCCACCCAGAGGTCTTCTAGGGAGATTATTAAGTGCACGCTGAACGGTATACAAATGGGCCAGCCAGTTCCTGCCAGTACCTATAACCCTAGCTGTTAAGGATTGCTTTAAGTCACGGTTCATTCGTTCAACGATAGAGTTGCCCTCAGGCCTATACGGAGACGAAAATTTCACCCGCACCCCAAGCGAAGCCATTGCATCCTTGTAAGCCCTAGAGGCAAACGCTGGACCTTGGTCCGAATGGAAGGTGCCGCATGCGAAAATTCCCACAAAGACACGCAAATCCCTGATTACATTTCGGGCGTCAGCACTCCGTTGTGGCCAGACCCAGAGAAACCGTGTGCACGAGTCCACTGCCACCAAGATGTATTTATAGGCAGTGTCTGATGAGAATGGACCGCAGTGATCCAAGTAAACACACCCAAAGGGTCTGTTAGCAATGCAGAGCGGTGTTTGTGGTGGACGTGTTACCGTGGAAGGCTTAATCTGTTGACAAACGTCGCAAGAAAGCACAAAAGCACGGGTGTCTTTATATAACCCACGCCACCAATAACGCTGCTGCAAGATGGAAACCGTAGCCGACACACCTGCATGTGCAGAAGCCATGCCTTCGTGTGCAGCTGATATCAAGGCACTCCTGCGGTCCGCGTTGGGGATCAGCCGATCTCCAACGTCAGGTATAGTTACATAAGGAACCTGTTCGGGACTTAATGTGTAAGAATACTTGGAAGGGAAACCGGTCGGGTAATTATTACCTTCCTTGGTTGCAGCAATAGCTGCTAATATAACAGGGTCTATTTTAGACATGGACCTGGTAACCGCTGCTACTGAACACGTGACTACTGCTGAACGGGCAGCCTCATCTGCCAGATCGTTACCAATAGCGTGTGCGCCCACCCGCTGATGGCCTAAGGTGTGAACCACCTGTGTGAGGGGCAGACGTTGTTGCAATTCTGCCACTCGAACCCAAAGCATTTTATGCTTAATTGTGCTCCCTTTGCGTCCTTGTAGTCGTTTTTCGACCAGAAAAACAGATTGTCATTGTAAGATTGTACACAGTAAAAAGAATCACATACAATAAGAGTGGTCTCATCCTGAGAAGCGAACTCAAGTGCAAGTAGCAATGCATGCAGCTCGGCCAATTGTGCGGTACTATCTCCAAGTGTGCGAGTATGCACTGCAGAGGATTTGAACGTTCCATTTACAAAGGAACCCGCCACAATAGCACATGCAGCTGAATAAGCGTGCTTGGACCCAGTGGCCGGTTGCGCCGAACCATCGGTGTAGATCACACATTTGTAATCCTCAAGCGGTAGTAAAAACAAAGGAGGAGGATGAACGAATTCATACTGCAAAAACTCCTGAGTCTGAAGAGAAGAATCGAAAACAAAGGTGACGTCTGATGACGTCAAAGATGTAGCCCATTGTATCCAACGGGGATGCATTGCTTTTGAGTTCGGTACACTTGCCTTTGTTACTGCCTCTAGGGCAGGACAGGGTGTTACCACCAGAATCCGCTTTCCCTGTGCCAGTGCGCGTTCTTTCAGAATCGCCATTTGCACTGCAGTCAGAACTTTTCGACCGATGTAAAGCGTAATTCAGCGGAAGTGTACAGATGTGACTTGTATGCGATGGGTACTGTATCACCTTCATTAAAGGTTAAGTATGTGAATCCCACCGCCCCCGGAATTATTCTAATCACCAGGTTTGTGTGGTTATCACGAGTCAAAAGATATTTAGACTCCAAAAGGTCTGTCTGCAAAGACTGCAGTATTGAGGTATGCTCAGGCAGCCAGCAAGACCTTGAATAAGTAGGTTGTATCAAAGCATACAAAGGCTTGATACGCTGGGCATATTCGGGAATGTAAGTACGCCCGAAATTCAAGAAACCCAGCAAAGACTGAAGTTTCTTCAGAGTATTTGGGGGGCACAAATGTGCACATTTTTCCAAGAAATGGGGGCTAAGCCCTTACCTTCGTTATTGAGCTCATAGCCCAAGAACAGAACGGTAAATTCAGCAATGTGTGACTTAGCAAAGTTAAATTTGTAACCCTGCTCCGCAAATTCAAGAATAATGCGGTCCACACGGGACAGATGCTGATATAACTCGTCGTCCGTCAGATAGATGTCATCTACGTACGAACATGCGTCTTGATCAATGTCATTTAACAAAGAAACAACACGGGCGGCGAATATACCCGGACTATTTTTATAGCCCATGGGTAAACGCCGGAACAGGAATAATTTACCACCGGATGTGAATGCGGTCCATTGACCACTCTCCGGGGCCAGGTTGTGCGTGTAGAAACCGTTTGAAAGGTCAAGTGTCGTTTTGTATTTTTTACGAACAAGACTGTCTACAAGCGCAGAACTGTGTGTATTTTGCACCGCAAAGTTCCGACAATGAGTATTTAAATGCCGGTAATCCAAAACTAAGCGGTACGATCCATCGGGTTTAGAAACCACGAAAAGGGGATTGTTCATAGGTGATACGCATGGTTCAACTACTCCCTGATATTCCAACTGTGTCAGAATTTCGGAGACGGGGCCTTTTGCCTGCCGTTTGATGGGATATTGGGGTTGTGGCTGCGGTAGTGACCGCAAAGGTATTGCATGAGGAGGTGATTCTTCATCCCATCCCACATGGTTGCGGTATAACGCTGGTGCCAGGTACACAGCCCACTCAGCTGCAAGTGCTTCAGCTTTGTCTTTTGGGACATGCTTTGAAAAGCTTGGAAGTATTACCTCCTCTCCTTTATGTGCAGCTAAAACGAATGGGGGTGGCCAATCCACCTCTGCTAACAAAATGTCATATGAAGAGGTTAGATTTTCCCAAAAAATCCCTTTTATTTCACGCGGTATGTCACCTTCGATTTGTATAACTATATTATATAGTCTGTCAGGGGGTGCCACTCTCGTGTCAGCTGTCTCTACAGTAACGAATGTTTCAGTTGCTGTCGCCTCCATATGAGGACGTAGCGCCTCCCGCACTATGGTAACTTCCGCGGCGCTGTCTAGGAGGGTCACTGCCCACGTCCAATTCTGGAGTCTCGTTCTCACGGTCTGAGGCATATTTCGCTGTAACAGCGGCAACCTTTTTCTTCTGAAATTGCGGTCGAGGAAGATGAAAGTCTTCTGCTTTACCTCTGACTTGTTGTCGAGGTTGGTCTCGCTCCTGGGGAGCCTCTCGGCCCCTTCCTCTATCTTGCCGTCCTCCTCCACCAGCCTGTGACGACGTCTGGGCCTGTGAAGAACGAGGAGAACGCGTATCAGAGCTCTGAAACCTTTCTGGTGATTTAATCCTTGACCTATCACGTAAATCATAAGTACGTTCAGAAGAAACCGAAACTGGGGAAGCGCCTCTCGACCCCGGCTTCTTTTGTTGCTTACCCTGTTTTTTCTGTCTCCAACTCTTTTTAGTGAAGACTGGTTTATCATCTTTCTCAGATGCACTTTTTGTTTGTATAACTTGTGTTTGCGATTGAGTTTGCATTTTTACAAAAGGCTTGTTGCCTAGGCTATTTCTTCCAATTGTTTTATAAGCCCGGGCTATTATTTTCGGTAATTCGCGAGGCCTGTCCAACTCTGGGACCAAAGCCAAAGCATTCGCTACTTGAAAGTTCATAGCATCGCCCTTGACATTTCCAAGGATCAGCTCAGCTACTACATCAAACACTCCCACTAGTCTCATCCCTAATTCCACAGCCGCTTCAGGGCCATGTTCATCCTGTACTTTTTTAATTACAGAGGGTAGAACCGTCATGGAAGGAGTTCCAAAACATTTTGAATAAACTGCTGCGAATACCTTACCCCAGTTTTCACATGATGTCAAATCGGGGATTATGTCTTTTGGCAAACTTATCGTAAGGATGCGGTGTTTATCCACCGGTGATGTATGTGGAAACACCGCTTCTATCTGATCGAACTTTTCGGCAAGCCAATAAGGATAATCGTCCTTATTTTGTGGACGTTTGCCCATCACAGAATTTACCATGACAGGACTTATAGTCACTCCAGCAGCAATAGCTGGTTGGCCTGCGACTACAGGAGCAGCTCCATGGAGGCTTCCTGTAACGTATGTCACCAAGGCTCGATGCACTCGCACCAATTCGGTATGCATAGTGCGCAGTTCCGCAAGCGGTAATGCCAGATAATTTGGATGCGGGGTATACCCGGCCAATATAGGCCAAGTGGCCCCCTGAATTGATAAGGGGCCTAAACGAACTGCGGTAGTTGGTTGTGGGAGGGCGCCATTAAACCAAACACGGTGCTGCCAAGCCGTGAGAGGTACTTCAAGATTGGTATAGGGTCGATAGTCAGCAGGTATAGCGGTGGGTTTATATTCATGAAACAGATTATCATCTGCTTCCACCGCTTCAAAAGTGATCCAAGTGTAAAACACCTCAAAGTGGTAAGCCGGATCGGCTTGAACCACAAAGACCAAATCGATCCCTGTATCAGGCACTCCATACACCCGTAAGTGGTCTCGGAGTGCTCCTCGACTATGTGCAGCAATCGCCACACCAGCCATGACTAAACAATAATATCCGACAACCTAACAGGGAGCACAAAAATGGGTCTGTTAACTAACCTTTTTTAATAACATCAAGCTTGAAAGAACCTATAAAACATTCAATATAGGAGGTATCACCGTCACATACGCCTCCGGAAGCGTACGCGAGGGGTTTGTGGACAAGCACAAGTACTACTCAAGCGTCTCGCAGATAAGCTGCCCCACGGTGGTCGCGCCATGTCATAAGGTTTCTGCACATACACAGAGCTATGCACAGGAAAATGGGACCCTGGAATACAGTGGTTTGCCACCATATACCGTAGCACCCAAAAACCCCAACCCAACTAGCTTAGCATCCCATTAGCACCCAAGTACTAATGTTTGGACAACCCAGAACACGGTATCTTTATCTCAGGACTCACTGAAGCAAGAACACTCTTTCGCCACTCACTCGTACTTGTCCACAAGGTGCGTAGGAAGAGACACTGGATAGGTTAAAATGTTTATTCCAACTTACGTGCTCTAATATACAGTACACGTGTCAGTACTAATAGCATAATGCATATGACTAATATAAGCAGCATGGTTACAATTCCATAGAATACAAACGGGGAAAGCATCTCAGAGCTCAGTGGATAAACGTATAAATAACATTACCACCCTCCCCTTGCAGTAAGATAGTTTATTATAATAATAGAAGACCTCTGGGCTTTGACTAGCGAACCCCCATACCTCAGTCTCTAGATGCAGAATTACATCAGCAGGACATCATAGCTCTTCTCACTGAAAGGGATTTCTCCAAGTGTGTTAAGCGCTAGTAAACCACAGTATTAAAAGCATACCAAATTCTTCATGGCAATTGCACCTAATGTTATGTCTGGGTGCGCGAGACTGGCCATATCAGGAAGAACCAAAATACATTGTTATGCGACCTTGTACATGTTTGTGCAGACTGAGCCCAAAAAGGTGAACAACAGAAAATGCAGACAGTGCAAAAGAACTTGGCACGAGCAAAGGGCAAGGGAGGCCCGGCTCAGTGTAACGTGCGCAAAGAAAAGCAGCATGGCAGCCAGGCCTAGGCCAACATAACAAGGCAGGTAACAATCCACAAGACACTATGATGCAATGCATTCCAAACAGCGGTAGCAACAAAAGAGATGGCACATCACGGTGCCATGGCCTAGTGAATACAGGCAGGGGAAGTGGTAAATGGCCCTAAAACGGAGGGAGGAAACTGCACGTTAGGCCATCTATTTTTGCATAGCGAAAACAAACTCCTGCTTTAAGAGTTTATTTTCGCAATACAAAAAAGTTTGCAGAGTGGGGGCTTTAATAATGTTAATTCAACAAAGAGATTCTACTACAAAAACATATAAACGCACGTAAGTGTGTGCTTAATCTTACTTGCGTTGTTTTTAAAAAACGGTGGTGATTAGAAAAAGGAATACCTTCTCATGTTTGTAGGAAGGACAGTGTTCAAAAAGTTGTAAAATACCCTCACACACTGAAACCTGATTCAGTGTCATGCTTCATCATTGGGGTCTTCCCGCCCCTCTACGGGACGGGGCGTGCTACTACCTACGTTGACGCGGGAGCACTTACTTTAGTGATTAGTGTATATGTGTAGTGCGTGGGATCGTGAAATATAAATATATGTGATGGTTTAAAAATTCCCTGGCTAGTGGAAAAGAATACACTTTATTAGCTTCCCTAGCTGAGAGTGGTAAAAAAAAGGGGGGAAAAAAAGTAGATGGTGTACTATAATGGGTCACTTTCTACAAGGTCGACATGTTTCAGAAGCCATCCCCTAGGCTTTCTTCTTCAGGATCGAAACGATCCCTATAACGCCTCACTGGGCTGTATAAATGTACATAGGCCTACTGATCACAAGTACTCTTCTCTGCGCCCCAATTGCGCATTTGAAAATTATATCATTAGTATATCATTCGTATATTAATGTGTCCTCTCCATGAGATGTCACGAGGGGTATAGGGGCGCCTTCATACAGACAATGCTGCCGGCTGCTAGAACACCTGGGAATACCTTCTCGTGGCTCTCCGGGAACACTCCCCCTCATGATATTTTTGCTTTAATAATGTTGCCTGCTCAGCAAGCCTGCAGTGCTCTGAAGGATGCGCCGCTGTGGCAGCTGCCCTCACAGTACACAAATCCCGTCCGGGTTGTTGGGGATCTCTAAATGTGGGGGATGGTTCACTGCCATGGGCCTATTCTCCTCGTAGATCTGCTGACTGTCCACCAGGTTCTAAATGTCCCTCTAAGCCTGGTCTCCAAGGTTATAGTAGCAAGGACATTTGACATATCAGGAGAGTATGGTGGTCATTATGTATCATAAATATTTATTCATGATCTTGATTGCCGATTGAGCTATCCTCTATGATGTTATCATAGTGTAAGAGCAAAAACACAGCTAGTGACTGCAGGAAAATGGACATGTCAGATGGGTCCTATCACTCCACACCCCACACACATATCCACACTCCACTCACCCACTTTTGTATAATGTGTGTTGTCAGGGGGAAAATACAGAGGTGGAGATTTATTAGAGGGTATGAGGTTACATCAAGTAGAGGAATGGGCAAACTAAGTGGACTTGTTGACCCTAACTAGGATTCTCTAAATAGTAGCTCCTGAGCTACTGGTATCTCTTCAGCTACTTGTATGTAGCTCTCCTATGTACATCCCAGCTCCATGAATTAAAACCTTTTGCTTGATTTAATTAATATATGTATCTCCAAATTGAAAAGAGGTTATTCAATATAAAAATGTGTGTATTTTCAGGAACTCATTTGCTGATGGTTGGAGAAAAATGGTTGAATTTCCTAAATATATTTAAAGTTGATATTTGAGTGATAAACCATACAGCATTGGGGAGACATTACTAACAATATTTCCTTGGTGGCAGGTGCATTGCAGCTGTGACTGTCATGTATTACCCATGTAGAGGTAATCCATATTGATAAAGTTTTTTTCCCATTACCGCTGGCAACCCTGCCTGATTCACTGAGGTGATCACTGCTGGTAATTTTGCATGGGACGTCCACTAATGAAGACTTGTCTGCAATAGTCTCTATTACAGCACTAAAAATACTGGTAGCTCAGGATGACTTTCATTGGACCTAAGTCGCTCTTAATACTGAGAAGGTTGGAGACCCTACCTTGGAGGCATATTTCTCTTTCCGTGACATGGAAAGAGGAAGTAACAAGGTGAAAAGAAGCTATTTATCCTAGTTACAGAAAATGAAGAGGACCCCTGAATATAATATATACTAGGGGCAGATTCAGGGGAATCTAAATCAGAACAAAAACAAATAACCACCTGCCCATACCTTTACAACTGCATAAGTCAATTAGTTAATAATGATAATTCAAAACATATCTGTTGAGCCCAACATGCAATGTACATATATCTTTTCATTATTTTCATTAACTTTTTATTTTTTGTTTTTATATCTTCAAAATCTTTTCTTTTTGTCCACATAACTTTTCATCTTTTATCTGCAATCATGATTACAAAATACTCTGAAACAATATAGTCAATATTCTCCCTGCAGGGCTATACAGACCCTTCTCCACATATCATTGTATAAGGAAATTCGACCTACATTCACACATATCAACAGACATGCATCAAACATACCTCAATTACAACCCAGATTACACAACATTAAAAGAACCTTGAGGGGGGCACAGTAAAAGATTTACACATCATGTATACATATGTATATTGTTGTCTAGATGCTGAAGGTATATAGGTAAATATTTCTACCACAGTACATTTTATTGTACAATATCTTTTCTAAGCAATCAATGCATTCTTATTTTCTGTCTTAACAGTTTATAACATGCAGAAGAAATAGTTTTTATTTGAAGCCCTTCTTGCTATATAGGGTCCTTTAATCTTCTTATATACTTTCCTTGAATAGCGTAACCTCAAGTCCCCACTTTTGTAATGCCAATGTGCGTTTCAGTGCTAGGCCAAAATGAAGTCATACACCTTCCTCAGGATGCAAGAATGAAATTGAAGAGATACAACCAACATTGCACAACATTAGATGAACCTTGAGGAGGGCGCAATGAAAGATTTACGCATCATATATACATATGTATATTGTTGTCTAGATACTGAAGGTATATATGTAAATATTTCTACCACAGTACATTTTATTGTTCAATATCTTTTATAAGCAATCAATGCATTCTTATTTCCTTTCTTAACAGTTTATAACATGCAGAAGAAATAGTTTTTATTTGAAGCCCTGCTATATAGGGTCCTTTAATCTTCTTATATGCGTTCCTTGAATAGCGTAATCTTCAGATCCCCACTTTTTTAACGCTGATGCGCGTTTTGATGCTAGGCCAAAATTCAGTCATATACCTTCCTCAGGGTGCAAGAATGAAATTCAAGAGCCACAGAGGGAAAAATGGAGGGTAGCCAAGGAGGGGATGCCACCTGCTATATATGTAAACATAATAAGAGTCACACGACTGTAAAATATCAAAACAATACCATAGACCCATATTGGGCAGTACATGTGTACTCGGAAAGAGAAAGTGCCCTATGTGTAACAGTAAAATCATTCACCAATAGCCAGGCCATACCAACACCATCACCCATAGTGTGTTGTGAACCAGTCTTAACGTGACCTAAACCAAGAGAGTTACCACCACCAACAAGACAGCCTTAATATAAACTAAACCAAGAGAATTGCCTCCACTAACTTGTGACTGTGAATTATAAAAATAATAACAACTCAGACCACCTCACCAGACACTAATTAGCGAGGGACTTACACTGTATCTCACAAGAATGTGGAAGCAACTGTGAAGAAAAATAAATATCCCTACATCAGGAGAGTACCACTAGAATTAACAAGATACAGAACATAACTATTTGTCCTGACGTGATGAAAAAAAGAAACAAAGAAGAAAGGTGTCTAGCTCATAGTAAAATGTCATACCTAGTGTTCTCTGTATACCACAAAGTGTATAATGGATGAATAGATTAACTAGACAAACGATTGGAAGTTTTAGCAATGAAGAACGTTTTCTTCAATATGCAGTGGTTCAGGTGTGGCCTAAATGGTCCAAAGCGAGAAAGTGACCCAACAGGGAACACTTGGTTCTAAGATTTTGAAATTAATTCATGAGGGAGCAAAGGAAAGATCAAAGGAAGGTCATGTAGGTCAGATAAATGATAAACATTTATTTTACAATTTTTGTATAGTATTCAGGTGGTCACATATATTTAAGTGAAAGGAAGCGTGACATGCAGGGTGATAGTGAGGTTTAAAAAGGCATCGCATTGACAACAGTATAATGAGCTCCACAGTTATTTTACAAAGAGTAATAGGAGTTCATGTTGTATGGTGGTCGACGGCGTTTCGAACCCAATAAGTGGGGTTCATCTTCAGGACATCTTCCGGACAAGGGTGAGCAAGCTGAATTAGAGGAAAGGAATATCATCCTAGGCCCATTCGTCTGTTAATGATGTGGGCGGCTGGTACTGATTTTTAAAATTGGCTGCGGGCGTGAATTATTTGCGCCAAGGAACTGAGTGGGAATGTCTGCCCGGGACTCACCCTTGTCCTGAAGATGAACCCCACTTATTGTGCACCACCCCGTAAGATTGGGGGCCACGAAAGTGGAACAGCAGCTGTACATAGGATCGTGGACGGGCCCACCTGTGGGGTCCATACAGGACTTGATTATGTGCTACCCGCACTACACTTCCCAGAAGGCACAGTTTCATTCGAACCTCCCATCGGGGGGGTGTATCAGAAGTGGGTCAGCGGTTGCGCACACCGTTCCATTAAAGCCTCTGAAGAGAAGCATATGGTGCTTCGAAATGCGTCAGGCAATACCACTATGGAGCGGCTCCTACGGGCGGTTCCCCGTCCTTACCTACACATGAATCAAGCTGGTGCTCGAGTGCTACTTACAGGTGGACAACCTTGGAGCAGTGATTTTAACGCGGCAGTCCAGCCGCGGAGTGTGCACCACTCCGTAAGATTGGGGGCCACGAAAGTGGAACAGCAGCTGTACATAGGATCGTGGACGGGCCCACCTGTGGGGTCCATACAGGACTTGATTATGTGCTACCCGCACTACACTTCCCAGAAGGCACAGTTTCATTCGAACCTCCCATCGGGGGTGTGTGTCAGAAGTGGGTCAGCGGTTGCGCACACCGTTCCATTAAAGCCTCTGAAGAGAAGCATATGGTGCTTCGAAACGCGTCAGGCAATACCACTATGGAGCGGCTCCTACGGGCGGTTCCCCGTCCTTACCTACACATGAATCAAGCTGGTGCTCGAGTGCTACTTACAGGTGGACAACCTTGGAGCAGTGATATATATATATATATATATATATATATATATATACACAAGCAACTAATAATAAAACACTCACAAGTTCAAATGCGTGAGATAAAACACAAGCAGATAATATTGGATGTCCAATGCAAGAAACAAGCACTGTCTAATGCCAAGAATAAGCCCTGTCAAATGAAAGACTCAAATATAAAGAGCATGCATACACAACATGAAAACATCACAGAGCAATGAAACATATAGCTTATACATCACCATTTGAGAAGAACACATCAATCTGGCCAGCTTGACTGGGAAGCCCTTTCAGTCATCCAGAAGTCTCATTGGGACAGCAAAAATGTCCCTGTGACGGTATGTCCACCCGACGAGTGAGCTTCTGTATGAACGCCAAAACTTCCTGTCTTTAATACCTTTTACTAACATGGAGAGAGACTTCTAGAAATTCCCCCTCCCTCAATCTATTGCAAAACCAAGGCTGACCGTACCGGTCTGTTTCGAGGTCAAGACGGAAGCTGGCCAACCCTCCGTGTTTCGACTCTGAGACAGAGAATTACATTCCTCTCTCACGCTTTCAAACACATATCCCACACATTCTGTTCCAGCAAGGTTGTTTTGCTCTTTGTTTTGAGGAATGAAAAATATCCCACTCTGAAGCTGCAAGAAGGCACAAAATGAAATCATGCAAGAGCACAAAAATGATGTTGTACATTCAAAATGGAGTCAGTTAAAACACATAGGGGGATATTCTCAAGAACGTGCGATAAACATCGCCAAAATAGGTTAACGCAAGTTTTCATATCGCCGTCTATCGCGGGAAAATAACTCAGAGTTAACGTCGTATTTTCAACACGGCGGTAACATGCGATAGTCTCCCGATAACGCCTCAAATGTCCGCGATAACATTACCGGGACGGCGATGAAAATCCAAACCCGAACGTGAAAAAAGTTGCAATGGGCCCAACCGCGATAAGACAATCAGCGAAAAGCAGCGCCAGGCCTGCAAATCACACGTCAGGCGGGAGAAATCACTACAAAAGCAGAAAGAAAAAAACACAAACAAAAAACAAACTACAGCGAAGAACAATGGAGGCAGCCGGAGCAGGTACAGAGGACGGCCAGAACCCCACAAGCCCCCCGGAGGAGCAGCCTGGGACTTCGGGGACAGGGAAGGGCAAGGACAAGAAGAAGAGGAAGACGCGGTTCAGTCCGCAGGAAAACAGGATCCTGATCACGGAGGTGATAGAACACCATCAACAACTGTTCGTCACCTCCACTGTGTCATTGGCAACAAAAAATGCAACATGGCAGACAATCGTGGACAAGGTGAATGCAGTCGGAGTGCTGAGGAGGACAATGGAAGAGCTCAAGAGGCGCTGGAATGATGTGAAGCGCAAGACCAAGCAGAAACTCGCCAACAACCAGAAGGCAGCAATGCAGACTGGAGGTGGGAGTCCAGCGCCACAGGAGGAGCTGGATGAGATGGAAGAAATGGTGTCCACAGTCATCAGTGGGGAGACGGTGGCAGGAGTTGGGGGACCGGACACTGCTCAACTTGACCTGACACAACAGCAACAGGGTGAGTAACGACCAGGGACTGGGGGGACGGGGGGAGATGGGCACAATGGCACACATGCACAATCAAGCAGAGCACAGTGCACACCCACAATGACTCTGGATCATGTCCCTGATCCCCTTGGCACACTGCAGCACACATAGAAACAGCACGTAGGCCCCCGTCGACTATGTGCCCAGAGGAGGCCCGCCCACACATCACTTATCTCACAACCAACCCATGCACATGTGCTGAACCCAGCAAAGCTGCGGGTCCGTGAGCCACACTGACAATGCAAGTGACACTGCATGACGATTAGCATGGCTGCAGTCCGATTATCATGACATGGTGCACGTCACCACACTGAGGTGGCTGAGTGTGGACCACATCCGTAAAGGAGCAGGTCACACTGACACATCCACCTGCACAAACAACCCCTGACATCAACAACACATCTGCGGACAAACCATGCCCCAGAGTCCCAACTCCCACCAAGACCCAAATTCACCCAAGTCTGCAACATCTCAGCACTGTATGGGCACAAAAGTCAAAGGCACACCGCCTGAAAGGGACAAGGGGCAGCAAAATCAGAGCTGCAGGGGCGACTCTCCCAAAATGCAGCACACACACATGACATTCAGAGCACATCAGCATTGACAACAATGTGGTACAAACTGCAACACGTTTACAACAGGACAGAGGACACAATAGGTGCCGCTTGTGTGTAGAAACTGGCCAATCACATTTGGCATAGCAGGGAAATGTGAGATGTCAATGTACAAGTACAAACACATATCCGTGATGTTGTCGAAATGTCCACTGTCCCGCATCAAATAGGCAGCTCCTCCTAAACAGTCACAATGTACATTGTCATGCAGTCTGTATGTGAACTAGTACAATGCGTCAACATACATGTGAACACCATGTAATACTGCATCTCCCCTTCACATTGCAGAGGGAGCATCAACACCTCCTGCAGAGCAGCCCCAACAACTCTTCACTGATGACGATGAGGACATGCCCAACATCGACACCGAAGCCCTCCAAATCCTCATTGACAGCTTCGGCACCCCACCTCCAGGAGCAGGGCAGCCCAGCTGCATCGAGGAGACCCCACCCCCTGCACAGACCACACAGCAGGAAGCACCTACCAGCCCGGCTGTCTCCCAGGACCCCCACGAACAACACATGGCCTTCCAACGCAGTGTGTTAGAGGTCCAGGAGAAGATGGCTGAACAGGTGCGGGTGGGGTTCGACCTCATGGCAGCCAAACTTGATGCCATACATGGGTGTCTGATTCCCATCAGGGACCACTTACAGTCCCTAACGGACACCCACAGTCCGCTCCATGCTCTCCAACGATCCATGGTTGACATCGCTGGAGTCATGACACTGAGACAAGAAGAACTGTCCAGTCAGAGTGGCTCCAGCGATGTCAGCCGGGAGTTGGGACAGATGCGGGGGCTCATGGAGAACATGGAACGGATGACGGCGGAAAGAATGGCTGCCACGGCTGCACACCAGCGAGATGTGGTTGGGACCTTCCATGCCCTGCAGCACATCGTCATGGCTTTGCTGTCTCAAGGCCTTGCGCAGATGAATGCTGCTGCTGCTTCTACATCCACATCTCCGCCCCTGATGTGTCAGTGCCTCACAGTGCGGCAGGCAATCCACCTCTGGCCCCTGTGGTGTCAGTGGCACACAGTGCGGCAGGCAATCCACCTTCGGCCCCCGATATGTCAGTGGCACACAGTGCAGCCGACATTCCACCACCACCCACGTGTGAGGCACATGTGACATCAGAGGACGAAGATGCGGGTGAATCAACCTTACTGGTAAGGAGGAGGCAGTAGCATTCATCTCTGCCATATGGCCTGTTTCTGCTTGGTTCTGCCCTTTGCATCATCACCTTCCACTGTCCCCCGATACACTCTACGACACTCACCTTGGACCTCGACATGGACTGCCATTTTCTGTTTGGTTACCAATGACACAGCGATCAGACTGCGGACTGAACTCTTCCTCTTGCGATGTACTTGTCATTCCCTGAAGGACCCTGGCTGGCCCTCCACGGGCCAATAAGGTGAAGTGGGGTTTGCATGGCCCTGTACTGCTCCAGCTGCAACACTCCACTGGATGTGAATTAAACTTTCAGAATCGCAGACAAACCATGCCCAAGAGTAACAACACCAACCAAGAGCACAAGTCACACAACTCGGCAATATCACACCACTGAACAAGCACAGAAGTGAAAACCACACTGCCTGAAAGGGAGAAGGGTGAGCCATAAGGGTTATCAATAAGCTGGTCAAACCTAATAAGGCTAGTCATACTGAATTAAGTCAAGACTTCTGCGACTTACTGGCCAGTTTTTTTCAAGAGAAGGTGGTTAACATCTATGATAAATTTGCGGCTAAAAACACTTGTGTGAGGCACATGTGACATCAGAGGACGAAGATGCGGGTGAATCAACCTTACTGGTAAGGAGGAGGCAGTAGCATTCATCTCTGCCATATGGCCTGTTTCTGCTTGGTTCTGCCCTTTGCATCATCACCTTCCACTGTCCCCCGATACACTCTACGACACTCACCTTGGACCTCGACATGGACTGCCATTTTCTGTTTGGTTACCAATGACACAGCGATCAGACTGCGGACTGAACTCTTCCTCTTCCGATGTACTTGTCATTCCCTGAAGGACCCTGGCTGGCCCTCCACGGGCCAATAATGTGAAGTGGGGTTTGCATGGCCCTGTACTGCTCCAGCTGCAGCACTCCACTGGATGTGAATTAAACATTCAGAATCGCACAGATGTTTCATGTCTTTGATCATTCAAGTATGAAAGTATGGATGAATGTAGGGTCAGTGATTCCCCCTTACGTCCATGTTGCTCATGTCGTGGGACTTGAGTCACAGGTGCAACGTTGCCGATTGCGGTCCAGGTGGCGTAGACACTACAACAGAGACACAAGCATCAGTTACTTCCTTGTCCAGCCCAGAACTGAAGCACGCCCAGAGCCCCGGGTTCATTGTTCCCACCCCTACGCTGGCCTGCCATACGCCAGGCCAGTCCACTCCGCTTACGCTCAGAGGGGGGGACGACAAAGCTACATGTCCCAGGTCTTCCCAGTAGTGATCTGCTGATCACTGGTCTAGTTGTCAGCATGCCACAGCCACTCCCTGAGGGCTGGTTAACACCCACACCACACCCATCCAGCACAGGCATCACAGGACATGTGACCCTGCCAATAAAAGGGGCCTAGCACATCACATTCCCCACTGCCGGAGATGACATGATGGCGTCTGCACCACAAGACTCAATCATGAAGGGTCCAAGGGGGATATTCACAAGAACGTGCGCTAAACATCTCCAAAAAACGTTAACGCAACTTTACACATCGCAGTCTATCACGGGAAAATAACCTCGTGTTAACGTGGAATTCACAACACGGCGGTACCATGCGATAGTTTTCCGAAAACGCGGACAATGTCCGCGATACAACCACCGCGACGGAGATAAAAACACAAACCCCAACACCAAAAAACGTGCGATGAGCCCATTCGCGATGAGGAAAGCAGCGATAAGCAGCGCCTGGCCCGCCGCACACACACGGCAGGCGGGAATAAGCACAACAAAAGCAGGAAAAAGGAAGACAAACCAAACAGAAAACAACAGCGAAGCACAATGGAGGCAGCCGGAGCTAGTACACAACCCCACAAGCCCCATTGGCAACAAAACATTGTACATGGCAGTCCATCGTGGACCAGGTGAATGCAGCCGGAGAGCGGAGGAGGACAATGGAAGAAAACCAGAACAGCTGGAATGATGCGAAACGCACAAACAAGCAGAAACACGCCAACAACCAGAAGGCAGCAATGCACACCGGAGGTGGGAGTCCAGCACCACACCAGGAGCTGGATGACATGGAGGAAATGGTGTCCACCACATCAGTCTGGAGATGGTGGCAGGAGTTGGGGACCGGAAACTGCCCAAAATCAACAGACACAACAGCAACAGGGAGAGGAACGACCAGGGACTGGGGGACGGGGGAGATGGGCACAATGGCACACATGCACAATTAAGCACAGCACAACTGCAGACAAACCATGCCCAAGAGTAACAACACCAACCAAGAGCACAAGTCACACAACTCGGCAATATCACACCACTGAACAAGCACAGAAGTGAAAACCACACTGCCTGAAAGGGAGAAGGGTGAGCCATAAGGGTTATCAATAAGCTGGTCAAACCTAATAAGGCTAGTCATACTGAATTAAGTCAAGACATCTGCGACTTACTGGCCAGTTTTTTTCAAGAGAAGGTGGTTAACATCTATGATAAATTTGCGGCTAAAAACACTCAGATTAAGCATGCACCTGATGTTAGAGAAACCATAAATAGCCTCTCTACTTTTGTGAACCCCTCGGAGGACCAATTAAAATACCTTATTTTGTCAATTAAGTCTGGCTCCCCATACGACCCCTGCCCGCCTAGCATAATGCATCTGATATCCACCCAATTGGCATTGCGTCTGGGGCAAATTATTAACAAAGTGTTAACCAGCGGAATTTTTCCCGCTCAGTGGAAACGTACCTCAATCCTTCCACTTCTAAAAAAAGACAACCTGGACAGCACCGAACCCTGCAATTACCGCCCTATCGCAAGACTCCCTTTCGCCGCCAAATGTATAGAGAAATTAATGAACAAACAAATCACAGAACACATTGAAACAAATTCACTGCTAGATGAAACACAACATGGCTTTAGGAAGTATCATAGTACTGAATCTGCCCTAATCATAGCAACAGAGGATATCCGTGAAGTTCTTGATGGAGGAGGGTCGGCGGCGTTGGTGCTGCTTGACCTCTCGGCAGCCTTTGATACGGTCAGCCATGAGATCTTGGCTGACCGTCTCCATGGGGCAGGAGTAAAAGGCACAGCATTAGATCTTTTAAAATCATTTTTAACAGATCGACAGCAAAATGTGGCAATGGGGACGGCTACTTCCAAGCAGTTTTCCCTACCATGTGGAGTCCCTCAGGGCTCGGTCCTGAGCCCCACACTTTTTAATCTATATGTAGCGCCACTAGCCCCGATCATAAAAGAGGCAGGTTTCTCCCTAGCTTCATATGCTGACGACACGCAAATTGTGGTGTCCCTAACAAAGGGAGAAAAGAACCCGGGAGAGGCTTTTAGTGCATGTATGAAGAATGTGAGCGAGTGGATGGATGGAAACTGCCTGAAGTTGAATGCATCAAAAACAGAGGTTATTATCTTTGGTAATAAACCCTCTCTCTGGACGCCCGACTGGTGGCCACCAGTACTGGATGCATTGCCCACACCTTCTACCAAAATAAAGGATCTGGGCATCACCATAGACAAGGAACTTAAATTCAAAGAACAAATTAGCAAAATCACTTTTGATTCCTTTTGTTCCATAAGACTAATCAATAAAATTAAGAAATACATACCAGGGGAACGCCTGAAAACGGTAACCCTGGCAATGGTCCTCTCACGTATAGACTATTGCAATAGCCTTTATCTTACCCTCAACTCAGGTCTGGTCAACAGGCTACAGATCGTACAAAATGCGGCAGCTCGTCTCATCTTTAAAATCCCCCAAAAAATTTCAGCAAGAGAAGTTATAAAAAAGCTGCACTGGCTGCCGGTTAGACAGAGATGTAAGTTTAAAGCCCTCTGTCTTGCTTTTAAATCTCTGCACGGTCAGGGACCAGTACAGTTTAGGAACAAACTAAAGGGGTATGTCCCTAACAGAACCCTATGGTCAGGATTGGCTAAGAATATGGTAGTTACTCCTTTCAAGAAGGCTACCTGGGGAGGCATGAGCCTCTTCAGGTCAACAGCGCTGCTTTGGAACGAATTACCTATTACCTTAAAAACAGCTTCATCCCTGCTGAGTTTCAGGAAAAGCTTAAAAACGTGGCTATTTACACAGACTGCATGAAATAAATAATTTATTCTTTTGCCTGGTCCCAGTACTAGTGTCCCTTCTGTCTTCAGTCTTGATAGCGCCAAGACGCCTTCGGGCAGTAGCTGCGCTTTATAAATTCAATTTGCAATTTACAATTTACTGAACAAGCACAGAAGTGAAAACCACACTGCCTGAAAGGGAGAAGGGTGAGCCAAATCAGAGCTGAAGGGACATCTCACACACAATGCAGCACACACACATAGGAAGCAGAGCACCCCAACATCAAACACAATGTGGTACAAACAGCAACATTTGCACAACCGAACACAGGACACAAGTGCACCCGCTTGTGGCCGGTAAATGGCCATACGCATCTTGCAAAGCACGAAACAGGGACATGATAATGCACAAGTACAAACCCACAGCCCTGATGGGGTAGCAATGCATGTATGGCAGGGACCCAGATAGGCCGTGACACACACATTGGCATACAAATCAACACTCATCACAGTTGGAGACAAGTGAAGGTGTGGAAACTTTATCAACAATTGCGTGTCAGTACGGCCAAGAGAAGTGCCACGACATGCAGACCAATGCAGCAGCATGTCTGAATGAGGAACGTTGGAAAGCGCCCATGTCCACCCCGGGGGAGTCCATCACCCACACAAGTGAGTGCCAACCCGCGTTGGTTGTCCGGGCATGGATCCGGAGTCCAGGCCAATGCAGCCATGTCCACTGTCGTCTTTGGACATGTGACCAGATCCCCAACATGCAACCAGGCGTCGGGACACGTGCAATGGGTCACATTCAGTTGTGGCTGCATGTACGTTGTCACTCATCCATGAACGCGAGTGCCGCAGCGTAGGCCAACATTTCCAATGAGAGCTCGTTGTCGACTAGATCTAACATGTCGGCGACGTAACCCATCAGCTGTCCCGGACAGATGTGCTGACTCCAACCCCTGGCCCCAATTGGCACTAAAGCCCAATAGGGGAGCGGCTCAATGTAGTCACTGCACACGACGACTCGTGCAATCTCCCAGGTCCAGTTGCCAGCATGCATGCCAATCATCCAGGCATGCCATAAACGGGCATCACGGTGACACTTCTGGTCGTGGGCCAACAGGGGGCGCACACACACGTCGAAATCCAGGTCAGCTACCGTTACAATGGAGAGGCAGACATCCATGGTCCACTCGAATGTGCACGAGCAACAATGCAACACAGGCTGAACGCAGGTGACGTTGGCAAGGCGGAAGCTTAGCCGGTAACTGATCCGCAGCACTGCCAATGGCAGTGCCCCCAGTACATGCAGCAGACGTGCACGGTACCTGTCCACGTGACTGGAGTTGTGCATGTGTCCGGGATGGTCTGCCATTGCGTCAGTGGCTCTGCTTGAAGCGGAACTGTGCTGACCCGCGCCAGTCCTGTGGATGAAATGGCACAGCTCGGATCAATGAGCAGTGTCTGTGTGCAACGGGTGCAGGCCTGGGGTGGGGTGGGAGTACGTGTGAAGGCCATTTCACGCACGCTAACTACGACCAAGGACTTCTGTGTGTGGGATGTGTACACGTTGGTCCCACGTCGGGCAGTGCGTAGTGTGGGAGTCGCCAGCAAATGCTATCGTATTTGTCAGGGGGTGCTGGGCACATGCAAGTCCCAGCTCGGAGCTGCAGATGTGCTACCGCCTGGTAGTTCAGACAAAGGACCTTTCATCCCTACAGTAACTTTACCATCTGCTTGCATACAGGAGATGTACAGAGGCCTGTCGTGGGTGGGGTGGGATGTCTGCGACCCAGGGAATCATGGATGATATGCCGAGCACGTGGCACATGAGCGGCCACACTGGGTGTCACGTTGCCTCACAGCTGCTCCTCCCTCCCACGAGCCCCCACACTTGTGTGCGCTGCGCGGTTGTATCACGTGCACTCCTACGGCACCCCATTGTCATGCCTGTCTGCGCATGTCCAGCGGCATGCCAACAACACCGTGAAGCTGGCCGCTGAGGCTATGCGGCCACGTGAGTGTAGGCCAATGGTCTGGACAGGGCAGACACAGGTGTACAGTCCATGGCTGGCTGTGATCGCGCTGCGATTGAGGCTAGGCATCTGACTTATGCAGCCGCAGGACTGATACACATAACACTTGGCATGTATGAGCCAAGACCCAGAGCTGTCTTGCGCTCCTACATTTCCCCGTACGTGCGGGCCCGCCCTCCGGGTGCATGCTATATTGCAACATCGACTACTGTGGCCCTGGTGGCGACAACACTCCAACACAGAGACACGCTTACCGCACTTCCTGCTCAAGGCCAGACCAGAGCCACGCCCTGATCCCCCTGCCGAATCAGCACACCCCTGCGCTGACCTGACGTATGCCGGACCAGCACACGCCGCTTGTGCATGCAGGGGGGGGCGGGCAAAGCTACATGTCCAAGGTCTCAGCCACTGCTGAGGTGACATGGTATCGTCCGCTGAAGACAGCACACTGTGATGTTGCAGGGCTCGGGCCCATCATGCTGACATAATGACCACACGGACACACTTGCTTAGATGGCGTGAATGGCTACGGGCACATGCGCCCGGCCACTTTTATTAGCAGGCTCACATGTCGAGTGACACCTGTGTTGGATGTGTGTGGGGTGTGTGTACACCAGCCGTCATGGAGTGCCTGGTGCAGTCAAAAAACGACAACAGTGTACATCGTTAAGGACACAACCATTCAACCATAAAGGCCCCATGACTTGAGCTGCACAGAGTTAGTGGCCCCGGATGCACAGCGTCCTGCACAGGCCTACCGCCACGGGCCGCTGACTTGCGGTGCACTGGGGCAGGGTCACGAGAGCAGAGCAGGTTCTCGTAGATGACAAAGGGGTTGTCGTGGAGTGTCTCGGTGGACAGTGGAAGGTGTACCCCCAGGGCATGATGCAGAGTGCAGAACCACGCAGAAACAGTCACTATGGTGGAGATGAATGGAACAGGCACATGTCGAACACCAAGTCCGGCCAGCCAGATGATGATGCAGACAACCCCCAGGCCATGGACTCAGACGCCACCAAAGTCCAACCAGAAAGTGCCCATGACTCATTGCGCACAGAGTTAGTGGCACCAGTGCTGATAGGGGATGCCGCCTGCGATGTGGCATGTCCAATGGTGTGGACTCCTCCATATCTTACCCAAGACACAGTTCCACATGTGTGACCTACTGGACCGCAGTGTAGGCCTGGGGCAGCGGTCAGCAGGGGCCATTCACCGAGTGTCGCCGGCTTACGTTGGATGGTCCCACCGGCCTGCGTAGTTCAGGTTCAGTGGCACCACGGGACGCGGACTTGCGGTGAACAGGGTTGGTGGCACCAGATCAGTTGTTGCTAGTGTTCGGTCACCTCCGTGACGAGGATCCGGCTTTCATCCGGACTGAGCCGCATCTTCCTCTTACTCCTCTCCGTGCGTTCACTGGTATGGACTCTGCCATTCATGAATCACGACTAAGTGCTGGATGTGGGACCTACTGGACCGCAGTGTAGGCCGGGGGCAGCGGTCAGCACGGGCCCACAGACACGTGTCGTGTGCTTGCGATGCAGACTTTGGCCTCACTGATCGGAGGGAGTTCAGTGATGTGGACGCTGCCACGGACTTGGGGTCACTGCCATTCAAGACTCAGGACACAGTTCCACATTTGGGACCTACTGGACCGCAGTGTAGGCCTGAGCCCTCATCCAAGTGTCGCCGGCTTGCGTTGAACAGGGTTAGTGGCACCACGTGTCGCCGGCTTGCGTTGAACAGGGTTAGTGGCACCACGTGTCGCCGGCTTGCGTTGAACAGGGTTAGTGGCACCACGTGTCGCAGGCTTGCGTTGAACAGGGTTAGTGGCACCACGTGTCGCCAGCTTGCGTTGAACAGGGTTAGTGGCACCACGTGTCGCCGGCTTACGATGCAGACTTTGGCTTCACTGATCGGAGGGAGTATAGTGATGTGGACGCTGCCACAGACTTGGGGTCACTGCCATTCTTAACTCACGACTCAGTACAACATGTGCCAACACTGGGCCAAAGAGTACGCCGGTGGAGTATGTCAATGAGAAAGGAGTACTGTGGGCCAGCGTCGTGGAGGCCAGCGATGGTCTGCGGAGGCTGCAAAGGTCGCGGGACTGGAGCTTGGAGCTTGCACCGGCACGTGGTGGGCCCTCTTTGACACACGCCGGTGTCGGCAGGTGAGCGGAGCCTCCTTGGTGCGCTAGGGCAGGCATGACGGGTCTGGGGACCAGCGGCCCGGGGTGCAGCAGGCGCACAGGGACGCAGGCCCCGCTGCGCACTGCGCCGGCCTCGTGGCGGGCTGAGAGGCGCCGCCCTGGCAGACACATTGGCCATTCCGAAAGAGAACCACGCCCAGTGCGACGGGGTTTTTATTCACACCCCTACGCAGGCCTGGCGTACGCAGGGCCAACTCACTCTGCCCGTTAATACAGGGGGGGACGTAACGTGTGACATTTCCGCGTTCTGCCCCACAGCCTGTGGGGACATGGTAGCGTCCACTGGCCACTACACTCCATGCACCAGCAGTTAATGTCCACATGGCCATTTCCGTGGTTTGCACATTGGAGTCTGTCCGGCACCTCCACGCCACACCTGGCATTGGGTAGGCTCTCATTCATTAGTCACTTGCCGCTCTCGCACATGCCTGCCCCAAGCCTCTCCTCACATTCTGCTATTGTGTGGCTGTGGTGCCATGCCGTGGCTGGGTTGTGTGCATGGCAAGCCCAGGTTCCCAATGGAATCGTGTTGTCGTGTCTGGTCGGTTGGCATGTTGTGTGGCATGTTGCATGTAGTTCTGCTGCGTGCCCATTGCCAGTGTCGTGAGTTGCATGACTGTGGGGTGGAGGTGTGTGGTGTGTTCATTTGGTACTTACCAACGAGCACTGCATTTCCATAGGTGCCATCCTGGGAGCGATGGTTGATGATGGACTGTCGGCAGATGTAGGAATCATGCACTCTGCCTGGGGAGTTGGCCACAATATTGTTGAGGAATCCCGGGTGGTCCACTATTGCCTGCACATTCATAGGATGCGTGTGCTTTCTGTTGCGGTAGTTGTGTGCAGTGTCGGCAGGGGGCACGAGGGGTACATGTGTGCAGTCGATTGGCCCCGACACGTGAGGGAATCCAGCTATGGCGTAGGAGCCTTGCTTGGTCTCCAGCTGCTCCTGCACAGTGTGGGTGAAGTGGAGGTGCTGGGGTACCAGGCTGATGATGGCATCCAGGACAGGTGTGATGAACTTGGATGGGGCTGGCTGTGAGATTCCTCTGACTCTGGCAGTTGTGGGTTGGAAGGTACCAGAGGCCAACAGGTGCAGCACAGCCAGCAGCTTTGTCTGCGGAGGCATGTTGGTTGTCTGCTGTGTTGGTACCATCAGCAGGTGGGCGATGTGGGTCAGGATGCGGGGGATGGTTGTCCTTTTGGGCCTGTAGTGGGCAATGTCCTCCTCTGGCGTTCGGTCTGTGCGGCTGGTGCGTTTAAGGTGGGTCCGCTGTCTTTGTGTACGCTGCCTCTGTGGTGGTCCGGGTGGGGGGGCGGGACGGGACGGGTCCTGGGGGTGGTGGCGGGCCTGGGGGTGGTGGCGGTGGGTGTTGTGGCCCTCATGGGTCTCCGAGCTGCTGATCATTGTCTCCATGGCATCTGTGTGTCTTCAGATGTGGCTCTTGGCTGGGCTCCCTTTCATGCAGCAGGTAGTCGTCCTGCTTAACACCAGCAAAAGGCAGGTGTTAAATCCCTGCCGCTACCGCGGCTTATCGCCTGTTTTTGGTTCGCAGATCTGGCAGTTCGTTGTGAAAGTGGTGTAGTGGTGTTTTCGTGTGTTTTTGCACGGGAACGCATACTCTGCGGCAGTTATCGCGGGAATACTGGCGATGTCTGCAGTTTGCACCCGCTTGTGAATGGGGCGTTAAATCTATCTCCACTTTTGATGCGTTAAGGTGGCGATAACTCGGCGATAAGTCCTTGTGAATATGCCCCCATGACTTGTGGCGCACTGGGATAGTGGCACCCGATGCACTGCGGCCGGCACGGGCTTACCGCCACAGGACGATGACTTGCGTTGCACAGGGTTAGTGGCACTCGCTGCACTACGACTGGCAGGGGCCTACCGCCACGTGACGATGATTGCGTTGCACAGGGTTAGTGGCACCCGCTGCTCTGCAGCTCGCAGGGGCCTACCGCCACTTGACGATGACTTGCGTTGCACAGGGTTAGTGGCACCTGAAGAGCTGAGCGGGTATGCAGCCTGCAATGATGCGTAGGCCTCGATGAGCCGTCCTGCTAATCGTGGCTCGATTCGAATTGTGAGCCCTGCTGGACCGTAGTGCACGCCGAAGGCAGCAGTCAGCACACACATGACTCCACGGTGCGGTGCCGCAGGGTGCGCTGGGGGCCTGTGGCGCGGAATCCAGCGATCGGCTGAGGAGGATGCACCGGCACGTGGTGGGCCCTCTTGGAGACACACCGGTGGTGGCAGGTGAGCATTGAGGCATGGGTGCACAGGGGCGGCCAGTCATTGCTTGGCGGAGGACCAGTCTGGGGACCAGGGCTGGGGTGCAGCAGGCGCACAGGATCGCGCAGGCAACACCGGTCACAGCGGCGGACTCGTGGCTGGGTGGGGGGCGCCGCCCTGGCTGACACGACCCTGCATGCGATGACGTGATGTGCGCGGGTTGGTTTGGGACGTAGCCACCTCATCTCCAGTGTGAATGTGCCCGTTGAAGGTGGTCGGCCACGTGTGTGTAGGCCTATGGACAGGTTGTGGCGGAGACTGAGACACACGCAGTAGTCATTTTGGTGGTGGATTTGTGACGTGTGCATTCCCACAGTTGTGAGTTGGGGGATTGTGGAGTTGAGGTGTGTGGTGTGTTCAGTTGGTACTTGCCAATGGGCAGTGCATTTTCATGGGGGCCATCCTCAAAGCGCTGGTTGGTGGCGGACTTGCGGACATGTGGGAATCATGCACACTGCCTGGGGAGTTTGCGACGACATTGGTGGACAGGCCACTGTGGTCCACTTTTGTATGCACATTGATGGCATGCGTGTGGTTGCTGTTGCGGTGATTGTGTGCAGTGTCGGCAGGGGGCACAAGTCGTACACGTGTGCTGTGAATTGCCCCCAACACGTGCGTGACGCCAGCTATGGCGTAGTTCCCTTGCGTGGTCTCAAGATGTTCCTGAGCAGTGTGGGGGGAGTGAGGGGCAGGGGTATCGAGCTGACACACACTGTGATGCTTTCAGGTATGATGAGTCCTGCATGATGTGACCGTAACAGCAGTTCGTGTGGTCGTTACCTTCCTCTTCATTCCTACGATGGTTACGGCCACACGATCTTCTGTTACGGTCTTCTCATGCATGATTTATCATGCCTGTGAGCATTCCGGTTTGTCCAAGTGCAGTACACTGTACCAGATTAGGCATGTGACTATACGGGAGTTTGACCATTGTCACCATTTCTCCCACAGGTTTCTGAAGACACGTTGCCCTGATGAAGTTCCCCGTTGGGAATGGAACGCGTTGGCTGAGCTTTTCGTTTTGTTTGTTTGTGTATTTGTAATAAAGTTCTGTTTTTACACTACTGTTGACTATTGGACTTCATGACCTGGCGCACCCACATTTCGGTTACTACGATCTTGGGTCTGGGGCACGGAGGCGTCTAGCACGGCTGGCGTTGGGGTTGGTTGCGCAGGTACACTACGAATTGGAACTATTGTGTGGTGCGGATACAGGGGCCCGCCGTTGCTTTTGTGGACATGCATCCATGACATGTGTGAGGGAGTTTGATGGGGCTGGCTGTGAGACTTCTCCGACTCTGGCAGTTGTTGGTTGGGAGGTACAAGGGGCCAACAGGTACAGCACAGCCAGCAGCTTTGTCTGCGGGGGGTGTAGGTTGTCCGCTGTGTTGGTACCGTCAGCCTGTGGGCGATGTGGGTCAGGATGCGGAGGATGGTTGTCCTTTTGAGCCTGTGTTGGCCAATGGCTTCCTCTGGCATTGAGTCTCTGGGGCTGGTGCGTTTTAGGGTCGTCCGCTGTCCTGCACTGCCTTGGTGGTAATCCGGGTGGGGGGCCTGGGAGTGGTGGTGGTGGGTGTTGTGGCCCTCTTGGTTCTCCGAGCTGCATGATCAGTAGCTCCATGGCATCTGTTGGTCTTCAGATGTGGCTCTGGGCTGGGCTCCCTTTCATACTGCAGGTAGTCGTCCTGCTTAACACCAGCAAAAGGCAGGTGTTAAATCCCTGCTGCTAACGTGCCTTATCGCCTGTTCTTGGTTCGCATCGCAGATCTGACTGGTCGTTGAGAATCTCGCGAAGTGGTGTTTTCATGTGTTTTTGCACGGGAACGCCTACTCTGCATATCATTAGCGTTAGTTGTCGCACTCATCCGTGGCGATGTTTTTTGCGGTTGCTATCGCAGGAAAACTGGCAATGTCGGCAGTTTGCTATTTTGGAAAAGAAGAGGGGCCCCTGAATATAAGATAAATGCCTCGTCAGGGAAATACAATGAGGGGAAAAGGAAGAGTGGGCACCTAGGCAAGGTGCATTAACCGCATAACTGACACATCAACACCAGATCGTCATAAAAGTTGCAACATGTGTTAAACACTGGACGCATCAATATTCTTTTATTATTGTTTTTTTATTTTTACTTAAATTTGATAATATAAATATCTACTTATTTTTGCATGAAAAATGTTATCATTACAATTATAAACACAATTTAAAAACACATTGTTTAGTGTACATGCAGACAACACTGATAATTACATCCACATATCTTGGTTATCTTGTTTCTACCTTTTATTTATATTAGCAAAAAACAAAATTATCGTATGGTGAAATCCTGTAAACAAAATCTATAACCCTACTAGAATCTGAACTGTAAAAACAATTGAGTTCTTGAATTCTGCAACAAATTATACATGTAATATACTCAATGCACATCCATTCTTTCATTTTTTCAATTGTGGGTTCAGAGATATCTGTTTTAATCGGCACACATCGTACCCACACTACTCGAGCCAGAAATCTTCTAGTTCTAAGACTGCCGTATGTTCAAGGTTTAGACGCCTTCGGTTGGAACGCTGATGGACAATTGAAAAAATGAAAAAATAAAGGAATACAAATAATAGCCTTGTTCTATTCATTCGGACCGAGTTCAGTCCAATTACAAAGTAAGAAAGGGAAAAGATCATTCCTTGAACAGCACAAACAAAAGAGCTGCCGCAGATAACCCAAATAATATTGGGATGCAGGACACATCCCTTTTGTGCCTGAACTAAAGAACCTGTGACGGAGTCCTGACGAAGGCCTATGCCGAAAGCGCGTAGTTGTTAGATCTCAAACCGCCAGTCTCCTCATGCCATCATAAGGATGGATGTGCATTGAGTATATTACATGTATAATTTGTTGCAGAATTCAAGAACTCAATTGTTTTTACAGTTCAGATTCTAGTAGGGTTATAGTTTTTGTTTACAGGATTTCACCATACGATAATTTTGTTTTTTGCTAATATAAATAAAAGGTAGAAACAAGATAGCCAAGATATGTGGATGTAATTATCAGTGTTATCTGCATGTACACTAAACAATGTGTTTTTAAATTGGGTTTATAATTGTAATGATAACATTTTTCATGCAAAAATAAGTAGATATTTATATTATCAAATTTAAGTAAAAATAAAATAAAAAAACAATAATAAAAGAATATTCATGCGTCCAGTGTTTAACACATGTTGCAACTTTTATGATGATCTGGTGTTGATGTGTCAGTTATGCGGTTAATGCACCTTGCCTAGGTGCCCACTCTTCCTTTTCCCCTCGATGTCGGCAGTTTGCACCAGCTTGTGAATGGGGCGATAAATCTATTGCCACTTTTGCGGCGCTAAAGTGCCGATAAATCGGCGATGACTCCTTGAGAATATGCCCCATAGAGTCAAAGGTCACCCCAATCTCACAAGGTAAAAATGTATGTAGCACTACATGGTCCTCACCTGAATCACGCTCGTTCGATAAGTGCGCATTCAATCTCATCAGGAACAGATGAAATACTCCAGATTCCACTGCCCGTTTTTAAATGCTGGGCTGGTGAGTCATGTGATTGTACTTTACAATAGCCATCAAAATCAAAGAAGGAAAATATGAACAGAAGAGCAGAAGTAAGAAAATCAATGGGCGCCATCTTAAAGCAGATAGGTATAGAAAAAAGAATAACAGAAGAGAGATATATAATTACAACTAAAGTTCTATATATCAGGCAACCCATTTTTGATAATATGTAGTAAGTTATGACCAAATGGAATATACAGTTACAAAGAAAATATATTATAGTGGGAAAACTGAATACCCTGAAGTTTTAACTACTGAAATAACTAGCCAAATGCTCACGTTCCTCACTGGTTATCTAAATAGAAAAAGAAGAAAATACACAGAAGAGCGAGAATGAGCAAAGCAATAGAAGTCCTGTTGAAATAGGTAAGTATGTATAAGGTAAAATAAGACAAAATAGGGTTCTCCGATGCCAGCGTACTGTTTTGTAAGTAACACATTTTTATATATATGAAGTAGAAAATAACAAGATCAGGGTATTTAATTCCAACACAGATGCTATTTGCAGAGGAAACTGCATGTCCTGGGATGAATTCTAACCTAGTCTGGAGAGACTATACTGAACCAGGGCCAATGCTATACAGAGAGTTTTTAATTAAAAAGTGCCTGCTCAATATAGAAAGATTCCTTAGAAATTATGGACCCAGATGTGAAATAATCTGTTAAGCAATGTCAGTCTCTAAAAAACCAAATATCAATCAGCTTGAACAGGCTAATGAAAATTCCTAAAAGAAGGACCAAGTATAAAAAGGGGAATACCCGTGTTACAGGAGTCTTGTCATGATAGTAACACTGTGAACACTACACCAGGGGATAAGAGACAAAGCTCTATAAAGAGGGGCAACATAAAACCTCATATAGACCGAGAACTAATAAGAATAAGAGATCCAGGTTAAAGACTTAACATATCACATTCTCCACGGGATCACTTCGCTAAGGCCTATTCTGTGGATTCCCAGAGAAAATATCCAGTATACTTCTCTTTTTTTGCGGTATTCATTGTCATCTCTACCTCTAACTGGTCGTATTTTTTCAAGTATGGTCCATGGGAGATTGTAATATGTGTGCCCCAACTGTAACCAGTGTTGTACTAGGGGTGCAGAATTTCTGTTGTTGCGTATAGCTGATTTGTGTTAGCTGAATCTTTCTCTGAATTCACGGCTTGTCTCCCCTAAGTACTTCAAACCACATGAGCAGAAGATAAGATAAACAACATTTGACGAGCTACAGTTTATCATTTCTTTCAAGGTGATTTTCCTGCCTTCGTATTCTATCACGTTAGAGACAAGAGCTCCCTCACGTGCATGGCATTGTCAACATTTGTGGTTGCGCTTATGGGATTCTGACCCGTAATCGACTTTTGACAGAAGTCACCTCTATTGCCAATACTTGATCTGACTAGCACATTCCTAAGATTGCAGGTAACGTGCTATTTTCCACATTGTTATTAAGTATGTGCCACTGGACCTGTACAATTTGTCTGACTTTTTGATAAAAGTTTAGAGTGCCATATGAGGCACACCAAATTGTCATTTACGTCCTTCTTCCTCTGTTAGAACATGGCATCCCTATTGTAATATCTGGATTTTTCTAGCGAATCCCAGACGAGACATCTAGGATACCCTTCAAAAGTTTCTCTTTGAGAATTTCTGAGTTCCTAAGATAGTCCTGGATGTTAGAGCAGTTTCTACGGAGCCAAAAATATCCGAATACATACCCCTCACAACATTATTTAAAAAACAGATGACAGGAATACTAGAGGAATTAGATAATATTCCCATATGTAATCTGCCAGCCACAGATATTGACCAATCTACCAAAGATCTGTCAACTAAGGGACTCACTTTTGTATCCAGTACCACAGTTGACAAGTTTGAACACACTAGGGACATTTATGCCTTCTTTAGACAAATCAGATTGAAGAAATTCTTTATGAACAGGGAAACTGCCACTGAGAACAATATATCAGGTCTCAAACCTGCCTCTACATTAATTCCCAGTTCAGATAAACTCGGACCGGAAGTTGAGGTTTTTGAAAAATCAGTAACATCTAAGGGACAGAGAATGATTACCCAAGCCACCTCATAATCTGTTTTATCAGGAGAATCTGGCCCTGAGAACCCCGTGAAAATGACCATATAACTGTAAAGCCATGCGACAAGGGAGGAGGGATTGTTCTTTTCAATACAGAACAATATAAACAAAAAATGAAAATGATGCTGGATATACCCAAACACTACCAAACGATAAGGGGTGACCATGAGAAAAGAGTCATAAATAAGGTCAGGACCATAAGTGAGGAAGCTGCCCATAATGGCATCATCTGCAAGAATGAATAGGAGGTTCTTAACCAACCTTAGGGGCCTATTACGATGGCGGTCGGGAAACCTCCCCGACCGCCATGGTAGCGGGAAAAGACCGCCCGCATGTACCGCGACATCACCGCCGGTTGAATTACGATGACCCGCGGTCGAAATCCGACTGCGGCGGTCTGATCGCGGGCATTAACATTGCGGCGGTTGCTGCTGCCCACTGCACCGCCGCGATGCCGAAAGGAGCATGTCCTGCATTTCCCTGCACTGCGTTGCAGGCACTGCACAGTGCCTGCCACCTGGTACAGGGAAATGTAGGGAGGGACCATGGGTACCCCCCCAGTGCACCCACACCCCCCCAACACGTTGGGGGCCCGCAACAGGCGCCCGGAAGACAACCACCGCATGCCTTGCCATGGCGGTTTGACCGCTGAGGAAAGGCTGGCTACCGCCGGCATCATAATCCTGCCGGCGGAGCCTGCTCTGCACCGCCACCATTATCCCGGTCCTGCTCCGTCCGCCAGGCAGGAGTGCGGATGGCAACCGGTGGTAAAGCGGCGGACGGAATTTCCCACCACCGCCATCCTAATATGACCGGCGGGCGCCCCCTGCCGGCCCGGCGGTGGACATCCAACCGCCATCGTAATAGACCCCTTATACTTGAATACCTGTAATCTAAGGAGTTCCCAAAACCCCCAAAAATGTGTTTGATTCACTGCTCCATCCATAGTCTATACCATTGGTGCAGCAACTGAACCATCTCCCTTGGCCTGTTGTTGGTATGCCCGTGTTTAAATCATCTTCCATTGTAACCCCTAGTTTAATCTGTGGTTTTAGCAGTAAGGTTCTGATGTTTTGAATTTTATTGTGGCCTCTATTGACCATATTTCCTTCTAGTTCTTTGTATGTTTTTTCACCCCTTTGGGGTAATGGGCATGGAATATTATATGATTTTTGTAATAAGTCTAAGACATTCGTCATGCCAATTTCAAGCTTTTAAGGTCTTTTCATTTTCCCTTCTAGGATAACTTTAACATTCCCCCCATATTTTTTCCTTCACCAACGACTGGTTGAAGATAAGAAGTCAGACTCGTACCCAGTAAATTTGCCTCTTTGTTTACAGCTTGATTTATCACTCCTTTTTTCTTTTTCACCAGAGTGGGCATGCTGGCGAGGTTGAAAGGTTTCCAATTGGAGAGAGAGGCGAGTAAGAGATACAAGGATTTGTATTAGTGTTAGGGTGCTATTAAGGGGAGGAATGTTCTCCTATTGGGTCAATCTGACCCCCTATTTTCCTGTGCCATGGTTAATGCCTCCGTAATTGCTCACTGGGTAGCTTCTAGTCTTTCCTCCATGTTTACTATCTCCTTATTGATCATGAACATTACTCCTGTTAAAAACGTTCTTAATTGAGCCTGGAGCAGATGTGGGATTAGCTTTAGGGGCAGATTTAGATAACGTTTTCCTTTTGCCCAATATTGCTAGAAATAGAGGGTTAAAATAACAAAAAGATTTACTTACTTCCCTTTAAAGGGGAATGTAAAGAGGGTAGCCCAGCCCAGCCTTGGATGACCGCGGACGGGCATAAACAGGTCTTAGTCCAGGAATGCGCTGGGGTGTCCCGCATGCGTCCCTCTCTGCGAAGCTCTGTGCTGCCTTAAATGTACCCAACTGGCACGTTCAGAGCCGTCACCCCCGCCCCAGGGATGTTGGGAGGCATAGTCCTTGCCTCGTGTGGTGCAGCAGAATACTGGCGGTTAGAGCGTCCCACGCTGCGGGGCTCTGTGCTGCCTTAAATGCACACGACTGGCGTGTTCAGAGCCATCACCCCGCCCCAGGAATGTTGGGAGGCATAGTCCTTGCCCTGTGTGATGCGGCAAAATACTGGCGGTTACAGTATCCCTTGCTGCACAGGCCTGTGCTGCCTTAAATGCGCCTTACTGGTGCGTTCAGAGCCATCACCCCCACCCCTGGGATGTTGGGAGGCATAGTCCTTGCCTTGTGCAATGCAGCAGAATACTGGCAGCTAACACATCCCACGCTGCAGGGCTCTTAGCTATCTTAATTATGCCTGACTAGCACATTCAAAGCCGTCACCCCCACCACATGGATGATGGGAGGCGTAGTCCATGCCCTGTGGGATGTGGCAGAATACTGGCGCTTATCGCGTCCCGCGCTGCAGGGTTCTGTACTGCCTTAAATGCACCTGACTGGCGCGTTCAGAGCCGCCACCCCGCCACAGGGATGTTGGGAGACGTAGTCCTTGCCCCGTGTGATGCGGCAGAAGGATCACTGACAGAATATCGACGGACAGAATATCGAGGTACAGGAATATCGAGTCTACAAAATCGATGGACAGAATATCGACAGCCTATCTCTACAATGGTAAGTACAAAAATATCGAAACCAAAATATCGTTGTTTAAAATATCGTTGTTCAAAATAACGTTTTTTTATAAATGTCTTAAAAATAATATAAAAATAATAAATATAATTAATAAAAACATAGTTAGAATTATTTAAAAATTTTAAAAACTGATAAATGATAAATGTAATATAAAAAAAATTAAACATACATATATTTTTTTAATATATATTAACTTAATAATATTAATACATAATTATTTAATTTAATTATGAAATGTTAGAAACATAAGAAAAGTTATAAATACATATATATATATACACACATATAGATATTAAAATAAAATATATATATAATAAATTAAAATATTAAAATTAATATTTAAAAAAAATATTTTACACTACATTAACTATAAAAGTAGGGAAATGTTGGATAGCGTAGGGTATAAAATTACTATTCCCACTACAGAAAGTGCAACAGTAGGGAAAGTGTTGGATAGCGGAGGGGAATAATTTACTATTCCCACTACAGCAAATGCAACAGTAGGGAAAGTGTTGGATAGCGGAGGGGAATAATTTACTATTCCCACTCCAGTGAGTGCAACAGTAGGGAAAGTGTTGGATAGCGAGTGGGTAAAAATTACTATTCCTACTCCAACGAGTCTAACAGTAGGGAAAGTGTTGGATAGCGGGGGGGTTAAATTTACTATTCCCACTCCAGTGAGTGCAACAGTAGGGAAAGTATTGGATAGCGGGTGGGTAAAAATTACTATTCTCACTCCAACGAGTGTAACAGTAGTGAAAGTTTTAGATAGCGGGTGGGTAAAAATTACTATACCAACTCCAGCGAGTGCAACAGTAGGGAAAGTGTTGGATAGCGGGTAGATAAAAATTACTATTCCCACTCCAGCGAGTGCAACAGTAGGGAAAGTGTTGGATAGCGGGTATGTAAAAATTACTATTCCCACTCCAGTGAGTGCAACAGTAGGGAAGGTGTTGGATAGTGGGTGGGTAAAAATTACAATTCCCACTCCAGTCAGTGCAACAGTAGCGAAAGTGTTGGATAGCGGGTGGGTAAAAATTACTATTCCCACTCCAGTGAATGCAACAGTAGGGAAAGTGTTGGATAGCGGGTGGGTAAAAATTACTATTCCCACTCCAGCGAGTGCAACAGTAGGGAAAGTGTTGGATAGCGGGTATGTAAAAATTACTATTCCCACTCCAGTGAGTGCAACAGTAGGGAAAGTGTTGGATAGTGGGTGAGTAAAAGTTACTATTCCCACTCCAGCAAGTGCAACAGTAGGAAAAATGTTGGATAGCGGGTGGGAATAATTTACTATTCCCACTCCACCAAGTGCAACAGTAGGGAAAGTGTTGGATAGCAGGTGGGAATAATTTACTATTTCCACTCCACTAAGTGTAACAGTAGGGAAAGTGTTGGATAGCGGAGGGGGATAATTTAGTATTCGCACTCCTGCAAAATAATTAACATTAATTAACAAATAATTAATTTTTCAAAAATAATTTACCTCCCACTATATTCCCCTATAAACGTCACCACCAATATTGTAAAATATTACACAATTAACATAATTATTTAACAATTAATTAATAAAGTAATAACAATTAAAAAACAAATTAAAAACAATAAAAAATAAATTAGTTCACACAATTAACACTATAAAATAACTTTAAATAAATATTGTATATAAAATAATAATAAAAATTGTATTAAAATTAAATTACTTCCCACCCTACTCCCTTATCAACCCACAGCCAACTCATAAAAAAATTACACAATTAACATTCTTACCAATTAATAATTAATAATTAATATCCAATTAATAACTAATTAATAAAAAAAAATTAACGCAATTAATATAAAATATTAATTACATAAATATTAATTAATGCTATTATTTATTAATTAATTATAATTAGATTACTTCCCCCCTCAAAATATTACACAATTAACATATTTACCAATTAATTATTAATTATTAATAACCAGTCAATAATAAATTAATAACAAATTAATTAACACAATTGACAATATAAATTATTAAATACAAAAATATGAATTAATAAAATTATTAATTAATTAATTAATTTAAATTACATTACTTCCCACCCTATTCCCCTATAAACCCACAACCCGCTACGGAACTAAAACGCAATATTTATGTTTTTTTTAAAATTAATAACTTCTAAAAAATTATTATTACATATATTATAATTAAATTACTTCCCACCCTATTCCCCTATAAACCCACAACCCGCTACGGAACTAAAATGCACAAAAATTAATTAACATAAAATTAATTACTTGTAAAAAATTCAAACATACATTACAAACATAAGCTATACTTTTAACACATATACTAACATACAAAACACACAAAAAAATTGATATTATTAACAACGATATTTTTACTAACGATATTACTAACATCGATATTAATTAAAACGATATTTCTTACCTGCATGTCGATATTCTGGTCGACATTATTCTTGATGGTCGATATTCTGTCATATCGATATTTAAACAACATCAATATGATGGTATATCGATATTTAAACATCGATATTATGTCTGCATACCGCGGCAGAATACTGTCAGTTCTTTGGCAACGCTTGACCCTGTCTGCATCCTTGCGATTAAGAAAGCAAGAGTTCTAGGGACTTTTGAGGTCCCTTTGTTGGTTTATTTCCCCATTAACCACCATGATACGGAGCCATCTGTATTTCTAGTACATATTTTCCCCACCAGTCATGAATTTTCTCTTTGTACCCTACATTTTCGGTACATATAAGTAATAGGTTTTACCTATGGCACTTTTAAGTGTGTTTTCATTTAGACAGTTCAGTGGAATTATTCATATTTAGTTTTGATTCTTTCTGCAAGTGTGGGCCTCATATGTCATTTCTCTAGTAAGTGAGGGGAGCGTTTTGAACTATATGATGAAAAATATAACCAGCATTTACATTTTTTTGTTGTCACACCAAAACCATTATAATAGATAAGGGTTTTGAATTGTATATTCATTTTACAGCATTTCGAGTGGACGCTTTTCTATATTCTATGACTAAGACACCCTTAGGCGATGTAGCGCATTGAAGACAACGTTCATCGGTCAAACTCCAGAGCATTTGCCTAGTTTATCTACTCATCCATTATTAACTTTGTGCGATACTGAGACCGCTAGGCATTACATCTTACTATAAGCTAGACGCCTTTCTTCTTTGTTTCTTCTTTTTATCACTTCAGGACTAATAGTTATGTTCTGTAACTTGTTAAATCTAGTGGTACATTCCTTTTTTCTTCACAGTTCCTCCCACATTCTTTTGGGATACAGTGCAAGTCCTTTGCTAATCAGTGTCTGGTGAGGTGGTTTGGGATGTTATTGCTTTTAAAATTCAAAGTCATAAGTTAGTGGTGGCAATTCTCTTGATTTAGGTCATATTAAGACTGTCTTATTAGTGGTGGTAACTCTCTAGGTTTAGGTCACATTAAGATTGTCTCACAACACATAGGTGATGGTGTTAGTATGTTCTGGCAATTGGCGAAGGATTTTAGTGTTACACATAGGGCACTTTCTCTTTCTAAGTACACTAGTACTGCCCAATATGGGTCTATGTTATTGTTTTGATATTTTACGGTAGTGACTTCTACTGACCCTCCCTTTACAAAATGACTCGGCAAAAAAAATTCTTACGCTTTCTCTCATTGAAATCTTGTTAATAACGACATAAAAACAATGCTACCTTGTCTGTTTTCTAAATAAAGAGATAGTTTTCACTTTTCCAAAAATAATTTTCTCTACGAGCAAGAATAACGACCCAACGCTATCTCACCCTTCAATCAAGCTCCGGGAGGACCTGTTACTTCTCCAGGGATAAGGCCAAAGTTTCTCAAGAGGACTTTTTGGTATGAAAAGGAGTCTTCGTACTTCTCTGGGGATAAGGCCAAAGTTTCACAGGTGGACCCTTCGCTATAGCACTCCAAATCTATTCTCATACGAATTTTCCCTAATGCAACACCTACTGCCTTTCACTGTTCAGTGTTATGACTTACAGACAAAGTACTTCCGTAGTGGGATACGTCTATCCACACTAATTCCCAGCCTACTTCAGGCTATGACTTTACCCCGGGCAACCTTCTCGCCCGTATATTCAAGACGACATAAAAAACACAACATTAACTTTTCAGGTTAGAACACATATAATCAAATCAATAATCAATAATCAACTAATCAATAATAAACCATCATACTGCTACCAAAAACTGATCCAGCGCCAAACCGGGAGTCTCTGAATGACAGAGCAGACAACGGGCCCCAAACATATAATACACGATTTCTCACCATTTAACAGGCCCTACGAGAATGACGCTGAAATGCGGTTTGTGTGACGTTGACTTTGTCTTTACTCATCTAAAGGGAAAAACAGATTATCTAATCATTTCTTCTCTATTTTAGCCCTTTAACCTATAATGTCAACCACTTTCCTCTTGGGCGATGAATCATATTGATTGAGTAGTGTAAATTATTGACATGACTAATTAACCAAAATCTTAACAATTTTCATGAGGAAATAATCACAAACTCAAAAATATCGTTAATCTGTTTATCTTCAGTAATTATAAGAAAAATCTCAGGTACAAAGTTACAGGGAAAGAAAATACACATTATAGGAGAAATATCATAAAATATGCAGACAAGATCACAAACATCTGAACCAAAGTGAATATTATGGAGTGGGTAGATGAAGAGACATAAGAGTCATGAAAAGAAAACATTTGCAGACATTGCAAATTTTCCTATTGATACATACCTATCGATTAAAGATCAGGAAAACCACCACCCCCTGGCCACGAGTATAGTGAAAAGGAACCCGATAAAGGAAACCGGGATAGGATAAGATCAGGAAACGGGTAGGCCTCTAACAGACAGACAGCGACGATCACCCTCTGCCTCTCTGGACCTACGAAAGCTGCCTTAACCACACCCCCTAAGAGCATCCCAATTATACCCTAACTCAACCTGACCATCCCACTAATCTGCAACATTCGGAAAAATCTCAACTTTTCATTGGTCAATTTGTGGGGTGTTACACCACACCTCCATTACTTCATTTGGCTTTACATACTTTCTTTGTTTTTAACTCATTCTCACGATTTACTTCACTGCTTATGAATCGATTCTCTATCCCTCATCACGTCACATTCTCTGATGAATGGCTTGTCCCTGTATTAGCAACTTTATTTCAAACAATGTATCGGCTAGACATAAAATGTTCATCAATTTGAGTTTTCCCAGGCATCTCGACGTCCTCAAATATTGCACGTCTTTCTTTCACTCTTCAAGCTTTCCTTCTTCCGCCGCTGACACCCACCAAAGTTCACGTACAGGTTACATTTTCACGGCCTCTCTTCGGCCTTATGTCAACTTTAAACACCCAACTAACTGCTCACCATAGGCCCATTTTTAACACTACGATGAAAGAGAAATATAAAGAATATTAATAACACAAAAATGGAAATTACACTATTTCCCTCCCACCATTGCACTAATCCCATGTTAATTTATATGAGCATTAATGTGCAAAGCATTATTATTTGCAATAGCATTATTCCACGTTGTCGGTTTTAATATGCAAAAAGCGATATGCGGCCTAAGCATTTCATGCATTAATCTTAATTGCAATGCACGCGTGCGCAAAGCATTTCCCCGTGTTTGTGTGTATTAATGCATATTAGTACAAAACACACAATTAATAAATGTTATCTTGGGGCGTTGATCCGAGCAGGTTTACATGACGCAAACCCTGCTCCATCAGTAGTATGAGCCTTATTATGTTTATATGTACTGCAGGTGGCATCCCCTCCTTGGCTACCCTCCCTTTCTTCCCCTGTAGCTCTTGAATTTCCTTCTTGTGCTCTGAGGAAGGTGTATGACCGCATTTTGGCCTAGCACTGAGACATGCATCAGCATTAAAAAAGTGGGGACCTGACGATTACGCTATTCAAGGAACACTTATAAGAAAATTAAATGACCCTATATAGCAGGTCTTCGAATAAAAACAATTTCTTTTGCATGTTATGTTATTTTATGTTAAGAGAGCTTGTATAGCGCATATCTTCCCCAATAACAGAGCTTCTCAGCGCCGAACCCGCAAACATAGATACCAAGGGGCCGATTCCGATCTGGGTCGGAAAGCTCTCCGACCGATCCGGATCCGGATTGTTTTCCGACCGAGCCGGACCCCTGCAGTCCGACCGAACGAGTACGATGCGGCCGTATGCTGCCGGACTCGGTTCGGTCGGACTCCCATTGAAGTCAATGGGAGCCGGTCGTACGACGTGTACATGGGCTCCCATTGACTCAATGGGTACATTGCGCACAAGGGGGCCCCCTGTAGTGGGTACGCGTTGGTGCCATCCGCACCGTACACGCATGTATAGGGGGGGACTCATGGGTCCCCCCTGTGTCCGACTCGTATGGCTACGGGTGAAGGGGGGTCCGGCACGGACCCCCGAAGTCCGCGTCCGGGAGCTTTTTCGTGTCGGAGGCTCCGACTCGATCCGGCTGTCCGGATCGTGCATCGTACCGGCTCGGTCGTAAAACGTCTCCATTGCGCGCCACGAATCGAGTGCGAACGAGTCGGACGGAGCGGTTTGGACCCGGAAACGAGTCGGTTGGCGATTTCGCGTTCACTCGCATCGTACTTGCTCGCTCGGGCGACTGTACGAATCGGTCGGAAACAAAGCCTCCGACTCGGATCCGGTAAAGCCGAATCCGATTTGGAGCCCTACCGACCGATATCGGAATCGACCCCCAAGTCTGCATACACCAGAGAGGAAAGGGTAAGGAGAAAGCTAGTTGGAGAAGAGCCAGGTCTTGAGGGATTTCCTAAAGTTCAGAAGGTTCTGGGTATTCATGAGGGAGAGAGGCAGTTTGTTCCATAATTTCGATGCACCAGCTCGGAAGGAGGGGCCTCCCGCTCTTGCCCTCATAACTCGAAGAACAATGGCCCGATTAACGTCGGACGATCAAAGAAGTCGGGATGGCAGATAAGGGGATATAAGATTGTCGCGAATAGGGGACCCTTGGGAGTAAAGGGTCTTATGGGCGATGCACAAGGTCTTAAAGTGTATGCGGTGGTCCACAGGGAGCAAGTGCAGCTTCTGGCCCAAGCATCCTACAACGAAAGCAAAGTAAGCCAGGCATCGAACGCCCCCAGGGAACATTTTTAAAACTGTGAAAGCTCTGATCACTCCAAATCTCCCTGCTCCCAGACAAAGGCAAGGTGCTAGAAAAACTTATCAACCAAACACTGTCTACATTCCTGGTAAAATCATCTACTGCACACTTCCCAGACAAGATTCCGTACACAACACAGTACGGAAACTGCTTTAGTCACAGTAACTGAGGAATTAGATATGCTGCTGGACCAGGGAGGAACAGCTGCTATCATCCTCCTGGACCTTAGTGCAGCGTTCGACATAGTTGACCGTGAGACACTTAGGTACGGAATGGGTGAAGCCGGAATAAAGAGCTCTGCTCTTAATTGGCTCACCTCCTTTTTAGGTCTCGGCCTGCACCAGCGCTTGCGCTGGTCTGGCCGAGAGTTTTAGTAAGCGGGTTTTGGAAGTGCAAACCCACTGGCTTTCGGCTGGCGACCAGCTTGCGTTCACGATGGCGTGCACGCGCGCAACTGCCATCTGGGTTTCCTATCTCTTCCTCATTTCCTCGTCATGGCTCATTAACTCTCTGGACTTTGATGTTTCAATCGCAGCAGCAGCTCACATTACCAACTGACGGCCCTGGACTACAGTCACATGAAAAACAACAGCGATTAGCATTGAAATGCAAGCTTTTTTTTGTCTAGTTAGAAATATTGCTTCGGTGGGTTGATTTCACCTTATATCGCTATTTGTTTTATATTGGGAGTCACAGCCTAATTACCAGTATTTTTGTCTCACTCTGTTTTTTGTTTTAATATTTATTCGCGCAAAGCACAAAGCTATATTTAAGGTTACTTTTTCCGCGTCACTTCTTCACTCTATTTAAACTCCACACCCCCACTCTTATTGTCTCTCTCCTTCTCTCTCTCTCCCCTCTCTAATTCTCTCTCTACTTAATTAACTCTCCCCTCTCTATCTTTTTAGCCTTTCATTCTCTCTCACCCCTTTATCTGTTTCTCTTTCAAACTCCTTCATTCACTCTCTCTCCCCTTCTTTCTCTCTCTATCCCGCTCCACTCTTTATTCCATGTACACCCTTTCTCTCTCTTTCTCTCTCACCAACCTCTCTAATTGGGCATTATATCTTCACTCTATCTCTCACTCGGCAACACCACAGCATCACTCAGCATCACCACAGCATCACTCAGCGCAACCACAGCATCAATCAGAGCCAGCACAGCATCACTCAGCACCAACACAACATCTCTCAACGCCAACACAACATCTCTCAACGCCATCACAGCCTCACTCAACGCCATCACAGCCTCACTCAACGCCATCACAGCATCACTCGGTGTAACCACAGCATCACTCGGCGCCACCACAGCATCACTCGGCGCCACCACAGCATCACTCAGCGCCACCACAGCATCACTCAGCGCCACCACAGCATCACTCAGCGCCACCACAGCATCACTCAGCGCCACCACAGCATCACTCAGCGCCACCACAGCATCACTCAGCGCCACCACAGCATCACTCAGCGCCACCACAGCATCACTCAGCGCCACCACAGCATCACTCAGCGCCACCACAGCATCACTCAGCGCCACCACAGCATCACTCAGCGAACCACAGCATCACTCAGCGCAACCACAGCATCACTCAGTGCAACCACAGCATCACTCAGCACAACCACAGCATCACTTAGCACCACAACAGCATCACTTAGCGCCACCACAGCATTACTCAGCAGCACCACAGCATCACTCCGCACCACCACAGCATCACTCAGCACCACCATAGCTTCACTCAGCGACACCACATCATCACTCAGGGCCAACACTGCATCACTCAGCACCACCACAGGATCACTCAGCGCCGCCACAGCATCACTCAGCGCCGCCACAGCATCACTCAGCGCCGCCACAGCATCACTCAGCGCCGCCACAGCATCACTCAGCGCCGCCACAGCATCACTCAGCGCCGCCACAGCATCACTCAGCACCGCCACAGCATCATTCAGGGCCACCACAGCATCGCTCAGCACCACAACAGCACCTTTCAGCACCACCACAGCATCACTCAGGGCCACCACAGCATCACTCAGGGCCACCACAGCATCACTCAGCGCCAAGACAATATCACTCAGCACCACCACAGCATCACTCAGCACCAAGACAATATCACTCAGCACCACCACAGCATCACTCAGCACCACAGCAGTATCACTCAGCAAGACCTGAGTATCATTCAGCACCACCTCAGCATCGTCTCCGCAACAGTCACCACCACCACCACTACCACCTCAGCATCACTCAGCACCACCTCAGCCTGCTCTCGGAATCTGGCATCTGTTGATTCTCCCCTAGCGTCTGGCCGCTGCTAGTGTTATAATACAGGTACTAGTTCCCAACCTTCACCCTCCGATTGTTTATGCCCCTCAAAAAAAGCTTTAACAAACAACCATTGCAATAGGCAGAAACAAGTTGCCAGCATTGCAAGAACAAAAGAAAACTGAGGAAATTTTTTATTGTAAATACTTTTTTTAATATGGTGGTTCAGTTTTACATAATGCCTTCTTGGTCATATATAAAGTAACAAAAATGCTTCTGACACTTTTTTATTATAACTTTTCAGCATGCTGCACAGCAGCCACACTTCTCTACAGCACAGCTTGAAGACATTGGCAAAGTCAATAGCTCTGGCTAAACACTTATAAGGCCCCAAAGGCGAGACCTATTGGCTATGCCAATGCTTGTTTAAGGACAGATATTTCCAAATTTGTGAGAATTCATGCTACTCTGATGTGCTTCCCTTGAGGTGTGGGGTCCCGCAGGGTTCGGCCCTCAGCCCCACACTTATTAACCTGTACGTGCACCCATTGGCAGATATTATTCAGGAGTTTGGGCTGCCAATAGTATCATATGCCGACGACACAGAATTGGTTGTCTCCCTCGCCCCTGGAAAAGGCTCACAGTCCCATCAGCTGTCTCCCTGCATGGGCGAACTGCTGCTTAAAACTGAATGGGGGAAAAAGTGAGCTGATGATTCTAGGGAACAGACCTGACCCCCAATCACCTACAGACTGGCCAAAATGTTTGGGCAATCCACCCATTCCCTCCTCCCCTATCAAAAGCCTTGGGATGTGGCTGAACAAGCCCTTTCCATGGATACACAGTCCAAAAACACTTGCGTTGACTTGTTTTGGCACCCTCAGAACACTTCGTAAAATCCTAGACATTATCTTGAGTGTGTTCAGAAGAATTGTGGTCCAATCCCTTGTTCTCTCCCGGTGGGTCTACGGGAACTGTCTGTACATAGGCTCACTTTCAATGGTCCCACCGCCACTGGGCCACTAATCAACAAGAATTCATAACCTATCCAAATTATGTATTGATAATCTGTTCCATCCATCCCATTAATGAGGAAGTTTTTTGACTAGTAGCGCATTCAAAATCCAGCGGGCTTCTCTCCCGGCTGGTTCGATAAATCCCGGGATTTATCGAACCAGCCGGGAGAGAAGCCCGCTGGATTTGAATGCGCTACTAGTCAAAAAACTTCCTCAATAATGGGATGGATGGAAAAGGAAATTCGGAGCAGATTATCTATACATAATTTGGAGCCCTGATGATGTCCAAGTGTGGACGAAACGCGTTGGGTGATTGATTTGTTACTATATTGTGCGGATCTAACAATTTGAAAAGGTTTTTGAAATAAACCACAGAGTTTGAAATTCATCAAAGACTGCCTATGAACCCTTTTTTTTTGCACGAAACCATTACTTGAATACTAGATTTGTGAACATTGTGAACCGAGGCGCTCCTTTCAGGATAGGTTATGAATCCATATCCACATTAATTTCTCCCCTGCGTTTCTCCACTTGTCCCGAAGCAATGCTATGTCATAGCCACCGCTGGGAAGCCTACGGGTAGCCATGCACTTTAGAGATTCACATAGCATAGCATAGCATAGTGAGTGAAGTGTAGGAGAGGAATAAACTAACCTGTTCAGTTCGGGAGGGGGAGGGTATCTGGCCCCTGGTGCCGTCCAGGTGTGGATGGGCACAAACTGGCATGCCTTTAGTGAGCCGAAGAGACGCACCTGCTGCGTACATCTGCTGAACTTTCGCGCCATGGCTACAATTAAGTAGCCAGTCCAGGAATGGGGAAAGGGGCTGCACGATGCTAGAGCGCTAAGCACTCTTGTGAAATGTCCCAATAAGATGGCTGCCTAGTGACATGAGTTACCCCCAACAAATTGTTTCCCAACGGAAACAGCAGCAAGATTTTACGGACTTCAATTTCCCCTATTCAGTTAGCACTTAACACATCAACAGAATACACAATTTCAAAGACTATTGTTTTAAAAATATGGTGCAATTAAAAGGATCGAAAAAATGACTCGGACGAATGCCCCAGGCACTGTTTGTGTAGCGGACCTGTCTGCGCCACAGCTGCGTTTAGGTAGGCAGGCGGGGATGAGGAAAAGGGCTGCGCGATGCTAGAGCGCTAACCGCTCTTGTGAAATATCCCAATAAGATGTCGGTCTAGTGATATGAGTTCCCCCCAACAAACTCCCAACTGAATAGCAGGAAGATTTTACAGGCTACAATTTCCCCTATTCAATGAGCACATAACACATCAACAGAATACACAGTTTCAAAGACAATTTTTTAAAATATGAGGCTATTGAAAGGATTGAAAAAATTACTCTGAGGAATGCTCCAAGTACTGTTTGCGTAGCGGACCTACACGCACCATGGACATGATTAAGAGGGCAGGCCAGAAACAGGGAAAAGGGTTGCGCGATGCTAGAGCGCTAACAGCTCTTGTGAAATGTCCCAATAAGATGTCCGCCTAGTGATAAGAGTTCCCCCAACAAACTGTTTCCAAACTGAAACAGCATCAAGACTTTAGAGACTTCAATTTTCCCTATTCAGGTAGTACATAGGTCATCAACAGAATACACAATTTCAAAGACTATTTTTTTTAAAATATGGGACAGGTAAAAAGATCGAAAAAATGGCTCATAAAGGCATTTGTTCTAGGCGGCAAAGGCATTCCTTTGATTAGACATAAATCTTACGTTCAGACGAGCTATGTTTCAGTCTATCCAGAGGTCAGGCGCAAGACACCTGAGCTTTTGCTAAGGTGGCAATGTTTAAGCATCAAAAGACAAGACCCACAACACATAATTTCTGCTCGGTTTCTGCCAAAATTGCCACAAGACCTGCATTTAGTGCCTGAGGGCACCCAGTTTGTATATTGAAAACCTACACCACCAAGATATGAGTTAATTGGAGTTGCTAATTATAAAGTGCAACAAATGCCTTAAGGCAAATTAGCAGTGAACTGATTAAAAACATCAGCAAGTTATGAATATAATCAATAAAATAGATGAATTTTAAAAATGTTCCTAAACCTAGAATTACCCACTAATTTCCAGAGACCAAGATGAAGTGCATTCCAAACAGCGACAGCAACAAAAGCAATGGAACATAATGGAGCCATGGCCTACTGAATACAGGCAGGAGGAATGTAGAATGGCCCCAACACACACACACGGATTAAACTGAACATTAGGCCATCAGTTCTTTTGCACTGAGAAAACAAACTCCTGCATTAATAGTTTATTTTCTTAATACAAAGAAGTTTGGAGAGTGGGGGCTTTCATAATGATGCCCATTCAGCAAGCCTGCAGTGCTCGGGAGGATGTGCCGCTGTGGCAGCTGCCCTCAGTACAACAATCCCAGCCAGGTAGGTGGGGATCTCTAAATAGGGGTGAATGGTCCACTGCCATGGGCTTATTCTCCTGGCAGATCTGCTGGCTGAAATTAAATCAAAAGCAAATGTATTAAGCGCACTAAACCCGAAGGTGTCAAAGTGCTGAGCCAGAAAAATGGAGCTACACCTACAATTGGGAGAAGCACTCAAGTGAAGGAATTACAAGAACAGCCAAGTTTTAAGATGTTCCTGAAACAATGAGAAAGACTCAATTTCTGACATATGGACTGGACGAGTTCCCCTGCCATGACAGAGAAGAAACATCTTCCCCATCTAGCTTTGCGAAACCTAGGAACAATCACCTTACTGCAAAATGCTGATCTGAGTAGTCTATGTGGTGTGTACCACTGAAAGAATGATCTGATATGCCACGGTCCTTTGCGATGTAAAGCAAGAAATACCATGCAACGAGCTTTGAAGATTACCTGCTATCTAAACGGTAACCAGTGGAAAGCGCAAATACCTTCTCTGACTGAGAAATGTTTAGGAAAGTTTAAATGAGATGTGCTGCAGTATTCTGAATCACCTGAAGTTTATTCAAAGAAGAATTATTGATGTTCAAGTAGAGTGCATTACAGTAGTCTAAGGGGCATATTCACAAGGACCTACCGCCGATTTATCTCCACCTTAACCCATCAAAAGTGGAGATAGATTTAACACCCCATTCACAAGCGGGTGCAAACTGCAGACATCGCCAGTATTCCTGCGATAACTGCCCCAAAACTTATCCCCAGGGAGGACACCCCCAACTAACCCTAATGAGATGCAGAGTAGGCGTTCCCGTGCAAAAACACACGAAAACACCACAACACCACTTTCACAACAAACTGCCAGATCTGCGATGCGAGTCAAAACCACGCGATAAGCCGCGGTAGCAGCAGGTATTTAACACCTGCCTCCTGCTGGTGTAAAGCCGGACGACTACCTGCAGTAGGCAACGGAGCCCCGCACACAGCCACACCTGAAGAACAAACGACGCCATGGAGCTACTCATCATGCAGCTCGGAGCCCCAACAGGGCCACAACACCCACCGCCGCCACCACCACCATCCCCAGGACCCGGACCCGCACCCCCCCCCGGACCACCACAGAGGCAGCGCAGAGTAAGACAGCGGACCTACCGAAAACGCACCAGTCTCACAGACCTAGCGCCCGAGGAAGTCACTGCCCACTACAGGCTCAAAAGGACAACCATCATTCGCATCATGACCCACATCGCCCACAGGTTGACGGTCCCAACCCAGCGGAGAACCAACATCCCTCCGCAGACAAAGCTGCTGGCTGTGCTGCACCTGTTGGCCTCTGGTACCTTCCAACCAACAACTGCCAGAGTCGGAGGAGTCTCACAGCCAGCCCTATCAAAGTTCATCACACCTGTCCTGGATGCCATCATCAGCTTCATACCCCAGTACCTTCACTTCCCCCACACTGCGCAGGAACAGCTGGAGACAAAGCAAGGCTTCTACGCCTTTGCTAGCTTCCCACACGTGTTGGGGGCCATTGACTGCACACATGTCCCACTTGTGCCCCCTGCGGATACTGCACACCACTACCGCAACAGAAAGCACACGCATTCCATCAATGTGCAGGCAATAGTGGACCACCGGGGAATGTTCACCAATGTCGTCGCAAACTACCCCGGCAGTGTGCACGATTCCTACATCTTTCGACAGTCCATCATCAACCAGCGCTTCCAGGATGGCATCTATGGAACTGGACTGCTCGTTGGTAAGTACCAAATCAACACACCACACACCTCAAAGCCACCATCACACAACGCACAACTGTGGGAATGCACACGTGACCAAACCACATACAACATGTCAATCAACATGCCCACCTACCAGACACGACAACACAACTCCATGGTGATCCTGGGCTTCCCCTGCACACAATACAGCTATATCATGGCACCACAGCCACACAACAGCTGAACGTGTGGAGATGCGGAATGCAGCCATGTGCGAAGGATGCAAGTGACCCGTGAATGAGAATGTACACAACAACAAGTGAGGCGTGGATGTGCTGGACAGACATGGGTATGCAAACCACAGATATGTCCATGCAGACATCAACTGCTGGTGACTGGAGAGTAGTGAACAGTGGACGCAACCATGTCACCCCAGGCCGTGGGTCAGATCGCGGAAATGTCGCTCGCTGCGTCCCCCCCTGTGTGCGTGAGCGTAGTGGGTTGGCCCGGAGTACGCCAGGCCTGCGCAGGGGTGTGGACAAAAACCCTGTGGCGCAGAGCGTGGTTCTCTCCCGGAAAGGCCAACGTCACTGCCAGGGCGGTGCCTCGCAGTCCACCACGAGGCCGACGCCGTGAGCAGCGGGGCCTGCGAGCCTGTGCGCCTGCTGCACCCCAGGACGCTGATACCCAGCCCAGGCCTGCCAGCCCCAGCGCTCCAAGGCGGCACTGCTCACCTGCCGACACCGTCGTGTGTCAAAGAGGGCCCACCACGTGCCGGTGCTAGCTCCAAGATCAATGCCCGCGACCATGGCGGCCTCCTCAGGCCATCGCTGTCCTCCGTGACACAGGCCCCCAGGGGTCCCCATTCATTGACATACTACACCCCTGCAGGCGGGCTACACTGCAGTCCAGCATGTCCCACATCTTGAACTGAGTCATCATTAATCAATGGCAGGGTCCATGCCAGTGTACGCAGGGGGAGGATTGAGAGGGAGATGCGTCACAGTCCGGTGGAAACACGGATCACCGTTACGGAGGAGGTCAACCAGTAGCAAGGACTGACCTGGTGCCACTAACCCTGTGCGCCGTGAGTGACCGTCAGCCTCCGGCGGAACATTGTTGGTGTCTGAGCCTGTGGCCTGGGGGTTGTCATCAGCAACGGGCAGGTACGGACTTGGTGTCTGGCATGAGTCTGTGGCATTCATATCCGCCATGTTGCCGGACACAGCTCCCATTCTCCCCCGAGACACTCCGCGGAAGGCACCTCTGAGACATACGAGACCCTGCTCTGCCCTCATGACCCTACCCCAGTCTCCCGCAGGTCAGCGTCCCGTGGCGGTAGGCCCGTGTCGGCCGCTGTGCATCCGGGGCCACTAACCCTGTGCAACTCAAGTCATGCTCCCTTGTTGTTCTGACATTGCATTTCTGAGTGCTTGATGACTGTTGGAGTTGTTGCCAGCACCAGCTACTCCCTGAGGGCTGGCTTACACTCACCCCACACACAGCCAGCACAGGCGTCACTGGACTAGTGGACCTGCCATCACATCATGCCGAACCAAGTATTGACTCTTTTCTCTCTGCACTGTCCCAGGTGATCAAGGATATGCACTCTGCCCTTGGATGATGACACCCCTCCGAGACCCGAACACACCCGCCCAGAGGCAGTACAATGCGGCCCACATACGCATCAGGGGCATCGTTGAACGCACATTTGGCGTGTTGAAGTCACGTTTCAGGTGCCTGGACGGCACAGGTGGAAAGCTCCTGTACAGCCCGGACATCGTGTGCAAGATGATCGTTGCATGTTGTGTGTTGCACAACATCTGTGTACGCACCAATGCCCCATGGATCCCAGTTCCAGAAGTACCGGACGATGATGGGGACGATGGGGCAGGTGGCCCACATCCCACTGCAGCTGCGGCAGGAATGGCCCGTAGGAACACCATCATTGCCAATTTCTTCTCATGAGAACGTCACATTGTGGCCGTCCCTGGCAATCATGGGACAGTACAAAATGTCCACAAGCACAGCATGTGTGAATAAAACATATTTGCAGGTTACAGGTTGTACTTGTACATTGTCATGTCACAGTTTCCTGCTGTGCCAGATGTGATTTGCCATGTTGTGCACATTTGCGGCACCAGTTGTGTCCTGTGTTCTATTGTGGAGGTGTTGCTGTTTGTACCGGGATGCTGTCAATGTCGAGGTGCACTTATACTTATGTGCGTATGCTGCACGGTGGATGATTCGCTCCTGCGGCTCTGATTTGTCTGCCACTGATCCCTTTCATGCGGTGTGCCTTTCAGTTCTGTGCTTCCACGGTGCTGAGAGGTTGCAGACTTGGGTAACTTGTGCTCTTTGTCGAGTTGTGACTCTTGGGCATGGTTTGTCCGCAGATGTGTCGTTGACGTCAGGGGTTGTTTGTGCAGGTAGTTGTGTCCGAGTGTGACCTGCTCCTTTTCGGGTGTTGTCCGCACTCAGCCACCTCAGTGTCGTGCCGTGTACATTACCATGATGATAGGACTGCAGCCAAGCTACTCGTCATGTGGTGTCTCTTGCATTGTCAGTGTGGCTGACGTATATGCATGTTTGCTGTGTTTCGCACATGGGCATGTGTTGGTTGTGTGAATGTTGATGTGTTGGGTGGGTGGGTGCCCCTTTGGGCACATGGTGTTCGTGGGACTACTTGGTGTTTGTGTGTGTGCTGAAGTGTTCCCGTGGGATCAGGGACATGATCCAGAGTCATTGTGGGTGTGCAGTGTTCCCTGCTTGATTGTGCATGTGTGCCATTGTGCCCATCTCCCCCTGTCCCCCCACTCCCAGGTCGCTACGCACCATGTTGATGTAATGTTGGGCAGTGTCCAGATCACCAACTCATGTCACCGTCTCCCGACTGGTGACTGTGGCCACCATCTTCTCCATGTCATTCAGCTCCTGGTGTTCTGCTGGCCCCCCTCCTCCGGGGTGCATTGCTGCTTTCATGTTGGCAGCCAGTTTCTGCTTGGTTTTGCCATTCACATCAGTCCAGCGCCTCTTATGCTCTTCCATTGTCCTCCTCTGCCATGCGACGGCATTCACATGGTCCGAGGTGGTGTGCCATCTTTGCCTCTTTGTTGCCAATGACACGTTGGAGGTGACGTACAGTTTGTGGTGGTGTTCTGTCTCATCCGTGGCGATAATCGGGTTTTCCTGTAGACTGTACCCCGTCTTCCTCTTCCTCTTCTCATTGCCCTTCCACGAGCCCTGTATTCCTGGGTGTTCCTCCGTGGGGATTGTGGTGTTCATGTTGTCCTCTGCAGTCGGTCAGGGTGCATCCGTGGTACTCCGCAGTTGATTTCGTTTTTAGTGGCATTTTCCGTATGCTGTTCTCGTGCTTTTTCCCGCATTACGCGTGGGTATTCCTGGCCTCTCGCTGGTTGTCACTGTTTTCTTATCGCGTTTGGGCACATTGCGTCTTTTTACGCGTTGGGGCTTGTGTTTTTATCTCCGTCGCGGTGGTTGTATTGCGGACATTGGCCACGTTTTCGGGGGACTATCGCATGGTACCGCCGTGTTGTGAATTCCACGTTAACACGGGGTTATTTTCCTGCGATAGGCTGCGATGTGTAAAGTTGCGTTAACATTTTTTGGAGATGTGTAGCACACGTTCTTGTGAATATCCCCCTAAGTCTGATGTGATCAGGGCAATGACTACTGATTTGCGAAGTTCAAGAGGAATAAAGGGAAAGATTTTCTTCAAAGTCTTGATGATATAAAAGCAGGTGCTAGTAGTATGGCTCACCTGTGAATCCAAACTGAAAGAATTGGTAAAAAGGATCCCAAGATTTTTAGCTGACTCCACTGGGTTCGGTAACGGGCCACAAGCCTCTGCCAACATAGTTCAGCGCAAACGGGGACCTCCGTTTTGTCCGCTTTTAACTTTAAGAAGTTCTCTTTCATCCAGATACTAATACTGGCCATGCAGTGTTTAAATTTATTAGCCATGATACCACAAGGGGCATGTTGTCAGTGATTGACACAATAATTTGCGTGCCGTCAGCCTAGGATAGGTCTTGGAAGCCGAAAGATTGCACAAGCTCTACAAGAGGGGAAACATAAAGATTAAAGAGGGTGGGGCTGAGAGAGGATCCCTGCGGCACCCCACACGGGAGGCTCAAAGCCTTAGCCCTCAATTCTCCGCAGCTGACAATTTGAACCCTATCCGTGAGAAAGGAACAAAGAAGATTAAAGGCAGGTGAACTAACCCCAATGTGCTGTAGTCATTGGACCAGGCGCATGGGCGAGACCGCGTTGAACTCCGCCGGTACGACCAGCATCATAAGGATAGCGGCCCAGCCCTGATCCACCTGGCCACGGAAGGAATCTACAACCGCAATAAGCACAGTCTCTGTACTGTGTCTACTCCTAAACCCATTCTGAGAAGGGTCTAGGAGGTCATGTGTATCGATAAATGTAACCAATTCCTGGTTAATGTACTTCTCTAAAATGTTACTGGGTGTGGGTAGCACAGAGTTAGGTCGGAAATTTTTCAAATCTTCAGGGTCAGCATTGGGTTTGTTCTGCAATGGGATAGCTATGGCTTCCTTCCATAAGCTGGGAAAGATTCCTGTTTCCAATATATAATTGAAAGCTTTCTGCAGATATTCGTCAGTTCGATCAGGAGCAAGTTGCAAAATTCTAGGAGAGCAAGGGTCTACTAGGGACCCAGATTTCATGCTCATCAGGTACTCCTTAATTTGCGAGAAAGAGATAGGGGGAAAAGCAGGGTGGAACAGGAGACAGACAAGGCCTCACAGGGGGCATCCCTAATATTAGAGAGATTAAATTCAGAGCATTTATTTAGAATTTTGTCTCTGAAATAAGCGGCTAATTTATCACAAAAAGTATGTGAAATATCCATAGATCGTTGAGCAGGAGGATTAGAAAGCTCCATAACCACTTTAAAAAGCTCCTTAGAAGAATAACTTGCTGAACTAATTTTATTGGTATAGAAAATAGATTTGGCATCGCCAATGGAACGCTTATAGGGAGCTTTATGCTTCTCTTTTTCCGCCGGAGCCAAATTTGCCCGCCATTTGTGCTCCTGTCCGCGGTATTACTGCCTCAAATCTTTGAGTTCTTTTGAGAACCAAGGAGCCGAGGTTTTAATCCTGGTATAAGTCTTTACTTTCAACGGTGCCACAATATCTAAAGCTGCCTTGATCCAACCTGCAAAGTCTTCCGAAGTATGGCCCTGAGAGCAGTCATTGCCCAGAGCCAAGACATTAAGAGCATACTCCATATCTGCTCCAATTCCTGCAAGATAAAGATTTTCGCTGAACATGTACCTACTAACAGAACATCCAACCTGGAGTCCCGCCACTCCCGCCTCCTAGTAGATGTTCCCCTTCACAGTAGGTATACTGGCAAAGTAAATAAAAGCTAAAACAAGCATTCGAAAATCAACGCATAAAATCAATATCAGTCTAAAATGTACCCAAGAGGTACCACAAGTATGGTGCTGCTATCGTGGAGCCAGGCAACTCCAAAACTCGGTGCATGCGCCGTCAAAGGAAAATAAATGGAACTGAATATCGAGCAGCTCAAATCTGCAACCTTTTGGACAGTCACACGTTATCCTACAAAGAAGTAGAATTGTCCTCTCTTATGAAATGGGCCTGAGAGACTTTCTTTACCTCTTAAGTGCCTGTGGACCAGACTCGAGGCTTTAAATGTAACACAAGATGCAACAGGCAGCCAATGTAAAGACCACTGCAGACACTTTGGAGGGTTTCTAGCCCCAGGCATTAACCTTCGCAGCCTGGAGAATGGTTTAGGAGGAGAGTAGGAGGGAGGTTTGGGGAACTGTTACACCGAACCTCACGTTCTTTAATGTACAAATGTGACTTGTTTGTGCTGTCATGCTCCCTAAACACAGCAGCAGACAACAAAGGCATGAACACCAAACAATAAACCCTTTCAAACAATACGCCAAGCACCTTTATCTGCTCCGTGAAGACACCTGGCTGTTAAACGTAGCCCCCAAGGATCTCGAACATAGAAGCGAAAAACGACACCAGCCCGCCCTGAGTGACACCTTGGTTTCAGCTGAATCAACCTACAATTCTACAGACTGATGAGCATAACCAGTGGCGTAACGAAATTTGAGGGGGCCCCTTGCAACGTACGTGGAGGGGGGCGCCCCTCCAGACCCTGTAAGGAGCTCTCGGGGGGCCCACCACCAGTGCCCAGTGCCAAAGGGGGGCCCTTGGAGCTTGGAGCCCCCCGCACTGCGGGGGCTGCGGGGGCTATTGTTATGCCACTGAGCATAACACTAAGGGGTAGGACCATGTTCCCTTCCGAGATCCACGTCCCGGTAGATTTTCATACTTTCTGAGCCCCCTGCCCTCTGTGGGGTAGGGGTTGTGGGGATCCCTAGGGAAGCACTGAGAGGACTGCCTGGATCCGGGGTGCATAATCGAACCTCATTAAAGTCCCCTCCAGCATTTCCCTGTAACACGTATTCGGAGCTGATGGATAGATCTGCGGTCAGTGACCAGCCGCGGTCCGTGCATGTAACAGCGGTGAGGCGGTGGGACCGGGTGGGGGTATTTCGAGGGACGATGCTGAGGGAAAATTAAATAAATATTTAATTTTCCCTCGGCATCGTCCCCCGAAATACCCCCCCACCCGGCCCCACCGACCCACCACTGTTACCTGCACGGTCCGCAGCTGGGTCAGTCACCTCCACCAGCTGCGCTCTTACACCAGCACCACCCAGTCCCCATTTACCTGGTACACTACTACATCTTTATGAGAATCGAGATACCCATACCCCTTGAGTACTCCACCATTTATATTTTCTTCTGTCTATGTTTGGCAATGCTGTGTGAGACGCTGAGGACTGCTGATGACTTATTGCTGTCATTGTCACCTTCAAAGTATCTTGACGCTGTCTTCTTTTGTATCAAAAGCAATATAAAAATATATATTAAAAAAATGTAGCCTCCAAGGAACATCACTTAGGTTTTTAAACTGAGTAATCCCTTAATATTTGCAAAACATACAAATGATCCACAAAAAGTAAACAAAAAAAGTGCAGTTCACATTTCTATGTATGATCATGTTTATTTATTGTTTTTGTAAAGCACTCAAGCAATGCGGAAACCACTGAGATTGCTGTCATAAACTGTAATGACACCTTATTTTAGAATGGCTTATTTTTAGTGTATGAGAAATAATTACTTCCTATGTCATCCTTATATGCAATTGAAGAGTTCGAAATATAAATGATAACTTTTAACAGTGCATAGATTCTCAAGCAATTTCTGCATTCCTTAATTTTTGTTTCATAGCATAGCATATATGTATGCTCGTTATTTCATAGTATGCTAATAATTATGTGTTAATGTAGATTTGTGTATTGCAAAAATGTTCAGTGCTTTACGTCCATGGACAGCGAGTAGATGTACATGGATTGAATTGATATTTGTATAGCGCTTTCCTACAACTTGCAAGGCTGAAAGCACTTTCTTAGTGGTCTGATTGTATTATTTACATAGTACTTTTTATCCTTGGGGAGGTCTTGAAGAGATCATTATGCATTGAGTCCCCAGGTCAACTTCCGAGTACATTGCTCAAAGGTTGTTGTTTGTGGTTTGTTCTATATGTGACTTGGTCGATGAGGTGTGTGATCTTGAAGTATGTGGTGGAAGCACGGTATACTCAGGGCCACTGGAATTATGCGATTGTGCGGCCGCGGTGGTTTTCGCATAATCATAAATGTGCCGCATTTGCCACACAATCCATCATCTGCTGCATAATCTGCAGATTTTAACAACAAAAAATTGCTTCTAGCTCAAACAGTTCAAATAGTTACTAAAAACGCAGCGACACGTGTTGCTGCGCAGTGGAAGGCCCATTACAAAGGTTGCCTGGTCACCTTTCTGTAGCTTATTACTGTGTTTGGCTACTAAACTGGTTCTAATGAGTTACAACTAATGCCCAGACAGTCTTAACAGGTTTAAAAATGATAAAATAATGAACTAATACTACCCTAAAATGTGCCGCGTAATGCTGCATAATTTGCCTTTTCTTGCTGCATAATTTACTCAGCCTCGCCGCATAATTTGGCCCTCCCCTGCCGCATAATTCTAGTGGCCCTGGGAAGATTGAATGTCACTGTGCAGAAGCATGGCATGTTGCAGATTGTGTGAGAATAAACACACTCACACATGAAGTTACTATTTTTAGGGGTGGACAGTACCCTATACTGCAACTGCCAGTGGTGTGCATCAGTGGGGTCCACAAGGTATATGGGGTTCACCCAGGATCATCATAGCCTCACCCCGTGGGTGGCAGTGCTAAACCACCAAGCGTGTGCTACATGGAGTCTACCCAGGAGCAGCAGTAGAGCACTTAAAACCACTGAGGGAGAAACGTCATCTCCTCAGGAGTGGTAGGAAAGCATCTCTTTGGAGGAACTATTACGTCACCAAGGAGGTGCGGTATGAAAGCTCCCGGGAGTGACATCAAGCAATCCCATAGGAGGCACTGGTAACCGACAAGTGGAGGCGAGAACTGTCATCTGCCACTCCACTTCACACCATGGCAACGGAACACACATCCTGTTTTTCACTGCTGTTACTTAATTACAGTGATTAAACGGATTATGAAAATCCCGTAAGCGATAATGGACATCAAGTTGTTAGCCACTTCACCTTATTGTGTTTCAGAGAATTTTTTTATCAAATTGCACGAAACTAAGCACACCAGATTCCCATGAATTGTCTGCAGCTGCAAAAAGCATCACAACGGCAACACGAAATCTAAGCAGTCGTGTAAGGAAACACCCTTGAGCAAACCCCTCGCCTGACTATTTCACAGTCAGAGGTTCCTAGAACTGAAAAGATTCACCCATTTTTTCCAAGCAAGAGACCGAATTGCTGAATTACACTATCTAATTTGATCATAATTCAAGTAGCCCAGCAAAACAAAAGCCGATTGTATTTAAAACAAGCATTTGCAATGCAAAAGGTCTCGCATTTGCGAGATTTTGAGCTATTGGCATTGTAAATGACAATGCCTTTTATTTATGTGTTGAAAAAACCTGCAATAATAAAAGGCATTGTCATGTACAATACCAATAGGTCAAAGTTTCTAAAATGCGACACCTATTGCATTGCAAATGCTTGTTTAAAAATGCAGTCAAATAGATGATTGCCAAACATACTATTCTGGTCAGGCGGGCCTTACTAACATGTAAAAGTATCCACAATGTGATTATTAGAAATGGGGTGCGAGGGGTTTGGAGAATATTTGGAGTCCCTTTCCTTTTGACACATACTCCCAGCTAGGATATACATGACTAAAGAAGTTAGCGATTGCCCATTACAGAGCAGCTACCTGCGGCTCATTTTTTTCTGCTTAAAACAAAGCACTGTTATCAGCATAATGCTTGTTTTTACCAGAGCCTGGTGCCCCCCCTGTATCACTTGAGGCCCCCCTAGGGCCCGCCCCCAGTTTGAAGACCCCTGGCCTGGGCTAAGCTGGCTCTTGTCACCAGGTCACAGGGCGTGCATCTCTGGAAGTTATTAGGGCAGGGGTGTGGCTGCAGGGTGATTCGCTTATCTTTTGATCTTTCACAGTGGGGGCAGAGCAGGGCTGTAAAATCTAATGGGCGTGGCTGTGGGACGCACTGTTCAGGATAGTGTCAATATGCCGTGGACAGAACAAAAGAACATTTACTATTGCTTTCACCTGTCTCTAACCTTTGCTCCACAACTGAATTGCCTATTTGCATGTGTAAATAATAAGGGATCTCGTTCCCAAATGTACTGATCCCTATTGTGTTGACCTTGAGCGGAAAAGAAGGTAATTCCAATGAAAAATGTGATATGCTCTTTGAGCAGAGATGTTTGCAGCCAGCGCCAGACCACCTGGGTTTACATGCCGCATGGATGTACACATGCAAAAGAAACAATTGATGGACGGAATGCTGGACAATGCAAACATTCACCCCCAGTCACAAGGATCTGGGTTAAATCCATCATTCTTTTGCTCACCACACCACCCCAGTTTGGACCCAGCCATATGCAAATCAGTCTTGACCCTGTTCCTTGTGGGAACAGTCCAGCCCGAACTGCCAAGCCAGGTCCTCCCTGGACCGGAAACAAGCATCCTGGGACCGGTTTCAGGGCATCACCCTTCTTCAGCCAGGCTAGCTTGAATCCAGTGGTGTAGGGAGCACGGGACCCACGTCTGGGAATACCCTTCCCACTTAGGGCGACAAATGCAAAAGAAACAATTGATGGACGGAATGCTGGACAATGCAAACATTCACCCCCAGTCACAAGGATCTGGGTTAAATCCATCATTCTTTTGCTCACCACACCACCCCAGTTTGGACCCAGCCATATGCAAATCAGTCTTGACCCTGTTCCTTGTGGGAACAGTCCAGCCCGAACTGCCAAGCCAGGTCCTCCCTGGACCGGAAACAAGCATCCTGGGACCGGTTTCAGGGCATCACCCTTCTTCAGCCAGGCTAGCTTGAATCCAGTGGTGTAGGGAGCACGGGACCCACGTCTGGGCATACCCTTCCCACTTAGGGCGACAAATGCAAAAGAAACAATTGATGGACGGAATGCTGGACAATGCAAACATTCACCCCCAGTCACAAGGATCTGGGTTAAATCCATCATTCTTTTGCTCACCACACCACCCCAGTTTGGACCCAGCCATATGCAAATCAGTCTTGACCCTGTTCCTTGTGGGAACAGTCCAGCCCGAACTGCCAAGCCAGGTCCTCCCTGGACCGGAAACAAGCATCCTGGGACCGGTTTCAGGGCATCACCCTTCTTCAGCCAGGCTAGCTTGAATCCAGTGGTGTAGGGAGCACGGGACCCATGTCTGGGCATACCCTTCCCACTTAGGGCGACAAATGCAAAAGAAACAATTGATGGACGGAATGCTGGACAATGCAAACATTCACCCCCAGTCACAAGGATCTGGGTTAAATCCATCATTCTTTTGCTCACCACACCACCCCAGTTTGGACCCAGCCATATGCAAATCAGTCTTGACCCTGTTACTTGTGGGAACAGTCCAGCCCGAACTGCCAAGCCAGGTCCTCCCTGGACCGGAAACAAGCATCCTGGGACCGGTTTCAGGGCATGACCCTTCTTCAGCCAGGCTAGCTTGAATCCAGTGGTGTAGGGAGCACGGGACCCACGTCTGGGCATACCCTTCCCACCTAGGGCGACAAATGCAAAAGAAACAATTGATGGATGGAATGCTGGACAATGCAAACATTCACCCCCAGTCACAAGGATCTGGGTTAAGTCCATCATTCTTTTGCTCACCACACCACCCCAGTTTGGACCCAGCCATATGCAAATCAGTTTTGACCCTGTTCCTTGTGGGAACAGTCCAGCCCGAACTGCCAAGCCAGGTCCTCCCTGGACCGGAAACAAGCATCCTGGGACCGGTTTCAGGGCATCACCCTTCTTCAGCCAGGCTAGCTTGAATCCAGTGGTGTAGGGAGCACGGGATCCACGTCTGGGCATACCCTTCCCACTTAGGGCGACAAATGCAAAAGAAACAATTGATGGACGGAATGCTGGACAATGCAAACATTCACCCCCAGTCACAAGGATCTGGGTTAAATCCATCATTCTTTTGCTCACCACACCACCCCAGTTTGGACCCAGCCATATGCAAATCAGTCTTGACCCTGTTCCTTGTGGGAACAGTCCAGCCCGAACTGCCAAGCCAGGTCCTCCCTGGACCGGAAACAAGCATCCTGGGACCGGTTTCAGGGCATCACCCTTCTTCAGCCAGGCTAGCTTGAATCCAGTGGTGTAGGGAGCACGGGACCCACGTCTGGGCATACCCTTCCCACTTAGGGCGACAAATGCAAAAGAAACAATTGATGGACGGAATGCTGGACAATGCAAACATTCACCCCCAGTCACAAGGATCTGGGTTAAATCCATCATTCTTTTGCTCACCACACCACCCCAGTTTGGACCCAGCCATATGCAAATCAGTCTTGACCCTGTTCCTTGTGGGAACAGTCCAGCCCGAACTGCCAAGCCAGGTCCTCCCTGGACCGGAAACAAGCATCCTGGGACCGGTTTCAGGGCATCACCCTTCTTCAGCCAGGCTAGCTTGAATCCAGTGGTGTAGGGAGCACGGGACCCACGTCTGTGAATACCCTTCCCACTTAGGGCGACAAATGCAAAAGAAACAATTGATGGACGGAATGCTGGACAATGCAAACATTCACCCCCAGTCACAAGGATCTGGGTTAAATCCATCATTCTTTTGCTCACTACACCACCCCAGTTTGGACCCAGCCATATGCAAATCAGTCTTGACCCTGTTCCTTGTGGGAACAGTCCAGCCCGAACTGCCAAGCCAGGTCCTCCCTGGACCGGAAACAAGCATCCTGGGACCGGTTTCAGGGCATCACCCTTCTTCAGCCAGGCTAGCTTGAATCCAGTGGTGTAGGGAGCACGGGACCCACGTCTGGGCATACCCTTCCCACTTAGGGCGACAAATGCAAAAGAAACAATTGATGGACGGAATGCTGGACAATGCAAACATTCACCCCCAGTCACAAGGATCTGGGTTAAATCCATCATTCTTTTGCTCACCACACCACCCCAGTTTGGACCCAGCCATATGCAAATCAGTCTTGACCCTGTTCCTTGTGGGAACAGTCCAGCCCGAACTGCCAAGCCAGGTCCTCCCTGGACCGGAAACAAGCATCCTGGGACCGGTTTCAGGGCATCACCCTTCTTCAGCCAGGCTAGCTTGAATCCAGTGGTGTAGGGAGCACGGGACCCACGTCTGGGAATACCCTTCCCACTTAGGGCGACAAATGCAAAAGAAACAATTGATGGACGGAATGCTGGACAATGCAAACATTCACCCCCAGTCACAAGGATCTGGGTTAAATCCATCATTCTTTTGCTCACCACACCACCCCAGTTTGGACCCAGCCATATGCAAATCAGTCTTGACCCTGTTCCTTGTGGGAACAGTCCAGCCCGAACTGCCAAGCCAGGTCCTCCCTGGACCGGAAACAAGCATCCTGGGACCGGTTTCAGGGCATCACCCTTCTTCAGCCAGGCTAGCTTGAATCCAGTGGTGTAGGGAGCACGGGACCCAAGTCTGGGCATACCCTTCCCACTTAGGGCGACAAATGCAAAAGAAACAATTGATGGACGGAATGCTGGACAATGCAAACATTCACCCCCAGTCACAAGGATCTGGGTTAAATCCATCATTCTTTTGCTCACCACACCACCCCAGTTTGGACCCAGCCATATGCAAATCAGTCTTGACCCTGTTCCTTGTGGGAACAGTCCAGCCCGAACTGCCAAGCCAGGTCCTCCCTGGACCGGAAACAAGCATCCTGGGACCGGTTTCAGGGCATCACCCTTCTTCAGCCAGGCTAGCTTGAATCCAGTGGTGTAGGGAGCACGGGACCCACGTCTGGGAATACCCTTCCCACTTAGGGCGACAAATGCAAAAGAAACAATTGATGGACGGAATGCTGGACAATGCAAACATTCACCCCCAGTCACAAGGATCTGGGTTAAATCCATCATTCTTTTGCTCACCACACCACCCCAGTTTGGACCCAGCCATATGCAAATCAGTCTTGACCCTGTTCCTTGTGGGAACAGTCCAGCCCGAACTGCCAAGCCAGGTCCTCCCTGGACCGGAAACAAGCATCCTGGGACCGGTTTCAGGGCATCACCCTTCTTCAGCCAGGCTAGCTTGAATCCAGTGGTGTAGGGAGCACGGGACCCACGTCTGGGCATACCCTTCCCACTTAGGGCGACAAATGCAAAAGAAACAATTGATGGACGGAATGCTGGACATTGCAAACATTCACCCCCAGTCACAAGGATCTGGGTTAAATCCATCATTCTTTTGCTCACCACACCACCCCAGTTTGGACCCAGCCATATGCAAATCAGTCTTGACCCTGTTCCTTGTGGGAACAGTCCAGCCCGAACTGCCAAGCCAGGTCCTCCCTGGACCGGAAACAAGCATCCTGGGACCGGTTTCAGGGCATCACCCTTCTTCAGCCAGGCTAGCTTGAATCCAGTGGTGTAGGGAGCACGGGACCCACGTCTGGGAATACCCTTCCCACTTAGGGCGACAAATGCAAAAGAAACAATTGATGGACGGAATGCTGGACAATGCAAACATTCACCCCCAGTCACAAGGATCTGGGTTAAATCCATCATTCTTTTGCTCACCACACCACCCCAGTTTGGACCCAGCCATATGCAAATCAGTCTTGACCCTGTTCCTTGTGGGAACAGTCCAGCCCGAACTGCCAAGCCAGGTCCTCCCTGGACCGGAAACAAGCATCCTGGGACCGGTTTCAGGGCATCACCCTTCTTCAGCCAGGCTAGCTTGAATCCAGTGGTGTAGGGAGCACGGGAGGACCTGGCCTGGCAGTTCGGGCTGGACTGTTCCCATTGGGCGCAGGGTCAAGACTGATTTGCATATGGCTGGGTCCAAACTGGAATGGCATGGTGAGCAAAAAACGATGGATTTAGGCCCAGATCTCTGTACTGGGGTGAATGTACGACATTGTTCTGCATTCTGTCCATCAATTGTTGTTTTTGCATTTGTCACCCCGAGTGGGACGGGTATGCCCAGACGTGGGTCCCGTGCTCTCCATGCCACTGGAGTCAAGCTATCCTGGCTGATGAGGGCTGAAAGCCCGAAACCGGTCCTAGGATGCTTGTTTCCAGTCCAGGGAGGACCTGGCCTGGCAGTTCGGGCTGGACTGTTCCCATTGGGCGCAGGGTCAAGACTGATTTGCATATGGCTGGGTCCAAACTGGAATGTCATGGTGAGCAAAAAAACGATGGATTTAGGCCCAGATCTCTGTACTGGGGTGAATGTACGACATTGTTCTGCATTCTGTCCATCAATTGTTGTTTTTGCATGGATGTACACAGCTGTATTTTTATCGAAAGCCAACAAATGCGTTGCATGGCTAGGTATGTGCGTGTTATTCACACTCATGGTTGCAATTTATTGCACACTGCAATCGAATTCCAAAAGCAGGAAAACAGAAATGTTTCATCTATTTTGTGCTCCCAGGTGATCATCGGTACAAGTTATTCTGGTATAAGCACAGAAAACATACTTAGCTTGTAATAAGCCCCATTTCATGTCAATGGTCATATTTTTATTCAAAAAGACCATCTTGCCGTTTGTAACGTGTCTTGAAAGCCTGTTACCTTTCTTTCTATTATTTATTTCATCAGCACTTGCAAATACAAGAATATATTTGACATTTAGTATAGTACGTATATGAGGCATGTAATTATATAAATTATTAGCTAAATTAACTCACGTGGGATCATGGTGTGTGATTTTATTAGACAGAGGGCAGTCACAAGAAAAGAGGTATGCAGCTCCTAAGGGTGGCTGGGAAGGGAGGGGGGAATAAAAATGTCAGCCCAGTAGGTACCTTATTCTTTCTGATATCACATCTACAGCGTGTTTACTCTGTCCGCCACACCTTTTCAATCATATATAATAGAATGTTGAAAGGCTGAGCCACCACCAGCAGTATCACCAGTGACTCTGTGTCAGCATTTCTCATCCAGTGGCAGCGAGAGAGAGAGAGAGAATATGGTGCTCAATAAAGTTATGCAAATATTTCTCTTGGAAAACAAATCTGGTGTCCATGTTTGACAGAAGCACCCACTAGTGCCGAGAATTGCTCGCTTTTTGCGGCTGTGCATTCAATAAATGTGAGAAAGCTGGGGCCTTTCTCTGAAGTAAGTAAGCTCGGGCATCATAAATAGCTATAAAGTGGATAGCTCTGGTGGTTAATGCACTTGCTAGAAAGAACTGTGTAAATTCTTCTCAAAGGTTCAACTCACCATAAAATTGCATAGAGGATCATTGTGTCTGCTGGAAAGCACAGCAGGCACCATGCAAATCCCAGATTTGTTTTTTATGCAGTAGCTCAGCTGACTGCTGTTTTTGTTGCACAGAGCCTTTTTTTACCTGCAGGTCAAAAGTTAACATCCTTGTAATATAGCTCAGTGAGTTATGACCCTGCAGCAAGGACCTGCATACAAACAAGGCTTATATTTAGATTCTCACTGTTTCTTCTTCAATATTTTCTTATTTTAAGGTTGCTAAAAAAGCGTTACTTTGGGTAGTAATAAACACCTATTAGTAAGTGCTACATAAACGGTTATTAGTGTGGTAACTAATGATAATATTATGAACTGCAATTACCACAATGCAATGGGGTATGTATTGTTCAAGCTTTTCCGGGAGTGATATGGCTGACGAGGCTTGGGGTGCCCCTGAGCACCCCAAATCCAAACAGCTACTGTGTGTGGAGAAGAGAAGAGAATTACCAGATCGACAGGGCCAGGAAGGCCCACAGATATACCAGCAATGGCTGACCAGCTGATGGTGACACTTCCTTACTTGTGAGCAGGGCTTTAAGTGGGATGAAAAAACTGGAGGCTCTCAGAGGGGAGCGGCCGATGTAATGAAGGGCGTGGCTTAAAAACACATAAGCTAAAAATCTGTGCTTGGCATAGTGTGCTGCCCAACTGGTATTATGCTGTTTCTGTCAGTGCACTCAGATATATAATACAACAAGTAACATTACACCTACAACAAGCCAGGGCTATTGGCGTTGTCAATGGTTGTTAGTTGCATAAGCTAAATAAGCAACAACTATGGCTTCGTTGTATATAATATTGAAAATGCTTCAGTTGTGAAATGATAAGACAGTGAAAGAACTATAAAGAGTCTCTTTGACATTACATCAAAGGCAGTGAAGGGTGGTCCAGCTCCAGAGGGAAGATTTTTTTTTCACCCTGAGGATGAGGGCAAAAGTGGACCCGTCTCAGCACCTGCTTTTTAGAATTGCCGGTGCTGAGCACCAGCAGGACCCGGCCCACTTATAGCCCTGATTGTGAGTTACTGAAACTATCTTGAACTGCATTCACCGGAATGGAATGGTAACTTTCGCTGGAATTCTCCGTGCCTCGTAAAAGCTCCTCCGGGAGTGATGACTCTTCTGAGCGCTGGAATGGATGTGCACATACCTGTTACTTCTTGCCACTGTGATGCACACGTCCAGGAATGCACACAGTTGAATCAGCCGGTGGGGCGCTTCCTTGCTTGTAAGTTACTGAAACGACTACAAACTGCAATTATCACAGTGCCCTGGCCCGGGAGCTCGCGCAGCGCACGCGTAGTATCGAGTAGTTTCAGAGCAGCGAGACGCACGCGCCTGTGATCCTGCGCTTTTTCTGGAAAATCTGTAGAGATCAATTTTGCTTCGTCAGTCAGAAGTGGGGCACGCGAATGCAATGGTGAAGTTCTTGTGGATTTTCTAGGTACACTAACACAGCTAAATGCACTAAACATTAACGCAGAAGAACCGGGTGGAAACCGTGATGTCTCGGAGCAGCCTTCCCTGCGCTTCACTCGGTGTCTCTCCCCCTCTTCAAGGCACTCGCTGCCCCGTGGATGTAAAATAAAATTCACGCAAAGCCAGTGTGGTCCCGGGACGGAAAAATGAAGGAATAGACTCAAAAGGGTAGATATATGCAAATAATGACGGAGGGCAGAGAGACATGAAAGAGAAGACTGGAGCGACAGAGAGAGGGAACAGGAAGAAAGGTCCGACTGCAGTCAGACTGAAAGAGAAAGGAACACATAATTGTTAACAATAAGTACACAAGCATTTGCAATGCAATAGGACTCGCATTTACGCAAGACCTATTGCTTTGCAAATGGTAGAGATCACGGATAACGGGGGGGCATCACGGACAACGTGAGTGCGAAGGCACGGTAGGCATGACTACAACAGGAGGGACGGCGGGGGGGTTATTTGAAGGCACGGACAACGGGAGGGGGGAGAAGGCATGAACAACGGGAGGGGGAGTAAAGAAGGCACCAAAGCACGTTGTGCCCAGGGCCGGACTGGCCGTAGCGGGCACCAGGCGTTTCCCGGTGGGCCGCCAGGGTGGGGGCCGGTTTTGGGCCCCTGGGGGCCGTTTTGTTACAGGGCCGCTTTGCAGCATAGCTGCAATATCGGCCCCTGTAACAAAATTGGTCGAAATCGGCCCTGGCAAAGTGCTCGGCCGCACCCCCAACTCCTGGGGGGGCCAGCCGAGCACTTTGCCAGGGCCGGTTTTGGTTCCCAGTCCGGCCCTGGTTGTGCCTGCAGTAGGACAGTCGCCATTGTCAATAAAGTAAATAATGCTCACCCACTAGATAAAGCATGCCGTGATAGGAGCGAAGTAAAAGGTCCAGTCCTTATGGGCGGCAACAAATGGAGACAGGGCGGTAACAAATGGAGACAGGGCGTTCCCGAGGCGGGACTAACAAGCCTCATAATGAATCGAAGCCAGCGTTTACCAAGGACATTGACACCAGCCAATTACAAATATGGGCTGAGACTGGGCGGGGTATCCACAGCACTTCCACAACATACCCTACTACAGCATGCCTCGCAGAGCGAGCAGCGCATGCGCGCTGCAACGCTGGGCTCGACCTAAAAAGGAAAACACACCTATTGTTAAACTTCTTTGATTTACTTTAAATTAAGTCTTAAAGTAAAAAATATCCCCCTGACAGGACAAATAAGAATGTTGCATTAGATCACAAATATTACAATCTTTTTGTGTTGCTTAATCAGATTGAGTGGATTGGGAGGTAATGGCAGACATGTTTAAAAAAAATATATATTTTAACTCATATGTTACTGAAGCAGCTTGTTAACAGCCCGATAGAATAATTTCTAAAAATAAACGATGACAACATTCTGTGAAAGAAACTGGAACATTAGAAATTGTGTAAAGACCAGCTTTCCAAGCTACAGATACAAGCTGACTGCATCCTGGAGAGCAGTCTTCTTTCACATTCCATTGGTCAGCCTCTACCTCTGATGAATCAGAGTTATTTACGAGTTAGGACCAGAGAGTCACGTTATGCTGTGCTATCCTTGCTTTATTCAACTGCAGCCAAGATAAAGAAACAAAAATGACAGTTCCAATGAAACAAAGGGAAATGTGGCCAATAGACAAAGAATAGCTGTATGTCAATCCGAGTAAGGCGGTCCCAACAGTACAGTGGGCTGAGAGTAGTAAGTCCTCTGTTCTTGCCGTTCTCAGTTCAGATAAGTATTAACCAATTTACCTGTTATTTTTATTAAAACGATTATTGGTGGTACACATTTGTTCCTTTTCAGAATGTCTGCCAAGTCTGACTGTTTATTGGTCAGGCTTGCATCTGTGACGCACTTGAAATTCCTCTGTCAAACCTTGCTGACGTACTACCATCCTTGCCGGCTTCTTTCAAAAGACGACTCCACAGAGCTGCTCGTTCCAGTGACGGTCCTTTTCATGGTGTGAGTGTTGAGAGAGGGCATATTATAGGCATGACTTTCCTGGCTCGGAATTGCAATATTCCCTTGTTTTAAACCAACCATTACCATCTAGAAGGTACACATTCATGAGGGTCTTAGACCCAGGTCATGCCCATCCCTCCTCTCAATCTAACCATCTGACTATAGGGTGCGGGTTTCTTATTCCGAATTAGGACCTTCCGGTAGTGGGCTTTATTTCTTTTTCATTTTAAACATTGTTTAGGTTCTGTCTCTATTATGCAAGTACATGCTTAACAGACTTGCTTGGCTTGGCTTCACCTTTCACAAATAATTATTTATCTGTGAAATGTATTATTGTTTTTCTTTACTAGTAGTCAGTATGTCAGGTGATGACTCTTCAGGCTTTTATTGTTAAGGTGGCAAGGCTTTTAGAGATAATCTTAGTATCTTTATCCATTCTTCTGTTCTTCAATTTATGTAAAAAATATTGAGGTGTTTGTCCACCAAATGTAGAGTAAATAAAATCAGACAAGACCCTTACCAGTTGGCATTACAGAAAGCGGCAACCATGTCCTGATGGGCAAAAAACTTCCCAAACAACAAATACAATAGCCAGTTCACAAAATAACTTATGAGTTTTGGCACTCTTATGTATTCATACATGCCTTTGTGAATTGGCCTCAAAACGTCTAACTTCCTATTAGTAAAAGGGCAAAGCGGGCATAGTTCTTTCTACTTGCTCTAGTTGTGTATGTCTGTTTCATGAATATTCCCATTTTATTTCAATTGTATAATTTTTGGGGCTAATTCATAAAGGCATATGAGAGTACATAAAATATTTTCACAGCATTACTAATTTGTGTATTCCAAAGTCCCTTTGTTAATAGGCCTGCTATAGTTTGTTGTTTCGGACAAACAGTGCCGCAGGTTGACCAATAATTTCTGTGGCAGAACTAAAAAATGCTGAATGCAAATTCTCTAATTCAGTGAATTTAATTCATCATCCAATTAATGTTGTACAATTTACAGACATTGATGGTGAAAATTATTTCTATTATTTGTATAATTAGAATGATGGTTTTGTTGCTCCAGACATTTATTTTCTGGCCTGGCCCACCCCAAAGGAGAAGTAAAACAGATCAAGGTAAAAATGATTTTTCTGGAGATTTCAAACGTTTTATGTTAGATGCCACTTGAATATCAATGCTTGCTCCAATTTCAATTCACCACCTAAATGAAACTGAGTGGGGACCTTATGATCATGATGGCTAATGCGTATATAGCAGGATAAGATTATATCCAGTTATGATATCTGAAATACATTAAGATCAGAATGCTCACATCCTGCATCGATAAATGACATCACCACATCTCCTGTCATAGATTCCAAAATGGCAATTTTCTTTTTTAAGTTTGGGCGAGAAACAAACAAAGGAATAGAATATGCCTGGACTAGATGTCAAAACAAATTGTGGGATGTGATTTGTTCATAAAATGGAATTCTTGATATTGTGGAAGAAGGAAGGCTGGAGGGTTCTGAGAATGACTTTTTTGTCTTATCAAATTTGAATCAAACAGTGATGTGTTTTTTGGGTAATACCTACGCAGCCATTCTTTATGAAAGAAGCGAAGGACTCCTTTAAAAAACGGACCCCAAAATTGGGCAACGTGACAGCTATTAAGTCTGGTCCCCAAACAAAGCAAATGCTGTTTGGGGATACCTTCATTAAGGAACTGATCAAGTAATTTGTCAACCTCTGCATCCCTGGATAAAGCCCAATTATCTCTGAAAAGAGTCTTTGGCCCTCGGGTATTTGGCGGGGCCATCAAAGGAAAGAAACGCTTTGCTGGCCACTTCTACAATAGATGTCCATTTCTGAGGTTCCCCATTCTCCACTCAGGACTTCTGTCCCAAATTCTTCTCTCAATATGGCAGAGGATACAGATTTTGTGGCTTACTTGCACAAAGGGGAACTCCCATTGCTAGAATGCCCTTCTCCTTCTGGTCCTCTATTGATAAAAGGATATCTAACATAATTTCTTCCAAACTGGCTCTGCGTTACCTTGCATAAGAAGCACAGTTCCGGGTCATATCATAGAGCTATACTCAACTTCTATCAAACATAACTTCCATCTACACTACACTTTTCACAGTATAATAACACCTTGATTACACTTGAGATACAATCTCTACCTCTGAAGGGGGGGATATAGGACAGGTCTTAACAAAAGGGTGTGACAGTACACAAAAAAAAAAATTGTTGTAATGGGGTCTAGAAGTGACTCTATCATTATTTTATCTCATTAGGTCGTAAGGGTAATTCTTATCAAAATCACAGACCCTCACCCATCAAGGCGGCATGCTACTTCATCAGGTCATGCTTCACATTTGGTGAGGGGAGCAATACCCAACAGCCTTCATCCGGAGCTCTTTTCTGGAAATCGTTTGCCATTCATTCCGTAATTGAAAAGATCTATAGTATGTAACTGCTATGAAGGTGGCAGGAGTGTGGATATTTCAGATTGGGTCATGCAGTTAAGGACCTATGGATAACTGGTGTGCTATGTTATTCTCAATTGGTTACATCCGTGGTGAGATTAAAATAAAAAGTGGAAGACTAGCAGGATCTAATCATCTCATAAATTCAACAGAAGTGGTTGACATGTTTCTTGCCTAATAGCGCTGCAGGGTCTGTGGCATTCATCAGGACCTAATTTCAATAACCATAATCTAAATTCGATCAGCCTTATAATGAACGTATGGATTTTAATCAGGGCTCACAATCAGTAGATATATGTATACAATGGACTGTGTGTCTAAAGTTTACATTATAACTTACTAGTGTTTCTTTCTATATTAGGACCATAACAGAAGTTGGTCAGGGCCCCATGGGGTGTGGGGACCATGTGTTCTCATTAAACTAATATTTGTTTGGAGCGCACACCTGCTTTTTTGCCTACCAATATTGAGATCGACTACTCCTCAAAATGGTGCCTGTTAGATTTTAAACTTCCCCCCAACCAACGTGGAACACGACACGACGGCGAAGCATGCTCCTTAGTGGATGGGGGTCCATGAAACCTTATAAGGAATATCTTTAGGACTCAATTAGGTAAAATAAGTAGAGCGTCACTTTCGGCCCCTATTACTACATTTATTTATTGTGGAACATCTCACTTTTTGTTGAAATTTATGATTTGGGAGGAAGTATGACGGACCGAGTGAATCCTCTCATTTCCTTGATAATTATAGGCAAAAGAACAAACTCAGTCTTCCTATGTACAATCAGGCCTCAATTTTGTAAGTACTATTTTCTGGTACCGAAAAAGAACAAAAAAGTATGTCCAGTAACAAACACGTCTAACAAGTACTGGCAGGCATGGCCATTTCCATTCACACTCACTATAGAAAATACCTTCAATTTCAAAAGGAAAAACCAAGCATGCCATTTTAACTGTCTCCCATTTGGTCTTTCCTCAGCACCATGATGCTTTGAGACGATCATGAAAGCAGCTAACTCAATATTAATGTCCCAGAGTTTCAGACTGATAGTTTGACACTATAGATGATATTTTTTCTTGCCCAAGTTCCCTGTGTTTTACAACAACCGCTGTCAGTAGGAGCTCAGTTATTACAAGATCTTGGTGTCATTTTGAATCAAGAGAAATCCAATCTTCTTCCCTCCAAACAAGTTGAGTTCCTGAGTTTCCTAATAGATTAGGACAAGGTTACCTCCAACTGTCCACTCCCAAAGTCGCTTCCCAAAAAAAAGGAAAATATTCATGAACTTCACAAATCAATAATTTCCTTAAGACTACTGGCTTGAAATGTAGGTATGTTAGTCTCTTCAATACACACCATCTTTCCTAGGCCAGTGCATTATTGTGCCCTTAAAAGATTAAAGATTTCCTACATGCAATGCGGGCTTTTCTCTGCAAATGTAGTTCCAGACCAGTAAGCTCACCTAGACCTTCAGTGGAGGCTAGATCACTTAGTTGCTTGGAACAGAAGAGCAATTTTTATTTCCAGCCCAGATTTAGTATAAGCATCAGATGTAAGCCTTTCAATTTGGGGAGCAAGATATCGACAGATCTCAAGTGGTGGTACATGGCCTGCATAACAGTCAACTCTGCATAAAAACAGTTTAGAGATACTTGCAGGTTACTTTGCGATCCAACATTTTGCGAAGGACAGAGTAAACTGTGTTGTTCTTCTTCGGATGGACAACTTAACAGCTATCAGACACATCAGCCATTTAGGGGGCATAACATCCAGACCTCTAGCACATCTGCTGTTGGGAGTTTTAAGTCCAATGCGAAATAATAATTGAAGTGGAGTACTTCCAAGGCAATCAAAAATACAATGGCAGAATGGTGTTCCAGGCACCTCTTCAACCACAGCGATTGGCAACTCTACCCTTTCAAATCCAGATGGGCTCCATTATCAATAGATCTCTTCACTTCCCATCTCCTGTCGCAGCTATCTTTTGGCAATCACAAATCTGATTTCTGACTCTACTGGAATTGACCACAGACTTTCCTCTCCTAATCCCATCCATATTGTCTAAGTCTTTACCACTAAGGCCATTTCATGATCTCATTTTTAAGCACACTCTTTCCCTAATGGCATGGAAGATATTGGGCTTGCCTGGAGAACAGCAGGCATTCCGTTAGAGGCTGCAAACTTCATCCGTCAATCTTGGGTGCCAGATACCAATAAGGCCTAATGGTGGGCGAGGTCGCTGTGGGCTAGCTGGTGTCTGGACAAATGTGCGGATCACATTTCAGCAGTTGTGACACTTGTGGTAAATCTGTTAGGTTCTTTAGGTAATCAAGGTAAAACCTATAGAATGGGTAATATCTACGATTCTGTAATTTTTGAAGAGCAAATCAGAGACGATGGAAGACCCATTGGTGAACACTCATTGGTTTGTCATCCACTAATGAGAGTACATTTCTTTAATCCTCCTGTTCCCAAATATAAAAAGCTGTGAGACATTCATTTGGTTTTAAACATGTTTATTTAATGGCCGGACTATGTCACTGTAAAATGTAATCTACTAAACCAACAATGTTGTTATGTATAGTTTCTATGAAACATTTACGTGATGTCAAAGCTCTTTAAGTTTTCACATGGCAATATTCCCTAACTGCTGTTTTCATTAATATTTCTCTGTGGACTAAGGCTAAGTTAACACCTGTACATTATACTTAGTTTCCAAGGCTGCCTAAGATGTGTATGGGTAAATTCATCATGGTTTATGAATAAAAAACAGAGAATCTGAAATATCTTTATCTTTCCGACTCCTGTTCTCATTCAGGAAACCCATAAAATCAGCCTCTTCACCAAACTTGTCTCATTGTAACCACTGGATAATGTCACTTTGGGCCCATTCCTTCAGGGATGCTATGGCTTCCAAAGCCATAAAAATGGGTACAAGTCTTGATGACATTCACCGATCAGCATAATGGTCGAACAATTCAACTTTTTATACCTTTCAACAGACGCTGATCTGCTTTAAGCAAGCATAAAATGAGCCTCAGGTCTTGACATAAAATGCAGATTTTCCCAGCGTTAGTGAAAGACAAATCTGGAGTTTATTAAAAACACAAGGGGCAAGTACTATCCCATCTGTTTCTTTACTAGCTCACCCTCCCAAATAACGCCTGTCACTCCATCTGTCTCCAATTCATAACTACTTGAATCATCTAGCACAGGGTAGTTAGCTTGCTTCCTTCCTTACAGCCTGGCTTTTCATTAGACCTCTACAAATAACCAAAAACAAGGAACCTGAAGTATTGGGAGAGTGTTTCTCTTACAAGATTTTGGTTCATTGACGTATCTCATGTACTCTTCTTGTTTTTTGGCTGAATGTACTGTATTGTTTATCATACCGCTTATCCACTACTCTTGACCCATTTTCGCATGAAAGGAGGACCTGTTACTTACAGTCAACAGCATTATTGGGACTGTTTTACGTTGCTTGACCTCCTACTGTTCTTTGTCTATTGGCCACATTGTCCAATATTTCATGGTAACAGTTTGTTTTCTTAATCTTGGATGCTGTTGACTAAAGCAAGGAAAAAATAGCATAATACTTGCCTCTGTGTCTTTAACAAAACCAAGACTTACCTTTCACTCATGCTAGGAAAATCTGCATTCTTGGCGATAAATGCTGGGGTAGATTGTGTTATATTCATTTGGAAATGTGAGAGCACAAGGAAGTTGAGAAAACAGTAGATCACTATGATTTGGGACTGAGGAGTGTGGCACTTAAAAGTAGTGCCTCGGCACAGCCTTAGAAACGTCAATCAATCAATTAATCAGGTTCTTGTAGAGCACGGCTAGTTACTCAAAAGGGTCTCAAGGCGCTGGGGGGGTTTCTACAGTTCAGTCAAAGAGCCAGATCTTGAGGTCCTTCCCCGATCGAGGCAGTGATGGTGATTGCCTGAGCTGCAGAGGTAGGGAGTTACAGCTCTTTGCAGCGAGGTAGGAGAAGGATCTTCCTCCAGCCGAGGTGTTGCGAATCCGTTGGATAGTGGCCAGGGCCAGGTGGGCGGAGATGTCTTGTCGCAGTGTAGAAGGAGAGGCGGTGGTTGAGGTATTTGGATCCGGTGTTGTGGAGTGCTTTGTAGGCATGCAAGAGGAGCTTGAATGTGATTCTTTTATTGATCGGGAGCCAGTGGAGGTCTCTCAGGTGACCGGAGATGTTGTTTCAGCGGGGGATGTCCAGGATAAGTCTGGCAGAGGCGTTCTGAACGAGCTGCAATTTCTTTTGGAGTTTTTGGGTGGTGCCAGTGTAGAGTGCGTTGCCATAGTCGAGCACCTGGGTGACCGTTCTCCTGGACTAAGGTGGGGATCCATTTGAAGATCTTCTGGAGCAAGCAGAGCGTGTGGAATCAGGAGGATGATATGGCATTGATTTTGTAGTTCATAGAGAGCGAGGAGTCGAGGATGATGCAGAAGTTGCGTGCATGGTTAGTGGGTGTGGGGAGGTTTTGACCGCTGCTGACCACCAGGAGTGGAGCCCAGGATGAGGACTTCGGTTTTGTTGGAATTGAGTTTGAGGCAGCTCTCCTTCATCCAGACAGCTACTGACTTCATCCCGTCGTGGAAGTTGCTCTTAGCGGTTGTAGGTTCATCGGTGAGGGAGAGAATCAGCTGTGTGTCATTGGCGCAGGAGAAGATGTTGAGTCCGTGGTTTCTGACGATGGCTGCAAGCGAGGCCATGTAGATGTTGACGAGGGTGGGGCTCAGAGAGGAGCCCTGGGGGACTCTGCAGCTGATTTCTGTAGGTTCTGAGGAGAATGGTGGGAGCCTGGCTCTCGGGGTTTGGCAGGGGAGGAAGGAGTGGATCCACTCTAATGCTTTGCCATGGATGTCGGCGTCATGAAGTCTTGTGCAGAGGGTGTGGTGGAAGATGGTGTCGAAGGCGGCAGAGAGATCCAGGAGGATGAGGGCTCGGTTTCGCCTTGGTCAAGGAGATTGCGGATGTCGTAGGTTGTGGCAAGGAGTGCAGTCTTGGTGCTGTGGTTGCTCCTGAAGCCAGACTGGGAGTGGTCCAGGGTGTGGTTTGTTTAGATGAATTCTCTGAGTTGGGCGTTGAAGGCTTTCTCGATGACTTTGGATGGGAAAGGGAGCAGAGAGATTGGTCTGTAGTTCTTGAGGTCTGTCGGGTCGGCAGAGGGTTTCTTCAGCAGGGGGCTGATCTCTGTGTGTTTCCATTCTTCAGGGAAGGTGGCGGATTCGATGGAGCAGTTGATGGTGCGGCAGGCTCGGTTGAAAATGTGGAGGGGCCAGGGGTCCGAGGGGGCTCCAAAGTGGATGGTTTTCATGATCCTTATGGTGTCATCAGCAGTAGGGTGGTCCAGTTGAGCAGGGTCGGCTGGGGTCTGGAAAATTCTGGTGCGGTGGTTGCGGTTGGGGTGGGTGGGTGGGTCCTGGATTGCGAAGCTGTTGTAGATATCTATGATCTTGCATTGGAAGAAGGTGGCGAGGATGTTGCAGAAGTCTTGGGAGGGGGAATGTCTGTGGTGTCTGTGCAGGGTTTGGCAAATTCTTTGATCACGGTGAAGAGTTCTTTGCTGTTGTGTGCATTGGCGTTGATGCGTTTCTGTATGGCAGTTTTCTTAGTGGATCTGATGAGGTGGTGGTGACTGATGGCGGCGGGTTTGAAGGCTGCGTGGTCTGCCGAGGGCTTGCTGCTCCTCCATCTTCTTTTGAGCCGTCTTCCGCTGCACCTGGACTATTGGAGGGTGGGTAGAACAAGCTGGCTTTCCCACAGGCTGCTTTCTGGAGGGTTTCCTAAGGGGAGCCAGTGTGTCGGCGCAGTCAGAGATCTATTGGTGGAGATTGCTTGCTGAGACGTTGGCGTTTGTGGTGGTTGGTGGTGGAGTTTTGCTGAGGGAGGTGGAGAGTTGGTCTTTGGAGATGATGGAGCAAGGTTTCAAAAATGAAACTTGCTTGTACGCAATCCTCCTCATAGTATTAATTTATTAAACTTGTATTGTAAATACTAACCTTTGCATTCACAAACACAAGAGGGACAGAAGCTTGCCTTTATGTGTTTTACTAATGAATAACGCTTGTCTGAAATCCAAAATGTCCGCTAAAGCGCGGGAACCTCAATGCGCATGTCGCAACCTGATCACATGGTGTGACGTCTTGCTTTGCTTGGTGGGAAACTTCTGCTTCTGCGCAGTGTGCACTAAAATGGCCGCTAAATGTTTTCACATGCTTCAGCTTGCTCTCATGTCATTATTAAATTGTCGTTTTCTTAATGCTACTAATGCAGGATAGTATTATAATTAATTGGGAATAGAGTAGGGAAAGTGGGCATACAGTGAAACTTTTTATTTGTGATTTTAATATTTTCTTCTTGCACTTTTAGTAATTTGTAAACTTGGGCCTGGGTTGGTGACTTGAAACTCGAGAGACAGATGGTTCTGCGCATGTGTCCTGTGTGCCTGCCAAGTGAAGTCAACTTGGAAGTCTTCCAAGGCCATGACCCATTGGCCGAAGATGCTGTACTTCATGTTTCCGGAGGACAAAAATGATACTTTTCCCCTGTAAAATGTATAACATTTGTCATGAGACGGGTGGGAAATAAAGTGAATGTATTAATCTGAAGGGGAGGGAACGTAAAGACAATAGGCTTTACAATTTAGGCCAAATCGATATGGTGCGAGAATCCACCCCCTGTTCCTGTCCAATCAGAAGTAGTGGTCCCATATTTTAGCAACATTAAGGGGAGGTACATGGGCGTAGAAGGGTATAATAGAATATAGCATTAGTTAATTAGTGGGAGCATACTTTCACGAAGAACAGGCGTCCATGCTGCGAGAGCTGACTCTCAGAACACGCAGAAGAGCTCCAGACTGCCATGCTGATCGGTTGCTGACTGAATTCCTGTCCAGAAGAGGTCCTGAGGAGGGGGCGGCGGAGTCCATTAGAACGGGAGAATCGAGAGAAGTCGAGTATCAGAGAGGGGAACGGCGCAGGCGTCGTTGTAGAGAGGTCACCGGTCCTGTCCTGATCCTGGAAGAAGTCTTTGCTCTTCATCCTTCCTGGGTCCTATCTTTTCCAACTCCTTGGCCAAGGGGCTTGGTTCTCGCATTTAGGCAACTATACTGCAACCTTTAGTTGCGCTGCTGTCTCTATCTTCTCCTCTTCCTTAAACACCGTCATTTATTAGCAAAATCATTTCTATGCTTTTTTCTTGGGTATTTCAATCAAGTACCGTGTTTTCTGTATTTTACTCTGCTAAAACTTTAGATAAACAATTTTAAAACTTCCTGACTCAGTGATTATTTCAGGATAATGTATTATAATGAATGTCACTCATTTTAAACTTCCCAATTAGCAAAGGATCCATTGGTAAGTTATTACTCTTCAATCAGAATGTAATTGGTAGCAGGGACTTTGATAAAAGAGTACATCTGACACCCAGCGTAAGTATTAGTGTAGTGTGAATATATGGGCCCAAGTGAGTATATGGTGTATGAATGTTGTTGGCTAATATTGCGCTGGATCAGAGACCTTGTTCCAGCTTCTGCATGGGTTGCGGTGGGCGCAGTTGGTTTGGTGAAGGAGATGTGGACACAGTGGTGGTCTGTCCAATGTAGTTCGGAGGTGTGGCTGACCGAGATGTTGTTGCTTGCGGAGAAGATGGGGTCGAGGTGTGTTCTGCTGAGTGGGTTTCAGTTCGATGGTGGAGAGGTTCTCCAGTAGGCATGACGTGTTGTGGTCGTCGCGCCTGTCCAGGTGGAAACTAAGATCACTGAGGAGGATGCAGTCCATTGAGGTGAGAGTGTGGAGTGCGATGAAGTCGGCTATGAATTAGTTGAAGAGGGGACGGGGTCCGGGAGGTCTGTAGATGAGGGTGCCACAGAGGGTGGCGTTCGGGCTGGTCTGAATCTGGAAGTGGAGGTGCTCCATGTGGGGTGAGTGGTCAACGGCGCTAGTTGTGAAGCAGAGGGTGTTTTTGCGTACGATGGCGATGCCTCCTCCCGGCCAGTTGGTGCGGTCCTTGTGGATGATTTTGTAGCGGTCGGGGATGGCGGTTGAGATGTCCAGTGCTAAGGTGGGGTTCATCTAGGTTTACATGAAGAAGGCGACGTCCAGGGAGATGGAGTCGAGCAGGTCCCAGATCTCCACGGCATGTCTGTTGAGGGAGGGTGTCTTGAGTAGGATGCAGCTGTGGTGGACAGGTCTGGTTCTTGTGGGCCGTGCGGTCGGTGGGTCTGGTGTGCAGAGGAAGGAGAAGGTGCAGTTGTGGCAGGTGAATGGGCCTTGGGTGTCCTTCGGTGATGCAAGGTGGCAGGCGGTGGAAGGTGCAGTGTTAAGTGCGTGGAGGGTGCTGGCGCCATATTGGTGAAAGCATAGGAGACCAGGGTCTGTGGTGCTGGGCATGGACCAGGTGCGGACGGGCGCAGACGGGCTTGCCTTTGGAGGAGGGAGGGCTGGTCAGCTGGGAAGCAAGAAGCTGCGCTGGAAGGGGGCAGGGCAGCGGGAAATGAGCAGCAGCAAGGGTCGGAAGAAAGGCACTGAGTAAGGGGACAAAGCAAAATACAGAGCAAAAAAGAAAAAGACAAAGAAAGGCTAGAAAAACAGATTAGAGAAAAAGAACAGAACAAGAGAAATGAGGAAACAGGAAAGCAGAGACAGGCTCACCACTGGGCCACCAGGGACGAGGCGCAGGCGGGAGCCTGCGGGTGGAGGAGGGCCACGAACACTAAACCTGGAGTGCAGTGGGCTCACAGCTACCAGGTGGAGCTGTGTGGTGGGGGAGAAAAGCACGCTGACAAGGTCAGTGAGATCGCTCATTGACCTGACTCCAAAGCAGTCAGACACGTGCTTTGGAAGTGACAGAGGTTGTTAACAGCAAAGGAATAAGGGCTGGCCAGAGTGGAGGTTTCTGGGAAGCTGTTGCTGTAACCCTGCATAGTGATGATGATTGCAATACATATCTATGGCTGCACTTACCATTTAAATGAAAGGATACTCAAACTACATCCCTCCTTAGAGGAGGGACTGGAAGCCTCACCAGTAACATAACAGTAGCCCCCGCATCCCCGTGGTGCGGGGGCCCCCAAGTTCCAGGAGGCCCCCTCCAGCACTGTGCCCCGGCGCAGGCTCCTGGCCTGAGAGCTCCTGACTGGGTCCGGCGCATGGGGGGGCCATTAATGTACTTTGCAGGCGACCCCCCCTGCAGGCAAGCAGCCTCACCTGCAGCCCTGCAGTCTTCAGGAAACCGCCTCAGCCTGAAAAAGAAGACTATACAGCGGATGGCTAGACCTGAGAGCTTGTTACATTGGTAGGCTCACCCTTTAACCCTTTCTCCACTACAAGAAGTGGGATTTGTGGAGTGGGGACAGCATTATCTTATGTTTCCTGACCCACCTGTACTGCAGCAACAGATGGCACAGACCTGCTTCTTCTGCTGCCAGGAAGCCCAGTGATTTATTGAGGAGTTGTGCAAAGTAACAGGCAAAATGATGCAAAACTCCACAATGAAGACATTTATTTAACAGAAATGACTTTCTTTCTTTTTGGGTAACGAGGCATCCGAACCAGGCAGGACTGTCCCCTTTTACTGAGATCGTCTTCAGTTGAATGTGTGAGTTCTTCTGGGGGCTTCTGGTGGGAGTGTTACTTTGGTGTGTATTTTTCCATTAAGCCTTCTTCAGGGTGTACATATGTTGTCAATATTGCCAGGGATCAGGGGAAAGAGGCACACAGAGTATGATTGCCAATGATCAAACAGTTTGGTAAAGTTATCTAATGGGCGGTGAGCACCAAAGAGCCTGCATCCTTGCTAGTGTAACCTTCCTCCGTTGCAAGGACATCTGAAGTGGAATTTGGGGGAGCAGTATTGTTGCACCGTTTCTGCAGCAGCAAAGGTCTCAGGCCTGCTTCTTCTACTGCCAGCAGGACCAGTGATTTATAGAGGAGTTGTGCGAAGTAGGGTGCAAACTTGTGCAATTAAGAAGTTTGTTTATTAAAAATGCATTTCGTCTTTTAGGGTGACCAGGCATCTTGGATTTGGTAGAACTTTCCCTTGTCTGTGAGGTCATTTGCAGTTAAACAATCATAAATGTGTAAATGAAGGGAAACCGTCGGAACAACGCGGCAGAGCCACATGTGTTTCAACAACGCTACCACGCTTGCCTTAACCACGCATATGCCTTAAACACGCATATGCGTGGTTAAGGCAGTGCGTGATTTAGCTGCTGTTGGGCGGAAGCAGGAAGGATAGGGAGAGGACGCGGGCTGGGGCTGGGTTTTGGGGGGGTGGAGAGTAGTTCTTAAGGGTTGGGGTCAGTTTCCAGGGCTGGGGGTGTCGGGTTGTTTTCAGGGCTCGGGGGTGGGGAAATTTTTAGGGCTCAGGGGAGGTTGGGTAGTTTTTATTGCTCAGGGGATGCCGGGGTAGTGTTTAGGGCTTGGGGGGGAAAGAGTAGTTTTTAGGGCTTAGGGGAGGGCGGGGTCGTTTTTAGGGATTGGGGGCAGGGAAGTTTTTAAGGTTCGGGGAGAGAGGGTAGACTTAGGTCTCAGGGTGGGGGTTTGGGGGCCGTTTTAGGACTCAGGGCGAGGGGCAGGGGTCAGGATCAGAATACTTTTTAGGGCTTGGGGGGCAGGGTAGTTTTTACGGCTCGGAGGGGTCGGAGTAGTTTTTAGGGCTTAGGGGAGGGCAGGGCAGTTTTTAGGACTTGAAGGGGACAGGGAAGTTTTTAGGGCTCGGGGGAGATGGTTGGTTTTCAGGAGGGAGGTGGGTAGTTTTAGGTCTCAGGTCAGGGGGCAGTGGTCGGGGGTAAGACTTACCTGATAAGTCTTAACCACGCATATGTCTTTGTAATAAATGCCTTAACAACGCATATTTCATTGTAAAGGCATGCGTGGTAAAGGCATATGCGTGGTTAAGACTTGCGTGGTTAAGACCGCGTGGAACCGGCATGCATGATAAATGAATGTGTGGTTCCGCCACACAACCCTTCACAGGCCATCCAAAGGACTTTGAAAAGTGGAGAAGGCTTTGATTTTTGTTTCTTGTGCCCACTGAGTCCTGCTCTCTTCACCCCACTTGCAAGGTGTCAAATAAAAACTTGGTGTGGACAGATAATCACTACATTAACATATCTCTCCCCTTTGACAAATACACAGCAGAGGTACTTTGCCACACACCTAACTACTTCAAAGGAGAGACAATGCAAGTTTCCTTTAAATTGTAACTGAGCGAGACAGTTATATTGTATTAAATTGACATTTCTATAGAGCTTTCCTAATGCTTGTGAGGCCCAACACCCTGTTACAACAGGAACAATTTAAAAAGGATTTTACTTTCCAATAAAAAGTAAAATACAAGTTTATGACAGTAGAATAAAAATGTTAGTGATTTTTTTAATTTTCTTAATGCCTTGAAACCATTCATAACATGAGGCACTATTCAAATACAATCTTGAATGGAAAAGGTTATATTCTATCACCAGGTTCTATCAATGATTTTAATTAAGTCCATCCGCTCTTCTCATTCCAGGTAATTGTAACCTTTAGCACAGTGTATTGTTGGTGCTTTGGGCTCTGTTCTACTATGAAGTGCATGTGGCATTTTCCCTCCACAGGCGCTGTTTTAGAGGTAACTGGGTGAATGTCGGGCCCTTTAACGGCTTGAATCCGTGGCTTTGCACCTCTGAAGGATGGAACCCTTATAGGGCATTGTGGCCTATCTCTGGAATGTTTTGATATGACATTCCAGAGATAGGCCACAATGCCCTATAAGGCTTCTATCCATCCATACATGAGAATCAGCCAAGAGCACATATCTCTCACTCCTTCACATTTCAAATTCATGCATAAGATCAGCAACGAGAGATGGTAAGAGCACAACTCTGATCATCACACACAACATACCCACAACCTTTATAGTCCACATGGCAAACACACTCCATCCATAGCACTCTCACAGAGCACAAGCTTCTCATACTCAAATATGTTTCAGCATCTCGTAAGGAGTATTAACCATAGAAATATAACTAAAATACAGTACAATATACTGTACAGCACTGCAGGGCCTTAATAATAGTTACACAGATATAGACAAATCGCTATTAACATAACCTATCTCCGCCTTTTATAAACTTACAGACTTTAGTGAGACCCTGATTCCAAGCTGTGTTTTTTATTTCGATCAGAGTGTAAATGGTAGTTTGCACACTAGTCAGATTCTGAAATGTTTATCTATCACCATACTCCACAAGTTTCCCTTGACAGATTTCCCCATGAAAAACCTGGTGAAATCTATCATGAGAAAATGCTGAGAAATAAATTCAAAACATGCAATTCTCGGTGCAGTAAATGCTGATTCCATCTGTCAGGCCTCATTCTGAGGTGGGGAACTCAGAAGAGATGGTAATTACATAATCAAGTATATAAGCCACATCAGGGTAGCAGTAATTACCGGGTGCTGTAATCATCACCAGAATTCTGCACAACTCAGAATCAGGATTTAAATCTCCAAATCTGTCTTTAGGCTTGTATTATGATGATATCTGTAAAACAACTAAAATTCATCAGTTTTGGTTAGCACCAAACTCAATAACTTGCACAACAGGTATACAAACTATAATTGGGACACCAAACATCCAACAAGGGTCTAGTAATTCTTGCTGAGGGTTCATGGACCACTGACCTGGGTTCACAGACCTCAGGGCTTTTGTGAAGACTAACACTAACCCAGCCTCCTGGTTTGCAAACACAGTGGCAAGACTGCAATTAAAAAATAATAATAATAAAATAAGGGGGCCCCTTTTGGAGCCCTCCACCTGAGCCAGGCGATGCTGCCCCTCTCCCTTATAGTTTTCAAAGTTTCAGTTGCAGTTGAGGTCACAGAATTTGGAGATGATTTTACTAGTCGTCTGTCATGGAATGATGCTTCCAAGAACTGATGTGGACAGTGAGACCTCTTGGTGTTCTTGGTGGTTGATTTGTATATGTTGTACTGTCACTGTAGTTACACATTAATAATATGTATTTTTCTCCATTGCCGTTCTAGAAGTGTAGTTATGGCTTTTTGTAATTGTACATCTGTTGAGCCAGCCAATCATACAGTGGTGTTTTATTGAGTCTTTGAGTGGAGTACTTTGTCAAAATGCTGCAAAAGCAATTAGTGGAATTCAATGACAGTCATTAGAGGGTCCAGAAGCTGTTCTGAGTCTAGATTTATATTTTTCCATAATCAGGTGAGTGTATTTGTTGTGTGGTGTAGCTGGTAGATGAGCAGTGAAGCAGCCAGAGAAAGTCGGGTCCTCTGAACAGCATGAGTAAACTGGAGATACTGTTTGAAGTCAAACAGTAGACCATATGTATGTATTCTGCTCTTGCTTATGGATCTTCCATTGATCTCGATGCAGGAGTGGTGGCTCTGGGAGTGACCAGAAGTTTCAGCCTTCCCTGGCGAGTTGAGTGTTTCAGGGGGTCTTCTGGTGTGCGCAGCTCCAGGCTTTTGGAATAATGTACTGCTGTAGTTCTATGTTCCGCGATGCATGTTACCTGGGGGCATTTGTCCAATCAGACCATTGTTCTGAGCATTACTCTGGCAGGAGTAGTAGTAGGCAGTGTGGGTAGGTGTAAAGGTTGCACTAACCTTGTAATCCAGATCCAACAGGAGCAATGCTAGTATCCCACATTTCCCAGGGAAAGGGGAATAGGACGAGAGGGTAACAGACACTGAATATCATCATTCTGCCTGTTCTTACCGCTGGGCTCAACCTGTACTGCAGAGGTTTTGATAGCTACATTATGAAACAACACTTTTAGAATTGTATTTATTATGTTACAGTTCACTAGTACTACTATGACATTCAGTATACCTTGTAAAAATCTCTGTATAACCCACTTTCTATGGGGGAGGAAGATGAGGCCTGGGCAAAACTTAAAGTACACTGGCATAATTCTCGTAATTTTGGGAATTTCATGTTACACTTGTTATGCAAATTTTCAGATATTATTCCAGTGCACCACTTCATGCAATAATGCGACATTAACAGTACACATTTACTGCAAACGCACAAGAATATGAATGGATTTTTTCATGGTGCTTTTTTGCACTATTTTTAGCAAGAAATGAGTCTCTGTGTCAAAAATTGGCAGGAAGACACATTTTGCATTAAATATAGTGCGAAATAATGGCTTTGCATTTTGAGAAACAACCCTAAAGAAAACTCATTGACTTCCTAAAACTGATAGATAGAACGAGATAGCCTGAACAATAATACAGGTTCCTTAATAGATAACTACCTTCTGTGAATTATAAATCAGGCCAGTGATCTGAAAATTTTCAATCTACATAGTTCATCAGATTTAACATAATGAACACACATTACTATTGTGCTTTCACTCCTGACAATAGAGATTCACTTCCCACCACTTGCAATACCTTAATGCCATTGTGATTCAACTAACATAAACAAAGTCTGTACAGGTTGAGGATTAACTAGTTCTTCTCATTAACAAAGGGCAATAGAGTTTGTAAATTTTAGAAGGATGACTCCAATATTCATATGCAAATTCAAGTCTAAATCCTTGGTCTCAAATGTTTTTCACACTACCACTCTTAATTGAAAATGTCTTTGTGAGCACCTGATATCGGCGCAATGAATTCTAATCTCCTGGCAACAAGCTTCCAGCCGCAGCAGCTAAGTATCTCAATTGCTTAGCAAGGAAAACTGTGGAACACAGGAATGTACACTATGTGGATCTAACATGGCCACCACTATTGCAAGTCTCATTAAAGTCCTGACGCGCTCTGGGACATATAACTTGTCTTGATGCCGATTAAGTTTTTCACATAGAGTAAGCCAGCAAAGCCTTAGTTGCACCCATGCCCCACATGTACCGCTGACAGCCGATGCAGAGGAAGACTCAAGCACCTTTGAAGTTCGGCAGAATATATCTCCATGTCTGCTTGACATACATAGATGAGCGTGGGTCATGGGTTAATGACAGTGGGTAGATATTTTTGTCTGTTTCTGAGGTTCCTCAAGTGATTGCTCTTTCCTGTCAGGCATGTGATGGATTAAGTTGAGGGGATAGTTGTGAGCTTTGGCAGTTACTCTGGGCATAGCAACATCTGGTATAACCACAGAGGGTGTCGGATTGGCAGTGCCTCTTGCAGGAAAGGCAGTAGAGATGGACAGGAGGCTGGTTTAGGTAAGTCCTACAGAGAGAGAGAGAGAGATGCTGGTTGCATGGCTATTTGTTGGCAATGTTTCTTGTTCCAAAGGTTTATCAGACTCATGATTCTTCAGAGTCCATGGAGGGGTGAAACTAGCATTTGTTAGGTTGGTAAAGAAGACAGAGTAGGGATTTAACAGGGTTATGAGGGACAGGAGAGCATGGGGGGGGGTGAGTGGACTTCTAGGAGGATGAAGTAGAAACTTTTCATTGGATAGGATATATGGTGGAAAGTCTGGAAAGAGAGTGGAAAAACTGACCGGGGCATTGAAGATCCAAAGAAGGTATAAGAAAGGGTGGTTTAAAGATAATGAGGGTTCTGTTGGGGCTGGATAAGGACTGATGAATACATATGTTCTATGGGGCAGATCTACAAGGAAGTGCCGCAGCGTGGCAACACAAGCCCTTTGGCTGCGCCATGCTGCGGCACTTCCGAAGCACAGGAATGCGACATATTTACAATAATATGTCACATTCCTGTGCACTCCCCTGCGCTGGCGCACAAACTGCAGCCATGCGCCGGCGCAGGCACCCTTGCACCATGGTGCAAGGATGCCTGCGTCATGGGGAGATTGTTTTTGTGCAGGAAGGGGCACCTTCCTGCACAAAAACAATCACTACAGGCATTTTCCTCTTTCAATGTGTGCTGTAGAATGCAGCACGCATTGAAAGAGGAAAAAACGAGGTGAAATGAAAACATTTCTCCTCGTTGCTCCTCGCTACGCCTCCCCTGGGGAGGCGTAGCATTGACACGCATTTCCAGATTTACGATTAATCATAAATCTGGAAATGTGTCTCGTTCCATGGGTGTTGCGTGGGAACACCCCCAGCAACAACCATGGAACGCCCCTTCCACGCAAAGTGCTGCGTGTGAGGGGGCCATATTTACAAGGAGAGGAAAAGTCACGCAGGGTGGCTTTTCCTCTCCTTGTAAATATGGAGAAGTGAAATGCGCCTCCAGCACGTCACAAAAAGTGACGTACTGGTGGCGCAGGGTGCTCGTAAATCTGCCCCTATGTCTTTTATGATGGACCTTGTGATAAGGAGCATGAGTGATGCCTGAGGGAGGAAACATAAACATTTGGGTTTAGTTAGACATGTAGAATGAGATAGGGCTAATGGGTGGTGAGTGGGCACTGGAGAACACTAAGGGCAGAGAATCCGATCTCGTAAGGAAGGCCTCCAAACGTGATTTGTAAAGACCAAATCCGATTTGGAGCCTATCATTCCGCCCGAATCGTCCCCTGTTCCTAACGAGCAAGTACGATGCGAGTATCCTGCACACGCCGTGCAAATTGTTTACGAACCCGAACCTGTCCATCCGACACGTTCGTAGCTGAATCGTGCCACGCAATGGAGCCGTTTTCCGAGCGAGTATGATGCACAAATCGGAAGCTGTATCGTCTCGGTCTCATCGAGATGAAAAGCCAGTCGGATTCGGACTTCGGGGGGCCATAGCAGGCCCCCCTTTACCCGGAGCCTTCTGATTCGGTCACGGGGGGGGTGCGCATGGGTCCCCCCGATCCAAGCATGCACAGTGTGGCGGGCCACATGGGGTGCCCGCCACAGGGTGTACGCTTTTCCCCGCCCACCCCTTTTTTGCCATGGGAGCCTGTGTACGCGTCTGTACACGGGCTCCCATAGAGTTCAATGGGAGTCCGAGCGAGCCGAGTCCGTAAGCATACGGCAGCATCGTACTCGCTCGTTCGGACTCCATGAGCACGTCTCGCTCGGAAAGCCCTCCAGATCCGAGTCGTATGGAGGGCTTTCCTTACGAGATCGGAATCGGGCCCTAAGTAGGGAAGTTGGACAGGGTGAAATGATGGAGCGATGAATTTTGTACCCGAGATGAGGATAAGGAATAATAGGGAGACAACCTGCACTATGTGAAGAGGGGAAGCAAGGGAGGAGAAGGTAAGATTGAGTTTAAAAATATGGTACATGAGATGTGGTTAGAGGTAGGTGGGGAAGAGATGGCAAAGTTAGAAAAGTGTTAGATGAAACTCACAGTCAGTACTAGCCCTCTGGATTTGGAAGTCGTTCTACTTCAACACCAACTAGGAGATGACCTGTGCCAGATACTAGGCTATGCCAGCAGACGTTTGACTGATGAGGAGAAATCTAACACTGACTGAAGTATACTGATGAAACAATAAACATCAGTGTCGACATGTGAACAGCACTTGTCTGCCACATGAAGTTGATGCCAAGGAGCTGTCATTGTTCATAGAATGAACTGTCTGAGATTTTCGTAGTGAGACAACTCTCGCGAAGAAGTGCAATCAAAGTGATCCCAGCACTCAACAGCATGTTTGTTTCTTTTGGCGTTCTGGAGTAACTAAAAAGTGACAATGGTCTGTCACTGAGTGAGTGCTTAATCTGGGCTGGTGGTGGCAGGCGTGGCCAGGCAGCAACATTTTTAAGGACCAGCACTTACTTTTCCTCATCAGACTTTGTCTCAGAGCTAGAGAGAAAAAACCACAAACGGAGAAAGACGAGAAAGACAGAAAAATAGTGAAAAGGGAAGAAAGCAAAGATGAAAATGAACCTGCAAGAGTGAAATAAAGGGGCATGAGGTGTTTGGTGGTGGAAGACTGAGTTATGAGGTGCAGTCAAGACTAGGCAAACTTGGTATTCTGCAATCCAGATATTTATCAGCACCAGCTGCGGGGTACTGAAGAAAACTTTGGGCACCGTTGCATAATAATTTACGAATTAGGCATTGCATTCAGCAGACGTCACTTATCAGACTTCACAATGCACTTAAGCTTCAAACACAGGAAGGGCACTCCACTGTGGCAATAAGCCAGGGGAACTGTGGAAAGGTTCAGGTTGACACTGAAAAAGACGGTACAACAAGTAGAGTGATATCACACCAATTCAACAGACACTGAGGGGCTCAATATGATGTCGGGCGGAATCACTTCCGCCCGACACAGCATAGGTCATGGTACCGACCGACACCCGGCCGGTGGTCCCGACTGCCCCATTAGGATGTGACTGAACACTGTTCGGTTGCATTCCTATTTTTTTACTATGGGATCATGCATTCTGGCCATAAACCGGCCGTAATGCATGCTCCCATAGTAAAATGGGAGGTGCGGTTCATCCCTGCACCCCGTGGCAGGCACCTCAAGGTGCCTGCCACAAGGTGCAGGAATCAACAGGGGGGCACCATAGATGCCCCCTCGGCCTCCAACCGGAGGCCGTGCACCAAAGGGGGCCCTACTGGGGGCCCCCAAAGACACCTTCTGGCATGGTTTCCATGTCGAACAGACAGGCATGGAAACCATGTCAGAAACCGTCATCGTAATCTCAAGGGCGGAAAGGCCTGCCCTTGAGATTACTTGCCACATTCCGACTAGCGGACGGGCTCTCTGAGCCCATCGGAAGCCAGCCGGAATGACCGGCCAGATTCCTTTCCGACCTAGTCAATCAAAATGAGGCGGTCTGAAAGCAATACGACCGGCACATTACGATGCGGCTCGGAAGGCTCCGACCCTCAGTTGGAGCCTTCCGAGCCGCATCGTAATTGGCCCCTGAGTATGTGCAGGATACACATGAGCACCTACACATTACCACAGGTTGGTGCCCCGCAACCCATGTTGAGATGAAAAGTGAAAACCCAAGTATAGCTTGACCACATTATCTTGAAAGCAGGCAACAAGAAGTGAAGCAAGGATGAAGAAGAATTGCGGCAGAAAGGTCAGTGTGAAAGACCCCAAAATAAAAGTCAGTGTATATATCTGACAACTAGCCAATGAATCCAGCACACACGAAGGAAACTAGGTGTTGGTTAGGCAGGAACAAAGAGGAAAATCAGTCTTTGATCATGCAAACGTGCCACAGTAGGTGATGGCTCATAAAGGGAAATAACATAATGTAACATAACATAACATAACATAATGTAGCCAAGCGTAACATGATGGGACAACAAATGACTTGGCATGATGCGATAAAACTTAAAATGCCATGACATTAGGTGCATGTTATTAACAACACCAGCAGCAATTTTGAGAGTTTTTTTTTAATTATCATATATTTTGGAAAATAACTGTCAGACACTTTGTATCTGCTGGTTATTACCACAAAATCTTCTGTGCAGTAAACGTTTGGTCGCAACACCGGTGCTGTTTTAGAAATGAATTGGAGGTATGCGGTTTAATCGGCACACTTCCATTTCATTCCCATAAATGTTTTTAGAGATAGAATGTGAAACAATACCTGGTAATCCACTTAGCACACTTTTTTCTTTCCCCAGCATTAAACCACACTCCTATATGAGGGGGTTACCAAAGAAGGCTTCAAAACCTGAAAGTCAACTCCATGAAGTTCTTGGAGGTGCCTCAAGGCCTTACTCATCCAGTGACTGATGAGCATTGAAGTGAACTTGAAGAAGCATGTGTGCCATATTTGCAGCCCTTTTACTCGCTTCCTAACAAACAGAAAATGAGGACCTCTGTCCATTTTATAGGTATTTGGACAAAATATCAGAAAAACAAATGTCGTGGGACAGAATAATGTGTCAAAAATATCAAGGACAAGAATATAGTGCAGGTCATTTCTATGGGCAAGTAAAGTTTTACTATATATAACTCCATTTATGGGTTCCTTAATGATATATATATCTTCAAGGTACGTAGATCTGGAGTTAAGAATAGTTAATCTATACTTACCTATGTGCATTTACCTACTTCATATTCTTGTCCTCGATATATTTGACACAATGTTCTGTCCACACAATATTTGTGTTTCTGATATTCTGGCGCTGATCCATTTTATAATGCCAGGCTATGAGGGTGAGAAGAATTTGACCAACGTGTACGATCCTTGCTCTCCTTTTCAGTGAAGGTCGGATTCGTGCAAAAGTAGTGTTAAATGTGTGTAGTAAGGGGATGCTGCACATTCAACCCTTTTTTTACTGTTCAAAGTGATGTGGTATTATTCCATTAGCACCACAAGTTGGAGGTTGTTCTTGTGGTACCAGATGTTGTTCGGTGTTCGCAGCATAGGGTGACCAGATTTTGAGAACCCTAAGTGGGACAAACCATACCCATATGGCTACAGCTGATGCAGGAATGCAATTACTTCACCAACCTACATAGACGGACTACAGTGGCACACCCTGGCTCCTGTAAGACAGACTAGATACCAGAAACATAACAAAGGCCAGAGTTTCAGAGTATGTGCACTTTGTTGAATTCCATCAGGATTTAACTGAGCAGAAGGAAGGGATAACAGATTTGAAGTTATGCTGTGTCACACATGAGTAGCTCAGACAATTTTGAATTCTCTTTGCATTCTGGGACTTGTAGTTTCTGCTTTCAGAGAGGTGAAAACAAAACAACAAGTACTAGAATCCAAAATGTAAGACTAGGACTGGAGAAGCCGCATGTGCTTGGCACAGTTGGTCTTGAGAGATATGAGATAACAAGTAAGGTTGAGGACACTAGTGTCCTGCAGGACACTGCTGGTATAGTTATGGTCTAGTGGGCCAGGTGGAAACTGTGGGACCAAGATACATGTTTATGTCCTTTGCTAGATTGTGTGCTCTTGGGCAATCACACTTTGATCTTATTCCTCTTCCTCTGTTTTTGCCAAAGATTGAAGAATTTATTATTAATCTAAAATCTGTTAGTAAGTTTGTGTTAAAAAAACAAACTAAAAACACCCCAAAAACTAGGCAGGATATTGCCACTGAGGCAATGGAAGGCAGTGCCTACTCACGTGGTCTAGTCGCCAAAATGTAATGCAATGATAAAGTAATAGCCTTTGGAACAAGCAGTGCAAATAACAATCTCTGGTCAGTTTTAGCAAACTGTTTGATGTTCGGCAAAATACTATCTCCCTCTGCCTCTGTTCCCTGGTCTGAGAATGTGTGCACCTTGAAGGGGGCTTAGTGGAAGAAATAAACTTCAAAGGCATATTCCCAATGTACACCCACAGCATGGTTTTCATTAACAGTTGTGTGACGGAACCACGCATGCATTTACCATGCATGCCGGTACAACAGTATGTCTTTACCAAGCATGCCTTTACAACTAAATATGCGTTGTTAAGGCATGTATGGCAAAGAAATATGCGTGGTTAAGACTTATCAGGTAAGTCTTCCACTCGAGTCCCGCCCTGAGACCTAAAACTACCCCCTCCCTCCTGAAAACCAACCCCCTCTCCCCTCCCCCTAAAAACATCCCTGCCCCCAAGCCCTAAAAAGTACCTCGCCCTCACCTAAGCCCTGAAAACTACTCTGACCCCCCTGAGCCTTAAAAACTACCCTGCCCCCCAGCCCTAAAAAGTATTCTGATACCTGCCCCCCGCCCTGAGCCCTAGAACAGCCCCCCAAACCCCGGCCCTGAGATCTAAAACTACCCCCTTCCTGAACCCTAAAAATGTACCTGTGAACCCCTAAGTCCTAAAAACTACCCCGCCCTCCCCTAAGCCCTAAAAACTACCCGACCCCCCAAGCCCTACAAACATCCCGACCCCTCAGTCCTGAAAACAACCCCGACCCCCCAGCCCTGAAAACTACCCCCAACCCTTAAGAACTACCCTCACCCCCCCAAAACCCAGCCCCAGCCCCACTCACCTCACCGCACCCTCTCCTCATCCTTCCTACTTCCGCACAGCAGCAGCTAGACCGCGCACTGCCTTAACCACGCATATGTGTGGTTGAGGCATATGCGTGGTTAAGGCAAGCGTTGTAGCGATTGCGTTGTTGGAACATGCGTTGCTCTGCCTGGGTTGGTCCAACTGTTTCCCACTGAGAAGTAATATAGTCCATTGCACACATCAGATGAAAGAGGACTGTCTGTCCGGAAAACTACAGCAGGCTGGGCTTCAGCACGAGAGAGGGTTGGGGTGGTCGCTGAAGCCCTTTTAGCCCAATAAAGGTCTGCCTACTGGCCTTTCCTGTTAAAAGGTTTCATTAGTCTCACTTAACGGGGCCTTCATTCCATATGTGAGGAGCATGCATGGAGTGTACATGTACATTTGGGATGTGTGAAGTCGAATGAGTGTTGACTGTATGTGTGTGCGTGCCTGACAGTGAACTTGAATCCATTTTGAAATTTCCTTTCTCAGATCTGGTCAGACATATGTAAGCAATACTCTCTTCCGGTGTTGCACCAATACACAGCGCTATGGGGTAATCCTATGCTGCCTAATATATTCCAGGACTGCATCGGGAAAGACTGGCAATGTAAGGGTATTACCCGGCTGGGTCAATTTTACGATGGACGGGGGTTTCGCTCTTTTACCGCGCTCAAAGATGAGTTTGGTGTTTCGCAAACAATTTTTTTAAAAATACTTACAGGTCAGGGACTTTTTCACACGTGGCAAAAAGCTATTAACAATGTCAAACCCGTCGGAAATACTGGTCGGAATATATACATGTCTCAGCCGAGGTGCGATCGGCTCAGCCTACCAGAAATTCCTGGCTGGAGCCAATGACGATAGTTTACTGATCGCGGCTAAATTAAGTCGGGTCCTACGGGCTGAAATAGCGGTAGAGGACATACAGGAGTGCATGGATGTATTAGACCAAGGGGTAACATCGGTCAATTTAAAGTTGCAACAGCATCGCGTAGTCTATATGTTGTACTACACACCTGAGGTTATATCTAAGTGGGCCGACGGAAAAATCATTCTGCCCGAAATGCCATCTACATGCTGCAGACCTCAGGCACATGTTTTTCGACTGTCCAAAGCTTGACGGATTTTGGTGTGGGGACTCCAGTAATCTTAATTCACTCCTCGGCCCAAATTTTCAGCTTACAGAGAAAGAAATATTCCTAGGGATTAGAAGTGAGGTTGCTGCTGGTATGAGTCTGTTAGCAACTATTATTATAGCATGTGCCCGTTTATGTATCGCTAGAGTCTGGGTAGATAATATCAGCCCTAGTGTTAATGAATTATGGGTATTACTCAGACAGGTCAATGAGATGGAATTTGCCCTGGCTAAAGCTAGAGGGCCGCGCACTTGGTTCAAATTTAATCGGATCTGGACTGATCGTCTATGGGAGTAACAAAGCGCTGCTCACCCATGATATTCTCTCTTATGGCTTTATGATAAATGTTCTTCCCTATTTTTTTTCTTTCTTTTATTTTTCCTTTTTGGGGGGCAAAAACCTTATTGTTTCTTCTAAAACTGTGGTTATGATTGGTTTTTTTCTCTCCTTTTTAGGTCACGCCTAGCGATGCAGCGCAAAGCGCTGCTCGCTATGCGAGATCTATTGTTGCCGACTTGGGTCGGAAGCGGGACAGGAGATGTGCACGCGTATGGTGCGAGCAGGAGTTGTAATAACGCCGCAAGCCGTACGCGTGCACATCAACTGTCTGTGCCGAAGCTTAACAGACAGGAGATGTGCACGCGTACGGCTCGCGGCGTTATCACAACTCCTGCTCGCAACATACGCGTGCACATCTCCTGTCCAGGCGCGGCAGGGCCGCGCCCTCCCAGTGAGTCAGGCGTCTTGGCACACACCAGCCGGCTCTGGAGTGCTCGAGTCGGGCGCTGTTCCGGTCTGAGGAGCCCACAGAAAGGTAACAGGGCGTCTCCATGACCACATCGAGCTCCGTGTGCGGCGCAGCGCCCCCAGGCCTTCAGCGACTGCGGCCCTGGGCTCGGAGGCGCGCGCTCTTTTCTTGGATGGTGTTTCCTTTCTTATTCTTCCTTTCAAAGTGCACGCTCTATGGACTGTTTGTAGCGCATTGTTGCCTTCGGTTATAGCGCTCAACAAATGAATATTGTGTTTTATTCAGCTGTTGAGATGGCGCAAGCAGTTAAACACTCAGCCCCTCATTTCAAATTAGTGGCAACTTCAAAATCGGACGGAAACGGTGTTAGCACCCAGTTTCAGATTAGATTCTATCTATCTTTTTTTAGGGAAAGTGATTTACCATGGACGGTATCCAATCATGCATGTTATGCTTCGCTCTGATCTATGAAACTAGGCATCTGGGGCTCGACCCGCCTAGGAGAAAGCAACGGATAATTCAGACCAGGTCAGAATGACCCGGTTAGAACCGAGATCCTGGGGCAATCCACGGGCCACAGGCTCGACGCCTAGAAGAGAAACAAGCATTTGCAATGCAATAGGTCTCGCATTGACGCGAGTTTGAGCTATTGACATTGCAAATAACAATGCCTTTTATTTTTGTTTTCTTTTTAAAAACATAAATAAAAGGCATTGTTATTTATAATGCCAATACCTTAAACTCGTGTAACTGCGAGAGCTATTGCATTGCAAATGCTTGTTTGATCTAGTGGTTGTCTCTCCCACTTGACTACGATTAAGGTTGCAATAGAGATTTATGTTTTGTCTACACTTCTAATGTTATTTATATAATGTCTGTCTTACTCTTGGCTTAAATAAAAAAAAAAATTTAAAAAAAGAAAATTCCTTTCTGTGTGATGGAGGTTTCAGGAGAAGATATTTGTGTCCTCTATTGGACCTGTGACCAGTCTCTGCAACATTGTTTGTTTTTCTCTTCCCCAAATCTTTCACTGTAGCTGGGCTCAGTAGCTGGTGTTGAGAGTGACATTTCCTCTCCTTTGTAGTTTTGCCTCTGGAACCTTATCAAGGCACTCCTAGTTTCACCCCTCTCTCTGCCTACACAGTCTTTACAATAGATGTGGTTCTGCTTTATGGTCCTGTTAGAAATGGGGGTCTCTAGTTGGCAGAGGTAGGTACCTTTGACCAAGTAGGGGCCCTTGCTTCTAGTCAGGGTAAGGGGGCTACACTCCTAAAATAACCCCCGCTCACCCCCTTGGTAGCTTGGCACGAGCAGGCAGGCTTATCTCAGAGGCAGTGTGTAAAGCATTTGTGAACACATACAGTAATACAGTGAAAACACTACAAAAGGACACCACACCAGTTTAGAAAAATAAGTAATCTTTATCTAGACTTAACACAACACCAAACGACAAAAATCCACAATACAGTAAAAAAAATATGACTTTCAATTGGTAGAAATAGATTAGTTCAATGTAGATGGTAAATGCGACACTTTACTCTCAAAGTACCTTGGATGCATAACGCAACATAAAGAAAAGGGTCGCAGGAAAGGCAATGCGTCAGGTCCTTGCTTTGGGGGAGGTGGCGCACCGGTTCCTTACTGCAGCGCAGGGGAGGCGATGATTCTGTTCCTTACCGGAGAGGAGTGAAGCGTCTGTTTCTTACTGTGATCCGGTGCGATGCGACAAGATGGCGCCTCGATGCGATGCGATGATCCGGTGCGATGCGACAAAATGGTGTCTTTGATGCGATGCAACAACTTGGATGCGATGCGTGCACGCCCGGCGGCGAAATCGATGGCTTCTTGAGCCACGACAGGCCCTGCAACGCGCTTCTCCGGTGATGCGACGGCAACCTCTGCGGGGGAGGCACGCTTCTTCGGTGATGCGACGGCAACAGCTGCGGCGGCGACACGCTTCTTCCTCGTTGCATCGCGCCTCCAGCTCCCAGCGACACACAGTCTCTAGAGGGCCCAAACCAACAGCAGGCACCTCTCTGCAGGTAGAATTCCCAGCAAGGAAATTCAGGGGGAGCTGGGGGTGAAGTCTTTGTGTCCCTGAGACTTCAGAACAGGAGGCAAGCTCAGCTTCAAGCCCTTGGAGATCTTCCTCAAGATGATTAAAGTACACACAAAGTTCCTTTTCTCCTTTCCTTCGCAATAAGTAACCACTGCAGGCCAACCCCAAACAGTCACCAGCGCAGGGGCAGTCTCCTCCTTCAGCTTCCTTGGTTTCTCTCCTTGGCAAAGGTTTTTCTTGATTCCCAGAAGTGATCTAAAGTTCTGGGGTCTGGGCCCCACTATTTATACTCCAAAATCCTTTGTTCTCTGAAGGCAGAGAGTGTTTGTACCCAGCCCAAACCAGTTCTGTCCTCCCTGGTGCAGCTTCCTGGCAGGAGGTGGAGACAGCATTGTTAAAAGCAGACCTGGCCCAGGTAGCTGAAAAGAAATCTCCTCCCCCTACTCTCTATTCTATGTAGGCTCAGGCATGTGAAAGGAAATCTCCTCCCCTACTCTCTATTCAACCCAGGTCCTATTCAGCCCAGCCCTGACTCATCAGACTGCTGGAGCCAAAGCCCTCTCCAGCCCCCTGTCACTCACAAACCAGACATGTAATACACAAACTTAGCAGAGGCATACTGGATGGTTAGGCAAGAAAATACCTACTTTCTAAAAGTGGTATTTTTAAACGCAGAATGTTAAAATCACCCACACTAAAAGATGCACTTTAACATTCTGCGTTCAGGCATACTAAACTTTCTTTTCCTATCTTGTTCCCTGGGTCAGTTATGGTTATAAGATGTTATAATCAAACTGCCCATTCTGGCCTATGGGAACAGATAGCCTTGCAATAGTGAAAAACGAAATTGGCAGTATTTCACTATCAGCACATGCCACACACACCAGGGCATGTCCTACCTTTCACATACAATGCACCCTGCCCATAGGTGTACCTTGGGCCTACCTTAGGAGTGACTAACATGCAGAAAAGGGAAGGTTTAGGGACTGGCAAGTGAGTGCACTTGCCAAGTCGACATGGCAGTCCCAGACTGCACACAGGCTCTGCAGTGGCAGGCCTGAGCCATATTTTACATGCTGCTTCTGTGGGTGGCACAATCAGTGCTGCAAGCCCACCAGCAGCATTTGATTGACAGGCCCTGGGCACTCATGGTGCACTGTACTAGGGTCTGACAAGTAAATCAAATAAGCCAATCATGGAGTCACTAATCCATTACAACAATTTACAATAGGCAGCACTTGCACTTTGGCACTGAACAGCAGTGGCAAAGTGCCCTGAGCATCTAGACCAGCAAAACACAGCAAAAAACATAGGAGAAGCAAAAAAATGGAAGGGAGACCCACGCCAATGGTGCCAGGTCTAACAGGTCCAAATTAAAAAATGCATGTCATGGATAAAATCAGCCTGAAAAAGCTCCTGTGGCAGACAACTGTGGCAGGCCCTAATCCTGCACTGATCATTTAGAGGGCCTATGGGATCTGACTGGGGAAGTCATCCAAAATGTGAACTTTGCACAGGCTGACTGGTTAGCCAATGAGTACATTCTGGGCTGTTACCCTGCTTACGGGTGCCAGGAATTCTATTCATCCAGAGAAGAATCCCAGACAGGTGTGGTTTGGAAGATTGCTGTGCTCCAAGGCTTTATCTCTGATATCTAGCGCCCCTCCAGGTTTGGACTAAACCCGATAAAGACAAGGAGAGCTGTGAACTTCATGTACAAAGGAGAGCTGCCTACCAAAGAGAAGGGGGTAGCTTTTCTCCACAACAGAGAGCCTGCCTTTGGAGTTCATCAGCCCAGCTGCCTGCAGGGACTGGGAGCTGAGCACCGGAGGCAAGAGTCCTGGATACTGCTGAAAGCCCTGCCTGGCCTGCCTTGAAGGAAGAAGCCCTTTTTTTTTGCAACATTTCTTTATTGAAAAATTCGGACAGCCATGTATAGACATACAAACATAACGAAGAAAAAGGAAAAGTAATCTCCTCATTAATATCATTTATACCCATCAAGGGGCATGCTTAGTAAAGTCCAATCCTGCAAAAGCAGAGAGGCGAAAGGTCAACAATGAGGAGAAACCAGAAATGCCTGCTGCTTGGAATAAACTAAAAGGGTGGTTAGCATGGGTAGTGACGGGGAAGGAAATGAGGGTGAAAGAAGGGAGAAAGAAAGAAAACAAGCATTGGCAGTGGCAATTGGTCTTGATTATGCAAGAGCTATTGGCTTTGGCAATGTGTTTTAGCCATATTGTACATCGGTGTGGCTTCTGTTCAGCCTGGCTAAATGCAAGTGGCGTGGTGTGGGGTAGGGTAGATTGGAGTGGGGTAGGGTGGAATGGGGTAGTTTGGAGTAGCGTAGAGTGGGGTTGACTGGGGTAGCGTGGAGTGGGGTAGGTCGGTTTAGAGTAGCGTGGAGTGGGGTAGATTGGGGTAGCATGGAGTGGGGTAGATTTGTTTACAGTAGAGTGGGGTAGATATGGGTAGCGTGGAGTGGGGTAGATTGGTTTAGAATGGAATGGGGTAGATTGTTTTGGGGTAGAGTGAGGTAGACTGCAGTGGAGTAGATTGGGGTAGATTGTAGTGGTGTGGAGTGGAGTAGACTTAGTGGAGAAGAGTGGGGTAGACTGAAGTGGAATGGGGTAGATTGAAGCGGGTGGGGAAGATTGGAGTGGAATGAGGTGGAGTAGAGTGGAGTGGGGTAGATTTGGGGGAATTGGGATGGATAGGAGTAGATTTGGGTGGATTGCGGTAGATAGGAGTGTGGTAGATCGGGGTGGATTGGGGTAGAGTGGAGTGAGGTGTATTGGGGTACATTGGAATGGGGTAGATTGGGAAAGAGTGGAGTGGGGTAGATTGGAGTGGAGTGGGGTGTGGTGGAGTGGGGGAGATTAGAGTGGAGTGGGGTACATGGAGTGGGGTAGATTGGGTGGATTAGAGTAGGGTAGATTGGAATGAAGTGAGGTAGATTGGGGTAGAGTGGAGGGGGCGTAGTTTGAACTGGGGTAGATTGGAGTGGAGTGAAGAAGAGTAGGTTGAAGTGGAGTGGGGTGGGGTAGAGTGGAGTGGAGTAGATTGAAGTGAAGTAGATTGGAGTGGAGTCGATTGGGCTAGTCTGCAGTGGGGTAGATTAGGGTAGAGTGGGTTAGATTGGAGTGGAGTGTGGTAGATTATAGTGGGATAGTCTGGAGTAGAGTGTGGTGGGTAGATTTGGGTAGAGTGGAACATGGTAGATTGGAGTGGAGTACAGTGGGGTAGATTGGGTGGATTGGAGTAGGGTAGAGTGTAGTGTGGTAGATTAAAGTAGATTGGTTGGATTGGAGTAAGGTAGAGGGAGTGGGAAGATTAGGGTAGAGTAGAGTAGGGTAGATTGGAGTGGAGGAGAGTAGGGTAGATTTGAGTGAAGTAGAGTGGAGTAGATTAGGGTGGAGTGGGTACACTGGAGTGGAGTAGATTGGGTGGATTAGAGTATGGTAGATTAGAATGTTACATTGGAGTGGAGTTGGGTAAACTGTAGTGAAGTGGAGTGGGGTATATTGGAGTGGAGTGGGGTAGATTGGGCTGTGTTGTGGTAGATTGGAATGGAGTGTGGTAGAATGGAGTGGAGAGGCGTAGAGTGGAGGGGTGTGGAGTGGAGTGGAGTGGCGAGCCATGTCGTAGAGAGTCTTACAGTGGAATGTCTTGGAGTGGAGTGGCATGGCGTGTAGTGGCATGGCTTAGAGTGGAAAGGCATAGAGTGGAGTAGAGTGTTGTAGAATGAAGTGATGTAGAGTGTTGTAGAGAGGAGTAGTGTAAAGTGGAGTGCCTTAGAGTGGAGTATGCATGGTGTGATAGTGCACTGCCATTACAGACAACACATTTCCAGTTGAAAATGGGCATTACATTTGCACAGACATACAGTTTTACTGCGCACAAATGAAAATGTTTGGAAATGTCATCACTAAGTGTATTGATTTGTTTTCATCGTATTAAAATATTTGTTTCCACCACACTTCAGAACTACCAAAAATGTGCTTCATTTCTACTGTTCTCATTCTGATGTATTCTGAAATATCAGTAAAGCTAATTTTTGCTGTGTGCTAGAAAAGATAACGTCCTACAGGCTGCCCTCTCATATGGGTACTCATCAGGATGGATTGTCACATAAATTCTCTCACTTTGAAGTCAATGAAAGAAAAGTAAACACCAAGTTCCCTCTGAATACAAAGCCTAACATTTGACCTCTGTCTTTGAATGCACAGCAAATGAGACAAGGTAAGAACAAGCTTTATAGGCCTGTTTACACATAGTGAGTACTCACGGGAGAGACGAAGTCAAGCTAGACAGCCTATAACAACAAGAAAACGACAGAGCAAGCTAAGAAAGATGCACTTTGTAGAGTGGCTCCACAAAAAGAAAAGAATAGGTCCCAAAAATGCGAGCAGTGTAAGTACACAAGTACTTGGGCCATGCTTTAGGGGAGGGTCACATGCAAGAAGAGGGAAGTGCCGACCACAGAATTGACCATCAGGAAGCAAGCAACTGAGAGTGGCTTTGAAGCCCACCAGTGGTAAGTAATGGGAGGGCTCCAAGCCCACTAACAGTAAAGAAAAAAAATCTTTTAGATCAGTGCATGCGCTGCCTAAGCGAGACCTAAAAAGGGGAAGAGCCGGAGGACAAACAGAAAGTGAAACTCTGGCAGACATTATTAATCAACAAGTGGATAGATACACGCACTCACCGGTGAATTTATGAATCAGTATTGATAATGGTAGGTGGTGCAAATCGGTAAATCCTCCCGAGTATGAGGATGAAACAATACACTGAAAGCGCTGTCCCCAAGGAATGAGGGGCGTCCCCAATTTGCACTCGATTATTACTTGTAAATAAATTATTCAAATGTTAATAAAATTCTTCTCAGAGATTTCTTTATTATTTTATCACTTTTTCTCCATTTATTTTGTTCATTATTCATTCATGACGATTGTTTCCAATGATGTTAATCCAACTTAATTAAATATGCCCAATGCATTTTGGGCTTTTGCCCTTCATCAGGGGCTTTATTCTGAAAAATATAGAAGAAACTCGAGCTTAGTAATAAAAATGGCGTAAATACCAAAGCTAATATAGAAGTATATCAAGTAGATGTGAGAGTATATCTACTTTAAATGCATTCCATTGTGCAAAACGAAAAATTCATGAGTGAAAAATTCTACCGTACGTGTTAGATTGACGGTGAATGATTAGTCCACATGCGAGTACTTTGATTCCGAATCCAGTGAAAACTTTTTAATGGTGTACGTGAAGTAACAGAATATCACTTATTCTCATCGGTGTCATGCAAATTTCCAATCTTGAATATAGTGATGATAACCATACGTTTAACGTGGTATAACAATTTATTTACAAGTAACAATCGAGTGCAAATTGGGGACGCCCCTCATTCCTTGGGGACAGCGCTTTTCAGTGTAGATATTATTAATCCCCATTCCCAGAAACAGTATGGAAGGCAAAGCAACAAAATTACATTCCAACAATATGCTAGTCATGTAACCATAGGATTATAATTGTATCATATTATAAACCAGCATCAACTTAAACTGGGAACCTATGAGCAATCCAACACAAAAGCAGCCGTAGTCTCAACAATCCTTCTAGTCTAGTCAAATCTAATCTAATCTAGTTTAATCCATTCCTGTCCCATGTTAGTCTTAACCAAAGCAAAGACGGATCCATGGTATCCATCCTCGGTGAAAGGAAACTCTGCATATACATTCGCCATCCCAGCCACAGCCCTCTCCCGGTCTGTCTACTGCTCATAAAGGAAAGCAGAAGCATGATATGCTATAGAAGTGGGGGTTCTAACTAAAAAGACTAAAAGCTGAGAACACAGAGGTGCTGAGCTGTGGTGTAGGTGCTGCTGAGGTCATGTCACTCTGGTATTGGGGGCAGGTGTGTGGGGAGATGGAATGGTTGGTTGTCCCAGGGTTGCATAGAGCTGCGGGTGAAAAATGTTGTGCCATGATAGGCCGCACACTAAAAATTATAGTGAAAGATAATGAGCCATCCAGGATGAGATGGTGAAAGTATAGAGTAACCCAGCTAAGTAAAGCACAAAGGCATTGGGAAGAAGACTTCTTATGGTAGTGGTATATTCCCAGGTTAGGCCCATGTGGCGAAGCAGCTTATTTCTTACATTGTCCTATTTTTCAGCAATGACCTTTTGCACATATTTTGCACATATTTGCGTGTGGGACAATGTTGGATTAGTTTCACTGAAACTAAACTTGTTTACAGATCTAGCTTTGCGCAACATTATCACAATGTCCTGAACATCATGTACAAGGTCTTTTCTCTCACTATGTACAAATGTCATCTCCATCTTCATTCACGGGGCAACAGGGCTATCTACATATCCATAACATCAGTAATCTATACACACATTGCTTTCTATTATAAAAGATGAGCATCCCGATAGATTAGGAGGAGGGGCACTTCAGCTGACACTGAGGGTCCCTGCATGCTGGGACTTCACCACGCAGCGGTCTGACATCTCGTGAGGGGTGTCCAATTCATGACCAAGATGGGGTCTTTCATTCTCTACCGTCAGGTAATGGGGATGGATCATCCGTTGGAGGGATTCTTGGGTCCACACCTACTTACACTCTAGGTAACACAGAATAGGGTTCGCATAGTATGAGAATGCCAGATTACTGCCTTGTTATAGATCTGCATATATAAACTGTTTTAGCACCATGGTAGAACTATATCTACTATTTACACATTTGGCGCTTGTAATAACTTTAATCTGCTTCTGTCTACTGATTATCGCAGCACATGTATTCTATACAAGAATAACGTTGGTTCAATAAATATATTTAAAACGTCCCACTGTGTATTCCGTATATTTCTCTGAGAACATGTGAGCACGAGTGACTGAGCAAAATGTTTTGATCTGTTTCCACGATTCCTGAGGGGTCAAGGTTGTCATGTTCAGTGGTTGCCAGAAACCATTTGCTCCCTGGTATGGTTAGGGGAGCTTACGCTGGCACTGTGAGCTAGCTGGTATATAGGGCAACATATTCTGCAGAGGTGTGCGGTTTCAGTCTAGACACCAAACCCTTAGTTTATGTTGTCCAAAAAACACACAGATCCAACAGATTAGTAGGAACTACACAATAGTAGAGGGAAGACTGGGGAGTGTGCCCATGCCGAAAAAAGCTGTCCAGACCACAACCCAGTTGCCTCGTGACTAAATGTTCTGTGAGAAAAGGACAAAGAAGTGTCCATCAACAACGAGGAGTGCGGCCTAGGGGAGGGCTCAGTCTTGCAAGGAATTATGTGGTTCACTTCCTTTGTCCCTGACTCCTGTGTACACCTAGTGGCTCCCAACTGGACGACAAGACTACGAAGTCCTCCCTTTTGAACAAAATGTGCATCAGTGGGATTTCTAGGTGAGGCTTTGCTTGACAGACCTCTGCAAACTGAATTAAAATTTGTGCGGTTGTGGAAATAATTCACTTTGAATCCCCAACTCATGCAATTCCTATTTCTTTCCCCACGTGTCCCCTAAGTGGTGTGGGTCCCTCTGGCATGGAAAAAACATCCACCAAAAGTAGCAAATTTACTTGTGTGAGCCTTTGAAAGCCACAGTGCTAAACAATTGGACTGCCTTTGGCTGTCGCTGGACAGGGATTCCAGTGTGCGAGCACTGGGTAGCATCTTCAGCTCTACTCCCACTCAGACTTGAACTCCACATCCTTAAGCTTTGCCCTCGATCCCAACACCTTCTGTGTCGAAGATCAACTGTGGTGGGCGCTTCTCTCCTCTTTTGGGTAGGAGTTGGACATGGGCTGGAGGAAGCACAACCAGACCTTGCCAGTGGAGCAAAAAGCTTGGGTCAGGCATGGAAGTTATGTTGTGATCGCACCATCTCCCTTCACATTTAACACCACCATGACTACTTCTGTCAACCAGTAGCCCGCTCTGTCCTTTTGTCTTTACCCCCATCTAAAGCCCTTGTAAGGCAATCATTACCAGTGGCCTAGAATAGGGTAAGGTATTTACTTCACGGAGGAATGCTGTGGGTTGGGGTATTTAATGGGTGTGGTAAAAAATTCTGATTGGAACATGTACCCATAAAAAGGAGAAATTGCATGCGTGGGGGTGCTTCCTGCTCCAATGTCCTACATGTCTCGGAATTTACCTAGCATTTTTTCCATGGTAAATTGCTTGGGTTTGTGGTAATTTCTGTACACCTCACTACTCTGTCCCCTGCATAAACTCTTGTTTGCATAGCAATTGGAATTTAGCACATAAACAGCAATCTGCACCTCGGTGTACTCGCTGCTCCAGAGTATACTTCAGGTCACGATCCGAGATGTCCTCTCTAGAGTACATTGGTCCACCGGATGCCAGAGGTTTGGAAATAAAAGAGAGTAGCACAACCAGATAAGCAACATCAAATAATGTAACTATTTTTAGCATTATTGATTTAATGTTTAATCCCACCCTCTCTAATTATGTGTGAGGGTTCCCAGTTATAAAGCATGTGACCATACTCTGGAAATCCATACACTGCCTACTACCCCGCCCGCCCCCATGTTTGCGCTCCTCCCGATGTCATATAGTTGTGTTACAAAATACATACCTTCATTGGGAGGGGGGTAACAAACAAGAGATGCTGAGCTAAATCCAAGATCTGGATAAACACAAACATATATTAATTCCCATCGTTTTGAAGGATTATCAAAGTTATTTTCTCTTTCTTTAGAAGGGCATAGTGTGAACACTCTCTTGTTTGCCGCGGATACTGAAGCTGTAATTTATGGTAGCAGTCTGGAAATAAAGATGAAATGTTTTCATCCATCTGTGTTTGTTTGGAAAACATTTTGTCAAAGTGCTGTTATAATGCACTGAAGGGTAAGTGGCGTAATATTCAAGCTTCTGGTAACAAGCCAATTACGGCGTGCTCTGTTGTGCCACATAACCCAATCAAGTCGTGCCCTTTTCTGCGTGTGGGTGACCTTAAATGTCTCCCATTAGGCTTTGCCGTGCTTTTAAACTGAAATCCACAGGAGCTCTAACAAGCCGGATATGTTTGTTTTTTTTTAAACATTTTTTTATTTATTGAGGGTGCAAACCTTCCGGTTTCAGGAAGTCAGTACAGAATCAGCGATCTCTCACTTCAGATCAATCTTATAAAATAACAATAAATGCACTACAAACCTTTTTGACATGTAGTTAAGATTGGAACGGAAAAAGAAAAATTTACATGAAGGACTAATACCTCTTAAACTAGGAGCGCATACGAATCGTAAGCTTCTGTATCTCTACTCTGTACAATGCATATAGCAAGTTGAGATTTCTCAATAAACAAATTGCAAAAACAAAATATCATAAACAATCCCACCCCCCCCCCCCCAGTCACACACATTAAGGACTCTCCGGTCATGCCATAGGTCATTTCACCCCAGCGCTCTATATAACTGTGTGATTACTCTACGTTGATTACGGGAGCGTCCGTATGTTGCTCCTCTGAATCGTCCTCAGTGCGGACTGATTGTGTGCCCTCCGACCGCTGCGGGTCAGAGGCAGATTCCAAGGGGACCCCCAACATCAAAGCATACCAGGTACTAGCATCCTCCTCCAATTTATCATCCCTCCTGACCCTTTTCATACGGATCTATTCTGCTGTTGCCCATTCCCTCAAATCTTTGGCCCAACTTTCCACCTTGGGGGGTTGGGAGCCCATCCAGTGGATCGCTATCCGTCTTTTGGCCAGCACTAGCCCCAGTTGGAGAAATCTACGTGTAAGCTTCCTACCCTTGGGACAGGGGAGTAAACCCAACAGTATCTCTTTAATAGACTGGGGTAGCGACCATCCCGTTACTCGACGCAATCTCTCTAGTATGGAGTCCCAAAAAGAACTCAGTCCCGGGCACTCCCATACCATATGCAAAAATGAGGCAGCATCACAACCACATCTGGGACAACAGGAGGAACGTTCTGGATATATTTTATGCAGCACTCGTGGTGTTAAATAGGTTTGATGTACAATAGTAAATTGGATGAGTTTAAATCTGGTATTGGAACTGATTTGTTTTACTCCTTCATGTACTCTCTTCCATTCAGAATCTGTAAGGGGCACCTCCAACACTTCGTCCCATCTAGACTGAATCGGAAGCGGGTGCACAGCAAGGTCCGCCCGTAATGCTCTATAAATATGAAAGACCAGTCTACGGCCTCCAGCAAGACTCACAAGGGCCTGAAGGGTGGTAGCTATTGGAGGGTCCTCGGGGAACGTCGGCCATATCTCCCGTGCTACCGCAGCCACTTTTTCATACTGCAGATCTTGACCCCTGCCCAGATCAAACGCAGTCACTGCTTCCTCCCTGGTCAGAAAATGCTGATTTAAATACAGATCTCCCATCATTCTACAGCCGCCCTCCACCCATCTTGAGACGGACATAACTTGACCGATCTGTCCAAATGGGACAACCGCCCATAATGGGGCCTCAGGGGCATAAGGTGCCCTTCATATTGCAACCTTAACTGCAGACTCCCATGTACAGGCCACATGCCTAATAATATACGGGAGAGGATCAGGTACACGTGAGTCCAACATCAGCAGGGCCGGGAGAGAAGTATCCCCGTGAGTACCCCTCAGCAATTGTTTCTCCCAATTATCTTGGTCGTCGAGCCATTGTACAGCATGTTGGAGCTGCGCTGCCATATAATAAAATTCCAATTTTGGAACTTCCAGACCTCCACTTTCCCAAGTTCTCTGCAATGTTTGTAACCCCACTCGTTTTCGTTTGTTTCCCCACAGCAGTTCTACCAGCAGGCGGTCTAATCAGAGAAAGCACTCTGGTGGTATCCGGTAAAGGGAGTTCTGCATTACATATAAACATCGGGGGAGGACCACCATTTTTATCAGAGCCACACGCCCCATTAGTGATAAGGGTAAGGTACGCCAAAACTCTACTGACCTACAGACACCCTCTACACATCGTCCCATATTTTGTTCTAAATAAGCCTCCTGCGTGTGAGTTAAGCGGACCCCCAAGTAACGCACTGAGTCCGTGACACAGCTAATCTCCACAGTGGGCAGATCACTCTCCTCCTTATCTCTCAGGTTTCCCATAGAAAATAGCTGAGATTTCCCCGGGTTAAGGCAAAGCCCCGATACCACCCCAAAAGCTGTGAATTCCTGAAGAAGCTCCGCGACCGACTCGCCGGGACGACGGAGATACACCAAGGCGTCGTCAGCATACATTGACACTACGTGCACTGCCGGGCCTACCGCCACCCCCCACCGTGCCATCCGGTGTCGCAGTGCCATCGCCAGTGGCTCCAACGCCAGTGCAAAAAGGAGCGGTGACAGGGGGCACCCCTGACGAGTACCTCTCTGGAGCTCCAAACTGTCGGACACTTGGTTGCGGAGACGGGTTCGAGCTGTTGGTCGAATATAAAGGAGCTTCACCCAATTTATATAATGGTCGCCCACCCCCATTTTAGCGAGTACTGCCCAAACATAATGCCACTCAACTGTATCAAAGTCCTGTTTAATGTCTAAAAGACATAAGGCCCAGTCTTCGCCTAGTAGATGCGGATCATGCCATATATGTGCAAGTCGCCTTAAGTTATACATAGTGTTCCGACCTGGAATGAACCCGGCCTGGTCATGATGGACCAGTCTGACCATATAAGGCTGATTTCTAGCTGCCAAAACTCCACTAAGTATCTTCTCATCCACATTTAAAAGAGATAAGAAACCGGGAACAAGGGATCCTTTCCTGGTTTAGGAACCATAGCCACCAGAGCTTCCATCATGGTGGTAGGGAGTGCCCTCCTCTCAAGAGCCTCGTTGTATACCTCTAAGAGATGATCTACCAACTGCGGGGCAAATTGTTTATAAAACTCGGTCGGGAGGCCATCACTACCAGGACATTTTGCGGATTGCATGTTCCTAATTCCAGTTAACATCTCTTCTTTAGTAATCGGAGCTCCTAAGGACTCAGCGTCCGTCTCCTCCATGGTAGGGAGCGTCACCATGCCTAAATAATCTGACAGGGCCTGCGAGCGGGCCGGGGGGGCCGCTGTGCAAGTCTGCTGTAAGTGATCTGCAAATGCTGCAGGTATTGCTGCTTGTGTGTGTAACACCACCCCTCTAGCGTTATGAAGTTGTAGCACCGGAGTCTGTTCAGTTTCAGTGCGAATTAATCACGCTAGAAGTGCTCCTGACCTGTCACCCTCCATATAAAGTCGTTGTCTATAAGAGGTGTATCTATGCCTCTCCAATCGAGACCAAGCCTCAAGCAATTCTCCCTTAACACGTGTCCACTCGGCCATATTTGTTGGGGTCTTATAGAGTGTGGACTCTATGGTTTGTAGTCGTGCTTCCAAGGAGTCAATATCTGCCTTAAGTTGGTGTTGAACCCCATAGGTTGTACTCATACAGACTCCTCTGATCACAACTTTTAGCGCTTCCCATTCAGTGGCTCTAGTGGAGGTGGAGCCCCAATTTTCCACAAAATAATGCTGAATAGCATCCTTTACTGTGTGCACATACGGGGGGTCCGTGAGGGCCTCCGCCCGAAGCCTCCAAAGCGGAATGTACGGTCGTCCCGGTCCGCTCGACACCGTCAATAACAGTAGAGCGTGACGGGATATATAACGCGGCAAATAAGAAATGCTTTCTGTTGCTGCAGAGAGGCCCGCGGAGAGACAACAATGATCAATTTGGGAAAATGTATTAGCCGCCGGATTAAAACAAGAAAACTCCCTTTTAGTGGGGTTACGGGCTCTCCATTCGTCCCTTAAATGCATACCCTGGAGTATATCAGCCAGGGACACTGTCATACGGGGCTTAGTACGCTCCCTCGGGGTCTCCCTGTCTAAGGTCCCATCAAACACACAATTAAAATCTCCAAAGAGGAGAATTTCAGCTCCGATATAGGGAGGCGCCGCCTTCAAAACTGCGGGTAGAAATCAGCACAGTCTAGGTTGGGGGCATAAACGTTAATAATGCAGATCTCTCTACCCTCCCACCTACCAAACACAATGACATATCGCCCCTCTGGGTCAAGTACATGCTGGATATGGTGAAATGGAACTCCAGGCGCCACCCAGACAAGCGCCCCACGTGCAAAGCCTGAGTATGATGTGGCGTACAACTGTCCCCTCCACCGTTTACGAAGACTCAGTATTGAATTGCCCCAGACATGTGTTTCCTGCAGCCCTGCTATTGCTACGTTATATCTCTTCATAAATGCATATATTCTGCGGCGCTTATCTAGGGCAGCTAGCCCCCGGACATTCCAGCTAAGAAATCGCAATGTCTGTGCTGTCATAGTGTTGTTGTAAAAAGCAGTTGACATCTACCACCTCCCTGAGCGAATCACCCCCTCGGGGGGCCCCAATCCATGTACCATGGCATAATATGTCGTGGCCTGTAAACTTCCCCAAAAAATAAACCAACTTCCAAAAGTCAAACAATGCAATCCCGTCCCCCCACCCCCGGGCAGTAGTAAAAGTTCACATGTGCAATAAAGAATCCACATTAGAGACAGTACACACCGCCCCAAACCTCCCCCCCTCCCCCATTCCCCCCAATCTTGTAATGGCTGCACGACCTTTCCAGGGCCGAGGCCCAGGGCAGCCTTATTCAACATATCAATATAAATAGTAAATCAAATGCTGTGCAAGAGAACAGGTAACGTCGAGGCGCGAGATTGCTCTCAAGCTACCTCATCGGACCTGGGCTCTAGAGGGGGCGTCACCATTCCGGTGGCCACTCATGTTATAAGAGTACAAAATATTCACCTGAATAGCTTCCAACCCGTGTATAGTAAAGGAAGTAAGAGGAGATCAAAATAAAGAAAAACAGTTCAAAACCCTGCCTCCCAGACATCATAAATCAATGCACTTCCTAGGACCACATAATATCAGATACTTGAGGACAACATATCTGCACAATTCAGTTGTCGATGCTCAGTTCAAGAAGAGGGTCATTCACAACTGCTGCCTGGCCCCCCATTGTCTTGCACAAGATCTGGTTTCGGCGCCACAGAGTCCGGAACCACCTCAGAATATGAAGCGTGCAGGGTCCCATCTTGACAGACCGTGACCCGGCCTAAGCTCATTGTTCTCTTTTTCGGTTTCTGACGGGTGAACTGTCTACGACTTCCCAGTGCGGACTGCAAGGAGGGAGTCTCCCCAGAACTCATAGAGGGCACCAACTGTCGTCCTTCCGGGACCTTTGCGTCTAACCAGTCTCTTGCCTCCTCTGCAGAGAAAAAAAACAGGACACAGCCTTCACTCACCACCCGAAGTTTCGCCGGGAACATAAGACTGTATTTCAAATTCTGATCCCGAAGGCAGCGCTTGATGGCCACGAAGGTCTTCCTCTGCTCCTGAACACGCTGTGTATAATCTGGATACACTGAGATAGAGTGGCCTTCGAAGAAGAATCGTCGTCCACTGCGAGAGAGCTGGAGCAAAAGGTCCCGATCCCTAAAATTAAACAACTTTGCAATGATAGCCCGAGGGGGCGCTCCAGGCCTCGGGGGGGCCGCCAACGCTCGATGTGCTCTCTCCACACTGAAGAACTTCGATAACTGTGTAGGGGTCATCTCTCGGGTAATCAAATCCTCCAGGAACAGGTCAACTGCAGGACCCTCCGCCTTTTCTGGGAAACCCACAAAGCGCAGGTTTCCCCGTCGGAACCGCCCTTCAGCATCCTCGGCTCGGTCATCAAGCTTAATCACCTGACGTTTTAACTCCACTACTGTGGTGCTGAGGCTTTTCACTTCTTCTTTCAACGCATCGGTATCTTTCTCAGTGACCGTCACTCTGTCGGAAACCTTCTGAAGGTCACATCGCAGGAGATTAACGTCAATAGCTACTGCGTCATTCTCATCTCTAGTGGACTGGACGGCACGTAGTACATCCATCAGTGTCGGTGCCTCCTCAGTTCCATGCTCCGCAGTACTTCTGTCCTCTGCTGGGTTCTCAGCAGCGTCGTCAGGGCCATTGGGAGACTGGCTGTGCATAATTCAGTATTTTATTCGCTTGCGACTTCACTGGCCTGTCCTTCCCCATGGCTCATAGAGGACTATACAGGAACGCTCTACGAATAACACCCTCCACTGGGGGAACAGCTGAAACGTCTCCACAAGGAGCAACAAGCTCAGCTCAACTACGAGTGGCCCCCAAATCCAACCGGTGACACTCCCCGTGGAATGTCTGGTGAGGCTCGGATCAAGTAAAGCGTAGCTGTTATGCACTTTCGTAGTCCGTCATTCATCCAGACCACTGCTCAGCGACCTTAAAGAATTGGCTGCGGAACTTCAGGCAGAGGGCTCCAGGAGGGAGCTCCTCCATACGCTTCAATAGCGTCAGGAACTCTAAGCAGGATAAGCAAGGTGCCAATTAGCGGGTCCGCGCCTCGGGTTCCACCCAGACTAAATGGCGCCGCCTTACAGTCCGGGGCTCTCTTGCAACTGCATACCCCTCAGCTATACAGGCCCCGCCACTGGCCGTATCATGCCCACACGGGATCCGCCACAGCCCCGGACACAAGCCAGGTCCAATTGTAAATCAGAAGAAAGCAGGATGAACGAGGATATCAGGCCGCCGCACGGAGCTCACCTGAAATACGTCTAGGCAGCCATGCTGTCAGGCCACGTCCCCGCTGCAGGTCAAACTTATAGCGGTTGTGCATGTAACAGGCTACTATTTCTGTATTTTACACTGTGGACGCCGGCCCCGCTCAACCTGCGTGTGTGTCCTGTCGCCACTCTCAGCTGGTGCAAATTTGCCTTATGTCTTGCTTCGGCAAGCGCTGCTCTTGGCCGATTCCGGCGGTGCGTGTTCACTGACCTCTTTAATCCGGTGGGATCGGTGGATCTCAGCGGCGCTCCCTAGTTGTGAGCTATGAGTTTATGGCTCCACTCCTCCCAAATAGTTGCGCGCTGCCGCGCGTTTGTATACTGTGGTCTGGTTCAGCAGTTTTGTGCATCTGGCTGGTTGCCGATTGTAGGCTTGTATTCAAGCTGCTATATCCGCTCTCTACGCTGCGTTTGCTCGTCCGGTCTTCTACGGCGCCTCCAACCTCGCGATGGGCCGCCCTCACCGTCTATGTGCTAGAGCACTTGAAACCAGGCACTCCGTGTCGTCTTGCCATTCTCGCATCGCCTGTTTCTAACATCACCCAGGTGTCTGCCATTCCGCCGTCTGTATCGGCCCCTACCAGGCAAGGGAACTGTTGCTGCGCTGTGTGGTTCCCTTACAGTGCGTCTCAGTCAGTCGTCTCGCAGGCCCGCGGTTTCACTGTCGCTCCCGCTCCGTAGGCCCGGCTCGGCTGCGCAGACACTCCCTGTTTTCACACAGTTTTAGGCCGTTTTGGGCTGCAGCAGTGGGCCGTTCAGAACGCCGCAGACTTCCGACAATTGTATTTTCAATATTTAGAGCATTTGCGGGTTATCGGTGCAGATCATATGCAGGATTATTCAAGCCGGATATGTATTAGAGGTTTTTATAAACTGTGATTTCCCGCCGGAAGAATCTATTAAAGGTCCAGTGGCTGATGGCATAGCATCTGTGGGGGAAATGACCATAACAATGCAGGCATTACATCCCAATGCCTTTACTACGAAGCCATTACATCGCATATGCCAATATAACGCATGCTATTACAACGCATGCCATTACAACGCAGAAGGTATTACAACGCATACCATTACAATGAAATTTTAGGTAAGTTATGTTATTGATTTATTTGTAATATTTTTTACTTAGTTTTGTTAAATGTAATGTATTTAAAGCTTTAGTATTAATATTATTAATATTATTAATAAAATAAGTAATTTAAAAAAATACTCTTAAGCCAATCTCTGGCACGGGATGTTTGGGAAATAGGGGTTTTGGGTGGGGAGTGTATTAATACCCAAGTATAAATTTAAATACCTGGGTAGTAATTATTTTAAATTTTATTTATAATTTTAATATATTTTAAAAAATATAAAAGAATATTTTTTTACGGTGTAACATGCACTTTCTGGCATGGGATGTGTGGGAAATAGGGGTTTTGGGTGGGGGGTGTATTAATACCCAGGTATTTATTTTAATATCTGGGTATGAAATGTACTGTATTTTTAATATACAGTAAAAATTAAATAATATTTGGAAGTAAAACAAAATGTATATTTATTAAAATTATTTTGTAGAACACAAACAATAAATAGAAAAATATTTATTTATTAAAAAAATATAACTGGTTTAAAAATATGAAATACATTATTAAAAATAGGTTATACTATATATATATATATTTTTTTTTAATTCTTTATAAAAATAATGCAATAACAATTTAAAAAAATAATTTCACTGCTTTCCGACTCTTTTCTATTTAAGTCAATGGGAGAAATTGTCCTTTTTTCCTTTTTACTTTCAGAGTTGACGTTCGTGGTTGTGCCTCTGTTTCTATAGTCGGTGGAGCGTCGCGGTCAACATCAGAAGCAAGGAAGAGCTGCGGTCAGGTAAGACTAATTTAATTTATTAAACAGAGATTGTGGGTGGCATACATTATTGTAAGGAGAGAAGAGGGAGGTAGTTAGATGCATGTTAGTACTAAGAGGTATGTTTTGAATGTTTTAACCACCATTTTAATTCCTATGCAGATAGCAGTTGTAGGCCCACGTCGGGATGATTGCTTTTTTTACACATTTGGTTTAAAAAAAGTAAGTTTAAAGAAAGATTAGGATTTCTTTTAAACCAAACCAAAAAAAAAAATAATTTTGGAATCTTTTTGCGTCGCTTTTTCAAAACAAATTATACCGTATTCACAGCCCTTTGGACAAAAGTTTTGGTTTGCCTATTGGAAACTTGCTTTGCCTATTTGACTTTGTGCACATTTTGGAATGTATTTTGTGGATTTTTGGTTTTTGCTGGATTTTTGGAGCATGAGGAACTTTTGACTTTTGGATATTATGAATCGTTGCCAAGATTATGGATGGATTTAAATGGTATGGACAGTGGATTACACCAATGGATTTGTTGTTGCGTTTTTTTCCAAAAACCCCTACTTTTTGGGGATTTTTAGGGGGATGGCGTTTTTTTAGATTACACAGTAAATTTTACAGCAGTGATTTTGCTGGAAAATATGGCTATGCCAATCTGTGTCTCTTTTGATAGTTTACAACGGGATTTGGATTGCTTCATGAATTATGGATTTCAAACTTTAGATTATTGGAGTGCACAAGACTCTTGGTAAAAAGATTGGGCCTGATTCACAGAACTAACTTAGGTCAAAAACGTAAAGTTAGTACTTTTTGGTATTCACAGAATACACTTACTCATTTTGGTATTCACAGAATGAATTTACTCATTTCGGTATTCACAGAAGTTAGTAGTCCTAACTTTAGGACTCCTAAATGCCTTCTGTGAATACCGAAAGTCTTAAAGTTAGGATTTTTCTCAGTTTAGGAGTAGTAAAGTTAGGACTCCTAACTTTAGGACTTCTAAATGCCTTCTGTGAATACCGAAAGTCTTAAAGTTAGGATTTTTCTCAGTTTAGGAGTAGTAAAGTCTAAGAAAAATCCTAACTTTAAGACTTTCGGTATTCACAGAAGGCATTTAGGAGTCCTAAAGTTAGGACTACTAACTTCTGTGAATACCGAAATGAGTAAGTTTATTCTGTGAATACCAAAATGAGTAAGTGTATTCTGTGAATACTAAAAAGTACTAACTTTACGTTTTTGACGTAAGTTAGTTCTGTGAATCAGGCGCTGGTTGTTTACGAATCACCAAGAGTTGAAGAAAGAAGACAACTCCAGATAAGAAACCTGACATTCCTTTATTTTAGAAAAATAATTTGAAAAACGCCCATCTAATTTTTAAAATGAATGGCAAAACAGGCAAGTAAGATAGAATAGTTGTTAGTGCCAGTTAGAAATGTAGTATGTGTGCGATATTGTCTAGGTTGTCTGAAGCCACCATCAATAAAAACTGTTGAATTTGTCCCAGTAGTCGCTCTGACATTTCTTTTGGAAATTTGTGTTTCAGACTGCCGGTCAATGATTGCGCTATTCTCATTTCTTGGAAACTTTGCTCCTTCCTCAAAATTTCCAAGAAATGATAAAAGTTTAGGTGAGGTTTTCCAATTGATTTGTTGAAGGAGTTATGCCATCCCTCTATGGCATTATCAGTCTTTGCACCTCCCTCTAAGCAGGTCGTGTAACAGTTCCACCACTTCACAGGAAACCTTGTATTCCTCCTGTGACCTGACCTGCTTGGATGGCCAATCCATGTCTCCTCAAAGTTATTTAGTAAGGGAGCCAATTTGCCTTTGTTTGATGTAAAATACTCTGATTCTGTAATTGATGTGTAGTATTCATCTACACTGTCAGGAGGTACAAAACACAAAGCTGTTAGTTTTTTTAAACTCATATTGCAGTTTACTGTCTGATATGTAATCCTCAACTAAGGATGTTTTTTGTATTTTTCTCCAATAAGCCTGTGAAAAGTGAAAATCAAACATCCTTGAATTTGGACATCAGGATACATTTTGGTTATGGTGTTATTCATGGGTAATTCAAAATCAATTGTCACTTTTCTAGGACTTTTATTGAGTGTTTGTAGATTTTATCATTTTTAAAAATTCAGTGTATGTGGAGGTTTGCTTATCACAGAGTAAACTGTACACTAAAGGAACTGTAGTGTTATTAATGTTGGCGTGAATAGTGTACATTTGGGTGAATTGATGGGGTGTGGATTTGAAGGTTCCATCGATCATCCAAATATCCCTTGTCTCCAATTTTACAAGGTTGTGGGGTGTGCTAAAGATTACTATCCTTTTCTGAGGGTTTTTGTTGCCATGCAAAAGAAAGGTTTCGTTAGTAAAGGTTATGGTCAGTTCAGGAGGAATGTTAATATCAGAGTATGTTTGGGGTGTTACACGTTGGGGGTTACTTGCCTGTTTTTTTCTTTGGATAATTCTGCACAAGTTAGTAATTATGGGCATACAACTTGCAACATGCAAAACTACGCCAAGGGGTTCATTGGAGGTGGATGCAAGTACTTTCATTTGATTTATGTTTTCTCTAACCTCGATCTCCATTGCAGAGGCATAGTGGTTATCGGGGGCGGTTCCTGCATGAGAGTGATCCAGCGCTAACAATAAAAATAATTCTCCTATTATGCTTTGGTCATCCAGGTGCAATTATTTCTCTAACACACACACTATATCCATATGACGGTGGGGCCCATAACACCGCATATACATTCACTTACTCATTTGTTCCCTGGATTTCCTCCGTCATGAACCTAGGAGAAAAATGATTCGCTGGAAGGAGACGGGATACCTCTTTTATAATGACATAATATTTCTCATTTGCTTTTAAGGTATTCCGCTCATTGGTCGATGGACCAACTAGTAGGAATCAGTTGATGGTGATTAAGACCAGCTCAATCACAATAAACTCTTTAACATTTTCATTTTAATCATTGAGCTAAAGAAATCACTGAGTCATTTGTTTAAAGAATAATAAAGTTTATATAAAGTTTTGAATGCAGGAAATGAGGTTAAGCTTATTATTCAGATCATTGCATTTATCATCAATATAAGAATAGTTTGAAATTGCAAGGCACTTTTATTAGACGGAAAAATGAGGTTATCATAATAAGAACTCTATAGATCAATCTATCTACCTATCTGGGGAAAGCCTAATAATTCTAATAAAGCCTATCAATAAAGTTCTCCTAAAGCAGCATCTTTATAGTCAACTGGAAAAGGAAAATAACAGCAGCAGCATCAGCTCGTCAGCATCAGCAACCTCAACTTCTCCCACCTACAGCATCTAACTCACGCAGCATCTAACTTCTGCAGCATCTCCCGCAGCATTCGAACAGCATTCTATTCTTCAGCATTCTAACCCCTCCCACCAAGAGTAGGTCTTCTTATACCCTAATTCTAGCTTACAGCATAAAATGTTTCTTCTTACATGGCGCGATTCATTCTCATTGGTCAAAAACTCAGGTCCATATACATTTTAATCAAACTTCCTGGTCTTAACCAGTTCTGTGTGGAATGTCCATGCAAGCATCGTTTCCCACAGTTCATGCACTTGCTCATCCGTTTCGATCAGTCCAAATTGTATCTTTTTCTGTTACATTTTGTGTAATACAGTTCCGTCTATTGATTCAGTCAGGCTTCTCACGCTTCTTGCTGATCATCTTGGCACACATCTGCTCAGAAGGGTCACAACAGCCTTGACCATACTTTCATCTTAGCCTCTCGGCATCAGCACGTGATCATCCCTTTTCCACAGCCTCTCTCCTCTATCACATGGTCTCCCGCTCATGCGCACTCTAGTAACTCGCGGCCATTTTATATTGCTGCTCGGCAGGCCTAAGCGCACTATTTTCAAAGATAAACAAAATGTTATTAAAACAAAGAAATATAAACCCTTTCGTTTCCCTCCCGTCTTTCTACGTACCCCAATTAGGTATTACCTAGCAGAAACAACATATAAAGCTGTCCCTTACTTACCATCACTTTATTTTGCAACCACACGTTTTATTTAAAAGCACAAATCATGCATTTATTATTTAATTAGTACGCAAATATTATGTTATGTTAGATACGTAAACAATTATAAGTCAATTAATTTGCACACAGAATTGCGTGTTACCATTAACCCTTAACATACATTGTTGGTTATTTACTTAAACGAACATGTTTATTAATATTGTACGAAAATATTAGGAGGTTAAAATTTTTACATTTACCCTGCTCCATCAACTCCCCCTTTGGTGATTTTTAATATCACCACAAAAACCCAAGTTATACAATTTTCTCAGACAGCATATATCTTTTATCCGTTTGCTTTTGTTAGTTTACACAACTGTATCCCTTTCAACTTGTTTCTTTGTTTTCTTGTACATGTTCTCTTTTATTTCTTCTAACTCTATTTCACCCATTTCTCTCTCTCTTTCCTTGTTTATCATGTTTTCTTTTTCTATCTTATTCTGCCTTCTTCTTCTTTTTATACATGTTATTGCAAGCTTCAGTACTAATATTATTATTATTATCACGGTTGCTATTATTATAACTTTCCCTATTATTAATCCACTCATTCTTGTTAACCAATTTATTACAGAAGAAAACCCTTTACCAAGTTTTCCCCAAGCACTTTCAACCTCCAGTGGAACAAGTTCTTTGTGCAAATTTGTAATATTTGTTATATACTTCTGTATATTTTCGCTATTATCTGGAATGTAAGTGCAACAATGTTGGACTTTCAGCATTCCACAGACTCCGCCCTCTTTTGCCAAAAGAATGTCAAGGCAAGACGATTTTGCATCACCATAGCTCTCATGGCAACCATCTCGGTATTTACCATCAAGAACCCTCCAGCAGTATCTGGAGATAAACGATCTACCACTGTGGATAATTTCCGAATTCTAAATGCATTCAAAGATATTCCCACTGCTGGTATCAATGCACCAAAAATGTCACCTACTATTTCTGAAAACTTTCCCTTTTTCTACGTGTAAAGGTATTTATCATTTTGTGTGTTCCTTTTTCTTTTCTATCCACATGAAAAATCTTTGGAAAGACCAGGCCTAAGTAACATGACCCGTACCAATGGTCCGGCAACCTATAATAAGCCCTATTCCCGCAAACATAATAAATCCCTGGAAATATTGGATCTTTTACCCCTTTGAATCCCCATTCACCTAAAATTTGGTAATTGTCATGGCAATTACTGGAACCCACAAAATAATTGTCATATCTTGTCTTATTTCTTCTAATGCACAACCTTCCCTGTTGGGGCCAATCCAGAGTCATAGCTGCATTTGTCTTTTTCTTGTCATGATTGTCTTCCTCAAACGCCCAAAGAGGTGTTTTTGTCTCTTCTATCACTTTTCTTTGAAATTTCACTCTTCTCTCTTCAACCATCTCTAAAAATACCTTTTCTTCCTTCTTTAACTCACAGGTAAGGTTGTACCTAATTATACTATCTAATGTTAAAATCTTATCTTCTAAAAAATATTCACCAAACGTCTTTCCCTCTTTTATTTTGTTAAGCTCGGGAACTACAGAAACTTTTGCAAAAATCTTATTTATGTCAGTGTAATAATATTCTAATCTACCTGTTTTATAAAATAAACTTGCTAAAACACTACATGTTATTCCATATGTCAAAGGGAGGTGATGATAAGTCACACCCTCTGCTACAGATGCAGGCAACTGCATACAAACATAGCAATCTCTTACATCCATTGTTTCTACATACTCATATAATAATTTAGTAAAAACATTTTTTGAAAAATCTGTTATTGATTTGTCCTTATGTAATTCTGCACTACTCTTTAAAATAACTGGCTCTTGAGTGTTAGCTCCTTTTTCTTTCTCAGTGTTATTAGACATTTCTACTACAGCTAAACTAATTGGAATAGTGATTGCTAAAACCACCCATACTGTTATTAATAATCCTGTACAAAAACAGCACATCTTGCACCATCTACTTAAAAACTCACATTTACATTTTCTATCTCTAGTATTCTCCATTTTGTTTTATAACTTTATTTGTTTGTTTTCTAGAAAATTGTGTCACTACACCTCAGAAATGACTTGCTTGCCACTCTGTACTTCCAATATTTTGTCTTTGCTTGGTACTTTCTTTTAATTCTTTCTCAGAATTCTTTCTTTGTCACATCCGGTAAATTCGTCAGTTCAGTGTTTTGTCAAATCCGGTAAAACTATCTAAACTTCTTCAGGTTTGTCGCTTCAGGTTTGTTGCACTTCACTTTCTCCCATCAGGTTTCTTTGTTCTGGGTTTTCGTGAGTGTTCAATTCTTCTTTGTGACTAGTCAAAGCACGATACAACCATTCAGGCGATCTATACTTTTGATTTACCTTCTTTATTCTTTTCGTTTTCTGCAAGTGTTTTCCATCTTGTTTTTCTTGCTCTTTTTGACTTATTTCATTCACTTGTTCAGCACTTTTCCCACCCAACCTTATGATTCTGTATCTTAATTTTCTTACTTCGTTGGGCCAATTGTCTCCTTTTCTTGGCCTTTTTGCTTCACTTCCTTTTTCCTCTCTTTCTGTTTTCCAATTTCTTTTTCTTGTCTCTAGTTTTTCATTTCTTTCTTCTCCACTTTCTTCAGACTGTTTCAATTCTTTCGTTATTTCCTCTTATTTTGAAACTTATAATTTCATTTTCTTCTACTTGTGGTTCTTTTCTTATCTTCCTTCGTTCACCTATTTCTGTCCCTCCTCGAGGTTCTTCTGAATTTGTGTCAGTCTCTCTACCTGCTTCTAAAATTCCCTGTTCTTGTGTTTGACTATCTGTCCCTACTGCTCCTCGGGGTTTTTCCGATTTTTCTAGCTTTTTGTTTGAAACTCTCCCTTCTTCATCTATTAATATTATCTCCGAAGGAATTTTACCACAACTTGTACTTGGTTGCTCACTGTCACTATCTTCTGGCTCAGTTTCTTCTCTTATGCTTTCAAAATTCCAATTTCTTTTTAGGATTTCTTCACACTCTGAATGTTCTGTATCAGATTCTGAACTGGTGTCAGATATTTCCAGATGTCGACTTACAGGTCGATCTTCAAATTCTGGAACTTCAGCTATTTCTTCTATTTCCTCTTCTTCTATCGTTGCACTTGTAGTTGGGTCTTCCAGATGTCGACTTACAGGTCGATCTTCAGGTTCTGGCACCCTGTTTGTTTCTTCTTCTCTTTCTGATGCTGAACTGTTATCTGATATTTCCAGATGCCGACTCACATGTCGATCTTTAGGTTCTGGAACTCTGATGGTGTGGCTGGCATGTACCCAGTGTTTCACTCCTGCACACTTGACTGCAGTGGTCGTCACCAGGATCACTTGTCGTGGTTCGTCCCAGCGAGGAACCAAACAGTTTCTTCTCCGGTGGACTTTTATTCGAACCCAATCTCCTGGATTCAAGTCGTGAGCTGGTTTTCGTTCAAGAGTGGTCGCATCCGGTCCAACCTGATGAAACACAGAACGCACCACATCAGCCAATCCTTTGCAATAATCCAGCACTAGATCATCAGTTATAGTCAGTAGCTTGTTGACAGGTACTTGTGCTTGTCTCATTGCTCGTCCCATGATTATTTCATGTGGACTGAGTCCAGTTTTCCTTTCCGGAATACTTCTGATTGTCATCAGAACTAATGGCAAAGCATCTGGCCATTTGAGTCCTGTAGCTTGACACATTTTTCCTAACTTGTTCTTGATTGTTCCATTCACTTGCTCTACTATTCCAGAAGCCTCTGGTCTGTATGCACAATGCAGTTTCTGTTTAATACTAAGTGCTTCACAAATCAGTTTAACTAATTCATTTTGGAAATGTGTTCCTCTATCTGTTTCAATCGTGACTGGAAAACCATACCTAGGAATGAATTCTCGCAGCAAAAGTTTTGCTACCGTAATACTATCATTCCTCCTTGTTGGATATGCCTCCACCCAATGGGAAAACAAACAGACGACCACTAAGACATACCTCAATCTGTTGCAAGGTGGCATTTCAATAAAATCCATTTGCATTCTAGTGAAAGGACCCCCTTCTCGTCCTATTCTTCCTAGACTCACTACTGTCTTCCTTCCTGGATTTAACTGTTGACAAATAAGACATCTCTGACAAAGACTCTCAGCTATGGCTCTAAATTTTGGATTATACCATGTTTGTCTAAAAAGTCTGATCATTGAATCTCTCCCAATATGGGCTTGTCCATGGTACATCCGTGCCATGTCAGAAATCATGCTATCAGGCATTACTGGTCTCTCATCCCTGTAAACCCAAACATCAGTTTCTTCATGTTTTCTACATCCTGCTTTTATCCAGGTATCGTTTTCCTCATCCTCTGCAGCTTCTTGTAACTGTCTCACCTCATCCCATGTTTCAATAGAGTTAGTAAAAAGCAAAGGACAAGAAATATGCTCTCTTTCACAACATTTATTCAAAGAAACCACATTCTTTGCACAGTACTGTGCCATTTCGTCAGCATATTTATTACCAACAGTAATGTAGTCTTCCCCATTTTTATGTGCATTGCACTTCACTACCGCGATCTGTTTAGGCAGCTGTATCGCCTCAAGCAGCTTTTTCACAAAATCTCCATTTCTGATGGGCGTCCCTGCAGACGTCAAGAAACCCCTTTGTGACCAAATCTGACCAAAATCATGCACAACCCCAAAGCCGTACTGGCTATCTGTCACAATCGTACCACGTACATTTCTTCCCAACTTACATGCTTGAATCAGAGCTACTAATTCTGCGACTTGGGCAGACCGTACACCTTTCAGACAAGATGCTTCCAATACAGTTGCTACTGTGCAAACTGCATATGCTGCACTTAGAACTCCATCACTCGTTCTCAAACATGAGCCATCCACAAACAGAATATAATCTGATTCTTTCAAAGGCTCATCTCGGATGTCAGCTCTTGGTTTTGTACAGTATTCGAGCACATTCAGACAATCGTGATCTACTTCATCCATTTCAATCACATTCTCCTCATCTGGCAATGATGTTGAAGGATTCACATTCATACATCTGTCAATGGTCACATTATATGCATTCAAAATTACCTTTTCATACCTAGTCAGCCAACTATGTGTCATGTATTGGGTTTTCATTCTTGTCAAAAGAATTTCCACAGAATGGGGAACATACACTCTCAATGGATACCCCATCACTATGCCTTCACGCTGTTCCAGACTCACACAAGTAGCAGCAACTGCTTTCAAACATCCAGGCAACGCTTTCGCTACAGGGTCTAAAACAGCTGAAAAATATGCAATAGGTCTTTTCATAGTTCCATGTCTCTGCACCAAAACTGAAAATGCACATCCATCTCTTTCACTGCAATACAGCTCAAAATCTTTCTCATAGTCAGGCATTCCCAATGCTGGAGCCTCACACAATTTCTTTTTCAACTCTCTGACTGCTTTCATTTCTTCATCATTCATTTCAAAAGGATCTTTAACATCCTTCTTTGTCAGTTTCTGCAATGGTTTTGCAATCAGTGAAAAACCGCTTATCCATTGTCGACAATATCCAACCATTCCCAAAAACATTCTTACCTCTCTTTGTGTCATTGGAGCTCTCATTCCTTGAATTATTTTTATTCTTTCAGTCATTACCTTCCGCACTCCTTTCTCAATTTTATGCCCTAAATACTGGACTTCTTGTTGACAAAACTGTAATTTTGAAGGGGACACTTTATGTCCTCTTTTTCTAAATGATTCAGCAAAGCAATTGTATCATTGACACATGCTTCTTTCGTTTTTGATGCCACCAGTAGGTCATCAATATACTGAACCATTACTGACTTTTCTGGCATTCTTAAATCTTCCAATGATTTCTTTAGGATCTGATTAAAGATTGAGGGACTTTCTGTGTACCCTTGAGGAATTCGGCACCATGCCAAAATACGCTCTCCAAACCTAAACACAAATAATGGCTGGCTATCTGGATGCAATGGAATAGAGAAAAATGCATGACATAAATCAATTACTGTGTACCATTCTGCTTCACGTGGAATCTGGTATAGAATCACAGCAGGGTTCGGTACTATTGGGCAACAAGGCACAACAATTTTGTTTACCTTTCTCAAATCCTGTACAATTCTATATGTTCCGTTTGGCTTTTTCAGTCCCATTATTGGCGAATTACATGGACTGCTCATGATTTCTTTTAGAATCCCCTGTTCAATCATTTTATTTATTACTGGCGTTATTCCTTCAATTATTTCTGGAGTCAATTTATACTGGGGCGTATTTGGGTAACTCGTTCCTTCTTTCACTGTTATTTTAACGGGATCTACTCCTTTCATTAATCCTACATCTTCTCCTGTAAAGTCCCACACTTCTTCTTTCACTGTCCTTTTCAATTCAATTGGGATTTTCTCTGCATCAAATACAGGAAACAAACCATTTACTTCTGGTTCTAAATTCACCATTGTCATTTTATACAGCACATCCTCATCCGGAGTCTGAAATGCAATTCCGTCTGGGGTACAATAAATTGTGCAGTTCATTTTGCACAATAAATCGCGTCCTAAAAGGTTCACGGGACTACAATCACGTACCACAAATCGGTGCATTTCACTAAATGGACCAATTCTTACCTTTACTAATCTAGTAAGAGGCGTTTTAATTTGCTGATTGGAAACTCCAACCACTTGGATATGTTCATCTGAGAGAGGAAGGTTTGGAATTTCCACTGACCTAACAGTAGAACGGGTAGCTCCAGTGTCAACAAGGAATGTTACATTTGCACCATTCACTTCTCCATCCACAAATGGACCAGACTGATCTACCTCTAGAGTTGCGCCAAGCACGCACTCTTCCCTCTCTCTTAGGCACCGTCATGAACTTTCATCCGTGTCATCCTCATCCTGTCGTAACAAATATTGAGAAATTGCAGCTGCACGCGGCAACTGTGTTACCTGTTCTCCTCCGTAGAATCCTGTTTCTGCACTGTATTTCTGTTGGTTAACACTCTTGGCAAGTGGTGGTTGTGGCACCTGACCTTGTTGAGTAACTACCTCACTCTGCACCTGTGAATTTAATGATTGATTTTCCACATTAGGTTTTGGAGGAAATTTACACTCGTTTCTCCAATGTCCTAGCTTTCCGCAGTTGTGGCATGGCCACTTTTTCTTTGCCTCATCCTCAACTGCAAAAGCTGGAAACAAACCTCCTGTCATGTTAGCATATCTCCAACGCTTTACTCTGTCCTCATGATTTATTCCCCACAACCTTCCAGGCAAAAACTCATGATTCTTTAATCCTCTGGATCTCTCTCGCTCATACATCTCATCTTCCCATTCCGTTAAAGCTTCAAACTGTGTCGGTCTAGGTCTAGGTTCTAACATTACCATCTTTTCTCTCAAATTCCGTAGTACGGCTACATTAAATGAACCATTCTCAGGGAAAGCCAATGCTCCATCATTCTTGGTGTATTTTGTCCAATTTTCTAACCATATGCATGTATGATATCCATATTTCAGCATCATATGTGAAGCTGGTGATTTCGGCGGAGGAATTATTTGTCCCTCTCTAGTCACTACCTTTTTGTCCTTTTTAAAGAAGTTCTTAACTTTCGACATCCAAGACGTTTTCTCTTTTCCATATTCATAGTACGACATGATTCACAACCTTTTTCTCCTTAAGCAATCCGCAATTCAACACTGTTCCCTATGCGTTATTTCAACCAATACTAGCGCGACTCACACCAACACTCCAATCACAAACTTCCACGTCACTAGGCTATTCAATCAATCCTTGTGCGACTCACACCAAAGCTCCAATCAGAGCGATTTCTGTCTACGGCGCACTGTCCAATCCCAGCGCGGCTTTTGTCTACGTCAGTCCTGCTCCTGTTCTCATGTGACTATCGCACTGTCCAATCCCAGCGCGACTCTTGTCTACGTCACTTCTGCTCTTGACCCCTCCTTTACAAAATTTATCGGCAATTTCTTTTTCAACAATTTTTGTTAGTTACAACATTTTAACCACATTTCCATTGTCTGATTCGCTAAACCGAAAAGATAGCTTTGACCATTTACACAAGAATTCTGTATTTTCCAGTAGGCAGCGCTTATCTCTACCCTACCACAGAATTTTCAGTTTCGCCGATAAAGCAGCACTTCCCTCTACCTTACCCTTCTTTCAAGCAAGCGGTAAACCCGTTTCTCTGGGGATAAAACACATGTGGAGACTATACTGCTCCTGAGAATTAAGGCCAGAGTTTCACAAGAAAACCGATCACTATTTCACTTACACACCTTTTATACGCAAAATGTCCCTAATATAACACAACCTGTGTTATTACCAAAAATGAACTCAGACAGTGTAAAATTCCATGTGACTTCTCTTGCCACACGTGTTCCACTTCCTACTTCCCGGAAGCGTGAAAACTTACATATAACATAACGCGACTCAACAAAAAGTGTTAGACATGAACTTATCAATAATCAATAATCACCAAACTAATCTATAGAAACCATAACTCTGCTACCAAGAAATCTGATCCAGCGCTAACAATAAAAATAATTCTCCTATTATGCTTTGGTCATCCAGGTGCAATTATTTCTCTAACACACACACTATATCCATATGACGGTGGGGCCCATAACACCGCATATACATTCACTTACTCATTTGTTCCCTGGATTTCCTCCTTCATGAACCTAGGAGAAAAACGATTCGCTGGAAGGAGACGGGATACCTCTTTTATAATGACATAATATTTCTCATTTGCTTTTAAGGTATTCCGCTCATTGGTCGATGGACCAACTAGTAGGAATCAGTTGATGGTGATTAAGACCAGCTCAATCACAATAAACTCTTTAACATTTTCATTTTAATCATTGAGCTAAAGAAATCACTGAGTCATTTGTTTAAAGAATAATAAAGTTTATATAAAGTTTTGAATGCAGGAAATGAGGTTAAGCTTATTATTCAGATCATTGCATTTATCATCAATATAAGAATAGTTTGAAATTGCAAGGCACTTTTATTAGACGGAAAAATGAGGTTATCATAATAAGAACTCTATAGATCAATCTATCTACCTATCTGGGGAAAGCCTAATAATTCTAATAAAGTCTATCAATAAAGTTCTCCTAAAGCAGCATCTTTATACTCAACTGGAAAAGGAAAATAACAGCAGCAGCATCAGCTCGTCAGCATCAGCAACCGCAACTTCTCCCATCTACAGCATCTAACTCACGCAGCATCTAACTTCTGCAGCATCTCCCGCAGCATTCGAACAGCATTCTATTCTTCAGCATTCTAACCCCTCCCACCAAGAGTAGGTCTTCTTATACCCTAATTCTAGCTTACAGCATAAAATGTTTCTTCTTACATGGCGCGATTCATTCTCATTGGTCAAAAACTCAGGTCCATATACATTTTAATCAAACTTCCTGGTCTTAACCAGTTCCGTGTGGAATGTCCATGCAAGCATCGTTTCCCACAGTTCATGCACTTGCTCATCCGTTTCGATCAGTCCAAATTGTATCTTTTTCTGTTACATTTTGTGTAATACAGTTCCGTCTATTGATTCAGTCAGGCTTCTCACGCTTCTTGCTGATCATCTTGGCACACATCTGCTCAGAAGGGTCACAACAGCCTTGACCATACTTTCATCTTAGCCTCTCGGCATCAGCACGTGATCATCCCTTTTCCACAGCCTCTCTCCTCCATCACATGGTCTCCCGCTCATGTGCACTCTAGTAACTCGCGGCCATTTTATATTGCTGCTCGGTAGGTCTAAGCGCACTATTTTCAAAGATAAACAAAATGTTATTAAAACAAAGAAATATAAACCCTTGAGTTTCCCTCCCGTCTTTCTACGTACCCCAATTAGGTATTACCTAGCAGAAGCAACATATAAAGCTGTCCCTTACTTACCATCACTTTATTTTGCAACCACACGTTTTATTTAAAAGCACAAATCATGCATTTATTATTTAATTAGTACGCAAATATTATGTTATGTTAGATACGTAAACAATTATGTCAATTAATTTGCACACAGAATTGCGTGTTACCATTAACCCTTAACATACATTGTTTGTTATTTACTTAAACTAACATGTTTATTAATATTGTACGAAAATATTAGGAGGTTAAAATTTTTACATTTACCCTGCTCCATCAAGAGCGTAGGGGGCGGAGCCCCAGGAGTCTTGAGGGAAGGAGAAGGAGATTAAAAGACTGCTCTGAGGCAGTACTGTCAGGTCTGGAAGTAGCAGTGCAGCCCAGCTGTGTACAAACACACCCTGCGCATGCGATGTAGACGATTTCAATATCGCCCAAATCCCACATGCTCAGTGTGCGTCTGTGAGGCAGAGGTGAGGGCAATCAGGTGCTGCCTAAGCAGCAGTTTTTCCAGGGCTCGGGTTGAGTATTCAGTTCGCCCGGATCTGTGCCGTAGTTGAGAACATCATTCTAGGATCCCGCCTCCTCCTCTGACTGGCTGACCCTTGATACTGTCAGCCTCTGAGAATAGGAGGCGGGATTTTCACATGTCCCTTTGTAGGAAGCTGGCTCTGTATATACTATACCAAAGTGAGGTATAGTGCGCACAGAGTCCAGTGGAACCCAAAAGGTAGGCAGAGGTAAAGTAGATAGCATCTCACTCTCTATTTGTGGTAGTGTGGTGAGCAGTAAGGCTTTATCAGAGGACAGTGTTAAGCATTTGACACACTCAGTCAGCAAATGAATTCACACACTCAAAGACTGAACTTCAGACCAATTGTTTTTGTATAAAAATATTCTTTTAGTTATTTTATTTCCTAGAACCAAGCAAGCCTGGCACAGGTAAGTGATAAATACTTTGCAGTAAATATACAGTTGTAATACAGTTTGGATTGTAATTGTATATGCACTTTGTTTTGACTTACAGTATTGCTATCGAAAGATGCAATGCTTTGTAAATACAGTACATATACTATGAATGGGCTTTTTAGTAAAATGACCAATACATTACTTTCAGATTACTTTTCTTATACAGTGTAGTATACCTGGATACTACACTGGGACATTTCCTGTAAACAGGTGTGTAAAACCGTTTTTTGTTGGGTAGTACAATTTTTAAAGAATTTCTTTAGGTTTTCCAACTCCATACTTAGAAACTTTCATAGAAAAACAGTCAATGTTATCCTATGGAGGAAAATAGTGTTATCGATTTAAAGGTAAGTACTTTGTTGTGGGAGTTGGTGTTCTGGGGTTAGACTCAGGGGTCCCCCAGGGTCAAGGATGCACTCTTGTTACACCCTCAGCGGCACTAGGGCGGCCGGGTGCAGAGTGCTGAGGCCCAATGTTATCCAATAGGGGATAGGGGGCCTCCGGTTGGTGGCTGCTGACGAGCAGGCCACTGGGTTTTGGGAGCAAAGCTCCTGGACTTACGCTCAGGGCAAATGGGAGTTTAGGCCAGCACAAAAGATGCACCCTCAGCGACACTGGGGCGGCCGGGTGCAGAGTGCTGTTTTGGTGTCGGAAGCCCTGTAGCTTTCAATGGGGAGTCTCCGGTTTGCAAAAGCACCTCAGGCTCAGGGACGAAGGTCAGTGACCACCACTTGGAGAGGTAAGTTGGGATCTTGGGGGTTGGTTAGGCACTGTCGGTTGGGCCACCCAAAGCTTTGGGGCGTTGGGTGCAGGGGTGCCTTTTAGGATCGGATCTTCTTACCAGCTCCTGGTCGCGGTTGGGGGGACCTTACAGTTTGAGGATGCAGTCGTCGGCTGGAGGCTTGAGGCAGATCATGGGTCGCCAGATCTCGGGTCAGGATCGCTGGGGGGACCTCCTCTTGGTATTGGGCCACTCGGGCCGTGGGCGTCGGTTGCAGAGTGGTGCAGACCCGTGGATCCTTGCGGAACTGGAGTCTGTTGTTTGAACAAATCCGGTGTTCACAGGAGACAGAGTCTTTGGAATTGAAGGCAGGCAGGTCCTCCGGGTTTGTCGAGGTTGCTGGCTGCAGGACACACCGGGATTTCGCTGGAGCAGGTTTGAGGTGGGGACAGGCTGGTAGGGCTGGGGCCAAGTCAGTGGGCGTCCTCCTCTTGTTAGCTTCGGCACGTCTGTTCGGTCCTTATTCTTCTTTTCTTCTTGCAGGTTCCTGTCTGCCTTCTTGGTTAATGGCTGCCCCCTAAATACAGTAATTAGGGGGTGTTTTTAGGGGTCTCGAGGTCAGTAGCCAATGGGCTACTGACCTTAGGGTGACTACACCCTTAGTGTGCTCACCCCACGTGGGGGAGTGAGCACAATCCCTAATCCTGATTGGGGAGTGCCTCATGCAAGATGGCGGGGCACTGAAGGGTGGGCTTCACCTCGCCTCCCCCACCTGAGGGGTGGGGTTGGCAGAGGTGGGCTCACCTTCTGGGCTGGCTAATTTTTCCACCCGGTCTTCCTGCCGAAAAGGAGGGGAGACGGGAAGGGGGCCTGCTCCTGATAGCAGGAGAGGCTGGGGGTCGCATTACAAAGGCTGCCAGGCCTTTGAAGCTCCCTTGCCACAGATGGCTCTTCCTGGCCTGGGGGAGGTGTGAACACCTCCGCCCAGGAAAGACTTTGTTTCTGGGCTCAGGGAGCGAAGGCTCCCACCCTAGGGGTCCAGAAACATGTCTCGTGGTGGCAGGCTGGTTTGCACCAGTCAGGGAACCCACCAGAGGCTGGTCGTTTTTCAGGGGGCATCTCTAAGATGGCCTCTGAGTGCATTTTTCATTAAATCCCACACTGGCATCAGTGTGGGTTTAATATGCTGAGAAGTTTGATACCAAACTTCTCAGTTTTCAGTGTAGCCATTATGGTGCGGTGGAGTTCGTAATGACAAACTCCCAGCACCACATACTCTTAATGGCAGCACTGCACTTACAATGTTAAAGAATGGACATAGACCCTGTAGGGGTACAGGGCTCATGCACCTGTACCCTCACCACTGGTATAGGGCACCCAGCTAGAGGGGTGACTGATCTATGCCAGGGCAGTGGGTTGTAGGCATGGCAAAAAGGGATAAGTGCCATGTCGACTCTTCACTTTGTTCTGCACCAAAACACACAGCCTGCAAAGGCAGTGTGTGAGTGTAAAGGTACAGGACCTCTAACGGTGGCACAATAAGTGCTGCAGCCCTTAGAGGCCTTCCCTGGTCACAGTGCCCTGGGTACCTGTGGTACCATTCACCAGGGGCTGACCTGTGGCCAGAGAGTGTGTGGCATTCTTCATGGTATGACATGACATGTACTGTGTTCAGAACCCTATGATGTTATGGGGTTCTGAGATAGAATGTGTTAGGGGGCGGTTGAAGCGGGCAGAACTCTACGTTGGAGGCTTGCTGATGGATGGGATCCTTCTCTTGGAATAAACATCTTTAAACCAGCATTCCTGTTTCCTCCATTCACTCAGGAATGCTTCATTGGCGTAGTCGGCAGGATCCAAGAGAAGATCCCAACTCAGGAGATTGGTGAGAGACAACCTTTCTACTCTCATTAGCTGTCAAGCTCTCTCTACATGCAAGTTGGCACTTCCCTGATCCGTCCTTAAAACCGGCGACATTCATTGACTAGCGACTTTAGCGTCTGCAAGCCCAGCGCAAGTACAGCTTTCTTCGCAGTCATATGATCGCTACTAATCTCCAATTGCTACCAATTTGATCGTTATCGCTCCTCTGTTGTCCTTTCGGAGTCGGAGTGACAAACTAGCAGAGGGAGAATTAATTGGAGCTTTCCCCGACTGAACTTAAGGGAAACTTTCCTAACCTTGCCCTACATCGGTTGATGATTGACTATTGTTTGGTGTGGTGACTCTTAAACGCTGAATACTGGGTCTTAGTTCCCTGCTGAACCCACTATAACGGAACCATTGCGCTTCGCATCTTTTGAACATTTCAGCCATTGTTCAAACGTGAGCTCGTGACACTCACCGTAAGATTGTAGAGTGTTGGAGCTCTTCCGTTCCTCTCCCTTCCCGTCTCCATGCAGTCCTGCGTCACAGTGCGACCGTGATTAAGCACGTCTTGACGTCGTCGGCGTGGAGTCAAGGGGGCATCTGATCCGAGATCCGGTTGCTTGGTAACCGTCTCCATGCAGTCCTGCGTCACAGTGCGACCGTGATTAAGCACGTCTTGACGTCGTCGACGTGGAGTCAAGGGGGCATCTGATCCGAGATCCGGTTGCTTGGTAACCGAAAGCAACACCTCAAACGCTTCAACGCTACATCCAAACGCTGAAACCGCAGCGAGTGTTAACCCTCGTACACAGCACGCTAATGTTAACTCAAACAGTGTGCACACAAATTGTTGCAAGTCAGAATCATTGAATATATACAACTCAGTGACACGCTCACTTTCGCATTAGCGTGTCACCACTACTAGCATTGTTGCAATTTCTTTTATAACAGAATCTCTTCGGCTACACACCCATTTTCAGTGTGTCAGTGGCACATATCTTCAGTGACACACTCACTTCTAAGTGTGGCAACAAGGTTAAAGTTTATGCACATTCACTTACATCCTTGCGCATTGTGTGTTAACCAATAAGTTGCAAAAGCAAAAGTAGCTTTAATAACTCTATCACTTCTCAAGGGGACTAAGAGTGTTAGCAATTCTGTTTCACGGTTACTTGCACATTTCTTAAAGTTTCAAATTCTTAATCAGAAAATCAGTGATATAATCATTGTGTGGGAAAATTCAGTAACATGTACCAAGAGGTCTTTCAGTCTTTATGACCCGGACATACTCTCTGAATTTTGGGGTTTACCCAGTGTATAACTAGCCCGTAGTATAATTATAACTATGCAGAATGTAACAGCAGCTCCGTTTTTCTATCTTGTCCTGGTACTCCACCCATAAAGTGGAAAAAATGGAAGGTTGTTTTTGAGAGATATGCAAGGGTATGCGGTCCATCCCTTAGTGCTGAAAGAAAATCCTCTTTACTTCTTCATTGTTTAGGGTCAGAGGGGCAAGATGTTTTTGACCATTTGCCTGATCTTTCTGCTTCTGATGCGAGGGACCTAAATGATTATGAAATATGCATCAAGAAACTTGATAATCATTATCTCCCTAAAGTAAGTACTATCCTGGAAAGATATCAATTTGCAAAGTGTGTACAAGCAGAAGAGGAAACAGTTGAGGCTTATGTAACTCATCTTAGAAAGCTTGCCTCTTCTTGCAAATTTGATGGGCTTACTGATGAGAGAATTAGAGATCAGTTTATGTTCGGGTGTCATATAGAGAAGGTCAGGGAAGAACTCTGGTTAAGAGATGAACCCACTTTGGAGGAAGTTTTAACTGTGGCAAAGAGAATTGAACATTCAATTAAATGTGTGGCTGTCATCAAAAAGGATCATAATAAAGTCTTAAAAGTACAAGTGGCTAGAGATAAGTGTGAGAAAAATCTGTTTCAAAGTAAGAAAGATATAGGCATGTCTAGCTATGAAAGGAAGTGTTATAGGTGTGGAAAAGCTGATCACCTCGCTAATGATAAAAAATGTCCTGCACTCAGAAATACATGCATGAAATGTAAGAAAAAGGGACATCTCACCACATTGTGCAAAAGCATTATAAAACCTAAGGTTAAAGAGGTGGATATTTATGACGACAATATGGGTGGTTTGTGCTCAGATAGTTTTGAATGTGGACAGGTTGTAGTTCAAGTTGAAAGCAAATCTAATGTGAAAACTAGTCCAGTTGATGAGATTTTAATTGAGGGTGAAACCACTAGAGTTCTTTTTGACTCTGGTGCAAAAATAACTTTAATATCCAATGAATTTTATGATAGAAAGTTAAAAGAGAAAATTACTTTGTTAAAACCTGATATAATTCCGCTAGCGTATGGTGGAGAGCCGATTAAATTACATGGTTATTTTAATGGCCTCATAGAATATAAAAACAGATTTGTCTCTGGAAAAATCTACGTGTCAAAGAGGGGTGACAGCATAATCAGCTGGATGCACCAAGGTGAGTTGGGCGTTTATCTAGATCCCAATGCTAATCCACCCATTCAGTTGAGGGACGGTGTGTATTCAGTGTTAAGTAGTGAGAGTGATGGGTTTATAAAGGATTTGGTGGTGGAATTTCCCAGGGTTTTCAGACAGGACTTAGGGTGTTTAAAAGGTTATCGTCACAAAATAATTCTTAAAAAAGATGCCTTTCCAGTATGTAGTAAAGTGAGAAATGTGCCTCTTTCGGTTAGAGAAGATATGCAGAAGGAAATTTTGAAATTGAGAGAGGGAGGCATCATTGAAGAGGTTGAAGGTACGGAATGGTTGGCTCCGGTTGTAGCAGCACGCAAACCCAATGGGGACCTTCGTCTCTGTATTGATTTGAGGCAACTTAACAAGAATGTAGTAGTGGATCGTTATCCTTTGCCGAATATTACAGAGCTTTTAGTTCTTCTTGGGGGGCAAAGGTTTTCAGTACCATCGACTTAACATCTGCTTACCATCAGATTGAATTAGATGAAGCTTCCAGAGATTACACTTCTTTCATTACGCCCTTTGGCACATTTAGATTTATACGCATGCCTTTTGGCTTGGTATCTGCTTCATCGGTGTTCCAGCGTGTTATGGAAGTAATTCTCAAAGATCTTCCAGGTGTGTGTGTGTATCAGGACGATATCCTAATTTTTGCAAAGGATGTAGCGGAACATGATGTTAGGCTAAAATCTGTGTTAAAGAGTTTATGCGAACACAATCTTACCATAAAGGCTGAGAAGTGTACTTTCAGATCCAATTCTTTGAACTATTTGGGTCACCATATAACAGGTGATGGGATTAAACCAAAGGCCGATTTGATTAATGCCATAAACAATATGTGCCCTCCCTCGAGTAAAACTGAGCTCATGAAATTTTTGGGCATGATTGAGTACTATGCAAAATTTGTCAAGGGTTTTGCTGCCTCGACGGTGAATATGAGAAGCTTGTTGAGAAAAGGTATAGACTTTGAGTGGTCTTCTCTTTGCGAAGAAGAATTTGTTAACATTAAGGATAAACTCAATCAAGCACCATCCCTTAGTAGCTTTGATCCCAATATTAGACCCATTCTCATTACAGATGCAAGTGAAAAGGGGTTGGGAGCAGTTCTACAACAACGTGGTCCTTTAGGCATTCACACCATAATGTTTCTATCCAGAAGCTTGAGAGATCCTGAAACTCGTTATTCCGTTGTTGAAAGGGAATCTCTAGCAGTGTTTTGGGCAATCAAAAAATTAAAGAAATTTCTTTGGGGTGTGGACTTTGTTGTACATACAGATCACAAGCCATTAGTTGAAATTTTTGATAAGAAAGGATTGGATGCCATTTCAAGCAGGATTACCAAGTGGATCATTGGTTTGCAAGAATACAGCTTTACGCTTAAATATTTACCGGGGATTGAAAATGGTGTGGCAGATGTGTTGTCCCGACTGGTCTCATCTGAGTCCCTTAAGGAAGATACGGTTGATCAGGATGAGGAGTGGGTTTGTGTTGTGGATAGTAGTATCATTTCTGAGGAAAGATGGTGTAAGGAGATTGGTAGCGATCCCATTTTATGTGAAGTTATGTCTCTTTTGCAAAAGAGATGGAATAGTCGTAAGGACGGGTCTGAGTCAACTAAAGCGTATTGGATAATGCGTAATGAGCTGGCAGTGGACAAAGGTTTATTATTTAGAGGTACCAAACTTATTCCCCCTGCAGTCTTAGGAAGGAACTCATTGATTTAGTGCATTCATCTCACGCAGGAATTTCAAAATGTAAAGAAAGACTGCGCATGTCATATTGGTGGCCCGGAATGGACAAGATGGTGGAACGTATAATTAGAGATTGCATTCCTTGTGTGCTAAGTGATAAATCCAAGTGTACGCATGAACAACCAATGATTTTAAGAAAGCGTCCCAATAAACCATGGCAAGATATTGCTTTAGATATTGTCGGGCCTGTTCATGGTAAGGAGTCTCAAACATATATATTATCTGTGATTGACATGTATTCAAGATGGCCTGCAATTTTCTTTTTATCTAATATTGACTCCAGTAACGTAATTCAATGTTTGAAAAATCTTTTTGCAGAGGAAGGTTTCCCTGAATCACTTTTAACAGATAACGGAGTGCAATTGATTTCAAAGGAAATGGAAAATTTTCTGATGTCTAAAGGAATTTTGCATAAAACATGTTCTCTTTATCATCCAGAGGCAAATGGCATGATTGAGAGATTTAATAGAGTTATTAAGGAAACCATTCACTTAGCCAAATCTCAATCATTGGATTGGAAGAAAGAGGTGATTAAGAAGGTGGAGGAATATAGACTTTCTCCTCACGCTACCACAGGGAAAACACCTTTTTTGTTGTTCAAGGGTAGAATACCGAACACTACAGTTGAGCCACCGTGGGTCAATAGATATGAGTTGAGTAAAGGAAAGGAGTGTGTGTGTGATGGTTTGATGATGCAAAAGAAGGACGAAGAGAAAGCTATACTGAGGAAGAAGTATTTTGATGAAAAGAAGTCTGTAAAAAAACAATTGTAAAAGTTGGTGATTGGGTGATGATAAAGCGTCCTGGTCTTCTTGGAAGTTCATCATCAAAGTTCATGAAACCTATAGAGGTCATAAAAATGTTTAATAATGCCATTCAAACTCAAGACCATCGCATTTGGAACTTAAACAGAGTGGTAGCAGTCAGCGGAAAACTTGTGGGTGGTTCATCTAATGATGATCACTGTACTGACAGTTCTAACGGTGCTGAAAATTGCATAAGGAATCCACGACGGTCATCTAGATTCCCAAAACGTCCAGCACATCTCAATGACTTTATATGATGCTTTGTTTTGGTTATATTTTTGTTCCTGTTAGTACATTATGCTGTTAGTTTTTTTTTGTTGAAGGGGGAGATGTGTGGCATTCTTCATGGTATGACATGACATGTACTGTGTTCAGAACCCTATGATGTTATGGGGTTCTGAGATAGAATGTGTTAGGGGCGGTTGAAGCGGGCAGAACTCTACGTTGGAGGCTTGCTGATGGATGGGATCCTTCTCTTGGAATAAACATCTTTAAACCAGCATTCCTGTTTCCTCCATTCACTCAGGAATGCTTCAGAGTGCCAATTGGGTGTACAAGGTACAGTTTTGGGGAAAGAACACAGGCCCTGGGAACCTGATTGGCAGGGACCCAGGGCACATCAAGTCAAAGTGCATCAGTAGTCTGGCAAAAAGCAGGGGGGTTACTGCAACGGAAGCCCAGCTTCCTACACAAGATCCCCCAGCCCAAAGGCCAGGAGACTCAGCCAAACCTGGGAGAGTCTTTCTAGTCTTTCAGGCGAGGAAGAGTAGAGGAAGTGGGTTGAAAGTTGCAGGGCCTACTCTGCCTTACATCCTTCTGTCCAGGTCAATCCCTTTGGGGAGCTGGCCTACCTCAACAGTTTCAGGACCTAATTCCCAATGCTCTTTTCCTAGCTCTTTAGTGTCTTCACCCCATCTTTTTAATTTGGGTTCAGAGGTGCCTACCTCTGCAAATTCTAACTTAGCTAGGGCAAAGCCCAGCTTACCCACAGAGGTTACCCATAGCTTGAGCAACCCCACCATGACCAATAGGATCAAGGGGCCTAATTTGCTATTTGGCAGGGGGCTAGGCCACCATGCAAAGGACAGTTTTGCCTGAAGGCTAACACCCAGCAGAGGCTACTGACAGCTGTCAGTGTCCAGAACCACACCTTTAGCCCTTCACTGGTAGGTGAAGTGGCTAGCTTACAGGCGTCTTTGGGTTCTGGCGGCCTGTCTGCTGTTTTAGGGTAGGGTGTCACTACACTTGGTAGTGAACACTCTTCTTCCACCCTCTGTTCTGCCAGCTGAGGAGCCACCAACTCAGGCTGGACAGTTGCCTGACTAGTCAGGTCTTTTTGTTGGCTACGGGGGACTTCACCAGTGCCAATTTTGGAGTTCTCCCTTACTGATATAGAATCTTCCTGGCCCACTGGAACTGTGGCTAACAGTTGTCCACCTTTCCTACACTGTCTCTTCTTTTTCTTTTGGGGCTTAGCTGCACCAATTGCAGGTTGAGCCCCCCCAGGATTCTTGGGTGAGGTCTGGCACTGGACCAGTACCTCTCTTTGGCTCAGACCAACCTCTGGGTGGTCATTCCCAAGGAGACAATCAAGGGGGATGTCTTTACTGACTACCACCTTTCGCCATCTAAGGGACCCAGCTATTTCTAGGAGCACTACATCCCAGGCCTAACAGTGACACCCCCTGGGACAGGCCTTACTCTTTTTGTCTCCCCTGGGACATACTGGTTTGAGAGAACCAACCTGTCATGCACCACAGTGTGACTGGCACAGGTATATCTCAGGGCAGTGGCTGGGATTCCATTCACCAGTAGGTGGTGGAAGTGTCTACTCCCCTCTGGAATCTGCAACTCACCTTTTGGGCCCAGTTTCCAGTTGAAGGCTAGGAGGACTTCCTCATCTGAGGAATCACCCTCCACAGCTACACTGGCAACCCCTGGAGCTACACCAGGGGCTGTAATTCTTTTAGGGCAGCTGGTGTCCTTGGTGTGGTGTCCTGTCTTTTGACAGTTGTGACACCATACTTGTTTGGATCCCAACTCTTACCTTGGTACCCAGTTTTAGTATGTGAGGTGTCTTTGGGCCCACCCTCCTGGACAAGTTTTTGGGGCGCTACCTGGGACTCCTTACTTTTATCTTTTAGAGGCTCACTGTCTTTCCTCTGGGGAGGTTTTGTAACCCCTTTCTTTTGGTCACCCCCAGTGGACGTCCTAGTCACCCTTGTCTTGACCCAATGGTCCGCCTTCTTTCCCAATTCTTGGGGAGAAATTGGACCTAGGTCTACCAGATACTGATGCAACTTTTCATCAATGCAATTACTTAATATGTGTTCTTTCATAAACAATTTATAAAGACCATCATAATCTTGCACTTTGCTTCCAGTCAACCAGCCACCTAGTGTTTTCATTGAGTAGTCTACAAATTCCACCCAGGGCTGACTATAAGTTTTCTGAGCCCCCCTGAATCTAATTCTATACTCCTCAGTTGTGAGTCCAAATCCCTCAATCAGAGTTCTCTTCATGAGGTCATAAGACCCAGCATCTGCCCCACTAAGGGTCAGAAATCTGTCTCTGCACTTACCAGAGAACAGTTCCCAAAGGAGTGCCCCCCAGTGAGTTTTCTTCACCCTTCTGGCTTCACAAGCTCTTTCAAAGGCTGTGAACCACTTGGTGATATCATCACCCTCCTCAAATTTAGGGACAATCCCTTTGGGGATTTTGGGATCATAGGATCCTTCCTTTTCTATACTTTTTAAATTGCTGCCACCATCCTAGGCCCATCTCTGCTCTTTCTTTTTCTAGAGCCAGGAATCTGGTCTCTAGGTCTAATCTTTTGGTCAACCTGGCTAGCAGGATGTCCTCCTCATTGAGGCTGTCCTCAATGTCCTCAGTAGTGCCTGGCCCACCTGTGTGGGATCTAGGTACTGAGAGGTTGATTTTTGGATTCAGGGCCACTGGGGCCCTTCTCTCCCTATGAAGTGGGGGGGGGATGGAATGCATCCTCATCCCCTCTGTCTTCTTCCTCATCTGATTGGTCTTCATTATTTTCAGATGGGTGGTCCTTAGCATACCCAGCCAACAGCTTCTGGAGATTTTGTTTGGTGGGATGGGACCCCATTGTTATGTTTTTAATTTTACATAGGGACCTTACCTCCTTGAAAGACAGGTGGTCAGGGGTGAGGTCAAGCTCCTCAACCTGTTCCTCTATGTCATTATGGTTATTTTCACTAACAGCTGGGTTCTTGTTAAGAGGCATTGTTAAAAAAATATTTCTAACCCCTCTAATCCTAGCTTAAGTGAACTTTTATTTTTTAAATTCTAAAGGGACTTAACCAAGGCCCTAAAAAGACTTTTAGTAATTTAGCAAAAATGCCAATTTGAAGAAATCAGAATTCTAAAGACAATTTAAGAGTTCTGTCGTGTGATCAGGTGGTACCCAAGTTAGTCCAACAAATGCAAAGTTGTATATTCCACCGCTGATCCACCAATGTAGGAAGCTGGCTCTGTATATACTATACCAAAGTGAGGTATAGTGTGCACAGAGTCCAGTGGAGCCCCAAAGGTAGGCAGAGGTAAAGTAGATAGCACCTCACTCTCTATTTGTGGTAGTGTGGTCGAGCAGTAAGGCTTTATCAGAGGACAGTGTTAAGCATTTGTTGTACACACTCAGTCAGCAAATGAATTCACACACTCAAAGACTGAACTTCAGACCAATTGTTTTTGTATAAAAAAATTATTTTAGTTATTTTATTTCCTAGAACCAAGCAAGCCTGGCACAGGTAAGTGATAAATACTTTGCAGTAAATATACTGTTGTAATACAGTTTGGATTGTAATTGTATATGCACTCTGTTTTGACTTACAGTATTGTTACTGAGAAATGCAATGCTTTGTAAATACAGTACATATACTTTGAATGGGCTTTTTAGTAAAATGACCAGTACATTACTTTCAGATTACTTTTTCTTATACAGTGTAGTATACCTGGAAACTACACTGGGACATTTCCTGTAAACAGGTAAGTAAAACCGTTTTTGTTGGTTAGTACAATTTTTGAAGAATTTCTTTAGGTTTTCCAACTCCACACAGAAACTTTTCATAGAAAAACAGCCATTGTTATCCTATGGAGGAAAATAGTGTTATTGGTTTAAAGATAAGTACTTTGTTGTGGGAGTTGGTGTTCTGGGGTTAGACTCAGGGGTCCCCCAGGGTCAAGGATGCACTCTTGTTACACCCCCAGCGACACTAGGGCAGCCGGGTGCAGAGTCCTGATGCCCAATGTTATCCAATGGGGGATAGTGGGCCTCCGGTTGGTGGCTGCTGACGAGCAGGCCACTGGTTTTTGGGAGCAAAGCTCCTGGAGTTACACTCAGGGCAAATGGGGATTTAGGCCAGCACAAAAGATGCACGCTCAGCAGCACTGGGGCAGCCGGGTGCAGAGTGCTATTTTGGCGTCGGAAGCTCTGTAGCTTTCAATGGGGAGTCTCCGGTTTGAAAAAGCACTGCAGGCTCGGGGACGAAGGTCTTCTGGGTGCGACCACCACTTGGAGAGGTAAGTTGGAATCTTGGGTGTTGGTTAGGCACCGTCGATTGGGCCACCCAAGACCATGGGGCACACAGGGATGTGTGCCATGTCGACTCTTCACTTTGTTCTGCACCAAAACACGCAGCCTGCAAAGGCAGTGTGTGAGTGTAAAGGTACAGGACCTCTAAGGGTGGCACAATAAGTGCTGCAGCCCTTAGAGGCCCTTCCTGGTCACAGTGCCCTGGGTACCTGTGGTGCCATTTACCAGGGGCTGACCTGTGGCCAGAGAGTGCCAATTGGGTGTACAAGGTACAGTTTTGGGGAAAGAACACAGGCCCCGGGAACCTGATTGGCAGGGACCCAGGGCACATCAAGTCAAAGAGCATCAGTAATCTGGCAAAAAGTGGGTGGGTCACTGCAACAGAAACCCAGCTTCCTACACCCTTGCTGAAGGCTTTTGCCTCCTGCTCGTCCTTTGGATCTCTGTCGTCTCCAGTCTGCCCTCAGAGCGGCCCATCAGATTCCGACTCACATGCTACCAGAGCACGGAGCATTCGATGAGGTCAAGTACAAGCTGAAAGGTGAGTACAAGTGTGCCTTGCCTCCTCATCTATCAAGCTGCCTTAGAGGTCTCTGCCTGGTTTCATTTCCCTTCGGTTTTTGTTTCCTTATTTCTCTCTGATCTCCCCACCGGTCCCTAATATTTCCCATCGGCAACCTTATCAGCTCTCCTGAGGCCCCCTTCGTCATCCTGCTATCGCATCACAGAACCCCCCTCCTTGTCACGGCTCTTCTTATTGGCACTGCTAGGTAGGTGAGGCCTAGCTGGAAGTTCCTCTGTGCAGCCTTGAGCAGTAAGCAGCGAGTTAAAAATCATTGCTTGTACATCGGGAGAGTTACAAAGTCTGGGTATGGAGTGGGTCCAGTGAATGTGTGTTTAAATATGTGTGGGTCACAGTGAGATGCAAGCTTACAAACGTGAATAATAGCAGTACCAGGCCTTTTGAACGAGTTGTTAGGTGTTGGAAGAGGAGACCACAAAATGCTTTTCTTTCAACCTTTTCAATAATGTTGTTAAAGGAAAACATTTGCGTTTTACTAATGAGTACGTTTTCTGTGCGTAGTGGTGATGGTCTTTTGACAGGCATATCACCTGCTTGCCAATGAAGTGAAAAGTAAGCTTTTATTATTTATAGCTGTGGTTAGACTCTTCAAGGAAAGCAGGAAAATATTTTCTTTATAAATATGGGTTGCTCTAGAGTACTCAGCCCATATAGAAAAACGATGGCAGATAAACAGCGGGGTGCTTGCTGAGGGTCTGCACAGTTACTAAGAACTGCTAATGACTCTGGCAGTGATGATAGACAATGGGATTTTCTAAAGTTAAATACATTTTTGTATACCTCGCACAATGAACTTCACTGCATTGTTAAAATTACATAGTGCTTTAAACACTTGACCACCACGCCTAATTTGTAACAGGTTCCTCTATGTCCTTTTCATGTCCTTACGGCCTGCACCTGTGATGAATTGTGCAGTACCCACAAAACAGTTTGTCCCTTGCTGTCAAAATATTTACCCCACTGCAAAGGCATACATGGTATGGATTAACACAATGGTGAGCCTTCCTTGTCAGAATTAAACCGTTTGCAGGAGGGGCTCAATCCACTAAGTTACCTGATCAGCACATTAATGCTTCTCTGTTAAGTTTCGGTCGGCACCAGATGTGTTGGCATTATCACAGCGTATCCACTAGACCAAAAAAATGTAATTCCTTCGCGTATCAGGGAATCTGATTTTAATAATTTGTATCAGAGGGCACTGCCATGGCTTTTTCATAATATCTGCAGAGGAAATGTATCATATATATTGCTAAAGGTTTAATGATATGACCACAACTGCTGTCTGATTTCTGACCAGATGTAATCTCTCTGGGCCTGTGATAATTTGAGTATTAGCATTTCTCCCATAGCCTATACATTTTTGTTTGTCTTTGGTGTGCATGGCTTTTGCTTTGTATATCCTATGATAGGCAATTTTACCTTGCATAAACACAGCTTCTAAGCAGCCTGTAATACATATGACTCATTTTCACACCATATAAAACAATAGCAGGAAGAAACTGAGGGAAGTCAGGCTAGGACTGGTACTTACGCCTCTCCACTTTCAAAGTTCACCAGCCGCCACTGGTGGTTATGCTCTGGGGCCCTTTCAACAGTGTCACCAAGAGTAACAGCTCTGCCTGTGCATTGGGATGAGTAATACTGCACACACCTCCAATGACTCCTGGGCTCAGTTAATCTCTCCTTACAATAAAGGTAGCCACTGTACTTTAGTAATCAACTGCCTCTGTTGGACTTGATGTATGTTACCTCTCTTCCAGTTGACATATTGATTTTTTTCTGAAAAACAAGAAGTCAAAAAGTGATTATGGGTTAGAGTAAATTGAACATTTTCTATTGTTTACAACCAATAAAAAATCTGGTTGTTAGTTCTTTGACTGCCAATTGACTTTTTAAGAACATGTTGTTTATTCTATTGCTTGACTGTGATTTTGCCAACTACGATTTTGTACTATAGTTTGTAGTTGACGCCTGTGGAAAGAAAGATAGGTATTTTAAATAGTTAATGTATTTATCTTCATCTTAGTTAGGTTCCTTTGTCTGATTGCTTGTCCATTTGGTGGTATAGGACTTTCTCCAGGTGATATGGCTGACTTGGTTTTCTCTCTTCTGGGCGTTGTTGGGTAGGTCTGAAAGGAAAAGTTCACATTAACAGAGGTGTTCAAAAGGATTGTTATGTAAAGAGCAGCCATTTTTTGTGCCATTTTTTACTTTCCTTTTTTAAAACTGATTGTTGTTTGTGTTCCTTTTTGGATTCTGAAGAGAAATGTTTCGGTTAGTTTTGGCTGTAACATTAGGTTTTTCAATTATTTTACCTCTCAAGGACTTTTGCTTGTTGAGCAAGTGCTGGTGATAATGGTTTGGAGTCCAGATGATGGTTGTGTTCATAATTGTTTGATGGGTATTTTACTAAACCTGTGAAAAAAAGTATAATGACTGTATGTTCCACTGTTAATTCATCACATGTCATAGAGCAACAATTGACCATCACCTTCCCTGAGGCAAGCACCCGGTGGAGTTAGAATAGTAATTTTGCCCCCCACCACTGACCAGCACCTTCCTGAGGCAAGCACCCGGTGGAGTTAGAATAGTAATTTTGGCCCTCAGCACTGACCAGCACCTTCCCTGAAGCAAGCTCCCGGTGCAGCTGGAATAGTAATTTTAGCCCCCACCACTGACCAGCACTTTCCCTGAGGCAAGCACCCGGTGGAGTTGGAATAGTAATTTTTCTTCCCACCACAGAACAGCACCTTCCCTGAGGAAAAGGGTTTTTCTTTCTCTAAAAGAAATAGTTTAGCGTAAACATACAGAGGTTTTTCTTTAGGTAATGTATTCAAATTTGAATGCTGTATGTCTATGTTGAAAATCTGTGAATTTATTAGAAAAATAAAATTTATTTTAGGTTTGGGGATTATTTCTGTTAAAATTAAATGCGTTTCGTGTTAAATCTATCACTTACTTCAGTCAATAGATGGCAGTGTTTGGAATCCAAACTCTCAGTTGTCTCTTCCTACTCCAACTGCGTGTGGTCACCAGGGAAGTCAGTGTACCAATGAGCACAAAATGGTGGTCAGCTGAATGTATACGTTTTTTAGGGGTTAATGAAACTTTCAAAGAAAATATGTTTTGAAATGGGTTTTTCTGCGTGATTCAGAACCTGACAGAATGTATATTTATTATGTAGTGTGTAAAATGTGGGTCTTCTAGTTCCTTTTTAGAATGGCAGCCATTTTGTATAGACCCTGGCTGTAATACAGTTATAGTGGAAATAGTGGAATTGGAATGCACACGCTGGTTGTGTCATTGACCTTACAGTGTTTTTTACTAAAATTGTCTTGATGTGTACTTTTATTGATTTACATCCAGAAAAAGTTTGTCTTTTTTACGTTTGCCATATATCAATATTTATTTACTTATTTATTTAGTTTTACCAGATTTCTTTTTGGGAGCATCAAAACCTGTTTTACATAGGTTCAGTAATATGCGTTGCAATAGCATGCGTGGTAATGTTATGCATTGTAATGGTACTTTTAATGTATCCCTATGGACCTGTGTTGTAATAGACTGCGTTGTAAAATCATGCGTTGTAATGGTAGGTGCATTGTAAAGTCCATGTTGTAAAAGTATGCGTTGTAATGGTGTGCGTTGTAACAACATATATTCTATCTGTGGAAGATTAGACACCTGGTTATGCTGGGCCGTGAGCACGCACTGATTAACTTTGAGAAAAGGCGTTTTAAATGTGCATACCAATGTTTTTTCCTTGGTGTTTCCAGTGTGCCTTGTGCCAAAATGGTTGTCTGCTGCGCGTGGCAAATCCAGTGACGTAACAAAAAATGCTGCTCTGCCCCCTGCAGAATGTGATGAGGTTCCCTGTGACGCCAACATCTCAAAGATATCCATAGGCTTTAGACTGAATGGGAGCCCCTTGAAGGGTTGGGGTCTCCCTCTGCCATAGGAGCTGCAGCAGCCTGTGTTGTCCCCAGTGGTTGCAGTGCACTAAAATGTATGGGAACTGTGAGCCTGAGTGCAATGGGGGTGGTGTTAGTGAGCGTGCGGGTGGGGTCTAAGGCGTGGCTAAAAAGGACAAAATATTCTGTAACTATTTTTTTTGGTCTTTCACCTTCGGGTAACTGCATATAAAATAACACAGCTTAAATGAATGAGAAACGTAATTTAAACAAATCTGAGGGAAATGCACTTTTTTACGTTATGAAACCTCTGTTGGTTAAGATGATCACTGCAAATGTCTGCGTATGTAACTAGACAGCCACAGAATAGAATCCTGGTTGGTGCAGTATGGAATAGTGACTTGTGTATTTTTTAGTACTATGAGGCCCCACCCTGTGACTATGTAAGTCATTATTTTAAAATTACATAACGCACAGTATAAGATAGGCTACCACAAAATGCACAAAAATATTTAGGTTTAAGATAAAAAACCACCAGATCTGTCAACTTTGAAACTAGGGAACCAGGTTTGAGTCATTGCATCTGCTCAACATCCTGTGATTCTGAGCAAATAACTAAATCTAAACAATTACTGTGTCCTTGTGCAATGTAACTGGTGCTCATGCAAAGTGCTCCTAAACCTTTGAATCAAGTTCATGCTATCTAAAACACCAACAAAAAAAACAGTACTTAGTGCAAACTTTTTTTTATGTGCCCATTTTAAGAACACACTTCTCAACTCAGTTGAAAAAACCCTTACACTATCTCTAAAAAAAAAACTCTTTGTCATCACGTCAAGTGACAGTCAAATAAAGTCAATACCAACTTCCAAGCAGTCTTTACATTTGCAGATTAAACATTTACACACGTTTACATTTCTTTCAGTCAGCAGGCACCCGTCAAGAAGATTTGTTTCTTGTTCAACTGTCTTTTTCTCCCTCCCTGTTGGAAGCTGGAAACCTGAGACCATTTCCGTCCACCTTAACCTCCATATAGGTGACGGGAGTATCTAGGGTCCGTTTTGGATGAAATTCCCTAATAACAGACAGAGATCCCAGTTGATTAACCAATTTGCAGGTCGTTGCAACTAGTGAGTTTGCCATGTGTGCTCTGTATATCACCAACGCTGCTATTATATAATAAGGAGAAACAGTATAGCTTGTAAAACGCATAGCAGTTAGGTTTTTGTGCATGGCATATACTGGACTGCATTCTTTTAAGGTGGTCTGAGGATTGACAGCCAAGAAAATTAGGCACAGTGAAGTAAATTGGTTTGCCTCTGATCACACAATTTAATTAACTAAGGAAGCCAGAATGTGAGCAAAGGAATCCTGGTTCTAAATTGTGCAATACAGCCCCTAGATGGATATCTCCTGTTCTGTTAGGTTTAACGCCAAAGAACTATGCTTTGTGTTTAATTGTGTTTCGTGAGCTGAATTAGTAGGCTGTTCAGTAATCACAGCATGCAAAATGCACATATCACATGTAGTTAAATCAGTTTGGCCCTCATTTTCAGTTTTTTACAATTACAATTTCACAGGTAATTTTCAATTTCTCAGGGAACGCTCAATAAAGTGTGCTAATATCGCACTGGAAATTACCGCACACATAGGTATCAATAGTTCTCGATACTGCATTACCCCATCAGACGTCACACAGCACTCGTGATGAGGATGAGATTTCCGAGTAGCCACCTACATACATTGATTCTGTGCAATCTTTAATCAGAGCTCTCACTCACCCTTAGCAAAAGGGGTTTCTTGCATTGACTCAGTATTGCAGTCAGCAACAATACTGAGAGTGGTTACGGGGATGTATAGTGTCTCTTGACTAGCAGGGGAGATATCATGTAAGGCAGACACAAGGATCCTGCAGAATGGGAGCTGCTCAGGTCTACAGTCAGGACACCGGACATCACTTCCTGCTCCAAGACCTGGACACATTACTTAATTTGAACCTGTGATTGCAGGTGGGGCCCACCAGCACTTATTTTTGGGGACTGGCACTTACTTTTCCTCATCAGACTTTGACTCAGAGCAAGAGAGAAAAAGACACAAAAAGAGGAAAGGACTAGAAAGAGAAAGACGGAAAAGCAGTGACAAAAGGGAGAAAGTAGGGATAACACACAACCTGCTAGAGTGAAATAAAAGTGTAGGGAGTTTATGCTGGTGAAAGTAAGAAACATGAGTGGAATCAAGACTACACATCATTGTTATTTGGCAAACCGGCATTCGTCAACATTGCTTAACATTCGTTGGCTTCCCTGTCACTGTTATTTGCCGCCTTCTAATTGGCCAGCACATGCTGGCTTCACTTCCTCTTCTTTCAACTGGAACATGGAGCCAGTACTGATTGCTTTGCCCTGATTACTGTCCTTCCGCTGATCGCACTATTTTTCTTTCTTCCCTGTCACCCTTGAGAAACCTCTTCCCATTTGTAACTATGTTTTACTAGGGTGTTCGCACTTCAAAGAAGCCTTTTTCTCTTTTGAAATGGATGTTTACTGTGACAACAGATGTTATCTGCTTTTATTGTGACATCAGATGTTCTCTGCTTCCAAATGTTTCTGCGCTGCTGTACAGCATTCGATAAAACAACACGGCTGCCTTAAACTTTTGTAAAAGCAGCCATTATTCAATCGGATAATGACTTGTCATCACCGCGTACTGCGGTCATAGATATAACTAACTTTAAGTGCCTTATAACTTAAAAAATACTTACCCTACTTACCTGCAGTACCCAAAAAGGATCATCTGCGCACCCTAATGCATAATCGTGCTAAATGTCATGTAAATCCGTTCAGCCGTTTTTGCGCTACGTGAAATACGATAGTCTATGAAAAATGCATTGGTGGAAAATCACGTTTTGTGATCCCCGCTTTTATTTTTGCATCCCCTTATTGATTCACCACAAAAATTTACATTTTCCACAAAGTTTAGAATATGTCATAGGTCTGGAAAGTTTTGTGGTCATTGGTCAAATGGGTGGAAAGTTATTATGAAGCAGAAAGCCAAAGAATTCCCATCTTTTGGAATCCTAGCTATAACCACAGAGTGGCAATCAAATTTAATGTGATTTCTTTCTTTTTATCTATTGTATTTGTGATGTATTTGTTTATTGGTTTACATAATCATGTGACCATAAATGTGTGTTTTAGTTGTTCATGTAGTTATTCTGAAACTTTACCTCTGCAGTCGAGTTTATTTTTGGGTTTCCTTGCTACTTTTAGTAGGATTGTGCTACATATGAAGGCCAAAGTGAATGAAGGCTAATCATTCTTATAAAAATTGAGACTATTATTTTTTTCCTATTGCCCAATTATTTTGTCCTCCCTATAGTAGTTTGTGGAGCTCACTGTTAGCTCATTTTTCCATTTTGCTACACAGAAGTGCATTTGGAAGATGGTTTTGCTTGGCTTGTTGGGCACAGTTTTATGAGCGAGAAAGCATGCATAGGAAACTTACGTAGATTAACATGTATTATATTTGTTATGCATTTGTTTATTGGTTTGCATTAGCATGTGACCATAAATGGGTCATTCACTTGTTTATGTAGTAAATCTGAAACTTTACACATGCATTCGAGTTTATTTTTTGAAATTCCTTGCTACTTTTAGTAGTATTGTGCTACACAGATATCACTAGGTTTTTGGCCCTTATAACTTCATAACCACTTCATAACATCACTTGCAATAGCAAAAAGGATTGTCTACATAGTCTAATGTACATGCCTGTGAAATTTCCTTACAATCCGTTCAGCTGTTTTGCCGCTACGTTCAATACAAAAAGTCTATGTAAAATGCATTGGGGTGAAAACCTGTTTTGGGACCCCACCCTTTTGTTTTTGCATCCCCTTGATCAAACTGCATAAAACTTTACATCCTCCGCCAATGTAATGGGGCAATATGTCAGGGACGTTTTGCAGGGATTCATAAAACGGGTGCAAAGTTATTATATTATGGGGCAAAAATCAGAGGAATTCCTATCTTTGATAACCCTAACTATATCTACAGAGTGGCTACAGCTACTCTGTGTATATATATATATATATATATATATATATATATATATATATATTCAAAAAATTGCACCAGCAGTTTTAAGGCCGCACTCTACTTCAGGTAAGGTCACAACCTTTATTTTAATAAAACCGGCAGCTTCACATCCCGTTCTGACATCCTCCTGGCCTGACGCGTTTCGAAGATTTCATTCTTCTTCCTCAGAGGCCAAAGTGAAAAATCGGTAAATGGTGTGCATTCCACAGTCCCCTGCATGTTACATAAATGGGTTTAATTGGCCTCCGGTGTACCCTTCATTATCGTACTTTTTCAAATGCATGCTGGTATCTGTGGTCTTTTTAAGCACTACTTCTTCCCTCCAGTGGGTCCGATTATTCACCAAGTTCAAAGGATAAGTTTTAGCAGCCCACATTGAGCCTCTGGATGAGACTCTGCCTGTTTAACTTGTATCACCTGCCGTACCGTAACCAAGGAGAGGATTCCCCTTGTGGCCCCTTGTTGTTTCTCCGGGGGTGCGTCGCCTTCACGGCCTGGAGCCGCCGTGTGGACATGTTCAAAAAATTGCACCAGCAGTTTTAAGGCCGCACTCTACTTCAGGTAAGGTCACAACCTTTATTTTAATAAAACCGGCAGCTTCACATCCCGTTCTGACATCCTCCTGGCCTGACGCGTTTCGAAGATTTCATTCTTCTTCCTCAGAGGCCAAAGTGAAAAATCGGTAAATGGTGTGCATTCCACAGTCCCCTGCATGTTACATAAATGGGTTTAATTGGCCCCATAAAACCGAACTGTGATAATTTAAAAAAGGGGAAAATAAAGGGATTGATTTTTTAAGACAGGGCACTGTAAATTGTTTTAAATCTCTGTACGCTGATTGTTTATTTCTGTTTAAGACTATAGGCTGTTATTGTTACTCTTAGAGGCATGTATAGAGATCCTCTGTCCCGTTGAGACCCGCTGGATGTTTACTATCTAATTCCAAAATATATCTTGTTTCTAATTTTCTAAGGGCTTTTTCTCTGTTTCCTCCCCTTTTGTTTTGTGGCACACAATCTATCAAAAAATATTTAAGATCTTTTGGGTCTCCATTGTGTGACTCCTCAAAGTGGCGTGCCACAGGATAGGACTGGTCTTTATTTTTTATAGCTCTCATGTGCTGGAGAATCCTCTTGTGGCCTTGGAGAACTGTGCTTCCAACATAGCGTAGGCCACACGGACACTCCAGCACATAGATTACAAAATCTGTTCTGCATGTCAAATTTCTGAAAATGGGTTTTTCCTTATCACTAAAAGGTGTTTTATAGGAAGATTTATTTACCCCATATTGACACGCTTTGCAGGATGTGCATTTGAAAAAGCCCTTTCTTTGGTTTAACCAGGTAGTGTTTTTTGAAAGGTCCCATGGATCATTGTGGACTAACTCATCTTTCATGGAAGGTGCTTTGCTGTACGTAATTGCCGGTCTACTTGGCAATAGATGGCCTATGGTTGGATCACTTAATACCAGAGGCCAATTTTTTCTTATAATAGAATTGATTATCCTTGCTTGTTTGCTATAACCAATTATAAACCTAAAAGTATCCAAACTTTGTATTTGGTCTTGTTGGTTGTTCACTGTGTTGGCCCTTGTTTGTGTTGTTAAAAGGCTATCTCTACTGATTGCATTGCTTCTTTTTATTGCATTTGCAATCGTTTTTTTAGAGTAACCTCTTTCAAGGAACCTTTTTGACTGGCTATTTGTGCCAACCGTAAATCGTCATCATTGCTGCTTATGCGTTTCAGCCTAAGCATCTCACAGATACCAGCATGCATTTGAAAAAGTACGATAATGAAGGGTACACCGGAGGCCAATTAAACCCATTTATGTAACATGCAGGGGACTGTGGAATGCACACCATTTACCGATTTTTCACTTTGGCCTCTGAGGAAGAAGAATGAAATCTTCGAAACGCGTCAGGCCAGGAGGATGTCAGAACGGGATGTGAAGCTGCCGGTTTTATTAAAATAAAGGTTGTGACCTTACCTGAAGTAGAGTGCGGCCTTAAAACTGCTGGTGCAATTTTTTGAACATATATATATATATATATATATATATATATATATATATATATATATATATATATATATATAGTCACTAAAAAACCAAAGGTTACAGGGACGTTATAGTTAGGTTCACATTTTACACACACAATACCATAGAAATTCAGCAGTTATAATTATACTTATCTGAGCACTTGTAGTTATACTTATGTTAAGAAACAATAACTTGTGGCCTAAAGTTACTTTACGGCACAAGTTATAGAAATAAGTATGACTATAACTGATACATTTCTTTGGTTTTGTGTGTGTAAAATGTGCACCTAGCTATAATGTCCCTGTAACATTTGTTTTTTTAGTGAAGTTCTATGCTTTTTTTTAAAAGTAAAGTAATATTTAATTACCATACGTTATTTTAACTGCTAGGGCGCACGGCCTTTGGCCGTGCATGGTGGGGGTTGGCCACAGGGCCCGGCCTGAGGCCAGGTTCTGCAACCAACCCTCTGCATGCAGCCAACCCTATGCTACAAGTATTTCTCCTCGTTACACCGTTCCTACGCCTCGCATTTACAGCTTTACAAAACAATGTAAATCTGGGAATGTGTCCGGTTCCATGGATGTTTCTAAAGACAATGGTCCCTAGACAATGGGGATGCAGGAGAGTAAATATAGACTCAATCAGTGCTATATTCCACTGTCCAGCCGGACAGGATTTTAATACGCAATCAAAGTAGTTTCTTCAAGTAATATACATAAACATTATAAAGTGGGACACAAGCCTGCATCCAACTTGACAAGGAAAGAGGAGGGAACGTACAACATACAGTGAAGGGTTCAGGTAAAGAAAAGTTTGTTTGTTCAGAGCACGATTTAGGTAAAACAAACAGATTAGGGTGAAGACACCATTACACATTCAACATGATATTTTTACAGAGTGTATATGGTGTACAAAGTGTCGACGGCGTTTCGATCCCTTAATTAAATAATGGGATCATCTTCAGGACATTTCTAATAACATGCCTGTATACAGTAGCCGCAATAAGGGCTAAATGGAGGTTCGCCCTTAACAGGATGTGTGACCAATTGGAAAGTGGGCTGGAGTCCTATCCCAATGGGGATATGGTGCTGAATGGCACAATGGCTCAAAAGGAAGACGCTGTGACTTCGAGGGGACGAGGAAAGGTAGGATAACCAAGGGAGATGTGGATGGATATCGCGAGTAATAAATTGCCAGGATCGGCATCTGGATCTTTGCGAGCCGCGTCCGCGGTCTCAGGGCACGATGTAGCTCAGGGCGAATTTCGAGCCAGTGGTGTCGCAGCGTGTTCTTCCGGTTCCATGGATGTTGCGTGGGAACACCCAAACAACACCCATGGAATGCCCTTTTCGCACAGAGTATTGCGTGAAAGGGGCCCATATTTTCAAGGCCATGAAAAGTCAAGCAGGGTGGCTTTACGTGGCCTTGTAAATATGGGCAAGCCCATTTCACCGCCGATACATCAAAAAAAGTGATGCACCACGGTGCAATGGGCTAGTAAATTAAGTGTTCTGTGTATAACTCCATATTCGGGGAAATGGCAGATGTCACATTACATTCACGGTAGTACTTTTGGAAAGTTACAACAGACATAGTTTTTCAGGAGTACTACTGGGATTGTTTCTGCAATAACAAGCAAATAGTAGAAAACTCTTGTGGAAATTATCGTTGATTACATTAAGCCTCACATAGTGTTAGAAATTGGATCTCTAGTTGGCAAAGGCTTGCACCTTTGTCCAAGTAGGGACCCTTCTTCCTAGTCAGGGTAAGGGAGTTACACTCCTAAAATAACCCCTGCTCACCCACTTGGAAGCTTGGCACGAGCAGTCAGGCTTATTCTAGAGGCAGTGTGTAAAGCATTTGCACCAAACCAACAGTAATACAATGTAAGCACTACAAACGGACACCACACCAGTTTAGAAAAATATTTTTATATACTTTAAACAAGACCAAATACGATAAAAATCCACTGTACAGTACTTCAGAAATAGTTCCTTCTCAAAATGTCTTTAAAAACAGTTCCTTGATGTCGATAGCTCCGTCCAGGGCTATCACGGCATCGTGAACAAACAAATCCAAACAGTTCTGGCTGACCGCGGCGTCGCGGGTCAACTACGGTGTCGGGAAGACCCGCAAACAGTACCTTTCAGAAATGCAGGGCGTCGATGACCTCGCGGTGAGCTTCCAAAAACACGGCGTCTGCAGGCGTCGGTTCCGGAAGTCGGTGCGGCATCGTCTGGGCCCTCGAAGTCACATGCGTTGCAGATCGATCTCCTCTGTTGAAGTCAGGAGCGCTGGCATCAGCCGGCGTCGGGTGCTGCGGTGCGAAGTGCAGCGGTGCGGCGTGCGGTGCTCTCAGGTCGCGGTGCGAGCAGCGGCTCGGTGGCGGCGTCGTATGGCGTCGTCGGTGAGACCAGGGTCGTAGTGTGAGATGAAGGCGGTGCTCGTCACGGTGCTGGCAGGTCACGGTGCAGCAGCGGCGTCGTCGTAGCTGCAGCGCTGTCATCGGCTGACGAACTGGAGTCGATGGCACCGGCGTCGGTGGGCCAAGGCTGCGGTGCGGGATGAGGGTGGTGCGTTGTGTAACTTACGAGCGGTGCCCCCGAACCACGGTGCAAGCAGCGGCGTTGAGTCCGGCGTGGAGCGGCGTCGTCGGGAAGGCCACGGCGTCGTCGTGAAGCGAGGCGGTGCGGAGTGCGGTGCCCACAGGTCGCGGTGCGAGCAGCGGCTCGGTGGCGGCGTCAGCAGGCGTCGTCGGTGAGACCAGGGTCGCGGTGCGGCGGTGCCCTCTGCGGTGCCGTCGGGACACGGAGTCGGCAGCGGCGTCGTCGACGTCGTCGAGTTGCTTTTCTTCTGTTGCAGCACAAAACACACAGTCCCCAGTGCTGAGGGCAGAAGAACTTGAAGTCTTTGCTGTTCCTGAGACTTCTTGAACAGGGGGCAAGCTCTACCTCAAGCCCTTGGAGACACTCACAAAGTAGATTGCAGAAAGTTCAGTTCCAGTCCTTTCACTGCCCAAGACAGAAGCAGCCACTGCAGGCCAACACAGCAAAGCACACAGCAAAGTGGTAGTTCCTCCTCACAGCTTCTCCAGCTCTTCTTCTTGGCAGTCTTCTTGATCCAAAAGAGTTCTAATTTTCTGGGGTTTGGGTCCCCCTTTTATCCTCAATTTCTCTTTGTTCTCTGAAGGCAGAGAGGCCTTTGCCTAGTCCAAACCAGTTCTGGTCAGTCCTGGAGCACTTTGTTGACAAGTCTCCTTCTTTCCTTTTACAGTGCAGGCCAGGGACATCAGACGCACCACAGGAGGTGGAGCCAGCATTGTGGAGGGAAGGCCCAGCCCTATTCAGGTCCCAGGTGCATCCCCTCCCACCCATCTACATGTAGATCTTGCTATTCAGCCCTGTGCTGACTCACCCTGTCTCCTGGCATCCCCCAGCCCCTGTCACTCACACTCCAGACAAGGAATACACAACCTAGCAGAGGCAGGCTTGGATGGTTAGACAAGAAAATACCCACTTTCTAAAAGTGGTATTTTCAAACACAGAATGTTAAAACCAACTTCACTAAAAGATGCATTTTATCATTCTGAGTCCAGGCATACTAAACTCGAATTTCTACCATGTTCCCTGGGTCAGTTGGGATTATAAGCTGTAATAATCAAAACTGCCCATTCTGGCCTATGGGGAACAGGTAGCCTTGCAATAGTGAAAAACGAAATAGGCTGTAATTCACTATCAGGACATGCCACACACACCAGGCCATGTCCTACCTTTCACATACAATGCACCCTGCCCACAGGGGTACCTTGGGCCTGCCTTAGGGGTGACTAACATGTAGAAAAGGGAAGGTTTAGGGACTTGCAAGTGTGTGCACTTGCCAAGTCGACATGGCAGCCCCAGGCTGCACACAGGCTCTGCAATGGCAGGCCAGAGTTACACTTTACGGGCTGTTTGCATGGGTGGCACAATCCAGTGCTGCAGCCCACCAACAGCATTTGACCTATAGGCCCTGGCACTCTCAGTGCACTTTACAAGGGACTGACACATAAATCAAATAGGCCAATCATGGAAACACCAATCCAAAACACATTTCCTACAGGAGCACTTGCACTTTCCCACTGGACAGCAGTGAGGAAAGTGCGCAGAATCATTACACCAGCAAAAACAGAGTCAAAAACCAGGAGGTCAGAAAGCAAAAAGTCAGGGGCAACACGCCAAAAGATGCCAAGTCTAACACATGTCCCCTCCAGCTGAAAGTAGGGAGAACTACCCAACCCCATTGGAGTTCTCTTCACTAAGGCGGAAGAACCTGGACAGACCATCTGCGTTGGCGTGTTCTGTACCAGGACGGTGTTCCACCGTAAAGTCCATTCCCTGTAGGGAGATGGACCACCTCAGCAGTTTTGGATTCTCACCCTCATTTACATCAACCATCTGAGGGGCCTGTGGTCTGTCTGAACCCGGAAGTGAGTCCCAAACAGGTATGGTCTCAGCTTCTTCAGTGCCCAGACCACAGCAAAAGCTTCCCTTTCTATGGCACTCCACCTCTGTTCCCTGGGGAGTAGTCTCCTGCTAAGGAAGACTACAGGCTGATCCAGGCCCTCTTTGTTCAGTTGTGAGAGCACCGCTCCCACACCATGCTCTGAAGCGTCAGTCTGCACGACGAATTCCTTGGAGAAGTCAGGTGCCTTGAGCACGGGCGCCATGCACATGGCTGCCTTCAGGGCATCAAAAGCTTTCTGGCAGGACTCAGTCCAGATCACTTTCCTGGGCTGCTTCTTAGAAGTCAGCTCTGTTAAGGGGGCAACGATGGTGCCATAGCCCTTAACAAATCTCCTATAGTAGCCGGTGAGACCTAAGAAGGCTCTCACCTCTGTCTGGGTCTTGGGGGCTCCCAAGCCAGAATGGTGTCAATCTTGGGTTGTAGGGGCGCCACCTGGCCGCTTCCTACCTGGTGTCCCAAGTACACCACAGAACCCTGCCCGATCTGGCACTTACTGGCCTTGATCGTGAGGCCTGCACCTTGCAGAGCCCTCAACACTTTCTCAAGGTGCTGTAAATGTTCCTCCCACCTGGAACTGAACACAGCAATGTCATCCAGGTAGGCGGCACTGAAATCCTCCAGCCCAGCCAACACCTGATTGACCAACATCTGAAAGGTGGCAGGGGCATTCTTCAACCCAAAGGGCATCACTCGGAATTGGTAATGACCTTCTGGGGTTGAGAATGCTGATCTCTCCTTGGCCCCATCGGCTAAGGCAATCTGCCAGTACCCAGACGTTAAATCAAACGTGCTGAGGAACCGGGCAGCTCCCAACCGATCAATGAGCTCATCAGCTCTGGGGATGGGGTGCGCGTCAGTCCTGGTGACGGCATTGAGCCCACGGTAGTCCACACAAAACCGGAGTTCTGGAGTGGCACCGGGAGCAGCAGCCTTTGGGACCAAGACCACTGGGCTGGCCCAAGGACTGTTGGAGGGCTCAATCACCCCTAACGCCAACATCTTAGAGACCTCCTCCTTGATGCTGGCCCTGACCCGGTCAGTCAACCTGTAAATCTTGTGCTTCACAGGAGGGCTGTCACCAGTGTCCACGTCATGGGTACACCAGTGAATAACACCGGGGGTCAGAGAGAACAGTGGGGTGAACTGTCCCAACAACTGGTGACAGTCCCCCTGCTGCTCCTGAGTCAGAGTAGGGGAGAGGATCACACCCTCTACTGACCCATCATGCTCCTTGGTAGACAGGAGGTCAGGGAGAGGCTCACTCTCCTCTTCCACCCCATCATCTGTCGCCAAGAGCATACTCACTTCGGACCTCTCGAAGTGGGGCTTGAGGCGGTTCATGTGAAAGACCCTCAAAGGGTTCCTTGGAGCCTGCAAATCCACCAGGTAGGTGACGTCACTTTTGCGCTCCACCACCTCATTTGGCCCAGTCCACTTGTCCTGCAAGGCACAAGGTTCCACTGGGGCCATGACCCACACTTTTTGCCCAGGTTGAAATTCGACCAGAGTGGCATTCTGGTCATACCAGCTCTTCATTTCTTCCTGGCTTGCTTCTAGGTTCGCCTGAGCGAGTTTCCTGAAGCGGGCAGTTTGGTTTCTAAAGGCCAGCATGTAGCTAAACACATCCTGGGGAGTTTTCCTGGGAGCTGCCTCCCAGCCTTCCTTTACCAAACTCAGAGGTCCTCTGACAGGGTGGCCATACAGGAGCTCAAAGGGGATGTACCCAAGAGACTTCTGAGGCACCTCCCTGTATGCAAAGAGTAGGCATGGCAAGAGGACGTCCCACTTACGCCTCATGGGTTCTGTTAGACCCTTGATCATGCCTTTCAAGGTCTGGTTGAATCTCTCCACCAGACCGTTTCCTTGTGGGTGGTAAGGAGTGGTGAACTTGTAGGTTACACCACACTCCTTCCACAGGGATGTCATATACTTGGATATGAAATTGGTCCCCCTATCAGAAACCACCTCTCTGGGGAATCCCACATGGGAAAAGATCCCCATTAACGCCCGGCCCACCACTGGCGCCGTCGTTGTCCTGAGAGGGATTGCCTCCGGGTACCGGGTGGCATGGTCCACCAAGACCAGGATGTACCTGTTGCCCATGGCTGTCTTGGGATCCAGTGGCCCCACAATATCCATCCCTACCCTTTCAAAGGGTGTTCCAACAACAGGAAAAGGTTGGAGAGGAGCTTTGACCTTCCTCCCACTCTTACCACTTGCCTGGCAAGTTTGGCAAGACCTACAGTGTGCATCTGACTGCCTTCGCATTTGGGGCCAAAAGAAGTGGGTGACAAGCCTGTCAAAGGTCTTGTCCTGCCCCAAATGTCCTGCCAAAGGCACGTCATGAGCCAGACCCAGTAGGAAGGTCCTGAAGCGCTGGGGTACCACCAGCACACGGGCTGACCCAGGCTCAGCAACCTTAGGCTCACTGTATAGGAGACCATTCTCCCAGTAGATCAGATGTGACCCGGACTGATTACCAGCTGCCTGGTCTGCAGCCTGCCGCCGCAGACCCTCCAGAGTAGGGCACTCGCTCTGCTCCCTGCAGAACTCCTCCCTGGTGGGACCCCCTTCTTGCTGCCAATGGGTCAGCTCAGAGATGTCTCCCAGTTCGGCTACCTGCTCCCCTGTAGGCACAGGGGCGTCCCCTCGAGGTCCGCCTCCTCCCGGTCCGTGGGAACTTCGGGGTCCGGTTTCCCGCGCCCCCTGCCCTTTCTCTTGGCAGGGACTTGGGCCATTGTTCCAGGCTCCAAGTCCTCTGGATCACCCTTTCTGGCTGCCATTGACCGAGTAGACACGCATGCCCACTCTAGCAACCCAAGCATCTCCAAGTGAGACCTGAGCTTAACATCCTTCCATAAGGACTGCTCCAGGTCGTTACCTAGCAGACAATCTACAGGCATGGTAGGGCTCACAACCACCCTCAAGGGACCTGAGACCCCCCCCATTCAAAGGGAACCTGCGCCACCATACACTGGCGCTCAGAGTTGTCTACAGCAACTACTTGGTGGAATGCCCCTGGGACTACCTGCTTCTCAGAGACCAGGTGTCACCGGACTGAGGTCACACTGGCTCCAGTATCTCTGAGAGCCTCTACCCTGTTCCCATTGATGGTCACCCAGGTGCTATAATTCTTTGTGTTAGGGGGCACCTGGTTTCCTGGGACCATCTCACTGTCCCCTAGTGAGACGAGGGTCATTTCTGCGGGATCCCCACCCTCCTGTGGGCACCCCTCCTCCCCAAGCGCTACACTAGCCAACACTTTGGACTGTCCACCGGTGGGCGGCTGTGTCCCCTTTGGGCACTTGGGGTCCCCCTTAAAGTGACCCACATGGTCACATGCATAACACTTGCGGGGGCCGGTCTCAACAGGCTTCCCTGTAGAGACCCCTTTCTTCTTATCACCTGGGGGATGGGAACCTTTACCCTGGGTACTAGTTTGGGGCCCTTTAGAGAACTCCTGTGCTTTACCCTTGTCCCCCCCCATTTTTCGGCTGGGGACCCTGCCCACCTTTGGCTGAGTCTCCCCCAAACGCTTTCTTGTGGACCCTGGTACTCACCCAGCGGTCCGCCTCCATAGCAAGCTTCCTGGGGTCAGTTAGCTTACTATCAACTAGGTGCTGGCGCAGATCTGCAAAGCATAGATTAGACAAGTGCTCCCATGCAATCAAATTGTAGAGCCCCTGAAAATCTGTTACATTACTGCCCTTCACCCAACCATCCAGCGACCTACAGAACATATCCACACATTCCAACCAAGTGTTGGCCTCAGACTTTTTACAGGACCTGAACTGATCCCTGTACTTCTCAGGAGTGAGCCCATACCTAGTGAGGAGAGCGTCTTTCATGTCAGCATAGGTGAGGTCCTGCCCCTTACCCAAAGCTATCAGAGTATCCCTAGCTTCCTCTGGAAAGAGAGGCCACAACCCCGCTCCCCAGTTCCTTTCAGGGACCCCATTCATATGAATAGACGACTCATACCCTTGAAACCACCTTTGTATGTCATCACCCTTTTTGTACTCTTTACCTACATTCTTGGGGATGTGTACAATCCTGTCTGTGTGTGCTGAAGAATTGCTGCCACCATCTGAACCGGATCTACTCTTTAGCTCCAGCTCCTTGATCATTCTCTCATGATCTAGTATCATTTTCCTTTCCTCCATGGCTATTCTTTTCTCTTCCCTCTCACTTTCTATTCTGAGTTTCTCCAATTCAAACCTCCTTACTTCCCGCCTGTCCCCCAGCTCCTCTGGGGACAAACTACTGCTGCCTGGCCTGGAGGGTTCCCCCCCTCCCAAAAGCACATCCACCCTAGGAAAAGGCTCCTCCACCTCTCCATTGAGATCACCAGATTTCCCACTGGCACCTCTGGCTGCTACCCAGGCCCTCAGCGCCTTTTGTAGCTCATCCTTCCTGGTGAGGCCTCTGACCTGGACTTTCAGGTTCTTGCAAATCGATTTTAACTCCTTGACATTGTAGGCTTCCAATCAATCCTCCTCAAAGGCAATTTCTACTGATGCAATTGATGATACTATAGATTCAGGCATGTTGAAGTAGCAAGTTCAAACTAGCAAGATCAAAAGTAGGCCAAAAAGAAAAAGAGCCTGTAAGTGGTACGTAATGGTCTGCGATATGGTAGTAGTGCACACCAATCACTGTAAGTCAAGCGCAAACACAAGTCCTATCCTCACCGCTGACAACCAATGTTAGAAATGGGATCTCTAGTTGGCAAGGGCTTGCACCTTTATCCAAGTAGGGACCCTTCTTCCTAGTCAGGGTAAGGGAGTTACACTCCTAAAATAACCCCTGCTCACCCCCTTGGTAGCTTGGCACGAGCAGTCAGGCTTATTCTAGAGGCAGTGTGTAAAGCATTTGCACCAAACCAACAGTAATACAATGTAAGCACTACAAACGGACACCACACCAGTTTAGAAAAATATCCAATATTTTTATATACTTTAAACAAGACCAAATACGATAAAAATCCACTGTACAGTACTTCAGAAATAGTTACTTCTCAAAATGTCTTTAAAAACAGTTCCTTGATGTCGATAGCTCCGTCCAGGGCTATCACGGCGTCGTGAACAAACAAATCCAAACAGTTCTGGCTGACCGCGGCGTCGCAGGTTAACTACGGTGTCGGGAAGACCCGCAAACAGTACCTTTCAGAAATGCAGGGCGTCGATGACCTCGCGGTGAGCTTCTGAAAACACGGCGTCCGCAGGCGTCGGTTCCGGAGGTCGGTGCGGCGGCGTCGGGGCCCTCGAAGTCACACGCGTTGCAGATCAATCTCCTCTGTTGAAGTCAGGAGCGCTGGCGTCAGCCGGCGTCGGGTGCTGCGGTGCGAAGTGCAGCGGTGCGGCGTGCGGTGCTCTCAGGTCGCGGTGCGAGCAGCGGCTCGGTGGCGGCGTCGTATGGTGTCGTCGGAGAGACCAGGGTCGCAGTGTGAGATGAAGGCGGTGCTTGTCACGGTGCTGGCAGGTCACGGTGCAGCAGCGGCGTCGTCGTAGCTGCAGCGCTGTCGTCGGCTGACGAACTGGAGTCGATGGCACTGGCGTCGGTGGGCCAAGGCTGCGGTGCGGGATGAGGGCGGTGCGTCGTGTAACTTACGAGCGGTGCCCCCGAACCACGGTGCAAGCAGCGGCGTCGAGTCCGGCGTGGAGCGGCGTCATCGGGAAGGCCACGGCGTCGTCGTGAAGCGAGGCGGTGCGGAGTGCGGTACCCACAGGTCGCGGTGCGAGCAGCGGCTCGGTGGCGGCGTCAGCAGGCGTCGTCGGTGAGACCAGGGTCGCGGTGCGGCGTTGAGGCGGTGCCCTCTGCGGTGCCGTCGGGACACGGAGTCGGCAGCGGCGTCGTCGACGTCGTCGAGTTGCTTTTCTTCTGTTGCAGCACAAAACACACAGTCCCCAGTGCTGAGGGCAGAAGAACTTGAAGTCTTTGCTGTTCCTGAGACTTCTTGAACAGGGGGCAAGCTCTACCTCAAGCCCTTGGAGACACTCACAAAGTAGATTGCAGAAAGTTCAGTTCCAGTCCTTTCACTGCCCAAGACAGAAGCAGCCACTGCAGGCCAACACAGCAAAGCACACAGCAAAGTGGTAGTTCCTCCTCACAGCTTCTCCAGCTCTTCTTCTTGGCAGTCTTCTTGATCCAAAAGAGTTCTAATTTTCTGGGGTTTGGGTCCCCCTTTTATCCTCAATTTCTCTTTGTTCTCTGAAGGCAGAGAGGCCTTTGCCTAGTCCAAACCAGTTCTGGTCAGTCCTGGAGCACTTTGTTGACAAGTCTCCTTCTTTCCTTTCACAGTGCAGGCCAGGGACATCAGACGCACTACAGGAGGTGGAGCCAGCATTGTGGAGGGAAGGCCCAGCCCTATTCAGGTCCCAGGTGCATCCCCTCTCACCCATCTACATGTAGATCTTGCTATTCAGCCCTGTGCTGACTCACCCTGTCTCCTGGCATCCCCCAGCCCCTGTCACTCACACTCCAGACAAGGAATACACAACCTAGCAGAGGCAGGCTTGGATGGTTAGACAAGAAAATACCCACTTTCTAAAAGTGGTATTTTCAAACACAGAATGTTAAAACCAACTTCACTAAAAGATGCATTTTATCATTCTGAGTCCAGGCATACTAAACTCGAATTTCTACCATGTTCCCTGGGTCAGTTGGGATTATAAACTGTAATAATCAAAACTGCCCATTCTGGCCTATGGGGAACAGGTAGCCTTGCAATAGTGAAAAACGAAATAGGCTGTAATTCACTATCAGGACATGCCACACACACCAGGGCATGTCCTACCTTTCACATACAATGCACCCTGCCCACAGGGGTCCCTTGGGCCTGCCTTAGGGGTGACTAACATGTAGAAAAGGAAAGGTTTAGGGACTTGCAAGTGTGTGCACTTGCCAAGTCGACATGGCAGCCCCAGGCTGCACACAGGCTCTGCAATGGCAGGCCAGAGTTACACTTTACGGGCTATTTGCCTGAGTGGCACAATCCAGTGCTGCAGCCCACCAACAGCATTTGATCTATAGGCCCTGGCACTCTCAGTGCACTTTACAAGGGACTGACACATAAATCAAATAGGCCAATCATGGAAACACCAATCCATAACACATTTCCTACAGGAGCACTTGCACTTTCCCACTGGACAGCAGTGAGGAAAGTGCGCAGAATCATTACACCAGCAAAAACAGAGTCAAAAACCAGGAGGTCAGAAAGCAAAAAGTCAGGGGAAACACGCCAAAAGATGCCAAGTCTAACACATAGGCTTCCTGATCTTTGCAGGATTGCTTTGCTATCTACAGCACAGGTACATATCTTCGTAAAAACTCAAGATTGTACAGTATTAGGCTGCACTTAAATCCATACTGGTACCCATATCAGTCCGCATGCCTACTGATCAATGACACATCTACTGACAGGCATGCTTGGATGTTCTGAACCTGCTACAGGCAACTATTATAGATATTTTTCAGTGATCACCAAAACATTGCAGCCAAATGATTGTGGTTCTTGCTTTTCCTTCTGGCTACTCAAGCATAAGTAATCAATCATAGCATTTGAGGGAGTGGAGGAAGTGTTACAAAAAGTGTTCACATCTTTTCTGAAAATGATTGTGGAGGCCAAGTTCACACTATAAGTAGTGCCGTGGTCTCCCCATCTATCAGAGGATGTTTTGGCCTTATTTATTATTACTCAATACAGAAGGCTTTATAGAATTGGCATAAAACCCCCATCACTGGAGCCTTGCCCCATCCTGTGTCCCTCTTCCTCTGTCTCCCTTTTATTTCTAATGCCCCAACCCCCTTTTTCTACTATCAATTTTTTTCCAACATCCAGCCTCCTCTCTCCTCTCTGTGCTTCAGATAACGTTCGTCTTGAGGTGAAAGGTGCTCCGCCTACCTCCACCCATTGTTTGCTCCATTCCGTACGTACTACACTAGCAGGAAAATACGGCTCATGTTTTCACCAATGTAGGGGTTCTGTAGAAAGGTCCATGAGCGCTTCAGTTTTTTGTTTTCCTTTGCATGACTTCTGCTGTGTATGAATCTGTCAGTTCTATTAAGGCATCATTATGGGAAACTTAATGACAGCTGAAAAACCTATAAATCTATCCCTGCAGGGTTACACCCTAAGGGCCTCTTCTACAAGAAAATTACGCAGCACGGCGTGGCGCCGCAAGCCATTTAGCTGTGCAGTGCTGCATCATTTTCAAAGCACAGGGATGCGTCATATTGACAACAACAAAGCACATCCCTGTGCTTTCCCCTAGGCTGGTGCACAATTGGCTGCCATGTGCCAGCGCAGGCACCCATGCGTCATTTTGCAAGGGTACCTGCACTGCGGGGATGATTGTTTTTGTGCAGGAAGGTACACCTTCCTGCACAAAAACAATAATTAATAGCATTTTCCTCTTTCTATGTGGGCTGCAGAATGCAACCCGCATGGAAAGAGGAAAAAGGAAAAAAAGAGGAGAAATAAAAATATTTCTCTGCGTTGCACCATTCCTACACCACCCCTGGGGAGGCGTAGGTTTCTACATTTCCAGTTTTATGCAGAGTAATGCGTGAAAGGGGCCCATTTTTACAAGGCCATGAAAAGTCACGCATGGTGACTTTACGTGGCCTTGCAAATATGGGAAAGCCCATTGCACCGCTGAAGCATAAAAAAAATGGACGCACCGGCAGCGCAGTGGGCTTGTAAATAAGCCCCTAAATTTGGAATAGATTGACAAATTATGGGGAATTCTAAAAAATATGAGCAGTGGTCCTAGAAAACAGTTGCAGATTTTCAGGTGCGCTCAGTGCGCTCAGCAAACATTTACACGTGCGTAAATTTCAAATGTGTATATTTAACGTAGATCTATGAGTAAATAAATGACTTCTTTTTCTCCAGGGACAAAATGTTTTTTTTCCTTGGAGAATCCCTTTACTGCACATTTTAGGGGTGATTCATTCCCATTCCCTAGATGGATAGGGATTTAGTATTGCCCAAGACACATGTAAAACTACGACCATGTCCAGTTTGACTTTCTCTTGATCTCACTCTTGTAGGTTCTTTTTCATCCCTGTCTTCTCGGTTTTCACTGTTTTCCTCTGTTTCTCTTCCCCTTTCTTTCTTCACTTTTCTATCTTTCTCTCACTTTCTCCTGGTCAAAGTCTGACGATAAAAAATAAGTTGCAGTCCCCAAACTACCACCACAGGCATAAATGAAACACGGTCTAACTCATAGTGTTGCTAGGTTGGTACATGTGCTATAAAGAGCGAGATGTTTGGGGAAAAATAGACAGAGCTCACTTCTGCGCAGAAAATGTTAATGATATGGCCCCAGGCTCCCCCTGAAAGCGATGGAATATCATAGACATACATATGAGCAATATTTCTACCTCCATCTCTTTGGCTCCACCCACTACACACCCATGGGCCTCCGCAGACATTTTTTCGGGGGGTGGAGGGGCATAATTAAATAAAATTGAAGATTGCGCTGCCGTTAGTATACCGGCATCGCGATCTTGAGATTTTTATGAAGGGCAAGTGATAAATCCAGAATCCCGGGGTGGGCGGAGGGAGGCCATCCAGGAACAGCTGGTGCAGCGGGGTGGTGGGGCGGGGAACTCGACAGACGAGGAGGGAAAAATAAATATTTAATTTTCCCTCGTCCTCGTCTGTCGAGGCCCCCCCCCCCCTCTTACCTGCACGGGCCTCTCCTGCGGCCATGTCCACACCCCTTATCGCTTTAGTCCCTGTTAACAGAACAAGCGGATTGGGGCTTTCCTAACCGTGGTGATATTAAGGCTCCTTACATAAGCCGCCACACAGAGCCCCAGAAGACACCGCACTGTAGGAGGACTTCTGACAAGAGGAAGAGCTGAGATAACAGCCATGTGCCCCTCTTATGAACATCAAGAGATGCGACGCGACTGAAACAAGGTGTGTTACTGTCTACAGTCTGAACAGGCCCTCTGGCTCTGTCCTTTGAGAAAGGACAGTCACCTACTGCCCTCCAAACAGAGAAGCTCCTGTTTAAAATTCACAAAGTAATGTCTAAGCAGAACCCGGGCGAGCTCATGATTTGCATTGTGGAACTTAAAACAGCAGAACGGTGTAATAGCTTGCAAAGTGTGCTCTCTGTGGAGTTTTTGGGAAAAAACGGCATTTCTAAAAAAAAAAAAGGAGGGGAAATGTAGTGCTACAGAGAACTGGATATTTGTCTCTAAAGTGACACAGACTACAATTCATGAAGTGTGAAAGGTAGATACTTCCTTTACGACTTCTCTTTATCCTGAGGGAGGAGCCTCGGGGAAGAAGTAGCTAGATCATGGGTACTCACAAAAAGTGCCCTAAAGGGCCAAAAAGCTATGTTTAGGGGTTTGACGAGGACTGCATTCATGTTGCACAAATAGGAGACTTTCACTAGGATAAGAAACCATTGATACAAGTTAAAACTGAAAACATAACGGTGTGTGTGCACTTGTCTGCATCCCATCTAAAGCAAAACAGGATTTAAGATTACTTTCCTTCAAGAACGTTTTAAGACAATTGTAAGGTACATGATCATTCTGTAGGCAAAGCCAGCGCTTTGCATTTTCCAATGACTTTAAAGGCAATTTCAACAAGCAATAGCAAAGCCAATAGATCATTGCTTTTTTAGCCATGTCAGTGGCGTAACGAAACTTGAGGGGGCCCCCTGCAAAGAACATGGAGGAGGCCCTCCTCCCCTGCCCACCACCTACCACTTAGGCTGAGGGGGCTTCCTGGAGCTCGGGGCCCCCGTACCGCGGGGGCTTATGTAACACCACTGAGCCATGTTGCACATCAGTGCTGCTGCTACACGGCATTGCTAAAAGTTGAAAAAAGACACTATCATGTGGCCAACTCTGGCCACGTCATTTTATTTTTACTTTTAACCACAATGACAGCAGGCGTGCTGCTGGTGGGTCCTAAATGGGAAGTGGAGCTGTGTGAGAGTCTGTGTGTTGGAACAGAAGATGAGCGGAACATCACACAGGAGCTGCACCGGCAGAGCTGTTTTATAGTCTCAGCGATGGAACAGATGATGTGCTGCACATCACACATGAGGTGCATTGGCAGAGTTGTGTGAGAGTTTCAGAGCTGGAACAGAAGATGTTCTGCACATCACACGAGGTCCAGCAACTTGCAGCATGCAGGTTGTAGAACGGCATCTGCGTGTCTGTCGAATGAGCTCTCGCAATCAAACCATAAATAAAATGTGTTTATGTCCAGCAACCTAATTATGTGTTTAAGTGTGTGTTTTATTAAAGACTGGCTTCTCCCCCACACCTCTGTGGGTAAGTGTTAGAACTGGGGGTCTCTAGTTGGCAATGGTATACACCTTTGACCAAATAGGGACCCTTGCTTCGAGTCAGGGTAAGGGGGATACACTACTAAAATAACTCCTGCTCACCCCCGTAGCTTGGCACGAGCAGACAGGCTTATCTCAGAGGCAGTGTGTTAAGCATTTGTGAACACATACAGTAATACAGTGAAAACACTACAGATGGACACCACACAGGTTTTATAAAAATAAGTATGCTTTATATAGACTTATCACAAGACCACAAACGACAAAAATCCACAATACTGTAATCAAAAATAATACTTCAAGATGGTAGAAATAGTTTAAAAATAGGTTCTTCACTTAAAAGCAGTCTTTAGCAACAGATAACCCCAACTGGAGTTATCACGACGTCGAGGACAAAGAAATGCCAAAGTACGGCGCCGACCGCGAGGTGCGCGGCGTCGGGCCCGGAGTAAAAACAGACCCACAAAGAACAGTACCTTGGAAAAGCGAAAACAAAGACAGCTCACGGCGTCGGGGAGGTGCGGCGTCGTTGGCGCTACGGCGTCGGTTCCTTGCTTCGGGGTAGATGATGCGTCGGGACCTGGATGCTTGCGCAGGCAGGGGAGGCGTCGGTTCCGGACCGGAGAGGAGGTGACGTCACGATGGCGCCGAAACCACGGTTCCGTACGATGTCGATGGATTCTTGACCACCCACGTCGACGATCGGCTCCGCGATGATGTCGGCTTCGGTGTCGATGCGGCACAGCAGCAGGCGTCGGGCCGACGTCGCAAGTCGGAGCAGCGCTCACGGCTATGGCAGGCTTACGATGTCGTTCGCTGGCATTGATGTGGCACGGCGGCCAGCGTCGGGTCTACGTTGCAAGTCGGAGCAGCACTCACGGCTTCGATGCAGAAGACGGCGTCGCTCGCCGGCGTCAGTGTTGCAAATTCCTTCTGTAGCACCAGAGCAGCAAGTTCCAGATGCAGGCAAACAGAAAGAGTGAAGTCTGGTATCCCTGAGACTTCAGTCAGGAGGCAAGCTCAAATCAAGCCCTTGGAGTAATATTCTGCAAGATGATGAAAGTTCTTTAAAAGTTCCTTCTCCTCTCATTGGCACTGAAGACACCACTGTAGGCCAACCCAGCAACACAGCACACTGGCAGGGGGGCAGTCCAACTCCTACAGCTTTCTTTGGTTCTTCTCCTTGGCAGAGGTTTGTCTTGTTGTTCCAGAAGTGATCTAAAGTTCTGGGGTCAGGGCCCCAATATTTATACCCCTAAATCCTTTGTCCTCTGAAGGCAGAGGGGCCTTTCCCTGGTCCAAACCAGTTCTGTGCAGTCCTGGAGCACTTTGTTTACAGGACTCCTTCTTTCCTTTGACAGTGTGGGCCAGGGACATCAGACACACCACAGGAGGTGGAGCCAGCATTGTGGAAGGCAGGCACAGCCCTATTCAGACCCAGGTGCAACTCCTCCCACTACTCTACATGCAGAAAGGTCTATTCAGCCCTGTGCTGACTCACCCTGTCTCCTGGAATCCCCCAGCCCCTGTCACTCACAAAGCCAGACACACAATACACAACCTAGCAGAGGCAGGCTTGGACAGTTAGGTAAGAAAATACCTACTTTCTAAAAGTGGTATTTTCAAACACAGAATGTTAAAACCAACTTTACTAAAAGATGTATTTTATCATTCTGAGTTCAGGCATACTAAATTCGTTTTTCTACCATGTTCCCTGGGTCAGTTAGGATTATAGGATGTTATAATCAAACTGCCCATTCTGGCCTATGGGGAACAGGTAGTCTTGCAATAGTGAAAAACGAAAATGGCTGTAATTCACTATTAGGACATGCCACACACACCAGGGCATGTCCTACCTTATACTTACAATGCACCCTGCCCTTGGGCCTACCTTAGGGGTGTCTGTTATGAAGATAAGGGAAGGTTTAGGGACTGGCAAGTGGGTGCACTTGCCAAGTCGACATGGCAGTCACAGACTGCACACAGGCTCTGCAATGGCAGACCTGAGACACACTTTACAAGCTGTTTCTGTGGGTGGCACAACCAGTGCTGCAAGCCCACCAGCAGCATTTGATTTACAGGCCCTGGGCACACCTGGTGCACTATACTAGGGTCTGACAAGTAAATCAAATTATCCAATCATGGAGTCACTAATCAATACATCAATTTACAATAGGGAGAGCATATGCACTTTAGCACTGATCAGCAGTGGTAAAGTGCCCAGAGTCATAAAACCAACAAAAACAGGTCAGAGAAAATACAGGAGGAAGGCAAAAAGTTCAGGGATGACCCTGCAAAAAGGGCCAAGTCCAACAGTAAGCATAGTGATTAAGGATAACCGTGTTCCCCTTCCTGTACAGAGGATGGATGGCAAAAACAAAAAATGACAAAACCTTTGGTTGTCACATAGGCAAGACCTATTAGATTTGCCAATGCCTTTTTTCCCTGTGTGTTGAATCTAAAGGAGTGAAATCCTTCTAAAGCCGCCTGAAGCAAGAGAAATGGGCAAAATGAAACCAGCTGCCGCTGACCAATAAAAGCAGGGGAAAGGAGAGTGCGAGCTTCTGCTGACCAAATAAAACTAAATAAAGGAGACTGACGAGCAAGCCTACCATTGGTAAGCAATGGGTGGGTTCTAAGCCTGTTTAGGTCGAGCCTCGAGTAGCGCGCAAGCGCTGCTCTGGCGAAGCATTATGTAGGGGCATTTGAAAGCTGACCAGACGCTCGTGCGTCATGGCCTTTTTCGTGCGGTTACCCGCAAGCAAAAGGCCATGGTGCACGAGCGTGTGGTCACGCCTGCTGCTCGCAAGCGCGCGCACCACTCGCGTGCTTGTTTTGTTTAACTTTTTTTGTTTGTTTCCTTTCGCATAATCGCGCACCCGCGCTTTACTTTTAAAATTAAAAGTAAAGCGCCGGTGTCACGATTGTAGCAAAAGTAAAGAAATAGATGTTTTTTTCTATTTCTTTACTTTTGCAGCAATCGCAGCATGCGATTGTGAATTACGCCACCCATGCTCTTTATTACCTCCTGCTCGTCTTCATGTTTAGTGTGTGTATGCGTGTGTGTGTATGCGTGTGTGTGTATGCGTGTGTGTGTACGTGTGTGTGTATGCGTGTGTGTGTGTGTATGCGTGTGTGTGTGTGCGTGTGTGTGTATGCGTGTGTGTATGTGCGTGTGTATGTATGCGTATTAATTAGAAATATACTACCTCGGCTGATTAATGGCGGACTCCCACAGCCTGTGTTCTGCCCAAGGCACGGAGCAGTAACATTACTCTGAAAATAGAAAAGGGCAGGCGAAGGCAAGGTGCAGCTGTTAGTACTCCAGGATCTGAGCACAGCCAACATGAAGCCACTGTATCTTCCTACTTTACTATTGTAAGGTATGAGTACACCACCCTCCAAGGTTTTCGTATTTTCCCAGGCCATTAACTATTTACATCGTTGGGACCTCATTTCTCACCAGGAAGTTCCAAAGTATATGTACCCCTCCTCGCCTTTCGGAAAATCACGAGTGTCTAAAATCAGCATTAGCTCCTCTATTTCAGCAGCAGCCTCATCTACCTATGCTTTACTAACCACCAAATGCAATGCCTAACATTAGAAGTTTTCCTCGTTGATATGAACTCCCTTCGCTGGTGAACAATTTTTGTTAAACCGAAATTCCTTCATGGACTAGACTTTTCCCTTACTTGGACTCTACAGTTGAAGCACGGACAGTGTCACCAATACTCCAGAGTAAACAAGCATTGGCATAGCCAATAGGTCTCGCCTTTGGGACCTTATAAGTATTTAGCCATGCAACACTTGATGTTGTTGCACCAAGGATATTGTGCTGGATAACTAATCACTTATAAGGTCCCAAAAGCGAGACCTATTGGCTATGCCAATGCTTGTTTTAGATTGTATTTAAAGAACAAAAGACATGCATGCGACAGAGCATGCATCATCTCGAGTGAGAACTAAAAAGAGCATATCTTACAAAAAGGGGAAGTAGAAGGGTTTTTGAAGGCCAAATCCTCTGCCCAATATACACAGAAAGCATTAAAAAAAGGTGCCTTGTCACTATATTTTGAGAGATCTTAAAATCTCATATGTTTATTATATTTGCTTTGTTCCTCTCTGATCTTAGCGAGTGAAAAGGATGAGTTAGGACCCCACACCTGAAACAGGAATAGTTGGAATTTAGCAATTTAAGCAACCATAGATTACTAAGGAAATGTCAATTATTTACTCACTTACTAGCTGTTGAGACAGAAAGACCCCTGCACAGTCTGATCAGCTTGAACCCCTGCCCCGAATTCACCATAGCAAGTTATGTAGGTTTTTGTCTTTTTTGCCTCAACAGACACATCGATCATGCTTATGCACTGATGGCTTCCCGTAACATTGAATGAGACCAAGAGCTGGGCTCTGTGGTCCAAAGGGGCATACCAGGTGTGCCTTGCTTTATTGAACGTGACTACCGTCAGCTCACCAGACTGTAAAGGACTGACAGTGGTGGCAGCAACTGATTATTGTGGCAGAACAGGTCTTTTAACATGTCAGCTGCCAGTCAGAGTCATCTACTGGTGACTCTTGTAGTTTTAAATTTGTGTGCCAGCCCCCAGCAAGTGGGTACTTTCTTCTATCCATGTGGTAAAGGAAGGACTTGAGTGTGAGTAACCCATGTGTGTACAGAAGGCTGTGCTTGGAGTGAGTCTTTTACATGTGGTTGCGGCTGCACAGAAATCCATTTCGATTTCCTAAACCCAAGTAGTAAATAATGTGGAGGTTGTAAGAGAACCTAAGGGTTAAATGCTACAGGGGTGCACTTTGTGCTCAGCTTTGGGCTCAATAGTAGGGCAAAATCCCAGGACACTGGAGGTAAAAGGTTGTGATTGTTACAATCTGAGCCCAGTAACTATAGTCAGGCCTCGTACTCTTGTAAAATTCCTGCCACAGGACCTGGACAGACAGCTGCCTGTCTAGAACAGCAATATATGGAATTATAGATACATAACTGTGAGGGGATGTTTTTTTACCAAGGACTTCTGAGTGACATCAAATAGTTCAGAGTGACGTTTGAGTTGTCTATGATGTCATTCAGAACCTTTAGGTAAAAAACATTCCTGTTAGTCACTGTTACCCATCTATAATATTGTTTTGTATGGCCCCCAAAATCATCTGTCCTTGCTTTTAACTGCTACTTAGGTGCAGAGGAGTAATGGGGGAGCCATACTTAACATGGCCTCTCCTTCCTGCCCAAAATGTAAAAATAAATATACCTGGTCTTCTACCATCCTCCTCTACACCCTCTGTGCCTTCCCCTCCTCATCCCCACCCAAAGTTGTACTTTTTCCCTCCTTCGGAGGCTCTCTGATATTTCTGTCAACATTTCCTAGAATTCCTTTATGATGTAGAAACAGTGGGAACAACTTTTGTTTCCCATTGCTGCAGTACATAGCCAGATTTAAGAACCTGGTATTCACACTATTGGCGCTCGGTAAGAGTCACACATTACAGCTTTGTGACATGGTATAAAGTGCAGGTTCCCGCTATGAATCAGCCACAAAATTGTGAAGCACAACTAAATGACTCTCTCCCTGTTTGTCCCACCTTAGTTTTTCAACATCTAGATAAAGGAAAGCTGATTAACTAGCAATAAACTATTTAGGGGCAGCATTAACACAAAGTTAAAATGCAAATCAGCCTGGCCCTTTATTGCCTGGGTATTTTAATATACCTGGTGAGCATTTCTCAGAAGTTTGTGAGGGAAAGCAATCTCTTCAAAATACCGACTATCCCAAGCGAGTGAAAACAATCTGACAGTACAATGCTTCATTCTATGTCAGTTCATTTTTAACAGTTCACTCTGTCATTGGTATTTTGTTGTGTTGTGCTTTTGTGTTATTTGTGTTGATAAGTTGTTTGTGTTATTGTGTATTGTGTTGTGTTATGTGGTTTGTTCTGTGTTGTCATGTTTCTAAATAGCATTGTTTTGGTAATGCATTGTTGAATCGTAGTTACGCTGTGTTGATGTTATGGACTTATGTGGCATTGTGTTGTGGTGTGCTATTGTGCTGTGTTGCGTCTGTCATTGTGTACTACCTCACATGTGTAGATTGTGATATTATTTTTTGCAGAACTGTTATGTTACACAGTGTGTTTTAGTGCTGTTGTATTGTTTGTATTGTTGTGATGTGGTGTGCTATTTTGCTAAGTTTTGTGTTGTGTTTTTGCAATGATGTGCTTGTCATTTGTCCTGTTGTATGTTGTTACATTTCTTGCTGTTGTTGCAGTGCTGTGCTACATTAATGCATTTTTGTGTTGTGTTGTTCTGGTTTTATGTTGTTTTGGTGTTGATGTTGCTGCTGTTGTTTGGTCTATGTAAGTATTTGTTACCATTACTCCCATATTCCCAAAAAGTGGTCTATGTCTATAGGCAAATAGTGCAGAATTATTGACTGACGTTTCAACAAGGATGCACCAATCAGGGAGCAGGGAAACTCCGAACAGTTTAACATGTACTTGTATATTAGTGTTACAGTTAGCTACTATGATCACAAAAAATGTATGCTATGATAAACAATAAAAAAACTTACAACTTTAGTTGAAGGGACAAAATGGTTAAAATACAAATAAAGGTCACCTGTGCAATTGTGAAGCTACCCAGTGACTCTGGCAGGAGATAATACAAATGACGTCATGTATGACATCCCATTTGACATTGTCAATGATACTATATACATGCATTGCTACTGTACCTTTTCAGATATGTATGTTAGCAGTGGAAATATACCCTTGACTCTGTTTTCAATATGTGTGAGGACATCTGTTTACTGCAAACACAAGGAGATGATGGACGGAGCGCTGAAACTTTTCAGACACTCACCCCCAGTCACAGATCTGGGTTGAATCCATCATCGTTCTTTAGCTCACTTCGCCACCCCAGTTCAGACACAGCTATATGCAAATCAGTCTTGACCCTGTGCCTCATGGGAACAGTCCAGACTGAACTGCCAAGCCATGTCTTCCCTGGAACAGAAACAAGCATTCTGGGACCGGTTTCGGGCTAACAGCCCTCATCAGCCAGGCTAGCTTGAATCCAGTGGCAAAGTGAGCAAGGGACCCACGTCTGGGCATACCCTGCCAACTTAGGGCGAACAAAGCAAACACAAGGAGATGATGGACGGAGCGCTGCAACTTTTCAGACACTCACCCCCAGTCACAGATCTGGGTTGAATTCATCATTGTTCGTTAGCTCACTTCGCCACCCCAGTTCAGACACAGCTATATGCAAATCAGTCTTGACCCTGTGCCTCATGGGAACAGTCCAGCCCGAACTGCCAAGCCATGTCTTCCCTGGAACGGGAACAAGCATCCTGGGACCGGTTTCGGGCTAACAGCCCTCATCAGCCAGGCTAGCTTGAATTCAGTGGCAAAGTGAGCAAGGGACCCACGTCTGGGCATACCCTGCCAACTTAGGGTGAACAAAGCAAACACAAGGAGATGATGGACGGAGCGCTGAAACTTTTCAGACACTCACCCCCAGTCACAGATCTGAGTTGAATCCATCATTGTTCTTTAGCTCACTTCGCCACCCCAGTTCAGACACAGCTATATGCAAATCAGTCTTGACCCTGTGCCTCATGGGAACAGTCCAGACCTGGCTTGGCAGTTCGGCCTGGACTGTTCCCATGAGGAACAGGGTCAAGACTGATTTGCATATAGCTGGGTCTGAACTGAGGTGGCGAAGTGAGCTAAAGAACGATGATGGATTCAACCCAGATCTGTGACTGGGGGTGAGTGACTGAAAAGTTTCAGTGCTCCGTCCATCATCTCCTTGTGTTTGCTTTGTTTGCCCTAAGTTGGCAGGGTATGGCCAGACGTGGGTCCCTTGCTCACTTTGCCACTGGATTCAAGCTAGCCTGGCTGATGAGGGCTGTTAGCCCGAAACCGGTCCCAGGATGCTTGTTTCCGGTTCAGGGAAGACCTGGCTTGGCAGTTCGGGCTGGACTGTTCCCATGAGGAACAGGGTCAAGACTGATTTGCATATATCTGGGTCTGAACTGAGATGGCGAAGTGAGCTAAGGAACGATGATGGATTCAACCCAGATCTGTGACTGGGGGTGAGTGTCTGAAATGTTTCAGCGCTCCGTCCATCATCTCCTTGTGTTTGCTTTGTTCGCCCTTAGTTGGCGGGGTATGCCCAGACGTGGGTCCCTTGCTCACTTTGCCACTGGATTCAAGCTAGCCTGGCTGAATAGGGCTGTTAGCCCGAAACCAGTCCCAGGATGCTTGTTTCCGGTTCAGGGAAGACCTGGCTTGGCAGTTCGGGCTGGACTGTTCCCATGAGGAACAGGGTCAAGACTGATTTGCATATAGCTTGGTCTGAAATAAGGTGGTGAAGTGAGCTAAAGAACGATGATGGATTCAACCCAGATCTGTGACTGGGGGTGAGTGTCTGAAAAGTTTCCGCGCTCCGTCCATCATCTCCTTGTGTTTACTTTGTTCCCCCTAAGTTGGCAGGGTATGCCCAGGCGTGGGTCCCTTGCTCACTTTGCCACTGGATTCAAGCTAGCCTGGCTGATGAGGGCTGTTAGCCTGAAACCGGTCCCAGGATGCTTGTTTCCGGTTCAGGGAAGACCTGGCTTGGCAGTTCGGGCTGGACTGTTCCCATGAGGAACAGGGTCAAGACTGATTTGCATATAGCTGGGTCTGATCTGAGGTGGCGAAGTGAACTAAAGAACGATGATGGATTCAACCCAGAACTTTGACTGGGGGTGAGTGTCTGAAAAGTTTCAGCGCTCCGTCCATCATCTCCTTGTGTTTGCTTTGTTCGCCCTAAGTTGGTAGGGTATGCCCAGATGTGGGTCCCTTGCTCACTTTGCCACAGGATTCAAGCTAGCCTGGCTGATAAGGGCTGTTAGCCTGAAACCGGTCCCAGGATGCTTGTCTCCGGTTCAGGGAAGACCTGGCTTGGCAGTTTGGGCTGGACCGTTCCCATGAGGAACAGGGTCAAGACTGATTTGCATATAGCTGGGTCTGAACTGAGGTGGCGAAGTGAACTAAAGAACGATGATGGATTCAACACAGATCTGTGACTGGGGGTGAGTGTCTGAAAAGTTTCAGCGCGCCGTCCATCATCTCCTTGTGTTTGCTTTAAATCTCTATCTTGGCATGGATTTGGACCTAAATTTATCACTTTAGTATCCCTTCTTTATCATTCCCCTAAAGCTTCTGTTCTAGTTAATGGTAAGGTTTCTTCGTGTTTCTCACTTCACAGAGGAGTAAGACAAGGATGTCCGCTTTCCCCCTTATTATTTGTGTTGGCTCTGGAATCTTTTCTTTCCCAAATTCGTCTTAACTCATCGATTACCTGTTTTCCGTTTGGGGATCATCATTTGAAGTTTGCAGCTTATGCTTGTTAATATCCTCTCCGGAGACTTCTTTACCCTCTCTTTTGATGGAGAAATCTCTTTTCTCTGAAGTATCTGCTATTGAGTAAATAAAGATAAAACGGAAATTCTTCCTCTTAATAAATACACATTCAGTCACCGTTATCGTATAACTGGTTTTTTGATGGTCGACTTCTGCAGAAATAAAGTATTTAGGGGTATGGGTAACTCTTTTGTTGATACGATTAGAGTTAATTTCAAAGATCTCAATACAAAGGTTGAAAACCTTCTTTCTTCCTGGAATCCCTTATTTCTTTCTTGGTAGGGATGTCTAGATGCGAATAAAATGATGGTCGCCCCTATTGTTTTTTTATATCTTCTCTCTATGTTATCATTCCATATCCCTAGATCCTATTTAAAAAAAAATAATTTGTTACTTATTTCCTTTTTATGGCATCAAAAGAAAGCGCATGTGGCACTGTCTACTTTACAAAAACCCAATGCTGTGGGGGGAGGGGGGGTGAACTTTCCTGATTTTTATGCATATCACAGAGCCTATACCTTACGACAAGCTGCTCTTTGTACTTTAGACGTTAATTCACCACTCTCTCTTCTGTGGTTAGAGCTTGAGCGGGCTTTTGTGACGCCCTTCTCTTTTAAGGAGATCTTATCCTTCTCCTCTACAACCTCAATCCTTCAATCTCCTGTTTTAAAACATTCTATTTCACTACTTCAGTCCACCTTTCTCCAGACCCATTTGACTCCTTCCATATTCCCTGAGTTGCTGCTATGGTATAATTCCTTAATTCTGAGTAATAATAGACCTCTTTTTGGCGCACGTGGAAAGATAGGGGTCTTATGTGGGTCCATCAACTTTTTTCTAATAGTGTTCGTATTTCCTTTCCCCAATTCTGTGAAACTTATCATTGTCCTAAGTCCTTTTATTCTCGTTTTCTATTACTGATGAATGCGGTACTTGATAGATATTTTGCTCTTACGGATGCTTCTTCTAAAGTAGTTCCTCTTTCCTCAGGATTTACTGAATTTCTCAAAACTGCTCCTAAAGCAGCGGGTCTTTTGTTGCCAGATCCTTCTCGAGCCAAATCCAGGGTTGAACTTTTATGAGAAATTGATTTGGGCGTAAGCTGGCCAATTGCATTTTGGAATAAGATTTGGGCCCCTATATATAAAATCTCTAGATCAGCTAGTGTTACTCAATCCCTCTTTTTTATTTACTATAGATTATATTACACACCTATACAATGTTCTACGTCTTCCTCAGGTATGTCTGCGGAGTGTTGGTCCTGTAATTTTCCTCAAGCTGATCTAATGCATATGTTATTTAGATGTCCCAATACACTTTCCTTTTGGTATAGAATATGGTTACAAATTCAAAAAATATGCCATAAATACCTCCCTTTTAATATTCTTTATTTATTTCTAGGTACATTGTCTCAATATATTTATTCACCATTTCCTAATGATAAATTACTGGATATCCTATTAGCAATTGCATTCCAACAGATTCTCTTTAATTGGAAATCCTCAGCTAAGTTATCATTTACAGTGTGGTGTGACTCTGTCTATTCACATCATAAACTGGATAGTATGTATATGATACAGTGTTCCTTCTCTCCTAATGTTCAAAAGTTATGGTTGCCTCTTACTATATTTCTTACACAAAATGATGTTAATCTGTCTTGTACAGATCCTACACTGTCTGAAAGTTTTGATCCTCCATAATTAATTTATTCTCATATTTGATGGGATCTTTTTAGCCTTTAGATGCATATGGTACTTTAGTTTGTCTGTTGACATGGTAAAGGGTATATATTGCACTTGTTATTGTCTTTATATCGAGGAATTTCCCTGATTTCCCCCTCCCCCTTCTTCCCTCTCTCCCTCCCTGCCTCCAAAATTATAAAGACTTTAGTTCTCTATATATGGTTTAAGATTGATATTAGATTATTATGTTTTTCTTTGTTTGCCATTGTTATTATATCTTGAAACCTTTAATAAAGTCTTTTGAACACAAAAAATGCACAGTGTAGCATCATAATAAGAAATTACAAAAATGTAACTCATTGTTGTGATTCCCAAAGTTCTAATTAGTAAAAGCGATTCGCAATTCCTATGAACAAAAGATTCGCAAATTGCATATAGTTGCAAAACAGCCAAATTGCATGTGCAAATTGCAGTCAACTGGAAGCGGGCGGTAACCAGGTGGAAGGTATAAAAGCACACCTAACATCCACTCTGTCTGCCTGCTATGGGATGGTTTTGAGGAGGTGTGCAGTGGGAACCTTACACTGGAGAAAGAGAAGACAGGTATGAATTTTTAGACAGAGAGGCGCCCATTTTTGTCAAATCCATAAGGAGGTGTATTCCAGATACAGGCTAAGCAAGACAGTCAGACTTGACATAATTAATGTGTCATACACTAGTGAGGCAGACTGAACACTCCCAAGTCATCCCTGTACATGTTCAGGTTGTGTGCTTACTGCTTCTCCTAACTTTGGGGAGTTTCCTGCAGTATCAAGAGGGATATCATAAAGTACCCTTTCCGTGGTATATAGAAATTTCCTGGATGCCCTGTCAACCAGTATCAATATACATATCACTTTTCCAAGTATTCCAGGAAATTTACAGACAGTAAAAGTGAAATTGTAGCAAACTGCACATTTATTTTCACGATGCCATAGGATGTATAGGCAGAGTATTTATATAGAATTTGGAAAAAGCAGCACTCATTGGACACCCAGATGGCGTGCAGGGCTCAACACATTATTACAGATACTGCTGGCTAAAACCCTGGGAGCACACACGATTCATCCATGTTTCTAATTGTGTTCTTTACAATTGACTTGCAAGGGGAGACCTGGGAGGTGGTTATTTGCTACCTGAGTGTCACATTCCATGGTGCTGTGTTATTCATCTAACAACTTTGTACATATCATTCATACCCCTGTTTGTGTGTTGCTGGTTACAATGCTTATGCCATTCAGCCATAAATATGTAAATCCGTATTTGTAAAGCGCGAACTACTCACCCTTACGGGTCTCAAGGCGCTGGGGGCCGTTGTGGAAACTAAGTGAGCTATTGCCCAGAGTCATATGGTGCTGAGCTGAGCTGCCGCCGGAGCCAGGGATCGAACCGTGAGCCCTGTGCTCTGAGGTCAGCTGCCCTGGCCACTGCACCACACCTCTCCTATGCTTATGCAATTCAGCCATGGATATTCACACCATATCTACATCCATGAACACAAAGGTAGGATCTCTACAATACAGCGCGCAGATGATTGCAGTCTTTTGAAAGAAACTTCTGCATTTTACGGAAGTGTTAGGTGTTTACATGAAGATGGTTTTGCCCTGGAGTACAACTCTTATACCTTTTGTAAAATGATTTTAGTTTGTGAAATACTACACAACAATGCAATGCTCAGAAGATTGACAGAAAAACCTATGGAAGATGAGTCTGATGAGGAAGGGGGGACCCCCCTCTGCCTCATCATACACCTGGAAAAGGTGTAGACATATGTTCTGCAGAGGGCAGAGCACGTAGAGCTGAAATTAATTTTGAGGTAAGCTACTTGCAATATTTTTGGTAACAATAACACAAAAACTATTTTGTGCTTCAAACTAAGAATTCCTTTTTATTTACAGGTGGCATTTTTCAACGTATGAAATTCGCAAAATTCTTCATTTACAACAGATGGCTTATAACTTCAAAATTAAATGTCAAATTATAGCTACTAAATAAACATGGCGATATAGTCTAAAGGAATCTATGGGGGCCTATTACCAACAGCGTGCGATAAGTATCGCAAACCGCGCTTAGCGCGATTTTTTTTATCGCCGACTATCGCTGGTTTTAATCGTGGAGATAACGCGTTATTATCAACGCTTATCTCCAATGCGATATTAAAACCAGCGATAGCGGCAAAATCCTCCAGTAACACGGGTACAACAGCGATAAAAATGTTATCGCTGACGTAAAGCTTGCTAATAGGCAGGTGAGGATTCAGCCTATGAATCCACCTCCCAATGGATATCATTGTTAAGTCAGGATTTTAGTAGGTGTTAAATATCCTGCGCTAAACTCGGTTAGCGCGACTTTTCATATCACTCACCGGGGCCGGGGACTCATTGCTAATTGGCGTTAGGCCTGTTAGCGGCTGTTTTCGTGGTGTTTATGTTGGGAACGCCTACTTTGCATGTCATTAGCGATAAATATCGCTGACATGCAAAGGGGCACCCAAAACGGTCGCTATCACTGAAAAGCTGTCGCTAACACCTGTTAGCGACAGCTTGCTGATAGGGCGTTAAAAATATCGCCGCTTTAGCGGCAAAAAGTGCCGCTAAAGCGGCGATAAGGCCCTTGGTAATATGTCCCTATGTTTCTTATTTTTTTTAGACTTAACACCGGTTGGCCTGGTCCAGCCCACCTGCCTTCTTAAACTCCCTTGCACTTCACCACTCCTACTACATGTACCAGTGGTGCTCTCTTGCACTGACACACTACTTACACTTGGCCCATCTTTACTCTCAAGAATTGATAGGGCACCCCATGCTCCTGCATTAGAGGTTTATAATTCTTCTAAAATACTAGTGACCTAGAACAAACTTGAGAGAAATTGGGTGGTTGGTTGAGGGGGTGTGAGCCCTTCTCAAGCACCATCCACAATCCTTGTCAGAGTGAACCACAAAAAGTCAATAAATTAACCTGTCTTAACTCTCTGGGCACAAAAAGCAGTCAGGCTTAACTTAGATGCAATTTGTAAACTATTTATGCAGCACGTAAACAGTAATAAAGTTAAAACACAACACAAGAAAAATCCCACACCAATTTAGAAAATAGAGTAAATTTTAATAAATTATTGGATACCAAAGTGACACAAATCGAATAAGTGGAACCGGAGTCATAAATGTTTTAAGTTTAAGTGTAAAATAGCGGCTAAAAAAATCAAAAGGCCACCTACGGACATCTAGCCACGCGAGACCGGAGCAGAGTTGAATGTTATAACCGACTACAATGGCGTACGAGTCAGATACACAAAGTGGATTGGGCCCTACCTCCGCTTACCTTCGGACTTCACAGAAAATTTGAAGAAAAATGTCTGAGAAAGTAAGAGTTCAGCGGGGGCAAGACAGCGTCGTCGGGGAGCCGCTGGACAAAGTCGCAGTGAAGATTTCTACTTTTGGACATAGGGGTAGATTTACTAACATTTTGAGCTGGATTTGCGTCAGATAAGCGATGCAAACCAGTTCAAAATGCTTTTCTTGTTATTTACTTTCCAGCGCAAAGCTTGTTTTGTGCTGGAAAGTTTACCAAAAGTAACGCAAAGCACTGGTTTGCATTACTTAGCGCCAAGGGTGCTTTCCATGGGAGGTACAAAGCCGTTCCCAAACAACCACCCATGGTTTTTGATACAAAACCCTATCAAGCAAAAATCTGAAACATGGCTTTGGTAAAATAATAACACCATTTGAAATCCGGCGTTAAAAGGAGAAATGTTTTCATTTCTCCTTTTTTCTGACATTGCATGTGTGCTGCACTGTACAGCACACATACAAAGTAGGAAAACTTTTAAATATAGTCTAAGGATAGTATTTTCTATTTGAAGAGTAGCCTTCTAGTACAAAACCTATGCTAGACTCCAGCACACACCCTTGCACTATGGCACAAAGGTGTGTGCTTGGCGTTAGGCAGCAAAATTATGTGCCAGAACTAGAAGGAGGGGAGGGAGAGCTATATCTCTGTAGATATGGCGCTCTCTCCTTCACACACAATGCAGCACAGCAATTTTGACTGCTGAGCTGCGTTGTGTGAGAATTTGGTAAATCTGGCCATTAGTCCCTTTTTTTGGAAGCTAAAAATCTCCAGCAGGACGAAGCTGCAGGCTGTAGCCGATGAGGGCTCCACGAGGCCAGATACCCATTCTGCAAGGAGCCGCTCAACGGGATTTGCTGTTGTTGAAAAAAATATAGCTGTAGCTGCCGCAAAGTCAGGCTGACCGGCGATGCACCTTGGTTGGAGCCTTTTCTGTCAGAGGCTCTGATCAGGAGTCTAGCCAACTAACCTCTGGAGTCACTTCGTAAGTCCTGGATTCAAATAGATAAGTAGGTCCCAAGCAGCAGGGAAGTCTTCTGAGAGCACAGAGCAGGCTTCAGTCATCAGGGCACTCCGTACTGTAGCAAGGCAGTCCTCTGAAGTACACAGCAGGCCACAGCAGCAGGCGCTCCTCTGAGAGTACTTCTGCAGGTCCAGGAGTGGACTGAAGAGTGTGCATGAGGGCCCTATTTTTATACCTGGTGCCCCCTTTGAAGTGGGAGAAACATCTGGCGGCTTACCCCCACAGACATGTCTGGAATGTTCTGACTTCCTTCCTTGGTCCCAGTCTGTCTGCAGGCACAATAGGCTATTGAGAGGTTCTTTGTGTGAGAGCAGGGCACAGTCTTTTGAAGTGCAAGTGGGGCTATGCACAGCTACGCTCCCCATCCTGCCTTAGATTTCCCATCCAGGCACACCTAGTCCCTCTGTTGTGTGGCTGTCTAGGAGGAATACCCAAAGGCCAACTGCCAACTACACCCCGTCATGTGACCCAGGAACAGGCTGTAGGTACCTTGTGGTTATGACAAGAAAATGCCAACCTTCTGAAAAGTGACATTTTCAGAATGTGACTTAAATCTGACTTTACCATTAAAGAGGATTTTAAATTACAATTCCTCAGTTATCAAAGATGACTTTCCAACCTGCTCCCAATCAAAAGTTAGTACTTATTAGATGTAATAAGGTAACCCAATGTTATCCTATGGGAGAAGTAGGCCTTACAGTAGTGGAAAAAGAATTGTGAGTGTGCCACTACTAGGACATGTAAAACTTAAAAGTACATGCCCAACTTTTTAATTACAATGCACCCTGCCCTGTGGGTTGTCTAGGGCCTACTTTAGGTGTGACTTATATGAATTAAAAATTGTGTTTAAGGCTTGGCAAGGGGGGTATTTTGCCAAGTAGAATTGTCAGTTTAAAGCTGCCAACAAGCGGCAATGGCAGACCTGAGACATTCTTAGAAAGGTTATTGGGTGGCACAACAAGTGCTACAGGCCTACTAGTAGCATTTAATTTTTAGGCGGCTCTCGGTACATGTAGTAACACTTCACTGGGGACTTACAAATAAAATAAATTTGCCAATTGGGTGTAACCCAATTTTACCATATTTACAGAAGAGAGCACAAGCACTTTAGCAATGGTTAGCAATGGTAAAGTGCATCGAGTCCTAAGACCAACAGAAAACATATTTAGAAAAGCAGGAGGGTTGAAGGCAAAACGTTTGGGAGTGACCAGCAGAGAGGGCCAAGTTCAGGAAACGCCTCTTAGGATTGTTTCTGTGCAGGCAGGTGCCCTTCCTGCACAAAAGCAATCCTCCATGCAACGGAGGCAACCTTGCAACGGTGCCTACGAGAAAGCACAGGAATGCACCGTATTGCATAAATACAATGCATTTCTGCCCTTTCACTTTGGTGTAGGGCAGCACAGCAAGGTGACTTGCTGTGCTGCCCTACGCCAGCATCTCGTAAATGAGGGCCTTAGTTGGTGAAAGTGGAGCAGTATCCTTTAATCTCCATGCTATCTCTTTTAGGTCACAAGTCCAGTGCAGTTCCAGCCAAAGCAGAGGGAAGAGGAACAAGGCATGGTTAATGGCTTAAACTCTATGCCAGATTGATGTGGCTGCTCCTAATGACTATGGCCATCATGCTCTTGGGACAAGAGGCCAGACACAATGCAAAAGAAGCTGAGCCATTCCTCTTCTTTTTAAGTGACTCCAGCAGGAATATAGACAATTTTATTCACTTTGGAAGCGTGTTGGGGAAATCTAATTTCTGGTGATGCAAGTGTAGCCACTCAAAATAGTCAAGTGTTTTACAGTGTGGTTTTAATCTTACCTAAAATCCTACCGGTTTCGCCAGTCAATATTATAAGGCGCTGAGGCCCATATTGCATCAAGCAAGCAAGCCTAGGGAATGAGCCTGACGCTCAAAGCAGGGTCTGGGAGTAGTGGGATTCAGACCCAAGTGATTTATTTCACAACACAAAACCTTTGGCCAGGCTGTCTAAAGATTTTTAACGTTTTTATTTGTTTTTATTGTCAGTTGGAGTCGAAAAGTGCTTTCATCTGTCTTACAACCCTTCTATTTCTTGATCACTCGTTTCTTCCATTTGTGCAAAATACACAGGATTAATGTGGCACGTATGCAATATAATTTAGCTAATTTTGTCAGACATCATGCAGAAATATTTCTCCTTCAGCCACCTCTTTTACCTGTCAATGGGGTTAAGTAGCGCAGGGACAGGGGGTTCTACCCCGACTCTAGACCCAACACGACAGGATGTTTTTCTGTTTCAGCCGATCTCCATCTTGAGAGGATTCCTGTAGGTAGTCATGGGTGGTGTCTTGTAGCACTGGAGAGGTCACATGTCCTGCCCCGCCACACTACTTAAACGCAGCTTCAGCGGTTCATCAAGCAAACACAATGCTTGAACGGCAAAGATGTTTTGGACAGATTGTCTAAAAGTTTTAAAACTTTTGTAGTTGGAGTCGAATTGTGTTTTTATCTGTTTGGCAACCATTCTATTTTTCTTGATCACTCATTTCCTCCCTTTTCACACTTTATGCTGCATTAATAGGGCAAATATGTAGCATATTTATTATTTTTCTCTTTTAGTCACCTCTCTTACCTGGTAGTGGAGGTTAAGTAGCGCAGGTACAATGGCTTCTACCACTGTTGTGTCCGCGCTTCACCCTAGCGGCGGGCACGTTGACCTGAGGTACGCGAGCGGTTGGCCTAGTGCAGTGCTGGAGGCTGTATGTACAAAATGCTCAGAGACAGCGTTTGGTGGTATCAGAGCTCCCGCGTATGCGCGCCACTGCCGTCAAATCCGCGCTGGCTCCTATTTATTAATTGCCCCACGTGACCTCCCGACTACACCATTGAGCACACAGGCTCGGGGGCGTGCACTAAGACCACCCCGGACCACTACCAGTATTGGGTCTAACTCACGTCGCCCCTATTACGTCATAGGGGACGACACTACATTCCTCCCCAACCAGTATCAAATTATCCCCGTTATAGCAACAGAACATATATCAACAAATAGACATGCATTACTGAAACAGTCTTACATGACATGGTCCTTCAGCCGGCAAGATGGTGCGAGGTTTTTCCGCAGACAGTACTGAGAGTTTCCCCGGCCTCCCGACAGACTGGTCAGAGGGAGCTCCATAGGGTCCCCTGGAGAGTGTCCACCGGTCGACGGGGCTTCAGGATCAGCTCTGTCCACTGCTGGGCAGTTCACTTCAGTTGCGTCCCATTCATCCGTATCCTGGGACACTGCTTGGCCAGACTCAGGCGGGACCGCTTCAGGAGGGACTTCTAGGGCTGGATGGAATGTTCTGAAGAAAGACACATTCCTCGTGACTGTTTCCACACCCCGCTGGGCAGTGACTCTGGTGCCATTCAGATGTGTGACAGTCCATGGCACCTTTTCATACCGCAGGCCAAATTTGCTAGTAGCAACTCGATTTTGCAGAAGAACAGAATCCCCCACTTGGAAACTCAGCGATCGTGACCGTCGCCGTTGACTGGCGTGATCGTTTCGACGTTGACGACGGTAACTAGTCATAATATCGAATTAAAAATATCGAATGGACAAAATATCGAGTTTTTAATATCGAGTGGACAGGATATCGACTTGCAAAAATACAGTGGTTAAGAATATCGACATGCAGGTAAGAAATATCGATTTTAATAATATCGAAGTTAGTAATATCGATTGTCAAAATATCGTTGTTAATAATATCATTTTTTTTTTTGTGTTTTGTATGTTAGTATTTGTGTTAAAAGTATGTATATATTTTGTAATGTGTGTTTGAATTTTTTTAAAGTAATGAATTTTATGTTAATTAATTTTTGCGTAATTTAATTCCGTAGCGGGTTGTGGGTTTATAGGGGAATATATACCCCTATAAGTAGGGTGGGAAGTAATTTAATTATAATATATTTTTTAAGAATTATTTAGAATTAATTAATTATATGTTAATTACTTTTTGCGTAATTTAATTCAGTAGTGGGTTGTGGGTTTATAGGGGAATAGGGTGGGAAGTAATTTAATTGAAATTAATTAATTAATTATTTTATTAATTAATAATTTAGGGGCCCATTACGATGGCGGGCGGAAGCACAACCGCCGTGCTGGCGGATGCAAAAACCACCAGTTACCGCCGGCACGCAGCAATCCACATGCCCGCCCAATTACGATGCGAAAAGCAGGCCAAACACCGCCGGCAAGCCAGCAACACCGTCCGCCATCAAAGTGCGCCCGCACACGTAGCGGCGCAGCCCAACTGACACACACCGTCCGACGAAACACGTCCCGCCCGGCGCATAAATTACGATGCCGCAAACAAACGGCTCCCACGGCAAAGAGACACCGCACGTGAAAGAGAGGCGGAAACACGGACGCCGAGCACGGACAACGAAGAAGCGGCACCCCGGGCATGAATCCAGCACTGCAGGCCCTTCCCATGCTTCTGCTGATGCACCACCAAGGACGCAACGTACCGCGGAGACGCAGGTAGGCACACACACAACAAGTGCACGCAAACAGCGCACACAGTGCAAGGGCGGAAAAAGCGGACAACCCCCACCAGCGCGTGCACACTACACATCCACCATTGCATCCACATATGACACACAGGCCAAATCCTAACATCGCAGAACACATGTGTACACACCACCTGGGACTAGGAACCAACCACCCCGTCACGGCCCCAAAGCGGCGATGACGCCGCCACACATGCGCACAACGCAGAGGCCAACCGCAGCGCCATGCATGCGTCGCACACAGACACAGGGACACAACCAAGCAGCACACACACCAGCCCCACCCCGAACGCACATGACACGTGACAGGCCGGCCACAGACATGTCCCCAACGCCCAATTCACGGACAACACCCAACGCCACACAACCGACGCACACATGTCAGTGAAGTCACGCAACAGCAGGACACACCCCAGTGTAACAAATATGGCGAAGCACACAGCGGCGGCAACACCAACTAGGAGAAGCAGGGCCCCTTCGGGAAGAGGAACGCCAGTACCACACTGAAAAACCCATACCACCCTGCACATATGAACAAGACACATGAAACGGAACACCAAAGAGCCCGGGGACCGACAACAGGTGGCCCAAGAATTACATCCACACACAAGGCCCAACGCAGAGCGGAAAGGCAGCCTGCCGCCCACACAAGGGAGAGCAGACAGCACTGAATGACCTTCCATTCCAACACCGAAACCACAGCCCTACGACAGAAGCCGGTGAATACAGCCATTGTCCAAGAATAGACCAACACAGGCATGCCGAGGAGACCGACCACAGGGCAGATAGCGCATATCACAGAAGCACACAACGGACGGGGAAGAAAGAAGAAAACACTCCCCCATGTCGGCCACATGCAAGTTAATTGGAAGGAGTCACACAGCACTGACCTTGAACTGTCTGAGAAGCATGTGGGAAGAGGGCCCGTGTCCTCCAAACAAGCCAACAGAACACAAGTCCTGTCTCCCCACGACTACACAGAGCTCACAGCAACCCCGGAGCGTGCACATTGCAGACTGCACACACAGCCGGAGCACGCCACCTCTACGAACCGCTGCGAAATGGCAACCGCAACACACCTACCCAACTACGCCGAACAGCTCAAGCTGTACCAAACCAACACGATACATACATTGGGATGCGATCTCCTGTCCCTGCTGAACGTAAGTTACCGACTGACTTACCGCATCACATTGTTCAGCTGCGTCATGCCCGTCTTCTACTGTCGGAGGTGTCCCTACCAGCATCCCGTCGAGATATGCCTCTCCAACCCGGCATGTCTGAAGGCGGACCTGCTACCACTACTCCTCCCTCTGGACGCACACGACAGGGCCTGCTCTGCCTATGGGGGCATGGCGTATGTGGCCAACATCGCACGCGCACTGAAATGGAACCACTGTGCCTCCACACGACGGATCATCGAGAACAGCTACATCGAATGTCACCCAGCATGCCCCATCATGGTCCTCCAAGGGACAACCTACGAACAACACCTTGACAGCCACCATCCGCTTCATTGGCTGGCAAACATGTACACCACCAATGACATGGAAGCCCTGCTGGACGGCATCGCATACCTGACAACCTGTAAATACGTCGGACCACAACGCAGGTTCCCCGAGTGACCTATGAAGTCCAACCCCGCACCCATGCTCAGCTTCCGCACGGACTGGCCAGTCACCACCACAACAGCCATACCAAACGACCGGCAACTGTAACCACACCATCAACGACATCGCCATGACATCGGATATGACCGGGACATGCACACTGTTCCCCATCACATCCAGGAACACCGCATGCATCGTGGGAGGCAGTGGCATGGGCTCTGTGCATCGCACCCACATGGACGGAACTGCACGAACAACCAGGACACGACATGGATCCAGCGCACATGGACACACACACCGCTCAGTGGACATGAATAGGTCGCCTGGAGTCTGTGGGTGCTGCACCCCTCCCACCCCCGCCCCGGGAATCCCATACCAGGACCTTTGCATGGACGACAAGTGCATACAACAACAACACGACCCCAGTGACTGTGACATGTCCAGTAACCACCACAGTGCAACAACAAGTGGCACGCCGCTGCATGCACGCAAGCACATGCCCTGATGTCATCTCACATGCACGCGTGCATGAGGAACAACCGCAGCAAACCTGTCACATGGAACTGAGATGGACTGTGCCCATGATGCCGAGCGGTCTGGTAGGCTACATGTATACCGTCTGTGTCAAAGTCCGCAGCTCCGCAGCTATACGTAAATGTACATTAGCACAGCCTTGGCCAAGCAGATGTAACCCCACACCCTATCCCATTTGTAATCATGCTCAGTATATCCTCAACATGTATTCCGCTGCCAGTAGTGTCCACTATACTGCATCACAGAGGACAGAAGACTCAATATAATGTTTGAAACCAAAACTGTTTCCGCTGACTCATTTCACAAGTACGAATGAGAGAGGATGAGAGTATGTGAAGTACACGGCAGTCGTGACATGACCATGTAGTCCACTGGTATTGGATGTCAACGCAAATGAGTAGCACTACTGTGGAAGACACACATGTGTCGTGTGAAGTCGTATGGACGCAGTGCTCAGGTGGGTGGGTGCGACGGGTAGATGCGCACATGCCAAGTTGGAGCACGCCGTGTTGGGAGGGGTCATGAACAGTACACCACCGCTTCCCTGGGCATTGTGAGAGGACACCTGTCGGGGGGGAGTGAACACGTGTGTGCACAGCAGCCGGGCACACGTACAAGGCGGTACCAGGCGCACCTCAGCCCACCCTCTGTGGACAAGCTGGATCCTGTTGTGCGCCCGCCATGCCCCTTGACAAGGCACACACAGCCCCAGTCGACCAGGTGTAACCCCAACATAGTCAATCCGCACAGGCGATACAGGGCACGGGATGGCAGTGGAGCATGGTGTGTGAGAGGTCTCCTCGCGCTCCTCCTGGTCATATCACGCAGGCAATAGAACCTCAACATCTAGCATGGCACAAGTCAAATGGAAGTGTAGGGGGGACGCACCACAGCACGAGCAGCACTGACGTCACGGGAGGTGGCTCGCACCATCCCATCCATTGCCCATCATACCAACCACGCCACATGCCATTGCGACTAAGTGCAAGCGCGTGCGCCACCACCCCCGAGCCCTCCCCAGAGAGGCCGAAGAGTGAATGTGTGGGCCATCAGCCACAGACGGACGCGGCATGGCCGCAAGGGCAGCCACAGCCACTGGGTGTCGCAGGTGGCGGATCCGGAAGGCGAAGACTGTGATGCATAGTCCATGCAGGCCGGGTCTCCATTTGGGGCACCACGCAGGTGGACGGCGTCCCGCCACACATCATACCCTGAGACAGCCCACTCGTGCAACTGGACCCACACATACACTCCTTGCCCTCTCTGGTGCGAGCTTGGGGCTGCCTGTGCAAGCGCTAGCCTCGCAGGTGAGCATGCATATTGGGGGGCGAGGGGAGGACATGAGGGCTGGGGCGAAGATGACTGTATCACTGTCAGTTAGTACAAGGGATGACCCAGATGTGGAAAGGAAGAGACGTGTCCCGTGTGTACTGCAACTAGTCGCCAATCCAACTACCCCCCATGTCCGGAATGTAAGCCCGCACCTAGGCCCGCCCATCCGCCACATCGAACATACCACCAGCACGACAACCTTCCCATTCGAAACACTGACTGGGGGTGGCGACCAGTGAACAATCATGTGTAGCCTACCCACGCGTACATGTGGGCCCTCCATGATCCATGTCACCTGCGGCAAAGACATGACATGCGCAATGAGGGAAGTGAGGAGAGCTGTCCGCCCCACGCGCAGAAGGTGCATCAGCTCCACAGACCCAGCAGCGAGTCCAGCAGGGGTCACATGTGCAGGGGCAGCTGTGCCTGGTGTGAAGGCACATGCATATAGACAGCACATCGACCAATGTGTAGTCTGCCCACATCCACAGTCCATCATCATGCGGACATAGGAATTGAACACAGGGCAACACATCTTAGTTGGTGCACCCACCGTGACCAACAATGCGCAATCATCGACGTACCCGCCCTGTGCATGGCCCCCCACCCAACGGAGGCACATCCAGTGCCACCATCCCACACACACAAGCCTTCCACGGAACATGCTGTGTCCAATGGTCAGTACAGAGTCAGCGCCCATCTGGTGGATCCTGAACAGGAGACACATGCACACACATGCCAGCTCCCACTATGTACGTCTGCCACCTGGCACGTGCAATGTAACCTCTCACCTGTGACTGCAAGCACACAGCCGTCTTGGCATGGGGCTGTCAATGTGGACACCAGTCAATGTTTCGGGAGCTGTGATCCGTACAGTGCTGTACATAGGGTGCAGTGCTGACACCTACTACTGTCTCATATCCCCTCGTGCCACAGGTCCCACTTGTATTGGCCGCTCAGCCCGTGCCCACATCGTCGTCGTCGTGTGCCATACTCATCCAGCCTCGGAAGCAGTTCCATGCTCAGCAGACACTCATGTTGCCGTGGCGTTGCCGCTTGACGAATATGCAGTCAGTCCCCATCAGCACGCCCCGCAAGTCATTGGGGCCTAGATCACCATGTGCATGCACATGGCAGTGGTATGTCTCACTTGCCATTGCCATTGTTGGGAGACCTGTGTAAGTGTATTGTGGCCGTGCCGTCCCAGCTTGACAGCTGGGCTGTGGCTCATGTGCTTGCTCAGTCATGTCAGTGATGTGTATGCGAAATTGCTATGTGCCGTGTTGCTTTGACATGTGTCCTCTGCCATTTAACCCAGGCGGAGACCGAACATTGACCACCCATACCAATTGCTGGCGGACATGGACGATACAGAGGTAATCAGGAAGTTTCGGCTGGACAGGCCAACTCTGCATCGACTGTGTGCCATGTTAGAGCCCCATCTCCGTCCCCGCAGGGTGTATCCGACTGCTGTCACCCCCACGGCTAAGGTGATGGCCGCCATGCATTTCTTCGCCACTGGGTCATTCCAGCACACAGTGGGCAGTGGAGGAGGGATGTCCCAGCCCATGTTCAGCAAGGTGCTGAGGGATGTACTGGCAGCCATGATGCTGTACCGGAACAGGTACATCCGCTTCCCCAGGGCTCGTGAATTGGCGGCAGTGAAGGGTGCATTCTATGCCCTTGGCAGAATCCCACACGTCGTGGGAGCCATTGACTGCACTCATGTTGGCCTTGTTCCACCACAGGCCACTGAGCACCTGTACCGCAACAGGAAGCACACGCACTCCCTGAATGTGCAAGTGGTGTGCCTTGCGGACATGGTGATCACCCACGTGTGTGCCAAGTTTCCAGGCTCGGCCCATGACGCACACATAATGCGCAACAGCATCTTGCCACGACTGATGGCCAATCTGCAACAGGATCGTGCCTGTATTGTCGGTGAGTATGTGGAGTGGTGTAGCGTGCTGGTTGTGCGATGCTGTCCCCTGTCCAGTTGGAATAGCTACGGTTCTCTGTGTCCCTCACACCCAGGTGACTCTGCGTACCCGAATGGGGCATGGCTGCTCAGTCCATTGAGGAATCCTCGCACCCCAGCAGACGATCGATACAATGAGGCACATGGGAGGACCAGACGTGTGGTCGAGCGTACCTTTGGCCTCCTCAAGTCCAGGTTCAGGTGCCTGGACCGCACCGGGGGTGCACTGGCGTACTCCCCACAGAAGGTGTGCCAGATAGTGGTGGCGTGCTGCATGCTGCACAATCTGGCCATTCGGAAGCAGATCCCCCTCATTGTGGATGACGGAGATCAACCAGGGCCCCAGCCCGCAGACCAGGACAGCTCGAGTGAGGTGGACAGCGGAGAGGAGGAAGCTGGGAATGTGCGCCAGCAGCTCATCGCCCGCTACTTCACTTGACGGTGAGTGTCCATGTACGACGGATGATGTGTCTGTATCTATGCAGGTGTGTGTGTGCTGTGTCAGGGTGGCCGTATGTTCACTGCGTGCAGTGTGTCAACGCTCCATGGCCAGGGTAGTATGCCACTGTTGGTGACTGTGGCATTGTGCCCTATTGCTCTGTGCGATGTGTGTACATTGCTTGTAGTTGTTGACATGTACTGTGTGATGGGTGTGTGACACACTCATTGAATGTGCTCCTGTTCTGTCTCCCACCCCTAGGTCCCTACAGGCCCTCCGGATTCCATTGCCATGCTACGCATCAGGTGCCCTTCCGCCCAAGGTGGCCGTTGTATTCCGTACAAATAAAACACAGGGCACAAACAGCAGTTAGTGAAAAAGGTGCATTTATTACAAACTGTGACATGTGATTGTGTGTAAGGTGATGACAAAAGTGGTGCGTGCAGTGACAATGAGCTGTCGGTCATGGCTGCGTGATGATCAGGGTGTACCCACTGGTTCTATGTCCATAGTCCAACACACACATGCCATCCAGATGGCTGTGTGGAGTGGGATCGTAGAGCAAGTCAATGCAGTGGCTGGTCAAGGAAGGCTGGCGGAAGGCTGGCTGGCTGCCTCACTTGCGACTGGAGCGTGCGAAGTCCTCCCGGGAGATCTGTTTCCTCTTCGGACGGCCCCTTCCACGTTTAAGAGGGGGGGTGTGTGGTGGCGACCTGCTGGTGGTGGGTGAGGTGTGCTCACTGGCTGTGGACGCAGGGGAAGTGGACACTGCTGGCCGACCCTGCGCCCTAGCAGGTGGTGGCGGAGGTGGTGTTGCTGGCCTTGCCTGTGACCCCACCGCCACCACCAGCTGGCCCATGAGGTCCACGAGTTGGTCCATACGGGACACGAATTGGCCCATATGGGCGTCCATGGACCTCAGCACCCCCAGCACCTCCCGCGTGTCAGTAGCAGACCTGGCCCATTGTCCTTGGGCCTCTTCATAGGCCCCAAGGACTCTGGCCATTTGAGGCAGGGCATGGCTCCCAGGGGAGGCTGGCGTTTCCCTGACCCTGCTCCTCCTACCAGTCCTGCTGCCACCGGCCTGCCCACTAGCCACATTGCTCACCACGGTCCTCGCTGTGGCTCCCAGGGTGGATCCAGTCGGCCGGGCCACCACCTGCGCTGGGGCTGGTGCCAGCGAAGACGTGGTGGTGGTGGAGGCGGTGGTGGTCGGTGCGGCGATGGTGGCGGTTGCGGCAGTGGTAGTGGCCGCAATGACCGTGGGTGTGGCCGCAACGACAGTGGCAGCAGGGGACTGGGACTGTTCAGCATCCCTGGATGATGGGTTGGTGGGTAGGAGGGGTCCTGGGGAGCGGCTGGGCCCTGCCACGCCAGATGGGCCAGCTTGGTGGTCCGTGTCCGAAGAGGTGGACAGATCCTCCAGATCCGTGTGTCCTCGTTGGGGGCTTGTAGGCTGGCTGTGCTGGCTGCTGTCTCCATCCCCAGCGTCCAGCAGTTCGTCACCTGTGGAGAGAATGAGATTTGTTATTGTGTTGCACCTGGCGAAGTATGTATTAGTCGTCTGACATTGGCAGTTCGTGCAATCTCGTACATGGGTTTCCCGGAGGCGAGTGTGTGGCTGTGGCATCTGTAGTTGTGTGTGCTAGGCAATGGGACTGTGTGCTGTGCACATGTGGCATGGGACGGATTGGCCATGCCGATGGGTGTGTTGCTTTGCCCCTACTCATTGTGACTCTGGTGTATGCGGGCTCCTGGCCCATCCTGGGTCTGGTTTGTACTTTGCTTTTGGAGTTCAAATGGAACGCTTAGGAACGCATATGGCAACATGGGGGCCATGCCCCAGATTCGCATTTGGGAGGGGATATGCTTTTGGGGTTCAAATGGAACGCTTAGGAACGCATATGGCAACATGGGGGCCATGCCCCAGATTCGCATTTGGGATGGAATATGCTTTTGGGGTTCAAATGGAACGCTTAGGAACGCATATGGCAACATGGGGGCCATGCCCCAGATTCGCATTTGGGAGGGGATATGCTTTTGGGGTTCAAATGGAACGCTTAGGAACGCATATGGCAACATGGGGGCCATGCCCCAGATTCGCATTTGGGAGGGGATATGCTTTTGGGGTACATGCTGTGAGCCATGGGTGCCGAACGTGACATGTGTTGTGGCAGCATGACAGTGCATGGTCTGAGGTGTGTGCATGCCTGACATGCCCTGCATATTTGCTGTCTGTTGTGGTTACTGGACATGGCATTGGACGCATCGTTATGAGTGAGTGATAGTTGTGTGCCAGCCAACGTATTGCAGTTGTCCCATCTCCTTGGTGTGCGTGCTGCCCTGTGCCATGTGCATCACTGCAGTGCTCGGGGGGTGTGGCCCATGTTGTGTGTTGTTGCTCACAGTGTGTCGTGCGCTTAATTGACTTCTGGCACATGGTTGGTCATGGGCATGTGTCTTAGCGTGACTGCTGTATGTGTGGCAGCTGTGCGGATGACATGCCTTTCATGTGACTGGGGCTGACGGATGGGATGGATGGTATGTTGTATGTGCATGGTGTGTCTGTGAGTTTGATGGGTTCAGTGGTGTTCGTGTGCATTTCTGTTGTTCCGCTCTGTTGCGTCTAGTGTTGTTTGTCTTACATAGGCGTAGTTGTGGGGTGTGGGGTTGACAGGCAGTGGGGGCTACATGGACAGGACTTCAATGGTGTTTCGGTTGTGTGTGATGAGTTGCACAGTGGCTGCCGTGTGGGACTATATTCAGTGTGGCTTGTGCATGCAGACGTGGCTCCTTGGGTGTTGCTATGTCTGTGATGGGTCATGTGGGGTGTGAGTCTGCTGTTCATGTCCGTGTGCACATTGTTCACTTGTTCGTGACGGTGGGCGGTGCTGCGTGTCCGTGTGCTACGTGACATGTCCCATGTGTTGGTGGTGTTATGGTCCTCATGCCTCCAGTAATCCAGCCCTGTCCAGTTTCCCACCTGCAAGTTGTTCGTGCGTGCACTGTACTGGATGCCACATGGCTCTAAGCGGGGGGTGCTCCATGTTGCAGGTCTGTGGGGGTGGGGGGTGTAGTGGGTCGTGGGGGTGGCTGTACACCCACTGACACCGATTGCTGTGGACCGTGATGTCTGCCTTTCGGCTGTCGTTGTGCACTGCGGTGGCTGACACGTGGCTGTGGGGTGTGGGGGATGCTCCTCCTTGCTGTGCTGTGGGACTGGGGCCTGGTGTGTGTTGTACTTGGGCTGTCCACCCTCCCACCCACTGCACTTTGTGTTCCTGCCACTTACCTGTTACTTGTCGGTTAGTGCAGCTGTGGCGGACACATGGGTGTGGTGGGTGCTCGTTGTGGCGCTTCTGGCATATTTGGGGACCTGTTGGTGGTTACGTGGCTGGCTTAGTGTACACATGTCCCCACGCATCTTACAGTTGTTCGGTTTGGGCTGTGTGTGGTAGTGTCTGTTGCATGTGTGTGTGATGTGTTGTGTATTGTGTGCTGGACATGGGGGTGTTTGTCCCTGGGAGCTGTGGCATGGTAGTTGCGCATGTGAGTACATAGCGGTGTGCTGGTATACATTAGTTTGTACTTCCCAGCCTCCACTCCCCTGCTAATCCGGCGAGGATCTCCGGATGGATTACGACTCGCACCTTCTCCTCCCACGCTTTGAAGGTCTTAAAGAGCGCGGGATTCCCTCCGCCAGTGACGGCAGCCAGCTCTCTGTTTTTGCCCTCCTTCTTCTTGACCAGGCTCTTTACGTCATTCCAACGTTTGTTTATCTCGGTTCTGTTCCTGGGCAGGGTCCCGACTGCATTGACCTGGTCTACGATCCGGTTCCACATTCTGTTTCTGGTGGCTAGTGGTGTGTGCTGGACCATGTTCCCATAGATTTGTGGGTACACCTTGATGATCTCGTCGACCATGACCGTCAGCTCCATGGGCGTGAACTTGGGCATCCTTTGTGGTGCCATGGTGTTTGTGGTGCTGGTGCGGTGTGTGTTGTGTAATGTGCAGGGGGTTTGTGGTGCCGGTGTTTGGTGGTGGTGGTGGTGGTGGTGGTTGTGATGTGTGCGTTTCTGTGGTGTGCTGCTGTCCTTGCTGTGTCACTGTGTCCTCTCCTCTCTGGTTTGCAATGTAGCAAGGGGTTGTGGTCTGTGGGAGTGCTGCTTTTGTACTCACCTATGTGGGTGTGTCCTCATGGTCTGTTGTTTTCAGGTGTGTTGTGTCTGGGGTTCTGGCCTTTGTATTTTTTGTTTGTCCGGGGGGTGTTTTCGGGATGTGTACTGTGCTTGTGTATTTGTGTGTGCCTTGCTGTGTGGACTTGTTGGCCATGTTGTGTGCTATTGGTTTTGTGTGCGGATGGTTTCTGTGCAGGTACGTGGGCGCCATGGCTTCTGCCGTGTCGATTCTCATCGGCGTTGTTTGCGCTGGCGGGCGGTATATTTGTTGTTTTTCCGCGCTCATGGCGGTGCGATCGTAATTTCACGTGCGGTGTGTCGGCCGTGTGGGCGGGCGGTTTTGTGTTGTCGTGCGTGTTTCCGTCCGTGGCGGGCGGTTTGACTCCGACTCGGACGATGGCGGGCGGTATTTTGTGTGATTTTTCCGCCGATGGCGGTTTTCGGTTTGTGTACTCATAATGGCGTGGTCGGTGTTCAGGCGGTGTGTGCGGGCGGATTTTTGCCGCTTCCATGCCTGGCGGATTTTTTTACGCCGGGTATCGTAATGAGCCCCTTAGTATTTAATAATTTATATTGTTAATTAAGTTAATTAATTTATTATTAATTAATTATAAATTGATCAATAACAATTAATAATTAATTGGTAATTATGTTAATTGTGTTATTTTTTTATATTGATTAGTAATTAATTAGATATTAATTATTAATAATTAATTTGTGAATATGTTAATTGTGTACTTTTTTTATGAGCGGGTTGAGGGTTGATAGGGGAGTAGGGTGGGAAGTAATTTAATTTTAATGTAATTTATATTATTTTTTGTATAATATTTATTAAAAGTTATTTTATAGTGTTAATTGTGGGAATTATTTAGATTTGATGGTTATTAATTTTATTGTTAATTGTTATTAGTTAATTAATTAATTGTTAATTAAATATGTTAATATATTAATATTTTACAATATTGTAGGTGACGTTTATAGGGGAAAATGGTGGGAGGTAAATTAATTTTGAAAAATTCCCACCCGCTATCCAACACTTTCCCTACTGTTGCATTCGCTGGAGTTGGAATAGTAATTTTTACCCTCCCACTATCCAACACTTTCCCTACTGTTGCACTCACTGCAGTGGGAATAGTAATTTTTACCCACCCGCTATACAACACTTTCCCTACTGGTGCACTCACTGGAGTGGGAATTGTAATTTTTACCCTCTCGCTATCCAACTCTTTCCCTACTGTTGCACTCTCTGGAGTTGTAATAGTAATTTTTACCCAACCGCTATCCAACACTTTCCCTACTGTTGCACTCTCTGGAGTGGGAATAGTAATTTTTACCCACCCGCTATCCAACACTTTCCCTACTGTTGCACTCACTGGAGTGGGAATAGTAATTTTTACCCACCCGCTATCCAACACTTTCCCTACTGTTGTACTCACTGGAGTGGGAATAGTAATTTTTACCCTCCCGCTATCCAACACTTTCCCTACTGTTGCACTCACTGGAGTGGGAATAGTAATTTTTACCCACCCACTATCCAACACTTTCCCTACTGTTGCACTCACTGGAGTGGGAATAATAATTTTTACCCTCCCTCTATCCAACACTTTCCCTACTGTTACACTCGGTGGAGTGGGAATAGTACATTATTCCCACCCGCTATCCAACACTTTTCCTACTGTTGCACTCACTGGAGTGGGAACAGTAATTTTTACCCACCCGCTATCCAACACTTTCCCTACTGTTGCACTCACTGGAGTGGGAATAGTAATTTTTACCCACCCACTATCCAACACTTTCTCTACTGTTCCACTCGCTGGAGTGGGAATAGTAATTTTTATCCACCCGCTAACGAACACTTTCCCTACTGTTCCACTTGTTGGAGTGGAAATAGTAATTTTATCCTTTACGCTATGTAACGTATTTAGTATTGTTATATTTAATGTAGTGTAAAGTATTATTTTTTTTAAAATATTTATTTTAATGTTTTCACCTTATTATATTGAATGTTTTTTTATATTAATATTATAGGTTTATTTATATATATATGTAATTATATTTTAAATTATGTTTTTTACATTTTATAATTACAAATATTAATTATTTTTAATATTATTAAGTTAATATATAATAAAATATAAAACTGCATGTTTTTTTTTTACTTTACATTTATTATTTATTAATTTTAACGTTTTTTTAATTATTTTTAAGTATGTTTTACTTAATTATATTTAATATTTAGTTAATTTTATATTACTTTTAAGACATTTAAAAAGTCGATATTTTAGCAAACTATATTATTTACAACGATATTTAGTATTCAATATTTTTGTGCTTACCTGTTTGTAGATAGGAATTCGATATTCTGTCACTCAATATTTTCTCATCGATATTCTGGCAGCTCGATATTCTGTTCCTCGATATTCTGTCAGTGATCCGTTGACGACGTGTTTGAATCTGCAGTTCTTGTGGTGACTCTGGACGCCACTTCGGATGATGGGGAATCGAGTCCGCAACCACCCGGCCCATGGAGAGATGCCCTGGAGCCACTCTAGTCGTGGAGTGTGGCGTTTTTCGGTACACCCTCAGGAAAGAGAAAATGGCCAATTCCAAAGACTGCTAACGGTCATGGACAATGCGGATGACTTTGTTTAAAGTGCGCATAAACCTTTCTGCTTCGCCGTCCGCTTGCGGCCATCTTGGGGTTATCTTTTTGTGGGTTATGCCTAGATACAAGGCTATTTCGTGTCCCTGGAACGGAGGGCCATTATCGGTCCGTATCTCTTGTATGAGCCCATGAGTGGCCATCACTTTCTCCACCTTTGGGATAACCTCACTTGCCATTAGCGACTGCAATATTTCCACCTCAGGGTATTTGGAGTGGTCATCTATCAGCACAAAAGTATGTCTCCCATCCGGAAGACTCCCAAAGTCCAAACTGACACACGCCCAGGGGCGGTCAGGTCGAGGTTCGGTGATTATTGGAGCTGGCGAGCTGCTTTCCCCAGTGGCCTGGCACCATTGGCATGACCTCATGGCCTCCTCTACTTTCTCGTCCATCAGGGGAAACCACACTTTTGTCCTTAGGCGAGTCTTGGTTTTCACCATTCCTTGGTGACCCACATGCGCCAATTGTATCACCTGGTTGGTCAGAGCCGAGGGTATCACCAGGCGGTGACCTCGAAGTAGGCATCCTGTGGAGTCCTCATTGAGTTCCTGCCAGACATTGTACAGACTTTCCATGATCCTTCTCGCCTCCGCGGTGAGGACTTTCCAGTCACTCCTCGCACTTTGCCACCGACCATGCTTCAGGATCTCTCTGGCCCGCTGGAGGCACTCATCCCATCTGGTTTCTAACACCTTCATGGACAATGGAAGAGGGCACGATCTGGCGGTAACGTATCGGACATATTTCTCTGTGTCCTCTGCGTCATCCTCTTCTTCTGGGGTAGCTGCCCTGGGATGCCGGGAAAGATAGTCGGCAGGATTCTGTGCTCCTGGATGATATTCCACGTGGCAGTTGTACCCCTGCAGCTGCAGCATCCACTTTTCGATGCGTGGGGGCGGTTTGGATGCGGTTCCAGCAAATAGTGAGAGAAGCGGTTTATGGTCCATGGCCACAACAAAAGGATGTCAATATACGTACAAGTGGAAGTGGCGACATCCCCAGTGAATGGCTATGGCTTCCTTTTCTAATTGGGAATATCACTGCTCAGTGTCTGTCAATGACCGACTAGCGAACGCTACCGGGGCCCAGTCCTCTTCTACCTTGCTCCGCTGCAGTAAAACCGCTCCAAGACTCTTCGGTCCCGCATCGACCGCGACCATAGTCAACTTACGAGGGTCGAAGAAGGCCAGGGTTGTGTTGGCCGACAGGGCATCCTTGACTGCTTGAAACGCTGTGTCCTGCTCATGACCCCAGACCCAGGGGACAGAGCCTTTTGTAAGCTCTCGGAGAGGCTGGGTCAGGTTGGTCAGGTTCCGGATAAATCGGCCACAGTAGTTAACCATGCCCAGGAAGCTTCGTACTTCGGTGATGCTGGTGGGGGCAGGGGCCAATTTGATGTCACGCACCTTGTCCGGATCGGGATTCACACCTGAGGCTGAGAAGACATAGTCAAAAAATTGGATTTGTTGTTTGAGGAATTCGCACTTGTCTCGATGGAGAGTGAGACCAGATTCCTGAATCCTCTGAAGTACCTGCGTCAGTCTGGTATTGTGTTCCGCAATGGTCCTGGCGTAGATGAGAATGTCGTTACTGACGTTCACCACCCCTGGAAGATCCATTAGCAACTCATGGATTACATTCTGAAAAACTTCCGCTGCGCTCGACACTCCAAAACTCAGGCGGGTGTACCTCCTCAGGCCGACGTGGGTGGAAAAGGTCGTGATGTAGCGTGACTCTTTGTCCAGCACCAACTGGTGATATCCCGACCGGAGGTCGAGCTTAGAGAACCAGCACGCTCCGCTCAATTCTCCAATCAGATCATCAATCGTGGGAGTGAGGTGTCTTTCTCTTTTTATTGCCGCATTAGGTAACCTCATGTCCACGCAGATCCGCACCTCACCTGGTTGCTTGGGCTTTCGAGTGACCACGATGGGTGATACCCAGGGGGTGGGACCTGTTACCTTCTTGATGATGCCAGCCGATTCCAGCTTGGATAGTTCTTTTTCTATTAGTGGCCTCAGGTGAAAGGCAACGCGCCTGTGGCGTAGGGCTACTGGCTGAACCGCGGGGTCGATGTGTAGATGTACCTCCTTTCCTCACAACTTCCCAATTCCGTTGAATACATATGGAAATTCAGCTAGGATGTGTCGTACTGTCTCCTGGTGAATCCCAAAAGCGAATGTCACAACTCCCAGATCTTCGGCGGCCCGGCAACCTAATAGCATGCCCTGTCCATCTTCTGCTACGTAGACCTGTGACTTTATGGATTTAGAGCCATGCAAGATCGTCGCCTTGAATTTTCCGCGCATCAGCAGGGGTTTGTCTTGTCCATACGCAAAGACTCTGATCGCTGTGTTGTCCAGCACTGGAGTCGGCTTCATCACCTTGAAGAGTTCTGATGACATGATGTTGATGGTGGCCTCCGTATCTATGACGGCGGTGATGTCCTGCTCTTCCACTCGGATTTGACATTGCGGCAGCCGCCGAGATATCTGAGTCGCTGTTCCAATCATGTATGTGGTATGGACCACTTGCTCTTCTCTGTCATCATCGTCCATGTCACTATTCCCACCTTGCGCTTCTGGGATGAGATTGACTGTCGGCCGAGGTCGTCTGTTCCTTCGAGATTGGCACACTCGTTCAAAATGGTTAAACTTTCCACACCCAGTGCACTTCTTTCCTCGTGCCGGACAGTCCGGTGCCCGGTGTGGGCTTCCGCCACAGTACCCGCAGCTTGTAGGCTTCCCCGACTCTTTTCGGCTTGATGTGGCTGCTGGGCGTGCTATTACCGCGTTGACGGGTTCTACCTTTACCGGGGTATGTAGGGCCGCCTCCATGTGGGCTGCTCGTGCCCGCGACATTTCCTTGGTTCTCCCTAGGGTTAGGATGTCGGCCAGGGGCTTCCCCGATTCCTCCAATATTCGCTCTCTGAATTTTTCGGAGGCGCAGCCCTGTATGATTTGGCCTCTAATTTCTTCCACCTCATCAGCAAACCCACAGGTGCTTGCTAGGTCCTTTAGCCAGCCGTGAAATCCGTCAATAGACTCATCCGCCTGTTGGCGCACCTGGCGGAAGACAAAGCGTTCGTAGTCTTGGTTCACCCTGGGCTCGAAATGCGCCGACAGGGCACCAATCAGTGTAAGGTGAGTCTTGGGGGCCGGTTCATGCAGCGACTTGGCGATCCTGTAGATGTCTTTCCCCCCTAAATGCAGGAGCATGGCCCTCTTCTGGTCATTGTGCACCCCGTGGCTTCAAAGAACAGGAGCAGCCTCTCCACCCATTCCTTCCATTTGGGCGCCTCGGCAGAGGGAGGGCCCTCCACTATGAAGGGTTCAATGGGCGGAATTGCAGACATGGTGCAGGCAACCTTTGAAATGCGACTGGAGGACCAATCACACCCCCACTGCACCTGTGCCAAAGGAGGAGCTGTTCTGTCTTCCTACGAACACACACTACCAGTGAATGTCCTCACTGCTGCTGGCAACCCCCTTCTGGCTCCAGTGTGATGGGGAAGGTATAAAGACCAGTCTCTCTGGGTCTTGTGTCACTCGTGGAGGCTCACCTCTTGGCAGGCTGCTGGCACACTGACAGTGAAGTCTTGCACCGCTCCCAATTCCTGGGCAGCGTCTCTGGGGCTCTGTGCCACGTGGTAATACCAGCCTCCACCAGGGCACCAGGGACCGACGAGCAGGCTGATGGCTCTGCCTTCCTAAGGAGCACTTTGCCGATGCAACCGGGTCACTCAGGGATTTATTGAAGCCATAGATGAATGCAGGGGCCGACACGCACGTGCGCGCTCCCGCTCTGAGGCACGAGCACCGCGTGCGTTGTGGCAGCACCATGGCCGCCTCAGAGCGAACGTGGGATGCCGCCGCCCACCGTCGTTGCCAATGTTGTGTCCGCGCTTCACCCTAGCGGCGGGCACGTTGACCTGAGGTACGCGCGCGGTTGGCCTAGTCCAGTGCTGGAGGCTGTATGTACAAAATGCTCAGAGACAGCGTTTGGTGGTATGAGAGCTCCCGCGTATGCGCGCCACTGCCGTCAAATCCGCGCTGGCTCCTATTTATTAATTGCCCCACGTGACCTCCCGACTACACCATTGAGCACACAGGCTCGGGGGCGTGCACTAAGACCACCCCGGACCACTACCAGTATTGGGTCTAACTCACGTCGCCCCTATTACGTCATAGGGGACGACACTACAACCACGACTGAACTCTTTTGTTGACAGGATTTTGCTTTTCTATTTTGGATGCTCGTTATCTTGGGAGGGTTCTTGTCGATGACATTATGGGTGGTACGTTATAGCAGTGGAGAGATCATGTTTCTTGTCCCTCCTTGCTACTTAAATACAGCTTCAGCGCATCTGCTTAACAAGAGCCTGTAGTGCCCCAAAGGTGTGCTAAAGGCAATCCCATCTGCACTCATTGGTGCCCTGGACGTGACTAACGCCTGCCACGCTGCCTTTAGGCAGCCACCACAATGTTGGCCAAGTGGGGTGTTCTATTCCACCAAAGGTGAATCCTACTAGAATCAAGTATACTAGGTTACAACTGTTGTCTCTTTGTAGGACCAACCTTCCATCATCTCTTTTGTTTTGAGTCAATAGCTGGTTTTCGCTGGAAGTGCCTTATTAAAATCAGCCTTGCCTGGCACTGCCTGGTCCCAGGCAGCCTCTGACCCTGACTTAGCTTTGGCTACTCCTAGTCACTAAAAATGTCTACACATGTCCGTCAAGATTAATTAGGGGGGGGGGGCTTATTGGTTATTTTTAAAGTTTACATTTCAGTATCTTCTCTTAAATTATACAATTTTTCCTTTGCTAAATGTTGGTCACAAATTCACGATCTCACTAATATGCACTTGATTAGTGTTTTAGTTTATCTCACCCCTGAACCTTCCACCCAAGTTATTATTTGCTTATTGCATGATTTGAGGAGAATTTAATATTTTTGGGTGAACAACATTCTGCGCAAGACTGCGTAATCAATTTCTTGGATTTGTGTTCAGCATTAGGGCTTGTCCAATATGTGCATGGTTTCTCCCATGAACGAGGAGCTACCATTGATTTAATCTTTGCTCCTACCAACCACATCATGAACTTTTTGGCCTCGACACCACTGCCATAGATGGATGATTTCAATATCTTATTTACTTGGTCCGTCCCGCTCCCCTCCCATAATAAGTTGATATTCCTTCACAGTGCTGCAGCTATTAGAGCCTGACCCAAACTCAACTCTAAGGATTTAGAGAACTGTTTGCAAACAAAGTTGCCATACCAGTGTCGGAAGCAGTAAAAGCAAATAATTGTTGGATTTCTGATTGACTAGACATAATGTTGAGTGTGCAATTTGTTAAAGGACAGCATTGAACGTTTTCGGCTTCTTGGTTCTCTCAAGACCTACGTGATTTAAAACACTGTTGTAAACAGGCTGAAAAAGCCTGCAGCAGATACTATTCTCCGATCACTTCTATGAAAAGCCTGGGGTTTATATTAGACCATCATCTTTTACTTGTTCTCCAGATTAACCATCTCGCCTCTACCTGTTTTTATTCTATATCCTTCTGATGTGTAAAATTAACTTTTGCCTTCCTTGTTCAGCTCATCAGACAATGGTTCAGGTGCTTATTCAGTATTGACTTAACTACTGCAACTCGCTGTGTCTTGGTCTTCCTGATTCATTTCTTGCGGGTTTATGGAGCATTCAATATGGCAGTCCGGGTCATTCTCCACCTCCCACCCATGTCTCTTATTCCTCTCATCAGGATTCCCCGCATTGGCTCCCCATTTCATCTCATGATAACTTTAAGGCCCTTTGTTTAGTCCATCGAACCTTTCATCACCTTGGTCATTTGTATCTTCAACAGAAATTTTGTTGCTATACCATATTACACTGTCTCCGGTCCTCTTGTTAGAGACTATGTGCACTTCCCAGAATTTTTAGAGTGCGGTCAGGAGGCTACTTCTTTCTATACTTAGAAAAAAAACCTGCAATATCCTACCTCTATATCCTCGTCAGACTGACAACCAGTTGCGTTTCGGAAAGCTCTGAAAACTCATGGGCATATTTACAAGCCCCTTATGCCACTGGTGCGTCTCTTTATTTGAAGTACCGGCGGCGCAGTGTGGTACTCCATATTTACAAGACCATGTAAAGACACCCTGCGTGGCTATTTGTGGCCTTGCAAATACGCCCCTTTTCATGCAGCACTTTGCGTGAAAGGGGCGTGCCATGGGTGTTGCTGTGGGTGTTCTCACGCCATACCCATGGATTCTGCTGTATTCCCAGATTTACAACATTTCGTAAACTTGGGATTGAGTCAGACACCTACACCTCCCCAGCAGAGGCGTAAGGAGGCGCAACGAGGAGAAATACTTTTATTTCTCCTTGTTTCTTCCTCTTGCTATGAGTGCTGCATTCTGCAGCACCCATAGAAAGAGGAAAACACTTCATGTGATTGTTTTTGTGCAGAAAGGTGTCCCTTCCTGCACAAAAACAATCTCCCCTAAAACGCAGACACCCTTGCACCATGGCACAAGGGTGCCTGTGTTGGTGCTTGGCAGCCAATTGTGCGCCGGAGCAAGGGAAAGCACAGGGATGCAACATGTTGCTGTAAATATGACGCATCCCTGTGCTTGGAAAGTGACGCAGCATGGTGCAGACAAATGGCTTGCGGTGCCGCGTTGCATCACTTTCTTGTAAATAAGGCCCTCATTTTTTCCACACAGGCTTTCCGACATTAACTCTCTTTGATCATTTGACTGTTTAATGTCTTTTTTTGGCCCAGCAGTGCCAGTATTCCTTTATTGGGTGAAGGTTGCACTTTATAAATTCAACATGACATAACATAACATAACAAAAATCATAAAATGTAAAGCATAACATAAAACATAACATAAGATCAAATTTAGCATAAAACATAACATGAAACAAAAAATAAAACATAACATCAAACAAAACATAATATAACATAAAACATAGCAAAAATATAAAATATAACAGTGTTCATCTTTTCCCTTAGAGTTGATCTTAATGTGGCAGAGGGTGCTCCAACTTCTCCAGGTCGCCTTTGCACCCACCTTCACCTGGTTTTCGTATAGCGTGGCCTGGCTGCTGCTGTTTCACTAGCATGGTACCAGGTTGAAATCAGAACTTCTGGCCCTGATAAGATGTAGCAGACAACCAATCTTGTCTGTCAAAAGAAGAAGGTAGGGCCTGCTGCTCCCAGCCGCCTAGTTCTTCGTCTGGGATTCATGGATAACGCCAGGGCTGGAGGAGCAAGTGGTTGTCAGTGGTGTGTCTTCTCACCCAAGACACTCCCATCTTAGCCTCAACTTAGTCCACAGAATCCTATTAGTCTGCAAATCAGTCTCCTGCCAGAAGGCATGCATGTGGTCCACAATGAGGACCACTCAGGCCTCGGGCATCATGGAAGATCAAGGCCCCATTTTCTATATACTTAAATATAATTACATTCTTAAATGTAGATTTGTATTTGTTAAAATGGAGGGAGGGGGGTCATTCGGTTTCCCTATGTAATTGTATTTGTGGGAATGGAGGAAGGGGGACTATAAACTAAGGAGACTGCTTGCTCATAATTATGAATCAAAAGACCTGAAACAAATGTTTACTCTTAGACCTGGTATCCTTAGAGTGGTTTACCCCCTAACGTTTTGCCTTCAACCCTCCTGTTTGCTGATTTAGTTTTGGCTGACTTTAGGACTCTGCACACTTTACCACTGCTAACCAGTGCTAACGTGCTTGTGCTCTCTCCTTTAAACCTGTTAGATTGGCTTATACCCAATTGGCAAGTTTAATTTACTAGTAAGTCCTTAGTAAAGCGGCAATACCTGTGGCCAGGGCCTGTAAATTAATTGGTACTAGTGGGCCTGCAGCACTGATTGTGCCACCCATTTAGGTAGCACTCTAAACACGTCTCAGGCCAGCCAACTGTGGGTGCAGTTTTAAACTGACACTTCGGCCTGGAAAAAAAAAAACGTTTTCACGGCCCAAACATATGTCACCCCTAGAGTAGGCCCTGGACGGCCCAGGGGGCAGGGAGCAATCTATTTAATAGTAGGACATGTACTCTTGGGGCCAGATGCATCAACAATCCATTCGCAATTAGAAAATCGCAAAATGGAATGCATGAAAGTGTGTTTAACACTTTCTGCGATTCCTAGGGGATCGCAAATGACCTACCTCATGAATATTAATGAGGTAGGTCGCAATTTGAGACCCCTAGGAATCGCAAAAATCACGGGGATGGTGGCCTGCTGGGGTCAGCAGACCACCATGTCCGTGATTGCTTTTAAATAAAGCAATCTTTTTTTTTGTAAAGCAGCCCGTTTTCCTTAAATCAAAACGGGATGCTTTACAAAAGAGAAAATGAAAACTTTTCCTTTCATTTTCTAAGAGCAGGCAGTGGTGCGTGGGACCACTGCCTGCTCTTAGAAAATGCATTTACAGACATTCACAAAGGGGAAGGGGTCCCTTGGGGACCCCTTCCCATTTGCGAATTGGTTACCACCTACTTGAAGTAGGTGGTAAAATGCAAATGTTTTGCGACCGCATTTCGGTCGCAAAACATTCATGCATACCGATGCGATTCGGTATTAGGAAGGGACGCCCTAAACACGCCCCTTCCTAATAGCGAATCGCAAACCCATTTTGCGATTCGGTAACAGGTTACCGAATCGCAAAATAGGGTTTGCTGCATCAGAAGATCATTTGTTTGCGTTTGCAAACGGCCGATTCTGCAAATCGGCCGTTTGCAAAGGCAAAAAATGTTTGATGCATCTGGCCCTTAAGTCTTACATGTCCTAATAGTGAACAACTCTTAAATTCGTTTTTCACTACTGCAAGGCCTACCTCTCCCATAGGACAACATTGAAGTTACCTTATCACATTTAATAAGCTGTAATTTCCAAATGGGAGCAGGTTACCAGTTCATGTTTGGCGTCTTTGGAATTGTAATGAAAAATCCTAACTTATGGTGAAGTCGGATTTTAAATTACAATTTTGAAAATGCCACGTTTAGGAAGTTGACATTTTCCTTCCTTCACCATATAGTGCCTGCAGCCTAACTCCGGGTCACATGACTGGGTGTAGTTGGCAGTTGGGCTTTGTGTATTCCTCCTAGACAGCCATACAGAATAGACAGCTTCGGTGTGCCTGGATGGTCTATCACTGGCAAAATGGGAGGGCGTACCGGGGTACAGCCCTACTTACACTTGAATAGGCTATGTTCTATCTCCACACAAAGGGCTGCATTCCCCCTGTAGTTAGTCTGCAGCCAGGACAGGGAAGGCAGGATGCCTGGGGACTTCAAAGGAAAACCTCTAAAAGCTTCTCCCCACTTCAAAGGCACAACTGGGTATAAATATTGGACCCCAGACACCAACTCTTCAGTACTCTTTTGGATTTGTGGATACTCTGCCAGGAAGGAGGACTGCTGTGCTGCTGAATGGATTGATACTCTGTTGGACTGCTGCTCTGAAGGACTGCTGCCCTGCTGTGCTGGCCTGATCCCTGGGTGAGAAGGATTAAACCTGCATCTGTTGAACCCAGGACCATCAGAGTGACTCCAAGGGCTAGTCGGCTGGCCTCCTGACTTGAGCCTCAGGGACAGAAGGGTCCAACAACCTCAACCCCAGTACCTGTATTCTGCCAACTGTGAGTCTACTCTGCCAAGTAGTGTCACCCCAGTCCCGGACCCTTGGAGGTGGGCCTAAGGTGCTCTGCCAGCCTCTGTGGATCCGGTCGAACAAACACATCACCTCTGAAGCTCAGCGTTGCCCTGAGCAGATCCTAGTCGTTGTCACCATTTTGTGGGTGTCTTCTGTCGCAAAGAAAGGCACGCATTGCATTGCAGACCGTCACCTCATCGGAAACCTCTTTTGCGCGACGCATCATCGGCGCAGTCCCTCACATCCCTCGTCAAAGGCAGCCTCGACAACTAACTCCACATCGCAGCCTCACAGCTCCTCTAAACCAATGCATTGCTCCGACTGTGCAAAGCATCTCCGACGCCCAACTTTGCTTCGCAAGCCTCATCGACAGGATCCTTGATGATGACACAGAACCTCACATCGCAGCCTTGCCGCATCTCGGAAACAACGCATCGCTTCAGCTGCGCAACGCATCTTCGACACAGATCGTTGCAACGCTCCGCAGACAAGGATTTAAGGTAGTTTGTTCACCGGGCAGCCTGAACTTGTGACTTTGTCCGGGTCCAGAGCGACCAGATATCCACAGTTGGCACTTTGTGCTTTTTGGTGTTATTTTCACTGAAATCTTTAAAATGAGATCTCTCTGTTTCTGCTGATTGGATTTCTGTTGTTTTGATCTTGATTTATTTATTGAAAACTACTCTATTTTTCTAACGATGTGAGATTCTTTTTGTGTGTTATTTTCACTTTATTATTGTTTGCACAAATACATTACAAATTGCCTCTGAATTAAGCCTGACTGCTCTGTGCCAAGTTACCAGGGGGTTGAGCACAGGTTAATTTAGGGTTGGCTTTTGCCTCACCCTGACAAGGATTCTGGTTGCTCATTGACCAGGGCTCACACACCAGTCAACCAACAACCCAATTTCTCACATTAACAACAAATTATAATGGGCTCATCAAAAAGACAAGAAAGCATGTACTATAAAACAAAATGTGGGAGCCGTACTGTGCTGGAAATCCACTGTTGTGGAAGGTTCAGTTAAAGTCATCCTAGATTTGTGTAGGAGGAAGGTAGTTGAGGCAGCACATACAGACAAGAACAATGGAGTCATCAAAAATGCCTGAGAAACAAAAGATAGAAAACTGATTCATTATAAAACTCCTGCTCCTTGTCTCTGGTACCCTATTAAGTCTTCAACATTAGAACTTGGACCTGTAGAAGACGTAATCCAGTTGTGATCAGTCCTGCTGCGGGCTAGCATACATGTGTTAAAAATAAAATGCAACACATCAGGAAGCTCTCCAGTCCAACATATGGTTAACGCAAAAATAGCAAGCAGCACACCACATAAATAAAAAAGTAACTGCCACTTCATCTGACCAGAGCTCTCACTATAAACTGGTCAATTAGAGCCTAATGCTAAAATAAATTAAATTTAGTACAGTATATATGTGTTTTCTCTCAATACCAGTCTTTGAAACCTATTCATATAACAAATCTGCATTACTTTCAGCAAAAACGTTATCTAATGATCAGGTAGTGGGTTCTGCACCCGAAGGAAGGGCAAGATGTTCTTTAGGAGAAGATGTCATTCATGAATACAATGCTGAGCTCATTATTCTCCTAAAACCTAAATTCCTTTTTTCAGTTGCCAACACTGAAAATGAGGTTACATTTTGCTGAAATATGTGAATATACTACCCTAATTAAAACAGTTTCTGTATAAATATTACCTAGTGGCGTTTGCCACTAGGTAGTTATAGTTAGGTCTGCTTTTCCATAGACAGAGAGTTTTTGGTTTGCTAATAACTTTGGCCCCGTCTGACGAATCTCCAAAAAACTATCCCGCAAGAAAGTTCATCCACCTCAGCTCCTTCCTGCAAAGTTTCAGGTGATCCATCCAGCGGGGGCTGAGAAAAAAACACAAAATCCCCATGCATTTTCTATAGACTTCTTTAGACAAGGCTACAGCAAATACTGCTGAACAGAATTACACCAAATTCGGCAGGAAGCTAGATCTTGGTCTGCCGGTTGTGATTTTTGTGATTTGGTGTAAAACCAATCAATAGTTTTTTTAGAAATTTAGGGTAAAAAATAATTGTATATTTTGGCAGTTGGGTCCACTAGAGTCTTGGGAATGTCCAGCGGGAGCGAGAAATAAAAAATGGAGGCCTGTGATTGTTCGAGATGCCAGTTTTTCCCTTGAGCCTTCACGCTCTCGCGGGAGCGAGAGCCTCCTGTGAATCCTGCAAGAGTGAGCACTCTGATTGGCTGGTTGTTGGAGTTTTGAAATCTGCCATTACTGTTTACTTTGAAAAATTGGAGGTGCTGTGGCAATGAGGTAAAAAAGCTATATAAGGAGGCAGCAGAAAGGCATCCTATCCCCTAGATTTGGAGAGGAGGTCTCTAAGGCTTAACTTCTGTGCTGAAAATAAAAGTATGTTGTTCTAAAATGAAATTACAATCTTGCCTGATTCTCGCTGGATTGTGAATAGTAGACGGAGTAGGTGAATTCTCAATACACTCTACTAGTAGAAATGCATGTTGTGCCACTTGTTATTGAGAGGAAGTAAGACATAAGTACTGTGATGAGGCGAAGGTTAATACTTTTAAAAACATTTTTACGATCTCGCAAGACTCTTGCAGGAAAGGAGTAGGTGATCTTTGAATACATTGTGGTATGCACACTTGTTACTGTAGGAAGGAGTCTTAGTGGAATTGGTGTTTATCAGAGTCTACTATTTATGTCCATCTGCTTGGGAAGAGTTGTGAGTATATTTAAGGCTCTTCCTACACTCTACTATGCACACCCATCATCCAAAAGACGGGTCTTTAGCAGATATCCCAGTCTCTCCACACACCCTAGTATAGTCACCCATCATCTAAGAGAGAGGTGTCAAAACTTTCAATCCTCCAACAATGTAACGGGTGCAACAGGTCTGCCAAGTTTCACGGAGATTGGTCAAACGGTTACAAAGTTATTAAGGGACAAAAATCCAAGCAGTCCCTATCTCTGGCAACCCTATCTATAACTACAGAGTACCTAACGCCACTTTGTAATATATATTTACATATAAATATATATGAAAGACCAAAGTAATGTTATAGTTAGGTGTGTTAAAAAGATCAGTTTTTATTTTAAAAAACCTAAAGAAACGCAGACATTTACCAGTTATAGTTAGCAGAGCTAACTCTAACTTGCACCCCGCCGTGTACTGCTTATGATCTTACATATGACATCACTCATGACATGTTTTATGACATCATTTATGACGCCACTGATATCTCAAATAACATATTTCTCTGTTGTTTTTAATTCAAAATGTTAATGTTGTCACTGACATATTCACCTAACTATAACAGTACTTTAACCTTTGTTTTTTTCAGTGAATATATGTATATACACATGTAATCCCCCATGCCAAGGTGTACCAAATGTCCTTGTATGATGTTGTTAGCATGGAAGCATCTAGGAAAAGCCACTGGATAAATCATGTGGAAACAGTTTTGAAAATGATTGGCTGTGACGAATTGTGGGAGAATCCAAGAAAACAGAATGCAACAAACATAACAGCCATCAAAGCAAATTAGTGGCACATTAAAACAAATGCGATCGCTTGTCACAACAGAGGAGATTCTCTGTTGAAAGCATGCTTAGAACTAAACATCAAAAACGGCCTAGATGCCTATCTCGACATAATAATGCCAGAGGTCCTACTTTCCATGAACTTAAAATCTACTTCTGCCACTACGAGCATTTACTTCAAATGGCCAACCGAGAAAAATTGCAGTGGTTCATGCAACTGTAAACTCGGAGGACTAGTGATAATAAATTGTTTTCTACTCTTTTGCACAAAATCTGTAGCCCCAAGAAAGGTAATACTGGGCCGTCTATTTAAGCTATTCAGGCCCGAGTGCACCAGAGAAGCAATTGTGCTGTGCTACCGGATGGGTAGGCAAGTAATCTTTTGCTGTTTCAGAGTGATAGGATCGACAAATCAAAATGCAAATTATTTAGACTAACAGTAGAAAATGTGCAAAGATAAACGTAAAATTCAAAACAATAATGTGCATTTATAATGTGCAAGCTGCACTAAACAGCCATCATTATTAGAATAGGCTTCAGAAAAGCGAACTCGACATTGCTGTGATATAGACACTACAATTTAGGACTTGACCTTAATGTGACATGCTTAGAAATATGCGTCATAACTGCTGAATGCTCCGGTTTTAATCAAATGTATTATTTTAATAAGCAACATATTGTTTGTAGTAATTTAAAACTTCTGATTCTCACTCTATTTCACATAATGTCCGAATAGAATAGTTGCACATTCAAACGATATTTCTTGTTCGTATAAATGAAAAGCATTACTAAACAGTAATTGTGCAAAGATAATGTTTCTTCTCTTTAGCATAGTTCATTGTGTACACAGTGAAACACACTAATTTGGAAGATCAAACTATGATGGATGCCTATGGGAACTGAGGCTTATGTTTCTAGAACTTAACTATGTAAGAATGTCTGTAGCTAACATTATGATAAGGACTTTGCAAGTTGCATGTTATTTTGTGAGAAAGGAAGAACTGAACCTGCTTACAGGCGAGTGATGTCTCCTGATTGGACCAGAGCGAAAAGAGCCTGCAACAATGTCAGCAACATGTATTCATGGCTATTATATTAGTGTGTGTTCCTAGTTGGTCTCAATGCATTTTTCGAATGCCTTATTTGAATGCTTTCCTGAATGTTTCTCTGAATGCTACCCCCAACTCACTCCTTTGCACTAGACTGACAGTTGTGGCTATTGCTGCTTCTGTTCTTCTTTTCATTTTGAAACTTTATTTTACAGTTTGCTACTGCAACTGTATATTGATTTGTTTGTGTTAGAAGACTCAAATGAGTTTCATGAATTACTCTTTACAGGAAATTCTGCTGTTTAATTTGGCTTTGAGCTTTATGCTCTCCTGATCTCACTCTTTTCCTTTAAACTTGAACTCTTCCTGGGTTCTACTAACTCTGAATATCTGGTCTGAACTATTAGAATAGGGACGTTATTCCTTTATGGTACGCGCTTAATGCACTATTTGATTTATTGTCCTAACCAAAGCTTTTATGAGATTTCTGCAAACTTAATTGAATATTTGACTAACTTGAAAAGAGAAAGAAAATGAAACCTTAATGAGAATTAAGGTTTGGAAAACTATTCCAAACTCTCATCATTGACTGAACTTGGAATTGTATCTGAATATTTGCTTGCGATGCCGAGATAGCTTTTTGAATCATACTACGGTGACCAAAATCCGTCCCCTAGAGAAGAGTGTTCGGCTTGGGTACGGGGCTCAACCTTGTAAGTGATGGTAATTGAATCGGTGAACCATATTTAATAAAAAAATGTTGGGCCCAGTCCATGCTGTCAAAAGACTACATAATTTCACCATGGCAGCTCACAAGGAAAGGATTTAGGAAGAATTAGGAAATACCTTTACTTAAATCAAGATCAGAAAGACCCTAATACCTTTACCTACTTTGCAGTTTTAGCATGTTTTCTACGATTTTTCAGGTTTTTAACTGAATCAAAACTGAGTGCCTATTCATTTATATATATGTATCTAAAATGAAACTCACCAATTGTAGGGCTTTAAGCTGAAACAATACTTCTTGACATTTAAAAATATCAGTGTCAAAGTCTTTTGGAGGTAATTTCAGGTGCTGTAATTGCGTCATATGTCATGTGATGCACTTGGCATGCCATCAGTTGGTCATATGTTAATTAATGTCACTTCTACCCCCACGAATTTGGCGTAATGTCACAGTGCCTATACATGTGTCTATTTACTAAATAATGATTTATATAGTGCACATCCCATACTGAATTGGTGTTTTAGTGAAATGAGTTCTTACCCATCTCATTGGTACTCCTTTCATCAAACTAATAGCGGTGATGAAAAACTGAGCAGGTCCTGTTGAAGTTCAAACCTGTTACCTGCAACACACTGACAGTGAAGCAAAACAAAAGGGAAGTTGTGAATATAGAAACTCATACTATTGTGGCAATTATTAAAATACATACTACTTGCAAAATTACAAAAATCCACACGGTCCTCAGACTGATATTGCTATTTCTGCTTAGTGCTCAGTAATTGGGAAACTTCAGCTGAATATTCATTTAAGTTACATAAATCCTAATTTGTATTTATAAATAAATGATTGCATTTCCAAATAAAATAGGTTTTTCATTTCGAAGGCAATTTGTGATAATTAATCCCTCTGATCTGGCGTTGGGCCTACAGCTGTGGCATTTTCATTACTGACTACAAGAAAATCTGTCCTTTCAGGACTGAGGAAACGGTATTTTGCTTCTTGTGAAACTAATGGAAAACTCAATGTAAAAACAACATTCTTTTTGTTATATAGAAGTCGTTCTTATGAAACTAACGGCAGGGGCAATTTTAACACTCTCGATCTACAGAATCGTATTTTATTTTACCAGTACCTGGTTTAAATCATATATCGCAGCAAAACCGCCTTCTTCTTTCTGAACCAACTTAGAATTCCCTCCTCCTGTAATATCTCAATTTAAATCCAGGGGACAGTCCCCCCTCATAGGCGATTTAAAGTGCACCCCATCTGTCAGTGCAACCACTGATGGCACCAATCACTAAAAGGGAGAGGGAGCACACTGCCATCGACCTTTCTACTGGACTGCTCCCTTCACTGCACAGCTCCACAGTGGCGGCTGGTGACATTTGAAAGTGGTAGGCCTAAAATTTCGGGATGAGTGCCCTATGGCGGGGGAGCGTAGCGAGCTAGGCCGACCGTCATAAGAAGATCATGGAGCTAAAGCCTCAGGTAGCTCCTTCTCTGCCCCTCAAAGCTCCTGGTGATGGAAGACTATGCTAAAGGCAGTAGAGAGGGATAACGAACAATAAGGTAAAGGTAAACCACGCTAAAGGCAGCTGTAACAGAAAAGGCCTAGTATGGTGGTAGATGTTCAAGCTAAAAGGTAGTTTCAATAGTGATGAAGACCATGCTTAAGGGAGCTTTGAGGGATACAGCACAGTGTAGCATTCAGTGGAAATGCTAAATGCAGCAGTAAGGGATTCAGCACATTATAGTGATTGGAAGGCCATGAAAGCACACGCTTGACTCCAGTTCTTACCTGTCAGGAGGAGGAAAAGGAAGCCGGGCTTAGCAGGCAGGGTACTGTGGGGTACCGGTCCCCCATCAGCTGGTCAGTGCAGACATCGCAGCCCTGAAACAAGCTTGTCTGCACTAATAGGACTTTATTACTAGACAAAGAAGGGGAGCCCTTTTCAGCAACCTTAGAATAATGACAGATTGAGAACAAAATAAGGTTCTAAACCTACGCCTGCAATTTGCATGCAGTTCTTTGAGACCCGCTCATAGCTCACTGAGCTATATTAGAAGGTTTGCAACTTATGACTTATAAGTAACAAAAGGACCTATTTGTCAAAAGCAGCAAACCATTTACCTATCTACATAAAATACAAATCTATAATTTGTATGTTACAGATGTGTTTTGCAGCAGGCACCTGAACCGCTATGCTGCTTGGAGTGAAAACTCTCATTAGACAATACACAGAACTCTCTAGCAAGCGCATTAACCACCAGAATTATCTTACAATCATTATTATCTCCTGAAAACTGCTGGGTAAATAAAGATCTCTGCAGAAGGTGCCTCCGACTCCTAATTTGTCGGTTCCCCACTGCTAACATGGGGTGAACTCTTTATCTCTGCGCCTGCCTGACGTGTGACTGAGTCCCTCACAGCCCGGTGGGCATTTTAGGATACTCGGTCTAAATCTGCAGCCCTGGTAGCGGGTAGGGGGGGTGCTAGCAAAAAGCACAGCACCCGCTTTTGTGACATGGGACCGATATTGCAGCATTGTTGCAAAACCAGCCCTCTGTCACAAAACCGGCTCCCACCCCTCCGGCCCACCGGGGAAATGCCCGGTGCCCGCTACAGCCAGTCCGACCCTGCTGCCAAGTGCCACACATTAAGGGTTAAACAACAAACTAACTCATTTTCGTGCTTGTCTTCGTATTAAGCCTTCTCTATGCCTTCTCTGATGGAAGCTTTCAGAGTGCTGTTGTGTATATTTATTACTGGCACGAGAACACGTGGGCCTTTCTATATTACACCAGTAATGACTGGAGTAAATCAACTGAAACTTTAAAGACATGTTTGGCTAAAACTATTCCTCTCCTAAATCAACAACGTTATTGGTCTACGCAGTGCTTTTTCAAAACTAATAGGCGTAAAGAACACCGAACATTTCTTTCTAAGTCACAAGCATTCTTTTGCCAATTAATATTATTGGAGTAAACAAGTTATATTTTTAGACTAAATGAGCCCAAATAAATAGTGGAAATGAGTAACCCTCAGCCCAAATGTTAGCTGCCAAGTGCCAAGTGCCAACAGAGAACAGAGACGAAAAAATGGAGGAGGGAGAGCGATGAGCAGGGGAGAGAAAAAAGAGAATTGTGAATGCCATACACACACACACACAATCATGCATGTGCAAACACACGCTATTAATAAGATTTTACCTTGGGACATTTGACCTCTGCACAATCCTTCCTCGAGATTCTGTCTGCAACGGACGCCAGATTTGTACAAGCAGAAGCAGTCATGACTGCCAGTGTTTGCTTGTCCTGGCCTGGAACACATGCAGCTGCTCTATCAGATGCAAGGATAGGGCTGGAGGAGGCCCCCCCTTCTCTATCCTGACTTATGATAGGATTTGGGGATGTAGAGTGATAAGCCCCACCAAAGCCTCATTTGCAGATATGCTGCACGACCCTAGGCAAGTGCTGCATGTCGGCTATGTATTGCAAATGTGTCAAGTGGCCTGAAGAAGCTACCGCCTGACACATGCGCAGTTCAGAGGCACAGTGGAGCCCCCTTTGCTGCTGGCATGATGCTGCACTTCAATTTGAAAACAAAAAATTTGAAAACAAAAAATCAGCAGCTAGTTGGAGATGGAGGCAGGCTTGGTAGGTCGACGCCCTGGCACCCTCTATGGGGGTGAGTGTCTGAAAAGTTTCAGTGCTCCGTCCATCATCTCCTTGTGTTTGCTTTGTTCACCCTAAGTTGGCAGGGTATGCCCAGACTTGGGTCCCTTGCTCACTTTGCCACTGGATTCAAGCTACCCTGGCTGATGAGGGCTGTTAGCCCGAAACCGGTCCCAGGATGCTTGTTTCCGGTCCAGGAAAGACATGGCTTGGCAATTCGGGCTGGACTGTTCCCATGAGGTACAGGGTCAAGACTGATTTGCATATAGCTGTGTCTGAACTGGGGTGGCAAAGTGAGCTAAAGAATGATGATGGATTCAACCCAGATCTGTGACTGGGGGTGAGAGTCTGAAAAGTTTCAGTGCTCCGTCTATCATCTCCTTGTGTTTGCTTTGTTCGCCCTAAGTTGGCAGGGTATGCCCAGACGTGGGTCCCTTGCTCACTTTGCCACTGGATTCAAGCTAGCCTGGCTGATGAGGGCTGTTAGCCCGAAACCGGTCCCAGGATGCTTGTTTCCGGTCCAGGGAAGACATGGCTTGGCAATTCGGGCTGGACTGTTCCCATGAGGCACAGGGTCAAGACTGATTTGCATATAGCTGTGTCTGAACTGGGGTGGCAAAGTGAGCTAAAGAATGATGATGGATTCAACCCAGATCTGTGACTGGGGTTGAGTGTCTGAAAAGTTTCAGTGCTCCGTCCATCATCTCCTTGTGTTTGCTTTGTTCACCCTAAGTTGACAGGGTATGCCCAGACATGGGTCCCTTGCTCACTGTGCCACTGGATTCAAGCTATCCTGGCTGATGAGGGCTGAAAGCCCGAAACCGGTCCTAGGATGCTTGTTTCCAGTCCAGGGAGGACCTGGCCTGGCAGTTCGGGCTGGAGTGTTCCCATTGGGCGCAGGGTCAAGATTGAGTTGCATATGGCTGGGTCCAAACTGGAATGGCATGGTGAGCAAAAAAACGATGGATTTAGGCCCAGATCTCTGTACTGGGGTGAATGTACGATATTGTTCTGCATTCTGTCCATCAATTGTTGTTTTTGCTGCTGACCCTTTGGTCAGGAGTTTGAGGTCCTCATCCACCCACAGGCTCCCGCCTGCACCTCATCCCTGGTGGTCTAGGAGTAGAGGGTCATTGCTCTGCTGCTGGACTGCCCTTCTGTCGCTCTTTTTCTGCTTTTCTCTGCCTCTTTTGTCTTTCCTCTGCTTCTGCTTTTTTTCTGCTTTTTGCCTTTTTCCTGCTTTTTGCACTTTTTTGCACTTTTCGCCGCTCTTGCCGCTTCGATCCCCCGCGGCCCTGCCCCCCTCCATTGACCCTTCCTGTTCCCTACGTTTCCTGTCTCCCAGCTGTCCAGCCCCCCTACCCCGCATACTACTTAACAGCGGCCGCTGCGTTGTGAAAGTGCAGTCCACTGACCTTTCTTGCGGACTGCTCCCTTCACTGCACAGCTCTGCCTGGTAGTTGCTGCTGCCCCCGTTGATGCTGCTGACCCTCTGGTCAGGAGTTTGAGGCCCTCCTCCACCCGCAGGCTTCCGCCTGTGCCTCATCCCTGGTAGTCCAGTGGTAGAGGGTCACTGCTCTGCTGCTGGACTGCCCTTCTGTTTCTCTTTTTCTGCTTTTCTCTGCCTATTTGGCCTTTTCTCTGCTTCTGCCTTTATTCTGTTTTTTGCACTATTGCACTTTTTGTCGCCTTTGCTGCTGCGATCCCCCGTGGCCCCGCCCCCTCCAGTGACCCTTCCTGCTCCCCGCCTCCCAGCTTTCCAGCCCCCCAACACTATTTAATGGCACCTGCTGTGCCGAAAGCATGACAAAGGAAAGCACGTCTGCGCCTGTCCGTGCCGGGACTGTGGCCAGCACCAGGGACCCTGGTTCTCGGACCTTCCATTATTACGACGCCAGCACCCTCCTCGCCCTCAACTCCGGAAGCCACACTACCTGCCACCTCGCCTCACCGAAGGACACCCAAGGACCCTTCTCCTGCCGGAACTTCAGCCACACCCTCACCCACCTCAACATACCAGCTCCTCTTGCCGCCCAGCCGACCAACAGCGCACATGACTGGCTCAACTGCATCCTCCTCAACATGCACTTCCTCCACAAACACGCCACCGAAATCTGGGACCTCCTCAATGCACCTCTCCCGACATTGCCTTTTTCACAGAAACCTGGATCAACTGCTCTGGTCCAGACATCGCCATTCTCGAAGGCTACAAAATCATCCACAAGGACCGTGCCGACCGACCAGGAGGAGGCATTGCCATCGTCCACAAGAACACCCTCCATCTGACCACTCACTCGAACGACCCAACGACAACCATGGAACACCTCTATTTCCAAATTCAGACCAACCCCAACACCACTCTCCGTGGCACCCTCATCTACAGGCCTCCCGGCCCCGCCCGCACTTCACCGATGCCCTCAAAGACCTCATCGCACCCCAAGCTCTCACATCTACTGATTACATCCTACTCGGGGACCTCAACTTCCACCTGGACAACCCCACTGACCAGAACACCGCTTCCCTTCTGGAGAACTTCACCAACGTCGAACTCAAGCAGCTAATCACCACTCTGACCCACACTGCCAGACACACGCTCGACCCCGTCTTCTCCGCCAGCTGGAACATCACTTACAGTCACACCACCAAACTCCTCTGGACCGACCGCCACTGCGTGCACTTTGCCTTCGCCACTCCCACTGTTCACCACCACCCTCACTGCTCCTCCGTCGTAGCTGGAACAAGGCCACCGAAGAACATCTCATCGCCTTCCTAAGCAGTACCACACCACCAACATCAACAGACGCCAACACCTCAGCACGCAACCTTCACTGATGGATCTCCAACTGTGCCGACACTCTGGCACCCCTCAAGAAGGCACCAGGCAAGCAACACTTCAAGAATTCCAGCTGGTTCACTCCCGCCCTCCACGAGCCCAACCCTGGAACCCCATGCAAACTTCAAAACTGCCATCGACGCACACCACCTCCTCCTCAAAACCACAAAGAATACGGCTCTCCAAGACAGAATCAACGCCAAGGTACACAACAGCAAAAAACTCTTTGCCATAGTCAAGGAGTTCGCCAGGCCCAAAAGCGAGACCACAGACGTCCCACCATCCCAAGACCTCTGCAACAAACTTGGCACCTTCTTCCACCACAAGATCAGGCAAATCTACGACAGCTTCGACACACAAGACCCTGCACAACGCCCGTCACCACTGCACGCAACCACGCCGCATCCCAACAGATCCTGCTCAACTGGACTCCACTTTCCACAGATGACACATTCAAGACCATGAAGAGCATCCACTCCGGAGCCCCGTCGGAACCTTGCCTGTATCACATCTTCCATAGAGCAGACATCTCAATCACCCCAGAGCCTCGCTGCACCATCAACTGCTCCATTGAAACCGCCACCTTCCCCGACGACTGGAAACATGCCGAGATCAACCCCCTGCTGAAGAAGCTATTTACCCGCCAGACCTCAAGAATTTGAGGCCCATCTCCCTCCCCTCATTCCCAGCCAAGGTCATCGAGAAGGCTATCAACGGCCAACTCTCCAAGTACATCGAATAGAACCATGTCCTGGACATCTCTCATTCCGGCTTCAGAAGTAACCACAGGACCAAGACCGCACTCCTTGCCGCCACCGACGACATCCGCTCCCTCCTCGACCACAGCAAAACCGCAGCCCTCATCTGAATGGACCTCTTGGTCACCTTCGATACTGTCTCCCACAGCACCCTAATCACGAGACTCCATGATGCCGGCATCCGTGACAAGGCCCTGGAAGGGATCTACTCCTTCCTTACCGTCCGAACACAGCGAGTCAGACTACCTCCGTCCCTCTCAGAACCTACAGACATCAGTTGCAGAGTGCCCCAGGGCTTCTCCCTGAGCCCCACCCTCTTCAACGTCTTCATGGCCCCCCTCAAAGCCATAGTCAGAAACCACGGACCCAACACTGTCTCCTAAGCCAACACCCAGGTGATCCTCTCCCTCATCAATGAACCCACAGCCACCAGAACCAACTTTCACAGCAGGATGAAGGCCGTTGCCACATGGATGAAAGATAGCTGCCTCAAGCTCAACTCAGATAAGACCAAAGTACTCATCCTGGGACCCGCCCCCTCAGCCTGGGATGACTTCTGGTGGCCCACTGCACTGGGAACCCCTCCCACCCCCACGGATCACGCATGTAACCTCGGCATCATACTGGACTCCTCGCTCACAATGAACCGCCAGATCATCACTGTATCCTCATCCTGCTTCCACATGCTCCACCTGCCTCAAAAGATATTCAGATGGATCCCCACAGAATCCAGAAAGATGGTCGCCCATGCACTCATCACCAGCAGACTTGACTACGGCAACACACTCTACGCCGGCGTCACCCAGAAACAGCTCAGGAAACTACAGAATGTTCAAAACGCCGCAGCTCGACTGGTCCTCGACATCCCCCGCCGCAGCCACATCACACAACTCGGCCGACAACTCCACTGGCTCCCAGTCAATAAGAGAATCATCTTCAAGCTCCTCACATATGCCTACAAAGCTCTCCACATTGCAGGACCAGCATATCTGAACCACCCCCTCTCATTCCACATACCCGCCAGACAACTTCGCTCTGCGTGACTTGCCCTGGCCACCGTCCCACAGATTCACAAGACCAGAACCAGAGGAAGATCCTTCTCCTACCTCACCGCCAAGACCTGGAACACCCTGCCCCTTCACCTCAGGCAATCTCCGTCGCTGACCCAATTCAGGAAGGATCTCAAGATCTGGCTCTTCAGGTGAACATCCACGACCAGACGGATCAGCAACCCCCCCCCATCCCTCCCCTCAGCACCTTGAGACCCTCACATGTGAGTATACACGCTATACAAACTCCTGATTGAATGACTGCCTTGCATGCTAGAACACAATTTATCCAGATGCGTTGTGGTAAATGCAGTGTATAATAATATTACATTTAGTTGAAAGTCTTTTGTATTAAACATTGTTGGTGCTGCCTGTCCTGGGTATCTCTAGATGTGTTTTTCAGGATATTTGTTCTTCTTTAGAAGAGAATAACACCTTAAATTTAAGGGTGCTAACAATGCTGCTCAGTCTCCTCAGGATTCTGGTACCAGTCTCAGAGGTCAGGTGCATCCCAATGAGCTCGTCAGCCCAGTAACTCAAAAAAGCCAATCACAAAAGAGGGAAGGGAGCACAAATGCCTGGCATACCAGCACACAATTCACCCAGATGCATTGTGGTAAATCCAATGCATAGCTCTCACGTTAGTTGAAGCCTTTAGTATTCACTAGTGTTGGTGCCTCCAGTGCTGAGTATCTCTAGACACATATTTCAGGATATTTGCCCTTCTTCAGTAGAGAATAACACCATAAAGTTGGTTCCCGATAATATCCGATTCATGGATTGCATACTCTTTGCTAAATTGACCCTCTAGCCTGCCTATGGAAGTGGGACAGGCTCCAAGTGGGGGTACAGGTTGGCTAATGGGATCCTCCTTACACCCTCCAAATGGACATCCTGTTTGATGGGTTACACAGTGAAGACCACCTCCGAGGTGGTCTACATTCTGCACCACCCTCAGGAGCTGTGTTAACCTAGCATAAGTGCCCAAAAATGGATAATGCACTGAGGCAGCAGGGATTTCCTCATTGAATGGGGCACACCCCCACGTAAATGAAGGACCTATTGCAGGAAAGTGATGTGGCTGACTTGGTGCTGGTACATTCTCGAATACAAAGGGCTCTTCTTCCACTCCCTCAGTGGCGGCTCCTCCGCTAAGGCGGAGGAGCGTCGCCCCACTGCTTTTTAGAGGTGAAATAAAGGGAAAATAAAATGATAATAACTGGTGTTATTATCATTTTATTATGTCCTACTGCGGCAGCTTTGCAGAGCTGCTCTGTTCACAGAGCAGGGCGGGGGACGAGTGGTAGCACCCTCCTCCTCAGGCCGGCCAGTCATGCGCATTTCACATGTTCTCCATGCAGGCTGTATTACAGCCTGCGTGGAGAACATGCTCAGGCTCCCAGTCAGTGTCTGAGCACCCAATCACAGCGCTCAGACCACTCACAACACTGCTGAGGCAGCGTTGTGATTGGCTGACTGGGAGCCTGGGTGTGCTTCCTGTTCAGGCTGAGCTAGGGACTATGGAGGAGAGACGCGGCAAGGAAGCGGCAAGAAGGTAAATTTTTTCTTTTTCTTTTATTTTTTAATACCTGCTTCTCCCCCTGTCCTCCTCCCCTCCCGCTTCCACCTCCGATCCGTGCCAGCCGCTGCTGCACTCCCTGTAAGAAAATCACTCGATTGAGCAATCATTTCACCCAATTGTCAAACCAAAGTCCTGGGCACACGTTTTACGAATATATGATGAAAGTTCATTCAATTATGTGCACTTGAAGAAATGTCATCGAAGTCCAAACTGAGTAAGTTCTTTGTCTTTATTCTTTATTACACCGAAAAGCAACCAGCCAACACGTGTTTCGTCACACTGGGAGATAGTCCCGCGACTTCTTCAGGGCTGTATCCGGAACAGAGAACGGTACCGTCACCGCAGGAGGACTCAGCGCACTCTCTAGAGATCCAGTATTGCAGTGGTCTACTCACCCTCCTTAATACTCGCGGCACAGGCAGACGCAGGAGCACCACTATTTGGGCGCTTCCTCTGATTACTCATCGTTTTATAACTCACGGAAACAACAAACTTTCTTCCAATGACCAGCCGGGTCGGAATTATCACCGGCGGAGCGATTATAAAGACTCCATATCGCTAGGTACAGCCCTGAAGAAGTCGCGGGACTATCTGCCAGTGTGACGAAACACGTGTTGGCTAGTTGCTTTTCGGTGTAATAAAGAATAAAGACAAAGAACTTACTCATTTTGGACTTCGATGACATTTCTTCAAGTGCACATAATTGAATGAACTTTCATCATATATTCGCAAAACGTGTGCCCAGGACTTTGGTTTGTTGCTTTGTGCAGGATCTCTCCTACACACATACAGGGGTTATAGGGTGTTTCCCCTACCTGGTTGCACCGTACTTATCAAATATCACTAAACACTGTACGCTTACTCGGCAGAGCGCCATACTTCCTAGATTACATAAAAACCCTACAGTTAGAAAGTATTTCACCCAACCGTATTCGGTCAATTTTCGTATTCATGAAACTTGATCAATAAAGTACAGTCAATAGAAAATTTTACTACCAAATCCATCTGTGGAGAAAGAAAGGAGGAATTATTTAGGAGTGGTGTTTGCGCAATAGATTAAGAGTTTGTGGATGAGTCTTCTCAATGTTGGCAGCCAAGCACTTGAACACAATGCTGCTACACTTATAGTGCACTGAAGAACAAAGCAAGTTCAGATCAAGCCCATTGAAACACTGTCGGCTTCCTGAGCCTTTCTTTCATACTAGAAATAAACAACAATAACTACACATGAAAAAAAGAAAACTCTAAATGAATTGTTAACAAATGCTGAAACAATTTTGTTAACACAGGCTTTGTAAACCATAGGCTGAAAGGAGAATGATTGGAAAAGAGCCTGGATGGTGACTCAAATCTTACTAAGAAGAGGAACTTAAAAATAGATTTTATTTGTTTTGTCCCTAAAACAAAATTAATCCTTAAGTAATATGGTGGCGATGTGCAGAGTGGCAGATAAGTGCTAGGTTGATGTGTGATAGCAGCAAGAGCAAATTCTGCATTTTGCAACATTCTGTTAGAGATGGGGTTTCTGGTTGGCTAAGGTAGACACCCAGGTCACGCAGAACCCGCCACTCTAGTCCGGGTAAGCTAGATACACAGCTAAGATAACTTGTGCTCATACTCTGGTAGCTTGGCACAGAGCAGCCAGGCTTATCTAAAGAGGCAATGTGTAAAGTATTTCTGCAACACACACACACACAAACACAGAGTAACACAATGAATACACCACAAAAAGACTCCACACAGGTTTATAAAAATAGGTTATTGTATTATAAACAAAACATGACCAAAACGACAAAAATCCAATGTATACTTTTCCCGTTATCACATTAAATGCCCACTGTAATCACAGTGCTAAACAAAATAAGTTTTGCAGTCATAAAAGTAAACCCTGTGCTAGTAGCATGTACAATCGTGTGGTTATTGAGAAGTTTTACTTCCTCGCTGTGGTGGGGCAAAGCAGTGTGCAAAACGGAACCAGAGGTTGATTGTTATATGGACCCCTTGGGACCGGGGAATTTTTAAAAAAGGTGAACCGCCCACGAACGTGCGGGTATGTGACTGGAACCTTGGGTGTCCAACTCCTCAGTACAGTGCATTTCAATCAAGTTGTCGGCGAGCCTCGTGAGCTGGGCCGGTGTCGTCGGCTGATCTAGGTCACAACAGTGTGTGTGTCGACAGCTGATGAACTTCGCGCTTTGGGACACGCCACTGATCACCCCGCCAACACGTCGCAGTAGAACAACGCTGGATGGCGCTGCAGTCGCTGAGAGTGCGGAGATGACTTAGATCGGCACAAGCACAGCCGGAACAACTTGAGCCTCGTAGACAATGCCGATTGTAGAAAAGTGGAGTGCTAAGTCTTCAGCAAAGGGGAAGTACTGTTCTCTGTGCTAATATTGAGGCGGTGATCAGCTCACAAGATGATCCATGTAAAAACCCACTCGCCGGACTCACCGGTTACGTAGTCCCATGGCAGTGGAAGGGAGTGAGGTCTTTGATGATCCTGAGACCTCCTGAACCGGGGGCAAGCCAGCGAGCCCTTGGAGAACACTTGTAGTTCAGCACAGTACAAAGGTAGTAGGTAGCAGGCCAGCACAGAAAGGCAGGTCGCAAAGTGGCAGTCCCTCCTGCAGTTCAGCAAGCAGCAGGACAACACAGCAGAGCAGTTAGCAAACTGGCAGTCCCTCTTAGCAGCACAGCAGTCCTTCTGGCAATGTGCAGATGTAGAGCCAGCAGTGTCTGGTTACAGGTCCAACAAAGTGTCTACTTAGAGGGAGTCAGAGATCCAGAACTTATACCCAAATGTGCCTTTGACATGGGGATGACTTCAAAAAAACTCTCTGAAGTGCACAGGTCCCCTTTCAGCCCATTCTGTCTGCCAGCCTAGCTATGGGGGGTAAATCAGCCCTTTGTGTGGAGACAGGACACTACCTATTCAAGTGAAGTGTTACCTCTTCTCTTCCCTCCTCCCCAGGATCACCCATCAGTATGAAGATGAATGCAAATGCAGTTGAGTGTCCTGTGTTGTGGCTGTTTAGAGAGAATGTACAAAAATAGCTGTCACCCAGCCCAGATGTATATTGGAGACAGGCTGTCAGGCACACAGAGCAGTAAGTGCAGAGAAACATCAACTTTCTAAAAGTGGCATTTCTAAAATAGTAAAGTTAAATCCAACATCACCAGTAAGTAGAATGTATCACTACCATTCCAAACATATGAAATATCAAAAAGCTACTCCTCTCTGATCAGGTTATTGTTTGATTGTTATGGATTTCCCAAGGCTAGCCTATAAGAGGGGTAGGCCTCACAGTAGTGGAAAACGAAATAGGCTGTTTGTCACTACCAGGACGTGCAAAACACAAGGTACATGTCCTACCTTTTACCTACATAACACCCTGCCCCTTAGGGCTACATAGGGCCTACCTTAGGGGTGACTTATATGTAATAAAAGGGGAGTTTAAGGCTTGGCAAGTAGGTTTTAAATGTCGAGTCGAAGTGGCAGTAAATTGCGCACACAGGTCCTGCAATGGCAGGCCTTAGACAGATTTGAAAGGCTACTTCTGTGGGTGGCAGAATCAGTGCAGCAAGCCCACTAGTAGCATTTAACTTACAGGTCCTGGGTACATGGTGTACCACTCTACAAGGGACTTACAAGTAAATTAAATATGTCAATCAGGCATACACCAATCAGAAACATGTTTAGGGAAGAAGCACATGCACTTTAGCACTGGTAAGCAGTGGTAAAGTGCTCAGAGTACTAAGGCCAACAAAAACTAGGTCAGAAAAATAGGTGGAGGAAGGCAAAGTATTTGGGGTGATCCTTCAGAGAGGGCCATTTTCTAACACATTCTGTAACGTAATATGACTGGGGGTGAAGCTAAAGGTGAGGAATGGGGGTTAGGAGGGTAAAACTCTGAAGGCCTGAATTTCATGTTTTTGGATTTGGACTGAATGAAGAAAACACAGTTGATTTGGCAGGGAAGTTGGTGATTCAGTCTAAGGCAAAGCCCTACATGCTAGCTGTTAGAAGGCAGGCGAGGAGGATGTGGTGGTTGATGGGGGTCATACATCAGTGACATGCGTGGAACAAATAGGGCCGCGGCTCTGTGCTCATTAGGGAACCTTTACCTATTGTGGGGTTTGAAAAGATTACTGAGTGCCTTGTAGCGTGCACAAAATGACCAGTTTTTATTTTCAAGCAAGTTTTTGTTATTGTTACTGGCAGCTCTCATTTCCATAATGCATAAACTGCCATTAGTGTGGCATCGCAGCAAATTTCGGCAGTCTGGCCTGTGACTTTTCAAAGTTTTCTATCTCAAACCACAGACTGATTTGGGTTTGTGGAAAAGTGCGGTTAGTAGAGTGGTTGTGTCAATTGTGTTGTGTTTTGGTTTTTTTGGGCGGGGGAGGCTGAACTGTGGTACCAAATTTCTTGCAAATCTCCTTTCTTGGTACAGATGCATTGTACCTGGCATATGAGTATGTTTGATAAGTAATTGATGATAGTAAAGGCTGTTAGATATCTTAATAGATGGTTAATTTGGGAAACAGCGTTTACAACGCTGTTTCCACAACGCAATGGCTTTACAACGTGGTCATTACAACGACCGCGTTGTTACCACACAGTGCCATTACATTGCAAGTCGTTTCAACGACTTGCTGTAGGGGGCGTGCAACACCAGGGAATGTGTTGGATTTTAAATCCAACACCTTACCTGCTGTTGCGCAAACTGGAGTAGGAATAGAAATTAATACTATTCCTAAGTCCAGTGCGCCCCCTACAGCAAGTCGTTGAAACAACTTGCGATGTAATGGCACGCGTGGTAACAACGCGATCGTTGTAACGACCGCGTTGTAAAGCCACGCGTTGAGAATGTATGCGATGTACGGTCATACATTCGGTTAATTTTCTATATAGACTGTGTTGTGTGTATGTTGAGAGTTCTGATTTAACATGTGACTCAGAGAAGGTGCTCATAGAGGAGGCATGGAAGGATGGAAGGGAAGGAGAGGTCCATTTGAAAGAAAAAAAGGAAAGGTGAGAAACGAGCTTTGAGGTATGGTCAGTTTTCATGCTGGATTTTAGAAATACAGAGGATGCTTTTTGAGATAGCACACAATTGAGGATGCAAAACTGTAAAAAAAAAAACCCACCTTATTTGCATGTGAGGATTGTGCTATATTAGGGACTTTTCAAAGGCACCTTGTGAGCACTTAAACATCCTGCTGCACGCCAGCCCATGAAATTTAACTTAATGCTGCCTTTATTCTTAAATGTTTTAGAAGTGTAACGCTTCAGAAAGGAGTTTTCAATCACGCACTGTTCTGTCTCAAGGCAAACAGCCTCTGTACACTTCTATACTGCCGTTGGACCACTGTTTCATCAAGGAGTGGAAGCATAAAGCAGTGGCTGGATGCATATATAGAGAAATATCAAGAGCTTGTAGGCTGTGCTCAAAGGAAGCAGTAACTTAAAGATCATAGCAATGTGAGACAATAGGTGGATAAATAATGCAAACATCAAACACAAGTGCTGCTAATGCAGGAGTGGAAGTCTTCTGATGTTCATCCTCAAGTCTAGATCGCATTATTAATTACAAGGCAAAAAGATAACCATTTTGGATGCCACTGTATTGGCATTGCACAATATGGAGGGTGAGGACAGCTTCCCCACATGGTGGAAGTGTATTGCTTGCATTCCAGTGGCTAGAGGGCAGACATGCAGGGGCTAGGGGGGATGGTCACAGGTCTCCCTTTAGAAATTCATTGAGCAAGGGGCTGAAACAGTGCCCTTTGGTAGATGGTTGATGTGAGGGGTGGGACTGCAGATTCTGTTGAGCAGGGTGAAGGACACTATATCAGTGTCCATCCTTTTGTCTTCCTTGATTACAGTTTTAGTTGGGCAAATGTTAGAGAAGTGCAGAAAGCTCACGCCTCTTTGTGCCTCTATAGTGGGCGCTTTAGGCCAGAGACTACCCAGTTGTGAGAGGCATCACTACTCAATGGTGATGTCTGAAGAGCAGCCTGGAATATGGTAATCCATAAACAGAAAATTCATAAGACTGTAACCTTCTTGGGAAAGGTCACAAAAAGCAAGGAACACGAACATTGAGGAGGTGTCCAAACATGGAGGGTTCTGTTTTAAAACATTTTATCTTTGTAGTATCTTGTCAGTTTGACACATGCTTGTAAGATGGACCAGAGGGTTGAGCACTGCCTGCAGTGATCTGTATCCCACTGGACCGACTCATCTGTATGCATCCCACTGGCCGACTTGTCTGTTCATCCTTCCAAGGAGGATGCGCCAGTTGTTGCTGACTTAGGCAGTGTTGCCTGCACTAAGGGAAGAGCAGGCATGCTCTCCAAAAAGCTCCGGTGAATGTGAAAAAAGTAAAAGAGTCAACGTTTATCCTGATGCGACAAGAAAAAAACAATGGCTACAAATAGATTGTTACATGTACAAAAATGCAAGCGTACAGCAGCTGGGCCACAGACTGGGTCAAATAACTTTATAAAAGACCTTTGCAATATCAGATGGAAGGGCACATACCAGTGTCGACAAAAACCAAGGCACATTTTATATACCCTGACAAATATAGATATAGAAAAGCCACTCATTCTCAGAAATTGTGGGCTGTTCTTCTCACTGTCCTGTTAAGGTTCAGCATAAGCGTTATGCAGCTTACTAACCACAACTAGAATGGGATAAAAGTGATCATACCATGCAAAAGGAACATGGGGGCATATTTACAAGCCCCTTTTGCCACTGGAGGGTCACTTTTTTTGACGCTCCGTTGGCATAGCGACATTTCATATATTTGCAAGGTGGCGCTAAGCCACTAAATGTGCCCCTTTCCGCCGCAGTCTTCTGCGGCAAAGGGGCGTGCAATAGGTGCTACAGTGCGCGTTCCACCACAACATCCATTGCTTTTTGATGCAGCCTCAGATTTCCAAGGATGGGGCAGCACCAAAAACACCAGGAAATACCTGGTATTTGTATGGCAATACAAGGGTAAATTATTAATTTCTCCTCATATTTTGCTCTTTTCATTTGTGCTGCATTCTGCACCACGCATAGAAAGAGCAAATCGCCTTTTATGATTGTTTATGTGCAGGAAGGTTCCCCTTCCTGCACATAAACAATCGCCCTTGCAGCGCAGGCACCCTTGCAACATGGCAGCAGGGTGCCTGCACTGGCGCTAGGCAGCTTTTTTAGTGCCAGCGCTAAGGGAAACGCAGAGGTGCGCCGTATTCTTGTGAATATGGCACACCCCTGCGTTTTAAAAATTTCGGAGCGTGGCATTGCCACATTTGGTGTAACACCGCACTCCAACATTTCTTTAGTAAATGTGCCCCATGCTGGCTACAAGCAGACACTAAAACAGACCAACATGTGCTCACACCATCAACAATGAGCAGAACTGATTCACAAGAAGGCAGACCACTCCTAGCGCTTTACCCAATGAACAGGTCATGCACGAATAAAAAAGCACAAAGCACTGGAAGAGCCTTCCCAGCTACAAATGGTGCCAGGCGAGGTGCAGCCTCTACATCACCCATCGCTGGTCTACAGACAGCAGCAGGCGGGCACAGACCTTTACATGTAGCCGGTGCATACATCAACAGCAAGGATAATCTGTGTCTTAGGAGCTGGAAGTAGGTGCTTGGGAGGTGCTACAGCACCCCCAAAATAACCCTGATGGAGTTCAGAAGGCGAACGAGCAATAAAGATGCCTTTAAATTTAGGGCCTCATTTACAAAACATTGGCAGAGGGCAGTGCTGCAAGTCTTTTTGCTGCGCTATGCCAATTTGAAAGGGCAGGAATGAACCGCATTTACAAGATACGGTGTATTCCTGTACTTTCAACCAGCGCCGGCGCACAATTTCGTGCCTAGCTTAAACGAGGGCACCCTTGCACCATGATGTAAGCGTGCCTGCGTTGTTGGCAGGATTGTTTTTGTGTAGGAAGGGACACCTTCCTGCACAAAAACACTCAGAGAGGCATTTCCCTCGTTCTATGTGTGCTGCAGAATGCAGCACTCATGGAATGAGTAAGAAACGAGGAAAAACTAAAGCCTGCATAAGGTTTTGGTGCTGCTCTAGGTTTGCGTGATTTTGTAAATTTGGGCCAGCGTCAAAATCCATGGGTGTTGCGTGGGAACACCCACCGCAATCCCCATGGAACACCTCTTGACACAGAGTAAGGCAAGGTTCCTTACTCCATATCTATGAGGCCATGCAAAGTCACACAGGGAGGCTTTGCGTCGCCTCATAAATATGACTGAGAGGCCTGAACCACAGAGTGTCAAAGATTTTAACTTGTCACATTTGCTATGAATTAAAGCTCAGAGGTCAAAGGTCAGACTATGTCTTCTGACAAATTCCTGCTTATTCTCTTAACATGGCAACTGGGAATTACTTTTCATTCTTAGACTGAAAAGTAAAGGGATTTTGTAAAGTTAACTGTGCTACAATCTTGCTGGTGTGCAGGGAGTATGAAAGAAAATGCTGTAGGATGTAAAAAAATTCTAAGGCACACCAACATTAAAATACTTGTAAATGAACTGTAAAAATATTTCAAAATATATCAACAGTTAGGAAAGCATGACTAAAGCACATTTGTATTAATTCTGAAGTGTGAGAAAAGAAAGATTGTAATAGGATTCAAACAAATCTAGACGTTTTACTTGGTGATGCAAAAATGAAAAATATTCACTAAAACCATATTTCCCCACATCATAATTTGGACTCTACATGGTTTTATCAGTAAAACTGCATGTCTGTGCAAATTTAGTGTTCATTTAAATGGAAAATGTGCAATCTGTAAATGACAATGCCCTACCACACCATGCTTCAGTAATATATTTGCGATAGTATGTTTAAAAATGCAATACCAGCTACATACCACATGCTTATCACACGGCTGCTGAATGTGCATGGCTTGTTTGCTACACTTTCTATGGCACTTGAACTTCCACAATCCTTATGACTTCACTGATGTACAGAGCTTAATTTGAGCCTGTGGTTTCGGGTGCTCCACACTGGCACTTAATTGGCAATACCAGGGCTTGTAACAATCTGCCACATGGTGGCGCTGTCTGTCTGATTTTAAGATGAGCACAGCATCAGTTGTTTATTAATTCAATATACATTTAAACGACTATTGACTGCTGCCCAAGCCATTCTTATAGCTTTGGGGGCCTGGAATAGTCACACTTGTAGGAGTGTGATGGTGAGTAGGTGTGTTGATACTGTCATTGGCAGCGCTGGGAGTGGCAATGTGTGGTGCCAGCAGCAGGGGTCCCCTGACGAGGGCCCTGGCACTTATTTTTTACAAATTAAACACTGGTCATGTAAAATTGATGGCAACAATACCTTCACTCTGGAAATTGTTCCAGCACTACTGACCTGTGTAGGAGCACATACATCCACTTGAGCAGAATGTAACTATACACAGATAGCAACTATGCGAATTTGTACACTGCGAGAGTACATGGTATGCATACTGCAGCACGAGCAGGGACTTGCACAAGAAGTCTGTGCCTGTACAACAAGTGAAAGCAGACTGTGCACACAAAGACCTGAAAATACAGTTTACATGACAGCCCTATAGGGGCAGTCTATAAATGTACGTACTGCTGAGACACTTGTATGCTGCAAGCCCAATTCCTGCCTGTGTACACTGCATAACCAATGCACAGACTTACCATGCACAAGCAGCCTGGATTTTAATACCAAGAGAATCAGCCGCAGCAGCATGTGGGTGCAAAGAGTACGTCTGAACACAGTTTATGATAAGGTGCCTGCACATAAGTGCTGTGTTTATATGACATGTAGCAGGTGCATGAGATCTATAGGAGCAGCCTTCACAAAAGACCTATAGGAACAGCCTGCCTATGAGACCTATAGTGGAAGCATGAGCATGGGCACAAATTAATCAGTGTGCAGCATGCATAAGTGCAAGGAAACTCACAGGAGCCGTCTATCTATGTACAAGCAGACCCAGGCAAGCAGCCTGGACATGTGTGCACAACCATATGGACAGGCATGTGCAAGAAGGATAAGTAGTCTGCACATCTGCAAACTGAATCAGCGGTCTGTGTCTGAGGGTTTTATGAGTAGTCTGTACATGCACACGCAGAGAATGAGTTATTTGAGCATGCTCACAATGTAGTAGCAATCTATATATGTGCACACTAGTAGCTTTTTGCACATGCACGTACTGTAAGACCAACACACAGCTGTAGACCGCCTGTCTATACTTTAATACATGGCCCATTAGCAGTCCGTACATGGTGTATTTTGCGCAGGCACTTTCCAAACAGTCTATGCATTTGCTGTAGAAAAACCATACGTACGCCGACTACAGTTCCAGTTTCTAGACATGGTCCCTAAGGGCGGAGTGTGTTTGGGTAAAGCAAGCTCAGTTGGTGTGAAGTTTATTAGGTGGTGGTCTGATCATATGCACGGGTTGATAGAAAGATTAGATATGGTATGGTTTATGGACCAGTCTTGGTCCATCATGTGCCCTTTTATGTGTGTAGGCACACATATATGTTCTACGAGGTTAAGGCTATGTAGCATATTGGCCAGATCCCTGGAATCTTGGCCCCCGGCCTCCTCGTTTGCCCAGTAGTCCATGTCTCCAATTAGCAAAGATATCACTTTTTAAAGGTTTAGCAAGTTTAGTCCATAGAACTCTATGGATGCATTGATTTTAGCACAATGTTCCTTTGATGTGGCAAAATGCAAGTCGAAAAACAGCTTCAGAGGAGGGAAGTGTCAGAAAACACAAGCGCTACGTTGATTCCTGAGTCCCAGCGGAATGGAGCCGTCAGTTCTGCTGCATGGCAGGAGGAGTGTTGCGTCGGGGAATCGATGCGTTGAATTCCGGACACGCAGTCTCGGCTCCTTACTGTGGGGTGACGTTGCTGGAGACTTGGCGTACAGGTGCGATGCATGGAAAATCCAAGCGTGCTGGGTAGATGCGGCAAAACAGGCGCTGCATCAGTTCTTTCAGCCGCAGACAGGTGATGCTTCAATTCCTTCAGCCGCACAGCAGGGCCTGCGTTCGAGTCGCAGCAGGGGTCTCGGATGTCGGAAAAACAGTGCTCAGGACCTTGGCTGCGGCGCTCTCTCAGCCACACGACAGGCGCTGCGTTGATTCTTCACCTGCACCGCAGTGTTGCGTTGGTTTTTCAGCCACACAGCGCTGCTGCGGCAGGAAAAGCAGGTGCTGAAGGGAAATGCCTGTATTTTCAGTGCTTGAAGCAGCAAAATCACATCCAAGGGTCCAGAACTGGGATTGGCATCACTGGGCAGTTTAGAACTCCCAGCCTTGGAGTTCAGGGAAGCACAGATGAAGTCCTTGATGTCCCTGAGACTTCCGACAGGAAGAAAGCACACACAAGCCCTTGGAGAACCTTGACGAGCAGGATAAGAAAGTAAAGTCCAGTCCTTCCACTGCCCAAGATAGAAGCAGCAAGCAGCAAGCCAGCACAACACAGCAACAAGCAGAGTGGCAGTTCCCCTCCTACAGCTTCTCCAGCTCTTCTTCTTGGCAGAATCTCCTCTTGATCCAGAAGTGTTCTAAAAATGTGGGGTTACAGGCCCAATACTTATACCCCTTTCTGCCTTTGAAGAAGGCATACTTCAAAGGATAGTCTTTGTAGTGCACAGATTCTGCTTTGCCCTGACCTGGCTCCAGACACACTACAGGGGGGTGGAGATAGCTTTGTGTGAGGACAGGTAAAGCCCTACTCAGGTGTCAGTGAGAACTCCTCCCACGACTCTAGCTCAGGAAGGCTCATCAGCCTGGGCAATTAGGATATGCAGGGCACACCTCAGTTCAGCTCCCTTTGTGTGACTTTCTGGAGTAAATGCACAAACAGCTCAACTGTCAGTCTAAACCATATGTGGATTCTACAGGCAGGCAGAAGCACAGGATGGTAAAGCAGGAAAATGCACACCTTCTAAAAGTGGCATTTTCAAACGCACATTTTAAAAGCCACTTTCACAGAAAGATGTGTTTTTAAATCCTGAGTTCAGGGAACCCAAACTCCAAATCTCTATCTCTTCCCTATTGAATGTTACACTTTTAAGGTGTTACAAGGCAGCTCCAATGATAAACTATGGGAGAGATAGTCCTTGCAATAGTGAAAAACGAAATTAGCAGTATTTCACCATCAGGACATGTAAAACACACCAGTACATGTCCTACCTTTCACAAACACTGCACCCTGCCCATGGGGCTTCTGTGGGCCTACCTTAGGGGTGCCTTACATGTAATAAATGGGATGGTTTGGGCCTGACAAGTGGGTGCACTTGCTAGGTTGACATGGCAGTTTAAAACTGCACTCAGACACTGCAGTGGCAGGCCTGACACAGGTTTGCAGGGCTACTCATGTGGGTGGCACAATCAGTGCTGCAGGCACACTAGTAGCATTTGAATTACAGGCCCTGGGAACACACAGTGCACTTTACTAGGGTAAATAAAATATGCCAATCATGGATAACCAATCACAATCATAATTTACACAGGGGTCACTTGCAGCACTGATCAGCAGTGTTAAAGTGTCCAGAGTTCAAAAACCAGCAAAAACAAAGTGCAGAATACAGTCAGAAACACAGAAGGCAGAAGCAAAAAGCCAGGGGAGACCACGCCAAGGATGCCAGGTCAAACTAATATAATTTATTAATTTATGCCCTAATTGCACAAGACTCAAGAGGTCCTAATATACTGTATCTATTTTTATGGGAAGCACTGACACTGTAGAATGGGTTGTGTAACTGTATATAAAACCTAAAGAAATAAAAAAAATAGTGAACAACAGCAAATCTGTAGCTTTTCATTATGGCTATTGTAGGCCAGTCCTGCTCAGTTTCCACTTGGGTATGTCGACGTTTCAATGCTAGCAATGAGAAGTCCATGGATCATCATCGAGCACACAAATGTGGAAACTGTGTAGAAAAAAGGAAGTTTAGCTATTAAAACAGTTAAAGGGTAAATGCCCACTACTGGCAAAAGGGGGATATGACTTACATGCTTTCAGAATTACTAGGTGCACAAAGGTACCTGTAAGAATGCAGGACGACCAGTCCACAAAACGAAATGACTTAAGCCCCTAAGATCTGACTCCATTTTATGCACGCCCTGACTCCATCTTAGATAATGGAGGTCGCCATCTTCTCCATCTTAGACAATGGAAGTCGCCATCTTTCCTGATGTATGCAGAATCATTGTCATGTCTGACATTTGATGCTGATGTCTTCTGACCGTATCTTTTTAAGAACTGTGAAAGCATCAAGTCATTTGACTAATGACATACATGTAAAACCTAATGTAACATTAGTCTGGGACAAGCGTCTACTTTTCACCATATTAAGGTCAAATAAGATCAAATACAGACATATAATTGATGCAATGTAGTCTGCATTGACATCTTTTTACCTTATGTGTTTGTAAGGAAACCTCTGGGGTGCACATCTTGATGCACATAATCTATGTCAGACATTCCTAAACTTATGCCAGAAATTCCAATTTCTGATGAGATTTAGTATATAAGGGCTGCCACTTGACCACTTGTCAGGAGAGGTCCTTCACACAGATTATCGCACAAGATTGTGCCAGAGACGGTCTCATCTACTGCCAGCACACTTTGCATCTCGCAGATGCTACATCACACCTGAAGTCCCGGAGGAAGACCGCTACCATAACGTGTGTTTGCCCTTCGCAGGGACATCTGTCTTCCCACCTCCACTAATAAAGACAGCCTTTGCAGTCATCAAGGTATGCAGTGCATCTCTTCTCCCAAAGAAACCCTAGACTGCAAGTTGCTCTGCCTTCCATGCTCTCTTAGTGTAGCGCATAGGAGTAGATGTTAGGGTGTTAGGTTTTAGATGACATTTTAACCATTTTCAGTGGCGTAACATTAGCCCCGACAACCCCTGTGGTATAGGGGGGTCCCCGAGCTCCAGGGGGCTCCCTCAGCACAGTATGTGTAATCATGAGGTAGCCATGGCGTGCCCTGCTGCTTGGAGTGGAGGGGAAGGGAGCGGAAAATGGCACTGCAGGAGCTGAATTCCAGAATAGAGGGCCTTGCTTTTTGCCCAAGCACCACCAAGAAATGTGACCTCCTCGCTGTGGTCAAATATAACTCTTACCAAGCGGCAGCAATGGCCAAAAAGGTCTTAGTGGAAGGAGGGTATGTTTAAGGGTGCACGAGCAGTAATATCTACATCTGGCGTGTTTTTACCCTACCGTTACATTTCAGTTAAATTGCTTCACAGCCTTTGTAGAATCACTGAAATGTTTGTAAGCTTTCTAATGGCTGCCACAAGCATAACTAGTCCGTGTTATAAATTGTGTGATGACGCAAGTGGGATGACCCCTCGGGCTGTCTTCAATAAGGCCCCTATAGTGAGTTGGACTGCTGCGCACTATGAAGTATAAGGCAGTCTCTGACGTATAAGGCTGTCATGCAAATAACATTAGGGCTACAGCATGTTTGTGTTGTAGTGTAAATGGAGCTGCACAGAAAAGGGACAGCCTTTGGAGAGCAAGCTTATTTTTTAATGCAGTGTAAGATGTGAGTGCTCTGAAGTTCAGCTTGCTGTGTTACAATGTGTGAAGCTGTAGTCAAAACATTGTTAAGACATAGTGCATTGTTTGGGGGCGTTACGATAACAAGCAGATTTGTTAACAGCATACTTTATGGAGTAATGCAAAATGCTTTGTTGGCCTTTTCAACTTTGGAAAGTCCAAGGGATAATGGGGGTGTCTTCAACAAGATCAAGCTCAGATATGTGTGCCTTTCAACAGTTCGCTACCTCCCCCTTTTAGAATTAGTGGTAGTACCCAAGCATGATGGTCCTCACACTGAACCGCTTTCACGCCGAGCCAGAGAGTACCTTTAGAGCAGAGGGTGGAGACTTTCAAGGGGTTGTACTCTCCTCCACTGCCACCATCTCATCCCTGGACAACCTACCAACTAAAATTCTGGGTGCTATCAACAAGCCCCATCATAGATATGAAAGGTTGTTGAGTGAATATCGCTTAGTAAACAATCATTTCTCAGGCACCATTAGGCCTTGCTTGCCTCACTCTTGTCATAAGGCATTGCAGAAATCGAGCCAACCCTTTCTGCAGGCTAAGCAGAGGAACCAAGTTTTCTCTTAATACATTTCGTCCCTTAGCTACAAACCACCAGTCTCCCCTTTAAGCTGAAAGTTGGCTTAAACTTTCTACCCCAGCACTGTAGATCACCTGATTGAAACAGACCACCATTTACACATCCTGGCTAACTTGGTCAAAGGGCTGTCAGTTTCCTGATGCTCATAAGCACCCACTCCTCCATAGATCTGCATTCATTGGAGTCCCATCTACACCAAGCTTTACACTGCGTAGTTCCTCTAACTCCTAGGCAGATTAAGCTCAAGGTTCCCAGGCACCCACAATGGGCACAGAGCATTGGGCCACCCTGTTAATTTCACTGTAGCCGCACGGCTCATGCAACCAACAAACTTGAACAATTAACTAGCATACAAGTGCCACAGAATGTTCCCCATTACGCCACATTATTTCCCTTTTCTGGTTACAACATTTTGTAAACTCTGCTGCATAATTTGATTGTGATTTGACATCTGAAATCTGATTGACAAACTGACTGAACAGTGGATGAGGAGAGCGGGCTGAAAGTCCATATAAGAATTTATATACACAACTTTGTTAAAATCAGGGGGTCTTGGCTGATGCCAGGCCTACAAATTGGACTGTAGCTTCATATTTAACCCCACTGGTATGGTGCACCTTCCTTAACCATCTGCTGGAATGTACGTTGGCTATACGTCTGCGGGATATCTTCCCAGATTTCAGTCAACTTCAACTTCACTCGCTGACCTTGACTGTTGTTATATTGTGTTGGAGTAAGCAGGCTTGAGATGAAAATAGGCCTGCGGAGCAGCAGGTTACTTTATGCGATGGCTTACGCTTTGGTTAAACCACATTGGCTTGGAAGCATTTGACACATGGCTTACAGCACAAAGTTTACTTTATGTGTTAGACTTGTGATATATGCCATTGTGTGACAATATGTTTCAGACAACTGATAGGACTGTAGCCTGTCATTTTGGATTACACTTTGAACGTAGTGCTGGTTCATAGAAGCTGGTTTCGGATGACGAATAGGACTGAAGTGCCCCAGTTTAACCTAATTTTGTGGCTTACTCTTCTAACATATTGTAGAATTGTGAGAGTCGGATCAGGAAAATGATGACTCGGAATGCCAGTTTACTTTTCTTGAAGGCTTATAACTTTGATATATTGAAGAGGAGTTGGCCTAACGGCTAGGGCGTCCAACCTCGAATCTGGGGAACTGGGTTCGAGTCTCGGCAATGACACTGAACATCCTGTGATTCTGGGCAAATCACTTAATCTCCCCGTGCCTAACAAAAATGAATGTGTGTCCTAATGTAACGTAACTGGTGCTATGTAAAGCGCTCTGATACCCATTCGCGCTATATAAAACTCTGCAAAAAAAATAAAAATGGGCAAAACAAGGAATCCATAAATGATCAAAACTAGTACACACACGTATTACTTTCTTTACTTAATGACTTACCCTTAGGAAATATAGTTTTTGCAAAGGAACGGGCTTGTGTCTATGTCCAATGTTTTGTGGGTGTCGCCCGTGGGGGGAGGTCTTTGGCTCAACTTTGTGGAGGCCAGGGGTACATGTTTTGGTTGAGCGGAGGATGTGTGCTTCTGTGGGAGGTGGAGGAGGCAGGGGTGTTCTGGGAGGGTGCCTACTCTCTGCATGTGTGTGGCCGTTTTCTCTGTCCAGCTACCAGGGCTTGAGCATTCGGCGACATGCACATGACACATTAGTGCTGTTGAGGTGTCTTGGCTAACTGGATGATATCTGTTGTTTTTCTATGGTGGTGGCACAGATGAGGGGAGGGCAGACATTGGCCTGCATGGATTTTTGTTCTGGTTTGGCGTTGCAGCTGTCTCCTGATCTTTTGATCTGTGCCAAAGTTGTTCTGCAGTTCTTGGCTCCTGCACAGGTGCATGTCCATTCCCATGCTGTTAATATGTGGTGCTTTGCACCGCTGTGCAGCATTCCTTTAGAGCCGGACCTATAATTGACATTGTCAATGCTTGTTATCCATGTCACCCAACTTACAGGTACACATATCACTACTTACAAAAACAACTAACTACTTCCCTTTCAAATCTATTTCCATCATCCTATCCCTACTCTAAGCTCTAATAAACACACAAGAAATCAAGAGCACAAACCTAACACAGCTAATGCACAAAACCAAAATAAAGATGCTTTTTTAACTAATCTACTAACTAATAACCTCTAATCTTGGGTCCGGGAGTAGCACGCTATACGCTGCAAAGTGCTTTAACACCTCGTCAGGGGGTAGTAAGCAGTATATAAATACCATTTACAATTACATCTACAATTACACTGACTGGGTCTCGGACCAGTTAGTTTGATACGTTTGTGCATGCAGTCACGCATTGCGCACTGACCAGCACTGTGAATGGGCGGTGGGTCCCTGGCATGAGAGCTCCTGACAGCGTACGGGGGGCTCCATGTACTTTGCAGGGGGGCCCCCTCACGATTCGTTAAACCACTGACCATGTTAGAAATGTTCATTTTATTCTTCGCTGTTTATAATGTGACTTGCTGTTTTTAAAATATTCTGTGTAGTTGTTTTAGACATCCTGAGAAATAGGTTATTTCTGTAGTAATAAATACTTTTTACTCAAAAGGGTTAATTCTTCTTAGTGCAGTATGTGTGTGATATTGTGATTAACGAGATAGGTCTATTACTGTTACCACAGTGTCCTTGCTCTCTTCAAAGGGATTGTTAGTAACCCAAAAGCAATAACTCTATTTCAATAACGCACTGAGTGGTGTCCTGCGGGGCTACAAAAACCTGTCTTTTAGTCATTGGTGCATTGAACCAAGTTCACCGGTGGGTGGGAAAGCACACCTTGTAGAACTATGACAAAGACGTAGTTTACGCAACAAAAATGCATGAATAACCTATCATGAAATGGGGAAATTCTTAGGTATCCAGGAATCAAGATTTAGGCACACGTGAGATCGCAAAAAAAACGAGCTTACCTGTCTGGATATGTATGTCCTTTAATTATAGAAGACAAGTGCATAAGCCTATATGTGACTTGGCATCTAATTCTGTGGCACTGAATAAAAGGTGTCACACAACGACAATAAAAAACACAATTAGGCATCGCTAAAAGTTACCAAGTCATGATTCCAGAACATCCCTTTGTTTTTGATGTTGGTTGGGTTTTGAGAACTATTGTGACATTAACTATTTAACTTATTCATAGCTTGTGTGAATCACTCTGTGTGCTTATTTTGTAAAAGAAACATTGCCAAGGACAAAAGGTTAGGATTTAATGTGTTAATACAGGCAGTGTACAGTTGCATCATTTGCTTTTTCATAATTATGCAAACTGGCTTTTGTCGTATTTTAGTGTGAACTACGTGGATGCGAGTATGCATTACTAGTTAAAAATAGTGCATAAAAACAAAAAGATGCCTCTTATTTCCACCACACTATACAAGAAATAAGGGGGATCTGGCAGCTATTGTTGAGATTGATCTGGAATCTGGGCTGGACTAAGAGAAATATGCAGAATTTTTCTCAGTGTAATTTGCAGACACTGGGACACATTCTGCAGTGCCTGCACGTTGTCTGATTTCCAGGGGGGCCCAAAACAAAGGTCGCATTTAAGGGGCCTTAAGCCCTCATTTTGTTTGAGTATTATCTGACTGGGAGCAATCTGGAGATATCACCTAGATGCTGATTCAATGGAGGGAAACAACGGCACACAGCTTATCACTTCACAAGTATTCAAGAGAAACTACAATTTGGAGGCAGGTTTTCACTTGTTTAACACCTGTATCTAAGAGATATGCATGCAGTGTAAAAATGTTACATGTATTGGTCTGTATAAGTAGTTACACAAATAACAATTTATGACAGTACTAATGGGAGACTATTTTTAAAGAAAAAGTATAGTACTATTCATCCCTATGTAGAGTATCAGAGCACTTTACATCACATGCACACATTATACATTGAAAAAAAATTATGCACGATTGTAAATCAATGTACAGAATGTGTTACATAAGACAACTAGGCTTACAAGGTATAGGAGTCTCAAAGTCCTTTATTCGATCTTACTCATAAGATCATAAAAGTGTTTACAGTCACAGTTTATAAAAGACATAGTAAAATTTATCATAAACCCAGGTGTAAAAAGAATGCAAGCATTCATTATATCATAAAATCTAATTCATCTATATGAATACAATAAAAACATGATAAGCCATCCTGCAATATCTTAAGGGCCCAGCTGCTTTCTCTTTTTCAGGCATGCCCAGAGAAATGAGGCTAGAGAAAAACAGACATAAGGGTTCTGCAAGGATTTGAGGAAAAACAGAGCTACACGTCAAAATTTAAAATTATGACTCTTACAAATTGTTACAATAAATTTGTGTCGTTCTTAATAATAAAAACCACAAAAAAACAAAACGTGGAGATCATTTTGTGGGGACTTGTTGTCACAAGGACATACTGAAAGATCGGAATGTTTATATTGCTTCCCTGGAAATCCTATCATCAAAGGGATCATATTTAAGCGAAATCTCAGTAAAATGTATTTGTGGTGTGAGAGTGTGACATCAGCCAAATACAGAAAACTTCCCTCCATCAACACTGGTGTTAGTTCATACAGACGAGCCGTCTGGGTGTGGGAGTTTTTTTCCTTTCTCAGATATTGTGCCCTCAAAATGAATGTCTCAACCAGTTTTTGCTTAGACATGGACTTACAAGTAGAGGGGTCTTTAAAAAGGCGGCTTAAACCAATGGCAGATAATTCCGACTCCACATACTGTAGCCACTTAACCCTACTGTAATTATCTGACTTTAGAATGAGTGTTATCAGGTTTTGCGTGAGGGGAACTGTCACCCTGCGCCAGATAGAGTGCCACAGTAGGAGTGGTGCCATTTTAATCGTATCAATGATGTATGGTAAAGCCAGTTCCATATGTAAAACATAGTTTGAATATGACTGTGGAACGGAAGTAAAAGACTTAAAAAATGTGTTCTCTATGGACTGCAGAGTATCACAGGGAGCCATCCCCCATATCGCTGCACCATATACTGCTGCCGCCTTAGTTTTAGCATGGTAAATTTTTTTCATTGGGATCAGAGGTTTGGCTCCCAGCCTTTTAGAGAATGTTTTCAGTGCCATAAGGCTTCTCTGCATGCCCAATGCTCTTCCCTCGAGTAATTTAGACCATGATTGGTTTCTATCAAAAAGGACTCCTAAATAGGGGAACGAGTCCACCACCTCAATCTTACCGGAGTCCATAAAAAAAGAAGGAGGTCTGTCATGTTCCGCCCCCCCGCAATGATAATAAAAGATTTGCTCTGGTTGACCTTTAAATCTAATGATTCCATGAAAGTTGCGTAGGCAGATATAAGATACTGGAGCCCCTCCCAGTTCTCGCCATCAATACGGCGTCGTCCGCATATGCTAGCATTGGTAACCGCTGATGGTTAGCAAGCACAGGGACGTCCAAGGCTGCGCCCTCGAGATGTTTTCCCACACCATTAGTGTAGATGGAAAATAAAAATGGTGCCAGGACGCAGCCTTGTCTTACCCCTCTCAAGATCTTAAATGAGCGGGTACACTCCCCGTTCCTCCCATAGCGGACTGAGGAGGAGGCGTCAGAATACAACTGCCTGATGAAGTCAACCAATGCCTGATCTATTCCCATCTCCTCCATTATCTGCCAGAGTCTAGGGTGGGACACGCAGTCGAAAGCTGCGGATAAGTCCATGAAGGCAAGATAGATCTTCCCACCCTTGGCTCTGACTTATCTATCCATGATCAATGACAGATTCAGGCATTGGTCTATTGTTCCTTTTCCCTCTTGGAATCCATATTGGGACTCCATTAAGATGTTTTTACTCCTCGCCCATGCCTCTAATCTTGTTAAAAGTAGGCGGCCCATAAGTTTGGCCGTCGTATCGATCAGCGAGATCGGTCGATAATTTTTTGGATTATTTTTGTCTCCCTGTATAGGTATAGGAGTCACATACTGTTCTTACTGGTAGGCAATATATGTTAAGAGTGCATGGCTGGGAGAAACACAAAGGGCCTGATTCACAAAGGTAAACTTACAATTTCGTGTAAGTTTACGTTTTTTTGTAATTCACAAAGAAATTTTATGAGTAGTATCTTTACGAGTGCAGAGTCTCCGCACTCGTGGCGGAGACTACGTAAATAAAAACAAAGGCAGTCGTAAAGATAGTGATCCAAAAAGAAGGGGGTAAAGGATCCGGATCTTTAGCAATCCTGAGGTAATAGAGCAAATCATTTATGGGTCACTTGTCCTTGGCAATGGGAGACCCCTTTCCCATTACTGGTACAAAGATTCAGAGAGTGCCGGAACAAGTGAAAAAATTATTCTTTGAGGTGGAAATAATTCCGTTTTATTGCTTCCGTAATATTAGATTCGATAAACTGCGGTTTATAAGGAATCACCTTCATTATGGCAGTTGCCGTCGCCGACTGATTATACCACGCACGTCTTGCCACAAGAACTGCATTAATAACACGAGAGGATTACCTAGGATTCGATATCCCGATTAAGAACAGGCACACGCCACGCCCTGAGGAAGCCCCAGGCCAATCCGGCCAATGTAGGGGGCGAAACACGTGTTGGCTATTTTATACTTTTGTCGCTTCTGGGATCTATGATCCACCTCTGCTCTGCGTGACTCTGAACCTTAACAGAGTCAAGCATCAAATCTAATATTACGGAAGCAATAAAACGGAATTATTTCCACCTCAAAGAATAATTTTTTCACTTGTTCCGGCACTCTCTGAAAGTCGTAAAGATAGTACTCGTAAAATTCCTTTGTGCATTGCAAAAAATCGTAAACCTACACTTTAGTTTACCTTTGTGAATCAGGCCCAGAATCAGGATTTAAAATGTAACACAATACTTGAATTTGTATTAATAAGACCTTAAACCTACCCAAATGAAGCTTTTTTAGCAACCTTATAACCAGTGGCGGCTCCTGCGGCTAAAGCGGAGGAGTGTCGCCCCACTGAGCAGGCCAACAAGGAAAAATTAAAATGATAATAACTCATTGTTATTATCATTTTATGTTCCGTCCTTGCTCAGCTGGGTAGGGGCGGGCGGGGCGGGGCTGCTCTGCTTACAGAGCAGGGCAGGAGTGGTTTGCCCACTCCAAGGGGCATATTCTCAAGAACGTGTGATAACCACCGCAAATTTAGCTTAACGCAACTTTGCATATCGCAGTCTATTGCAGGAAAACAACGCCGTGTTAACGTAGTATTCTCAACTTGGCAGCACCATGCGATAGTCCCACGATAACGCATCAAATGTCCGCGTTAAAATCAATGCGACGCCGCAAAAATGCGAAACACGAACGCAAATAAAGTTGCGATGAGGCCAACCGCGATACAAAAATCATCGATAACCAGCGACAGGCCTGCAATTCCCAAGCGTCATGCGGGAAAATGCACCATAAAAGCAGAACAAGAAAAAAACACACCAAAAACAACAAAAAAATGCGTAGCAACATGGATGCACCCGGAACGAGTGCCCAGGTCAACGCAAACCCCACAAGCCCCACAGACCACCAGCAAGGAACCTCGGGTTCGGGGAAGGCCAAGGAGAAGAGGAAGAGGAAGACGGGGTACAGTCCGCATGACAACCGGATCGTCGTCACGGAGGCGACAGAGCACTAACAACAACTGTCCGTCACCTCCACCGTGTCATTGGCAACACTGACGGAAAAATGGCATTCCATCGTGAATGCAGTCGTAGTGTCGAGGAGGCCAAGATGCGCTGGCACGATGTGAAAAGCCAAACCAAGCAGAAACACGCTGCCAACAGAAAGGCAGCAACGGCGAATGGAGGTGGGAGTCCAGCGCCACAGGAGGAGTTGGAGCAAATGGCGGCCACAGTCATCAGTGCAGAGACGGTGCAAGGAGTCGGGAGTCTGGACACAGCTCAACATGACCTGACACAACATCAACAGGGTGAGTAACGAACAGGGACTGGGGGACGGGGGGAGGGCACAATGGCACACATGCACAACGACGTGTAGCACACCGCACACCCACAATGACCCTGGGTCATGTCCCTGATCCCCGTGGCACACTGCAGCACACATACAAACATCAAGTAGGCCCCCGTCCATCATGTGCCCAAAGGGGTCACACCCCACACATCACCAATTCCACGACACACACATGCACCCGTGCAAAACACAGCAAAGATGCGCATGTGAGAGCCACACTGACAATGCAAGTGACACCACATGTGGAGAAGTGTGGCTCAATGGTTAGAGCGGCAGACCCTGATGCAGAGATCTGGCCCGGGACCAGGGTTCAATTCCCGCCTCGGCGGGTCTTGGGCTCAATTTCCTCAGACCTGATAATTCTCGCCTCGGTGCTTATTCTAATCATGGGTCCCACTCTGCAACTCTGGGCAATAGCTTGCTTAATCTCCACAACGGCCCCACCAGCGCTGGGATGCCTGGCTTCACCTTGGGGGTGCCCAGGAGTGGACATTTCACAGGGAATAGCCAGGAAGGGTTCCACAGCGGTATGCGTATAGCGCCAGGACGCCCCATAGCTGGGGCAGCAGTGCGCTTTACAAGTACGAATTTACAATTTACACATGACGAGCAGCATGGCTGGAGTACAATCACCATGACGTGCACGCCACGAGACTGAGGTGGCTGAGTGTAGACCACATCCGGAAAGGAGCAGGTTACACTCTGACACATCCACGTGCACAAACAACCACTGACGTCAACAATACATCTGCAGACAAACAATGCACAAGAGTACAAAAACCGTCCAAGAGCACAAATGACCCAAGTCGCCAACATCACAGCATCTTAAAAGCACAAAAGTCAAAGGCACACCGCCTCCAAGGGATATGGGGCAGCAAAATCACAGCTGCAGGTGCGACTCTCACACAATGCAGCACACACACATAGCAATGACAGCACAACCACATGGACAACAATGTGGTACACAGTGCAACACACACACTGCAGAACATAGGACACAACTGGGTCCGCCTGTGCGTAGAAAATGGCCAATCGCATCTGACATAGCAGGGAACTGTGAGATGAAAATGTACGTGTACAACCTCACCTACGTCATGTAGTCCAAATGTCCACTGTCCCCCATCAAATAGTCCGCTCCTCCCAAACAGTCACAATGTACATTGTCATGCAGTCTGTATGTAAACCTGAATAATGCGTGAACATACATGCCAACAAAAGGTCAACAAGCATCTCCCCTTCACATTGCAGAGGGACAAACAACACCTCCAGCAGAGCAGACCAGACAACTCTACAGTGATTCTGAAGAGGACCTCCATACTTCCGACACCGACGCCCTACAACAGTCCATGGACATCTTCGGGCAATCGACCTCCAGGAGCAGGGCAGCCCAGCTGCATCGAGGATACCCCACCCCCTGCACAGACAACACAGCTGGATGCACGCACCACCACAGCTGGCTCCCAGCAGCCCACCGAAGCACACATCGCATTCCAAGGCCAGGTGTCAGACTGCCAGAAGGGGGTGTTCGAACAGGTGCGGGTGGGGTCCCACCTCATGGAAGCCGAACTAGATCACATACGTGGGTGTCTAAGTCCCATCAGGGACCACCTACACTCCCCAAAGGAGACCCACACTGCGACAGAGACACCTGCATTTGCACATTTCCAGGACTGACCACACCCAGAGCCTCGGGATAATCATCCACACCCCCATGCTGGACTGGCGCACGCTGGCCCAGTCCACTCCCCTTACGCATTGAGTGGGGGATGACAAAGCTACATGTGCAATGTCCCACACTCTGCCTGCGGTGACATGGCTGCGTCCTCTGCACACGGCACAATGTGATGTTGTGGGGCCGTGGCCCGAATGCATACATCATGAGCACACGGACACACTCATAGAGCTCTTGAACTGGCCACGGGCACGTGCGCCCGACACCTTTATTGGCATGGTCACATGTACAGTGACGCATGTGCTGGATGTGTGTGGGGTGAGTGTCAGCCAGCCCTCAGGGAGTCGCTGGTGCTGGCAACAACTTGAACAGTGATCACAATTTAAGCAGAAACAGAAAACACCAGCATTACAGAAACAACTGTGAAGCATCATGGTGGTAGCCGGAGAGAGTACAGTGTTCACCCAACATGCAAGCAGAATGCTCCTTGATTCGTTGTGCACTGAGTAAGTGGCACCTGAAGGGCTGAGCAGGGTATCAAGCTGATGATGGCACCCACGACAGGTGTGAGCAACTCTGACAGTCTGGCAGTAAGACACCTCCGACTCTGGCACCTGTTGGTCCTGGCGCTGGTGGCGTGTGCATCCTGCGGTGATGCGACGTCCGGGCAGGACAGGACTCGATTTGATGTGTGAGCCCAGGTGGACCGCACCTGAGGCCGGAGGCAGCGGACAGCGCAGGGCCACAGACACATGGCGTTGATGCCCCCCAGGCCATCGGAACAGAGTCCATCCGACATGCCCTCAGACTGGGGCCATGATTTGAGCTGCACAGAGTTAGCGGCCCCGGATGTACTGCGGCCGCACAGGCACACCGCCACTGGACGGTGACTTGCGGTGCAGTGAGATAGGGCCACGCTAGGTGAGCGGGTCCTCGTCGATGTCGGAGGTGAATGTCGCGGAGGTTTGCGGGGGACAGTGGAAGGGGTCCTCCAGGGCATGATGCAGAGGGCAGAAGCTGGCCGGAAGCGGCAAATGGAGGAGTGGAATGCTACAGCCTCGTTTTGGGCACATAGTCAGTATCACCGACACGATGATGAAGACAACCCCCAAGCCATAGACTCAGTCTCCAACAAATCTCAAGAAGTAAGTGTCCATGGATGTCGGGGAACAGACTTAGTGGCAGCGGAGCTGTAAGGGGATGCAGTCTGCGACGAAGCCAGTGCAATGTTATCACCTCGGCCATAAATGATTCATGACTGAGTTCACAATGTGTGACCTACTCGACCGCTGTGTGGTCCGGAGGCAGCGGGCAGCGCGGGCCAACCGCTGTTCAGCAAGCTGCTCCTGGAACACTAACACACAGCGTTGAAATGGCATTTGGTGATGACTCGTGGTTGACCGAGGCAGTAGCGACAGAGCTGAGCGGGTGTTTAGCCAGCGACGATGCCGTGTCCTGCCTGGTACGGACTGGATTGGATTTGTGTGAGGCCAGCAGGCCCGCAATGTAGTCCGAAGGCGTAGTCTTCAAGGGCCCACAGGCACGTGTGGCTGGGATGCCATGCACATACTTTGTGTCACCACATCGAAGGGAGTATAGTGATATAAACGCAGCCATAAAGTGTGTACTCTGCCATTGCATAATCAAGACTCAGTCCCAAATGTGTGACCTACTTGAGCGTAGTGTAGGCCGGAGGCAGCGGTGGAGTACGTAAACGAAAAAGGAGTAAAGAGGCCGTGTGTCGCGGAGGCCGTGATGGTCTGAGGAGGCTGCCAAGGTCGCGGGCTTCGGGCTTGGAGCTTGCGCCGGCACGTGGTGGGCCCTCTTCGACACACGCCAGTGTCGGCAGGTGAGCAATGAGGCCTGGCTGCGCAGGGGCGGGCATGACGGGTTCGGGGACCAGTGGCCCGGGGTGCAGCAGGCGCACAGGATCGCAGGCCACACCGCTCACGGTGACGGCATCGGCCTCGTGGCGGGGTGGGAGGCACCGCCCTGGCAGGCACGTTGGGCATTCCGGAAGAGAACCACGCCCAGGGCTACGTGCTTTTTATTCACACCCCTACGCTAGCCTGGCGTCCTCCGGGCCAGCCCACTCCGCACACGCTTACAGGGGGGACGTCACAGGCTACATTTCCGCGATCTTCCCCACTGGCTGGGGTGACATGGTTGCGTCCACTGTCCACTACACTCCAGACACCAGCAGTGCATGTAGACATGGCTATGTCTGTGGTCTGCATACTGCAATCTGTCCAGCACATCTCCGCAACACTAGGCATTGTGTGCATTCTCATCCATGGGTCACTTGTCTCCTTCGCACATGCCTGGTTCCCACCTCTCCCCACATTCCGGTATTGTGTGGCTGAGGTGCCATGCCGTTGATGGCTCATGTACATGGCTAACCAAGGTTGTCACAGTAAGTTGTGCTGTCGTGTCTGGTGGGGGGCATGTTGTTTGGCATGTTGTATGTGATTTTGTGACGTGTGCAGTGCCAGAGTTGTGAGTTGCATGATTGTGGAGTTGAGGGGTGTGGTGTGTTCATTTGGTACTTGCCAACGTGCAGTGCATTTCCATAGGTGCCATCCTGGAAGCGCTGGTTGATGTTGGACTGTCGGAAGATGAAGGGATCATGCACACTGCCTGGGTAGTTGGCTATGACATTGGTGAGGAGTCCCCTGTGGTCCACTAATGCCTGCACGTTGATGGGATGTGTGTGCTTTCTGTTGGGGTATTGTGTGCGCTGTTGGCAGGGGGCACAAGTGGGACAAGTGTGCAGTCGATTGCCCCCGACACGTGCGGGGATCCAGCTATGGCATATAGTCCTTGCTTGGTCTCCAGCTGTTCCTGCGCATTGTGGGGGATGTATGGATGCTGGGGTCCCTAGCTGGTGAGGGCATCCAGGCCAGGTGTTAGGAACTTGGATGGGGCTGGCTGTGAGACTCCTCCGACTCTGGCAGTTGTTGGTTGGAAGGTACCAGAGGCCAACAGGTGCAGCACAGCCAGCAGCTTTGTCTGCGGAGGGATGTTGGTTGTCCGCTGTGTTGGTACCGTCAGCCTGTGGGCAATGATGTTCAGGATGCGGAGGATGGTTGTCCTTTTGGGCCTGTAGCGGGCATTGGCATTGTCTGGTGTTAGGTCTGTAGGGCTGGTGCATTTCCTGTATGTCCGCTGTCTTTGTCTGAGCTGCCTCTGTGGTGGTCCGGGGGGGGGCTCGGGGTGGGGCCGTTGTGGGGGTGGCGGTCCTGGGGGTGGTGGCGGTGGGTGTTGTTGCCCCCTCGGGGCTCCGGGGTGCATGGTGAGTGGCTCCATGTCATCTGTTGTTCTTCCTGTGTGGCTCTGGGCTGGGCTCCCTTTGATGGTGCAGCTTGTCGTCCGACTTTACACCAGGTCAGAGCAGGTGTTAGTTTCCTGCTGCTAACGCGCCTCATCGCCTGTTTTGTGGTCTTATCGCCGATGTGGCTGGTCGTTGAGAATGTTGAGGTGTGGTGTTGTCGCTGGTTTTAGCTCGGGAACGCCTACTCTGCATCTCATTAGCGTTAGTTGTCGGGGTCATCTGTGGCGATGTTTTTTGCGACTGCTTTCGCAGGTAAACTGGTGTTATGGGCTGTTAGCACCAGCTTGTGAATGGGGCGGTAAATTTAGCGCGACTTTGGCTGCAATAAAGTGCCGATAACTCGGCGATAGCTCCTTGAGAATACGCCCCCAAGTGCGCAAGACGCTTTGGCCGGCCGTCTTGGGTGAGCCAAACCGACATGCGCATTTTGCATGTTCTGAAGTAGGCCGCATTGCAGCCTGGGTGCAGAACATGCCGAGCCTCCCATTCCCTGGCTGAGCGACGAAACACAGCTGCATTGCAGCGTTGTGATTTGGCTATGGGGAGCCTGGGAGCCGGGTGCTTCCTGCCCTGTAAGCGGGCGAAGAGGAACGAGAGGCAGCGGCAACAACTAAGTGTTTTAATTTTTTTTTCTTTCCCTCACCCATCGCACCCCTTGCGACCTGCCCCTCCACCGCCGTTAAATACCAGCCGCTGCTGCTCACAACAACAAAAGATTGGGAAAAAAGCAATAAGGTTCTAAAGCCATACCTTGCAGTTTGCATACATCCTTGAGATGCAGGTTCTTAGCTCACTGTGCTATAGTAGAAGGATTGCAATTTATAAACTGCCAGTAACAAAAGGATCTCTGTGTCAAAAGCAGTAATCCACTCACTCATATACATAAATAAAAATCTGTGATCTGCATGTTACATGATGTGCTTTGCAGGAGGTACATTGACCACCAGAGTTATATGACTATTATTATCTCTTGAGATTTGCTGGGCACTCAAAGATCTCTTTAGTAGGTGTCTTAACCCCATACCACATTTTAAAATACAGCCTAAGTAAGTCAGAACAGATTTACTGTCCCGCTTGTCTGTATTGCCAATTTCTTTGCAGAAGAGACTTTAAAACATAAATGGACACGTTAACTCTCAGACCTTGCTTTTCAAGTCTGATGATGAAAAAAAGTTCTGGTTCTCAAAATGGAGTACCAGTGTCCGCCAGGTGTGACCCTTGGCACAAACTATGCACTGACCACTCTATGGTACTTTTTGTCGCTTTCTAGTGCTTTGAGGGTCAGAGAACGAGCACCATGGGAGAGGCTGGCAGACTAAGTGGAGGCGGGACTGGATGCGGGACCCCATGATTATCGAGAGGTCAGATTGCCTAGAACTTCCTAACACTAGTGTTACTGCGGCTGAACCTTGCCCTTGCAGTAACACGCTTGCATGTAAGCTCTTTGCAAACAGGTAAATTACATTGACCGATTAACCCCTCACCCACATTTCCTCCCCATCGCTGTGGTTTCGATTCTGGCCCTGATGACACACAGCCTACCCTCTACGCTTACAATTAAAATTAAGTAAACACCCACTCGCTGCTGCCTCATCTCCAATTAGTACCGTGGAGCAATTGCCAGTTATGATAATTACTTAATGATTTTTCTTTAATGTTGTAACGCACCCTGGGGCCGCCGAGAGAGAAAGGGTGCCCTGAAGGCTTTTAAAATCAATTAATGAGGTTTTATATATAGATAAACGCGCAGCTCCTGGGGCGGAGCCGCTGTTCTCTGCCCAGGTTAGTATCTTCACGAACAGAACTGAACGGCGGTTTGGAAATCCCTGTTATTAAATGCTGGAAGACCGTCACGATAGTACGGTCGGTACAAGAGCCAAAGCGCCAAAGTCGCTGGGCTACAGGGCTTTAAGTGGGCCGGGTCTCACCGGTGCTGAGCACCGGCAGTTTTTTAAAGGGGGTCTCGGAAAGGGGTCTCTATCGGGTTCTGTTTTGTGCCCTGGCACAGGAGGTCCGTTTTTTCCCGGACTGAAGTGACAGCAGGCACATCGATGTGCGCGTGCTTACACTGCTCACTTCTCACTAGTGGAGAGGTTATGGACATTGGCGTGCTTACACTGCTCACTTCTCATTAGTGGAGCGGTTATGGCATGATGTCATGCCAGGTGAGCTTGTAGAGGAAGGGAAATCCTTTAAAGAGAGTCATTTTCTCTCTGGATTTCCCTTCTCTTTTTGAAACTCAGGAGCAGCAACATTTTCGTGCTGTCACCAGGGCTTTAAGTGGAAGCTTTTTCAATATTATATAAAAGCCATAGTTGCTGCTTATTTATTTTATGCAACTAACAACCATTGACAAAACCAATAGTCCGGCGTTGTTGTAGGTATGATGTTACTTGTTGTATCATATATCTGGATGCAATGAGAGAAACAGCAAAATACAAGTCGGGCGGCACACTATGCTAAGCACAGATTTTTAGCTAACGTGTTTTCAAGCCACGCCCTTAATTACATTGGTCACGCCCCTTTGAGAGACCCCCCCAGTTTTTTCATCCCACTTAAATCCCTTCTGGGCTATATAAAGAAGCGCTATACACATATATTTAAAATACGAATTCCCTGTAACATAACGAAACATATAGGGCCTGATTAACTAAGGAGTTTTCCTGACGGACGAGCGTCTTAAGACCGGTTTAAGTCAGTTAAAAGGGACTCATTCACAAAGAGGTTTGCCCTGGTGTGAGACAACATTAGAACTGACCTAAATCAGGGAAACCTCATTGGAAATCAGGCCCAACAGTCTTGACAGTGTTTCAGACCAGAAAATAAGGCCAGTTTTAGGGCAGTGTTCCCGGGGCAGCTGCACCTGATGCTGAGCTGGGGTGGGGGGCGCTGTATTTCAAAATGATTAATGGTTTCCAGTTTTGACTCATCATGAAGGAGCGCAGAGGGTTAAAATGTCTGCAGCAAAGAATGTGTACCATGCAGATCCCAGAACTAGATTTTATGTGGATTGCTCAGTGGGTTAATGCTTTTGTCATAGATCCTTTTGTTACTCACAGTTCTTAAACTACAATCCTAATATAGCACAGAGACCTATGAACTGTTATCAAAGAGCTGCATGCAAACTGCATGGTATTGTTTAGAACATGGGTACTCGCAAACATTTTCCCGGGGGCTGGTAGCTTGGTCTTAGGTGTGACCGAGGGCCGCACTAATGCCAGCAGGGTGGTGGTCGGGTGGTGGAGCATAAAGTGGGTGTAGGGGAAGCATGTGCATACAGTTACTAAATAGATTTTTAATCACTCGTTTTAAACTGAACCAGCTCCACCATCTACTGGCCTCCCTTCCCCTCTGGTTTTTTTCCACACACAGAAGATAGAGGTCCCTGTGGGTGCGACAATACGTCTCCACAGGATACCCTACACTTCATTTTTCTCTGTAAATATTTTACGTACCCTAGAAGATTGTTTCTCAAAGGGCTTTTAAAACATTTCAAATTTAGACATGCTCGTGTAGCTCTATTGTATTTACAGCTTTTGCCTAACGTTCGCACACTTTTTTGTGTTACCAACTTTTTAAGATCTGCATTAAGGTCAAGAAGCTCTAAAGGTGACTAAATCTCATAACGATATTTGCGAGATTGCCCACTGCCATTTGATTATAAATGTAATGGATTGTTAATGATATATATGGCTTCTTTTTTGGTCCTATTTGTAGTCTCTCTGTGTTGCCCTTCTGTTCGTGTATTCCTCGTTTACGGCTTGTCCGACTTAGTTTTATTATCCAAAAACTTTTTTTTAGGTATTTTAATGATGTTAAGAAAACCAGTGGTGAACAATGACTAAATGGACATTTGCGATTTTGCACACTTGGTTGATATGCCGCTAACAAATGAATTTGATGTTTTTTACTATTGTCTCTTTTATGGATGCATCTACTGCCAAATAAAGTTTATTATTATTATTATTACTAAACAGAATTGCACAATATGGAATTAGAGAACCTGGAATGAATCCCGGCTTCTCCACTTGACCAAATTGTGTGATCCTGTGCAATTGTTTTACTTCAATTTCCCTCCTTTATCTTCATTATCACATTTAAGAGGACCTCGAAATACAAGACTTCAGGATGTGTACTGTACAAAACCTTCTCCTAAGTTTGGATTTAATCACTAATGGCATTGTTGTCAGGGTGGGGAAGCATGAATGTTTCTAAATTCATGTCTGAAAACTATCACTTTAAAAAAAATACTTCTGAATGCACTGCTATAATCTGATTTACTAAGGTGAAACGGCTCTGCAGGTTAATGAAATGCATATTTTTAAAAGCTTGCTGTCTTTAAAAATTAAGGTGATCCTACAGTTCAGGGGTGCAGTATACCTTAATTACTTATTTTCTTCAACTGCAATTAACCTTTAAATAAATGCTTGCTGTTTATTTAATGTTTTTTAATGTTAGTGCTGAACCAAGTGAACAGCAATCCAGTGCTACTGTGGCCCAGGGTGCCGCATGTAAAGGTCAGGACATCTGCATGCAGCCACCGGGCCATACTTTGAGTATCACTGGTTTAGAACTTTGTTTTTCTCCCAGTCTTTCATTGTCCTAATGTTGCTTAAAAGGGTTCATTTGGGTAGAAATACATTCTTATTAGTAAAGGCAACCCCAATCACTGTGGTACATTTAAAATATACTGCCTACTATTAAGGATGACACATGACTCCTACACCTTGTTGTCCTCATTGTCTTATGTAAGATTTCCTATAGACTGATTTACACACGTACGATTCATTGTCTCTTTAAATGTGTGTGTGATGTAAAGTGCTCTGACACCCTAGACTGGTATGAGTAGCGCTATAAAAAAAAGAAATGTATGTGCAAGAGGAGCTATGGAGAGATGAGAGGCACTGTTGGAAGGTAGTAGTGAGGGAATCTGTGAAGAGAGAGGTCATTGGATGGGTGCGAAAGAAGATTGCTGCACCGGGCGCCACCAGCGCTAAAACCGGGCTTGCCCCTTGGTAAGTCAGGTCCTCCCACCTGAAAAACTCCTTAGTAATGTGGCACATTGTGAAGCTGTTATTATTTTGTCATTTTTAGGCTGAAGCCTGTCAGTCAACACAGTGGTCTGGTTGCAAAAGACTTATAGGGATATGTTGATAGCTGAACTGGTAAGCAATCTATCCATTGCTTTTCATTGGCTTTTTATGTCACTTATATTTTCTTGCTTTCTTTTCAATATTTTTATTTGTTTTTAGCAAGTCTGTGTACTATTTTTCCCTCACAGGGAGTATATCCTGTTTACCATTCACTGACTGAGTCCTTTTATCTTTCACAAGTGTCTGCTTTTCTGGATTGTTTTTTCCTTTTTCTAAAAGCACTTCCTGAGAGTGCATGAGCTTACGCCATTGTCTGTGTTTCCAACTTCCCTCATCATATTTCTTTTCATTACATTGGCAAAACCAATAGGTGCCCATGGCAAGACCTATTATCTTTGCTAATGCTTTTTAGGTCTCTGCTCTAGACAGCGCATGCGCTGTCTCAGAAGAGACATGTTGTATATACTTTGTGGACTTCTGTCCCTCCATAGGCTTCCCATTTGCTGGCTCCATCGTAGCTCTCCTAATCTTTCTCCCCATTTGTCCATGGCATGCATGCGTCATGCCTCCTTCTGTGTTTAGCCCTCCCCGCGAGCAGGGACCAATTACTCCTATCCAATCATAGTTTCCATTTAATGACCATTTTAGGAACAATTTTTTTTCTTTGTTTAAGAGCCCACCTCAGGAGTGGTCATGTTTTCACTCAGCTCCCAGTGCTGCGCCGTTTCTGTAAACAGGCCTGTAAATCATGTTCTTATCTCGTTTCTTGTCCCGTCCCCCTATCACCCTCCTCTCGAAGCAGTCCATTGTGTAATATAGGTGTTATATCTTTCTCAGTTGTGTTGCTCACTGAGGGGTGTTCTCGTAGCCATCCATTTACGATGATGTGTGTATTTCTTATTTTTAAGCATGATTCTTCTGAATGGTTTTCTAGTTAGGAAGATTTTTCCTACACTGGCTACAGCACACGTTTCATCCTGCCTGGGTAATTTCGCTTTGACCCAACTTCATGCATTACAACGTGGCCTTTTTAAATGCAGGTGAAAGATTCATGGGACATTTGATGAACCAAATTGTCCCTTAAAATTACATTAAATGTGTCTCGCAACGCAGTGGGTATGCAAAGGACTAATTTTGCAGACTATTGTTAATAGCACGGACTGATTCAGAGAAATGTGATTTAAACAGCAGATCTTTGACGTGTCTGTGAGCGGTGTCTGGGTGTGAAGTAAGGGACAAGCTTTCATTGTATGCTATGACCATTTGTATAGCGCTTACTACGCTTGGTGAGGCGCTGAAGCACTTTGCGGAAGGGCAGCACGTTACTCTGCATTGTCAAATCTCCTTTCTTATTTCCATTCACAAATGCGGGCTTTGTTTTGTTGTTGCCAAGGCAAATACTAAGTTGTGATGCCTTGGAACACAGGATGTTACCCCCTCCAAGTTTCAGAATTATTGAGTTTCTTTTCTGGAGTGTTGTAAAAATTCTTAGAAAACATGCTTTTTTTGTATTTCTATAAGTCAACAAAGAAATGAAAACAGGATAATGAAACCAGCGAGATAGGAATCCAATGCAAAAAAGTGAAGTTTAGAATTTATGTGAAGTTTGTGGTGCTGGGAGAGCTCGGTGGGTTTAGTGCCACTGCCGAGCGCATATATCTGCTTGAAAAAGATTCAAATTTTTCAGGGCAAGTTCAGTTGTTCAACCTACCAGGGTTGATAAAAATGAGTTGTGGGTTACCCAACATTCCTCCTTGAAGTCAACCAGGTAAGCTTCGTGGCATCCATCGCTGGTTACTAATAAAACAGGCTGCGGGAAGGGCTTGGTTCAGTTCACTGGATGGTCATTGTAAAGCGCCACATGCCACCAACTGCACTCCTATGCGCAGGAGTGCATCTGTATAGTAAGCGTTTTGTGGTTTACAAACCAGCGCACAGCACAGTACATCATCAAACCCCTCCATGGCCTCCATTGCCTTGCAAGGTCACTTGACCGCTTCATTTCAGCTGCCCTTCACTCACTCATTCTCGCCCCCTCACCATTCCTGAGATAGTTACAAAAAACAGAAACACGTCATAACCGGCTCACTGGTAGAGGGAATAGATTTAATAAAGGATTCCTGAATTTGAATCTACGCATGCTATGATCTCTGCATTTCGATGATTATTGGCCGTGATACTTCTAGCCAGTCGTATAGCTCAGTGGGTTGAGTGCCTGCGGCAGGCATGTGTGTGTAATATGCAAGTCACAAGTATGAATTGCACTAAGAAAGATGGTACCTTCTGTTCTTAAGAGGTGAACAAAATAAGTATCATGATTTTTCTAGGTAATTTTGACAGCACTCGTTAAACGTAACTGACACATTTTATATTGTGTTTTGCTCTCTATCAAATTGTAAATTTAATTTGGGATGCCTTGTTCATGTATGCCCGTGGTTACACAAAGGAGTAATGGTGCATCAGTTGTGGGCACTTGTTACACATGTTAACACTGCACGGGCAAAGGTTTCACTTCATCAATATCATTCATATCATTAATATCAGTTTAACAGCTAAATACGGCAGCTGAAAAGTGACCTGGCACTATGTTACCAAAAGCCTGTCACTGCGCAGCAACGGGCATTGTAGCGTTTTAGTAACTTTTGATTGGCTGGAGCTAAAAACACATTTTTTTTGGTTAAAATCTGAAATTTATGCAGAAGATGATGGGTTACGTGACATATGCAGCTAATCCATAATCCTGCAGAAAATGCAGCAGCCACAGAATTGCAGAACTGCAGTGGCCCTGCATATACCTCTGCAGACTTCTTACAGAAGATGGTATCACAAAGCCAAGCACACCTTTTGGGGTAGGACTTGCAGCCCCTAACATCATATTTGCAATACTTATCAAGGAGAAGGAGCAGAGATGTTAGCTTGCGATGCTGCTGAGGAATTGTGCCACAGAATGTAACCGTGCCACCAATGTGTCGAGTCAAAGTGTGATCTAGTGATTTGTGCAACAGTGTGGGATACTTCCCACCAGAAAGCTGGTATTATTGGGCATTCCCAAGCTCAATGCAGGGCATCAACAGTCCTGGAATGGCACCTGCTGCATGAAGGGTCAACAGAGGCTGGAGTATAATGCAAGCATATTAGGAATGCATTTCTCAGAGAGCTTTGTTGTTGCTGATCATCTTCCCTTCATTGTTTCTCCTTTTTACATTTTTTATCCTTGATTTCTTTCCCAAACTTATTCAGACGGACTTGCACCCTCTTCTTGAATTGAATTAATGCAGGTAGAGCCTCCTCTTCAGACAAGACTTGTAAAATCCATACAGAGTACTTGTATTTTCCAGCATTTTCTGCCTGTTTAATTAACATACTTGATCAGGGTTTTAATCCATTGAAAAGGACATCCATTACTGCTCGTAAAAGTTTCTTCAATCATGGCAGGATGAGGGTCATCATAGCTTAGTATTGTGTATATTCCTCATCCTCTGGTTAGCCGACCCAGTTCCAGATATTTCCCAGGAGAAGCTTCCTCCCACCACTTTTTTTATCATTAGCATTCATACAGAGTGGAGTGCTGGCAATTCCTTCAGGAGAGGGGTTCTTTTGGTTCATTAAAGGCCCATTATTATTTAAATGATTAGTTACTGCTGGTCTAAAATTAACAGTAATATTCACTGGTTGCGCTGCCAAATAAATGATTGGAATTCAAAGAAAGGAAACACTATAGGGGACTATCCTCTTTAAAAGACCAAGCTTGGTCAACCTACAGAAATAAATAGGTGCTTTCTATTAACTTAAGGAGGATAAACCCTTATTACCACAGACGTCTCCTTATAAGGTAATAAAGGACCCTTGAGCACACTGAAGAAACTCAGCAAACTACTCAGGAGACCCATTAAATAGGTACCAAACCTACAATGTTGGTGGCGCCATGTTACATGGTTCCTACAAATTTAATAGGACTGTGGATTGGATCAATAATACTTCATAGTACAGGAACTGAGTCGTCTAATATCATCAGTAAATGTTGGTTCGGCTAGCTCACAGTACCGAATCTAAACTCCTAAACCTCCTGAGTTATAAATGCTTTTGGCAACCTCGAACATGACCATCCTTATCCCAAGGAATTAATGGAAAAAATTGAAATATTTTGTTTATCACTTTTGCATGCCCAAGGTTTCACAGAGAAGAGAAAATAATACATTTTCAAATGTTTATTGAAAAGATCTAATCCTTGTAAGTAAAAAATGAACTGCAATTATTGGACAGATGAGACACATCATTGTTATAAGGATTATTAGAATGGTGAAAAATACAAATAATTCAACCATGTGGATTATTCCTAATATTACTCCTATTTATCACTAATACCACTACACTAGCAAAAGCATGGTAGGAGTACCCTTCTGCCAGACCCAGGTGGACTGATCCAACTCCATACCTTGGTGTAATATCTCAGGAAGCCGGCCTCAGTGGATTAACAAATGCACTCCATCTGAATGTGCAAGCCAACACACATCTGCCTGCATAGCTATCTTCCTTTTTAAGAATGTATGTCGAGGCCTGCAGAGCTGCATCTCATTCACAGCTCTCCGCAGCTTCCATGATAACTCCAGTGTGAAGTGTCTCTGACCTGAATTCAAACCTGACCTTAAATAATAAAACACCGTCCGTATCTCATTCTGCAAGAGACGCAGAACAACATCTTTACTTAGTCTGGGTAAAAGAGTTGTCTCCTACAAACACAAAATAAAGCAAGGACATTGCGTTCTAATATGTGTCCCTGAAACTAACAGAGCAGACTTTAGAACAACAATGTTTAACCATAATAAATGCATGCGTGGCATTTTGTCCTGTTAGTGAAAAACATGTTCAATCCATCATCTCAAAAAGATTTTGAATGAAAAGGGAAAACTAAAATGGAGACAAAATGTAATCCATATAACAAGAACCTCCATGCCACAGGGTCCCAAAGCCCTGATGGTCCCATGGAACCCTGAAAATTGCTGTATTTTACTACCTCAATAGCTGTTAAAGGGGCCTTTGCTTGCTTGCACCAGGGCCTGTGGCATATTTGCTATGCTACTGTGCCCAACACAGTTTTGTTTCAACACAGGTGCTTCGTGACGACAAATGTTACATTTATTCAACTTAACAGTACTACTAGTTATGTTGACAGCAGAGGGATAAAAGGCAAAGCTGTGTACAAAGCCAATGTTCATAGTATTCCATAGCAGGCACACTGTGCTTACTTTCCACATCGGTATAACATCAAAAAAACTGTATCCTTTATGAGGGACTGAAGCGGGTAGTGGAGCCAGTGTGAACTGGCTGCGTTAAGAGGAGGGTTTTGAAAGGTGAAGTGAATGACTAGAGAAGGGAAAGTGCAAACTGGGGTACCAGCACATTACATCTCATGCTTCAGACAACAGACGGACTGCAGCGTTTGTCCTGGAGAGGTCAGTGTGTAACTGAACATGACCAGCTCGGAAATCCCTGGATGAGGATATAGACAAGCAGTGCTTAATTTGTAAAAGAATGAGTAGCAGTGCCGAAAGCTCTGCTCAGAAGCTTGTGCTCAGCGCTATTAAATGTCAGGGTGCGGAATAACAAGGCTGCTTAGTCTTCATTCCACCTCATGTCTCTATAATCTACTACCAGACAGCCCATTCCCCTTTATCTCACTCTTGCAGGTTCCTGCTTTCTCCCTTTGTGACAGTTTTTCCATCTTTCTCTTCCTCATTCTTTCCCCTTCATGTGTATTTGTCTCTCTCTCTTGCTCTTGGGAAATGTCCAATCAAGAAAAATAAGTACTGGTCACCAAAAATGAGTGCCAGTGGCCCCCATGGCAACCACTGGCTCAAATTAAGCACCTTAGACATGGTTTTCAACAGATGGACCATGTAAGTGCCGGCTTCAAGGGAAGGAACACAGAGGACCTGAGAGATGATGCACAGAGTGGGAACTCCAGATAAATTAAAAGAGCAGCAGAAATCTGAGCACGGAGACCTACACACTGGAAGTAGGGGCACGGGAGGTGCTGCGGCACCCCCAAAATAACTAGGCAGGAGTTCAGAAGCTGAATAAGCAGTAAAGAAGCCTTTTTGATTTTATCTTTTCACATTTGCTAGGTTTCAAAGACAGAGGTCAAATGTAAAGCTATGTCATCTGACAAATCTTTGCTTATTCTTTTAACATGGAGTTTGATTTTTACTTTCTCCGACTGCAAAGTCAGAGGATTTTGTAAAGTGAACTATGTGACAATCTTGCTGTGGTACTTTGAGCGTTAAAAGTAAAGTCTGTCGGATGTAATTTTTTTCTAACACACAACAACACTTAAATACCTGTAAATGAATTGTACAAATATAAATCAGCAGTTAGGAAAGCACAAATTATGCGCATTGTTTTGTAATTCTGAAGTGCGATGGAAACCAAGATTTTAATAGGATCAAAACAAATCAAGATACTTTATTTAGTGATGCGCAAATGATATTCAGTGAAACTCAATTTCCACACATTGTTGTTTGTGCGCTATATCGTTTTATCAGCAAAACTGCAGTCGGTTCAATTTTAGTAGCCATTTCAATAGAAAATGTGCAGTCTGTAAATGACAGTCAGTGACCACACCATGCTTTAGTGGGACACACATTCGACCCCGTCCTCGCAGGAGGAAACAGCATCTTCTTCAGCCACACCACGGAACTGCTCTGGACTGACCACCTCTGCATCCATTTCTCCTGTAGTAAACCCACCGCACACAAGCACTCGTGCCGACTCCCATGCAGAATCTGGAACAGAGTCTCCGAAGAACACTTCACCTCCGCCCTCACCTGCACTCCACCCCCAACCAAGACGGACGCCAATACTGTGGCAAGCAACGTCCACCAATGGATCGCCAACTGCGCCAACACACTCACCCCCTTCCAAAACACCACAAGACAACACAACAAGAAAGCTAACTAATTCACCACGGCACGCCAAGAATCCAAGTGCTCCTGCGGACGACTGGAAAAGACGTGGAGAAACAGCAAAACTCCAGAAGCACGCTCCGCCTACAAAACAGCCACCACGGCACACCACCAACTCATCAAATCCACAAAGAAAAACTTCCTCCAAGACAGAATCCTCTCCAACGCCCATAACTCCAAGGAACTCTTTGCCATCATACAGGAATTTGCCAAACCCAACAGCAAAACAACTGACGTCCCTCCCTCCCAAGACCTCTGCAACAGACTCAGCTCCTTCTTTCACCTCAAGATCTAGAAGCTCTATGACAACTTTGACGGCCAAGACCTCTGCACCACCCCAACCCCCAGCGATGCCACCCAACAGACCCTTCTTACCTGGACCCCACTCATGACAGAAGACACCCTAAAGACCATGAAGAGCATCCACCCCGGAGCACCTTGTGATCCCTGCCCGCCGCACATCTTCCAGAGGGCCGCCAGAGCCATGGCACCCGAGCTATGTCGAACCATCAACTGCTTCCTCGAGACTGCCACACTCCCCGACAACTGGAAGCATGCCAAAGTCAACCCCCTCCTAAAGAAGCCCTCTGCAGACCCGATGGACCTCAAGAGCTTCAGGCCCATCTCACTGCTCCCTTTCATAGCCAAGGTCATCGAATAGGTCACCAACACCCAGCTTGCACACTCCCTCGAAACCAACAACTTCCTAAACACCTCTCAATCCGGATTCTGCAGCAACCACAGCACCGAGACCGCCCTCCTCGCCGCCCAAGACGACATCCACACCCTCCTCGACCAAAGCCAAACGGCAGCCCTCATCTTCCTGGCTTATCAGCAGCCTTCAACACCGTCTCCCACCGCACACTAGCCAAAAGACTCCACAATGCCGGCATCCGAGGAAAGGCCCTAGACTGGTTACGATCATTCCTCATAGGCAGAACACAGAGAATAAGACTCCCGCCCTTCCTCTCAGAACCGACAGAGATCAGATGTGGCGTACCCCAAGGATCCTCCCTCAGCCCCACCATCTTCAATGTCTACATGGCCCCCCTCACAACCATCATCAGAAACCACGGGCTCAACATAGTGTCCTACATCGATGACACCCAGCTCATCCTGTCCCTCACCAAGGAACCCGACATCACCAGGCACAACTTCCAAGAAGGGATGAAAGCCATCGCAACCTGGATGAGGAACAGGTGCTTGAAACTCAACTCAGAGAAAACAGAAGCCCTCATCCTCAGCTCCTCCCCCTCCGCATGAGACGACACCTGGAAGCCCCCGCCCTCGAAAAAAAACCTAGGAATCATACTGAACTCATCACTCACCATGAATCGCCAGATTAACACCGTCTCCTCCGCGTGCTTCAACACCCTACGCATACTACACAAGACATTCAAGTGGATCCCCCCTGAGTCCAGGAAAACGGTCACTCACGCACTCATCACCGGCAGACTGGACTACGGCAACGCCCTGTATGCCAGAATCAACAAAAAGCTCCTCCACAAACTCCAGACCGTCCAGAATGCCGCAGCCAAATTAATCCTTGATATCCCATGGCACAACCACATCACCCAACACCTCCGCGACCTCCACTGGCTCCCCGTCCAAAGAAGAATAACTTTCAAGCTGCTCACGCATGCCTACAAGGCCCTCCACAACACCAGACCCCAAATACCTCAACGACCGCATCTCCTTCCATGCCCCCAAGAGAAACCTCAGCTCAGCCGACCTCTCCTAGCCACCGTCCCACGTTTCTACAGGACCAGAGCAGGTGGAAGGCCCTTCTCCTACCTCGCAGCCAAAACCTGGAACGATCTCCCCCTTCACCTCCGGCGAAGCCTGACACTGCACCAATTCAGGAAAGACCTCAAGACCTGGCTTTTTGAATGATCCCAACGGAGCTGCGCACACCTACCCCTCAGCGCCTTGAGACCCCAACGGGTGAGTAGAGCGCTTTACAAAACCCTGATTGATTGAGTGATTTATTTGTGGCATTGTGCTCCAGAATGCACCACCGGCTACATACTATACCGTTACCACGCCCATTTGCTACACTCATTCTTTGTGTGACTCTTGGATTTTTCACAATCCCTAAGTCTTCAGTGATGTAACAGTTAAGATAGCACCCCTACTCTGAAAATAGTTCCAGGAGCACTGCATGGAGATGCACAAAGGAGAGCGCCAATGATGGGCCAGATTACAAGCAATGAAAATGCCCCAGCCTCACTCTTGAGGTAGTAAAATACAGCCATAATTGGGCTGCATGGGGCTGTCACACCCACTGCTGCATCTTCTACACTAAGGATAGCTAAGCCTCTGGTTCATCTGAAGCACATATTTTGCACATAACGAAGCACTGAATTCAGTGCAATTAGCACATGTAGAGATTTGTGAGCTGCATTGGATAAAACAGAAGGTAGATAACGAGAAAGCAGAAACAGGAGATATTGAGGGCAATGTTATCACCCAGGATTCCTTCATTTCTATATCTAACTTCATGGCTCTGATTAAATTCCTGTTGTTTAAAAATGTCCCCTTCTAAGTAGCTATGCACAGCATTTCTATGAATACAAATGCACATTTGTTGTCTGGGTGAGATCTATCTGTGTCTAATCCTGCCCCCAGGGCAAAATATGGCGCACAGTCGGTTTTCAGGTGGAGACAATAGCATGGCATGGATGAGAAAATGACAGGGTGGATCAATGCAGTGCAATTCAGCTGAAAACTCTCTGGAACCAAATTTGGAAAATGTGAATCCAGCGTGGCCTTTGGAGTCAAACTACAAGTGCCCTGTTCTTTGCGGGTACCATTTCACCAATTGTACTGCATGGAATTATGGCTAGAGACCCAGGATAGGCTACACATTGGTACTAGAGTGTGAAGCACAAGTGCCCAAATAATAGTTTAAGACAAACATGGGACATTCCCTGCGCTGTTCCATGTCAATTCTGAGAAAACATAATCATATATTCCCATGTATTACAAGGAATATTGTTTTAAATACATGTATGTTGAAGTGTGCAGTGATATATTTTATAAACAAATGTGGATGTCACTTCTTATTGGCTTCCATTAGCCTTAAATATGCTTGTTAAATTTCATGGCTCTAGTAGGCCCAGAAGCCATGTTACTCTAGGTTGTATATTTGCACATTTCTGCAAAGCATAACCTCATTTTCAATCCTGTCAACAGGAAGCGGGATTTTGGGAGAATAATGAGCTCAGCAGTCTATTCTTGAATGATATCTTCTCCTCGGGGATGTCACGCGCTTCCTCTGGGATATGATCCTGCCACCTGCTCCTTTTGCTGAAAGTAACACGTTTCTGACATGTGATTAGGTTCCATAGACTTATATTGAGAGAAAACCTATTTAAACATGCGAACCCATGGTATAGAAATAGTGTTGTAATTAGAAGGATAGGCAGGAGTGCCAGGACTTGAAGCACAGACCCTTGAAGGATGAATATGTGAGAAAAAAGACCCTCTTATTTAGCCACCTGACCCCCTTCACAAGCCTCTCAGATATTGCTTAAGGTTCGTCAAATGCAAGGAGATCTTTGGGTGTGAGTGCACCATACCTCCCACCCCACTCCATGAGGTCAGTTAGAAGAAATATAACTGAAGGGGACCCTGTCCCATTTTCTGTTGCCTTTCCTAGCCCCTCTCCACAGGATGAGCTGCAGGTGGAAGGTCTGCAGACCCTTTCCCTCTTCCCTGTGTCTGAGTGAATCATAAGAGTCGGTTAAGGGGGCCAGAGAATCTAGAAGTAGCCGGTCCACACCAAATAGGACTCCTGCCCTTAGTATGTACCAACAATATTGTAAATGCTCATGCAAATATTTATAAAAGTGTGTATCGCACTAATGAGTACTGGAAGAATTCCTTTCCTTGCCAAGCTACTTTCGATATACAAAGATTAGCTAAAGCCCAGAAAAAACTAAAGAAACCTAAAAATAAGATATATACTGAACAATGACCCCTCTTCACACAATGACATGAGGAGGTACAGAATCTAAGCACGAATCTCACATCCAAAGTATGAGAGATACCCAGGAGAAATTGGAATTCCAAATTAGCCACCTTAGGGACAGAGTTAGGGCTTGTGCTCCAATTGCTATGTTTCCTCCTTATCTATACCCCCAGAACACTGAACCACAAGAAAATAAAAACAAGCATTTGCAATGCATTAGGTCTCGCATTTGTTGGAGTCGGAACTGTTGGTATTGTAAAATGCAATGTTTTTTGTTTTGTTTGCAGTGGAGTGATTATTTAAAGAAAAAAGTGCACGCGATACCATATTATAAGCTTTTTATGTCTATGTTAACGTAAAGGAGTGTGAATGAATGAATGAATGAAAATACAAAAAAGGGATCTTAAAATGCAGGATGGAATGATAGCAGGTGACAGGGGCTGCGCATTTTTTTATAAAAATACATATTTTAAAAAAAAAAGCACACACACACACAGAATGTGAAACCAGCGAACTTCAGGACAGTGGCTACACTTTCCCAGGTGCTGCCGGCCAAACCTCACTTCAGGGCAGTAAACGTTCTAGGGCCCTCTGGAGGAAGGATTATCACACAGGTGGCATCTTTCAAGCCCAATTGCTTCAGACACTAGCGGAGGCACGACAACCTTGAGTGGGTATGGAGGCACGGCAATTTCCCCACCACCTCCATGCACACCAAAGCGGACTAGGTGGGTATTCTTCTGCGGCAGAGCTGCCCAACAGTAACCCTGATATAGATGCCTTTTAGACACACTGCTGTACATGGTACCTGTGTGTGTATTTACAGCAACTTAATCCAAACTTATAATCAGGTAATTGACTGTGGAAGGGGAAACAGATGAGATGACGCTGCGACCCGCAGATCACACTCAGATCTCGGCAACTAATACTTAACTCTCTGAGCTGTCTTGCCAGACTGATAACTTAGACCACTGGCTCAAAGTATGAACAGGTTCTAAAGGATCAAAGTGCAGAAAAAGGGTTTTGTGGACATGAGACTACATGTCTTGCACAAAACACAGGTCAAAGTCTTTCGCTGTTTTGCTACTTAAATGGCATTTATTGGTGACTTTAGCTTTAACACCAATGACAGATTCGGAGACCCACTGTATATCAGCGGAAGTGACGCTGTAGGACTTGGTTACATGTCCAAAGAGGCATATGATGCCAGCAAAATGACTCAGCTGATCATAGAACTCCCACCAGTGTCATTCAACACTAAAAGTCCCCCAAAACAATAAAATAAACATATACCACACTGCTTCGCTGCGTGCACCGCTTTGGGAATATGCAGGGGGTCTAGTAAGTGGATTTATACAAAATATGGTTACATATAATATCAATTAATTCATGAACAAGAACTAATGGAATATGACTAAGACATAAGTACCGCACAGAGAACCATGTGACCTCGGCTCTGAACAATGGCTTATGCCCTCTGCCCTCTATTGCAGAGTTTAGCTCACTGTTGGGTCTTAAAGCCACTGACAAAACAAGGTGCGGGGTAGGCAACCCCAATCTGCCCCTCCCCCTCATTATTTTAATGACAACGTACATGACAGGCTGCAGATTTCTGCATACTGCTTCCAGCTTCAAATGGTTATTAGTAGCTCATTAAAATAATAAATTTTTACTCTGCAGGACAGATGGAATTACCATAGCAACTTCATTGATGTTAAATGGTGAAATAAACCATGCGAGCACGACCTGGGCTGAAGTTAAATTATTAAACCGCTGCGCCCTGCTTATGTGCATGCGAAAAGCTTAAACACACCTGAAATATACACAGCACACATTTTAAGGCAAATTCAACTTCTTGTACAATAGATCAAGCCTTGCATAAGAAAAGAAAGGCGCGCAGCCGCCATTGTTAAAGATGAAGCGTGGCGGGTCGTGCTTGTTTGAATATGGCGTGCTGCTCTGCTTTAAAAAACATAATATTAAAAAAAGAGTTGGGGCGTGCCGCACATACGAAAAGAAAGGTGCGTGGCCGCCATTTTTGAAGATAAAGCGTGGTGTGCCGCCCTGTTTAAAAATATACAATATTAAAAAAAGAATTTGGCGAACCGTGCATAAGAAATGAAAGCTGCACGGCCGCCATTGTTAAAGATGAAGTGCAGCGTGCCGCGCTGTTTAAAAAAATTTACAATATTAAAAAAAGAGTTTGGCGAGCCACGCATAAGAAAAGAAAGGCGCGCAGCCACCATTGTTGAAGATGAAGCGCTGCTTAAAAAAAAAAACGGTACCATGTAGACGCCAGCCGCGGAACGAAGGGAAGTCTTTAAAAGATAATGCGTGGCGTCCATGATCGAGCGCCACACGGAGCCAGGAAAACACGTGGACTCTGCTTTGTGGAAGCGAGAGAGCGTGTTGTGCCTGCAACAGCAGCTAGGAGAAAGTCATTAAGAAAATAGTGCTCACAAAGTGTAAATAACACATACTGAGTAAGAACACATGTAACAGGGGCAGTCCTTATGGGAGATTACATCAGAAGAAAAGGAGTTACGAAGGAGGGACTACTAAACAAATTAACCAATGGAAAAAAACATTTCAAAAAGACAGTCAAAGGAGCCAATAAAATACATGGGCGAGAAAATGTGAGGACCTCAAAGCCCATATTCAGAATACAACATGTCTCGAAGAGACAGAGCAAGCGCTGCCTAGGCGAGACCTAACAAGACTGCCCCAATAATGTGTCTAATGCACCAGGTCTTCCCAACTAATCAGGTTATGATCAAGTTGCCCAGAGTCCTCACCCGAATTTTTGGATATCCAGAGAGGTTCAGACTGTGTCATGTATACCCTAATTCCAATAGATCAGAAGAGCCCATAGGTGAATTGTGTCATTGATTGTCTCTGTATACAGAGACTCAAAGTATGGGTTTGAAGTGACACACAAATTTTGGCTCTTATAGATGCCAATGGGTTTCCTAACTTCAGCCAAAACCCCCATTAAAACAGGCAATATGTCCAAAATCTTTTAAATGCTTTGTAATTGCTGGAGAATGTGGCAGTGATGAAGTGTGCAAATGTCTCTAGGTTTTTGTTGGACTAGTTAATGTGATTTAACACTGGAGAACACTCCTTTCAAATCACCTTCTTTTGAGTATTGTTTCCTTAGAGACTGTTGTTACACAAGCGCCACCTGCAAGGAGCTCATGCATATTTAACTTGTGAGTCACAAGCCTATCCTTGGATGCCCCTAGACTAGACTGGTAATTGTTATCCAGAATACATTGTTCCTGGTATAAGACACTTTGATGATCATCCTTTAGAACAAAGAAGTGGTAGGCAAGCCATTTCAACTACCACTAGGTTCTTTTCTGCTGTAGTTCCCATGTACGGGATGACGCTTGCTTTGAAATAAGAAGAAATGCAGTGATTTTAGAAGAAATAGCTAACTCAATCACAATTGCTTTGGGGATAGGGACTGAAAAACTGGGTGCCCATGCCAAAATGCTAATTCAAAATAGGTAGGCATTAGATTAGCTGTTAGCAACCAAGGGTTGGGGCTCCGCTCTATTATAGGTACTGAATGTTGCACCCCTCTTCCTAACACTTCTCATGGTATACGTGAACAAGCAGATAACATTAAGGAAAGCATCAGAAAGCTACACAAGATACAGAATGGACCAGATCTAAGGCCCAATGGTAGTTAGGACCAGGTTCCCATGCGAAATGCAAACTGTGACAAAGCTAATAACATTGTCACAGTTTGTCACAGTTTGCCAAATCTTCGCAAAGTTTAAAAGAAAAAAAGTTCATCCACCTCAGCTCCTTCCTGGAAAGCTTTAGGTTGATCTGTCAAGTAGTGGCTGAGAAAAACGAGGGGGGGGTCCCAAAACCCATTTTCCCATCCACTTTCTCATAGGAAATTAAGACCCAGCTACTGACAAAACGGCGGACCAGAATTACACCATGTTTGACTTAAGCTAGATCTTGATCCTGAAGGTGTGCTTTTTTGATTTGGTGTATATCTGTTCAATAGTTTCTGAGATATTAAGGTTCACCATTTATAGCTGTTTAGCTACTTAATACTCCTGAGGTACTCCTGCGGGTCAGCGCAGGGAAAAAGCCAGTTTGATTGGCCGGTCTCAAAGGCAGTGCAAGTTGTGGGGGTTGTTCGCCTGCGATTGTCTGGGTGCAAGACCTGGCCACATGCCAGGTCCAGCAGTCAACTCCATGCCGCGCACAGCCAAAGGCTGTGTGCAGCGTGGGGTAAGCCTACTTATGTAAGATAACACAATCTTACTTTACATTTTAAAAAACTGAAATTCACTGAAAAAAACAATAGGTTAAAGTGATGTTATAGTTAGGGATGGTAGTAATATTTTACTTTGCATTTTTTTAAAAAACCTCAGAATTTCACTGAAAAAACAATGGTTGAAGTGTCATTATAGTAGGTCAAAATAACAGTTAATTTATATTTCAAACTCTAAAATCACTGAAATTCACCATTTACATTTAAATAAAGTAACTATAACTCTCAACCTCCCCATGCACTGCTTATTACCTCACATATTGCATCACTCATGACCAGTGGTTGAAGTGCATAAAGAAAAGTATGGGAACAGTGATCCTGAGTGCAATAAGTGCGGGTCAGCAAGTGTAAGGGCGGGGGCAGAGACGTGGGTAATAAAAACAAAATAACCTATAGCAATTTTGTTAGCCTTTTACCTACAGATAACTGCATATAAAACACACACCTTAAATGAAAAATAAATGCAACTCATATTTATCTGTGGGAAAAGCATTTTGGTTGGTTAATGCAATCACTTCAGATGTCTGTGGGTATAATCAGGCAGTCACTGATGTGAATCCTGGTCGGTGTACTAGGCAAATAGTGACATGTATTTTTAGTGCTGAGAGGTTCAAGCCTGTGACTGAAAGTACTATGAATATGTAAAAAAAAAAAAAGTATTACACACAGTGTTAACCCTTTGGGTCCCATGGACGTAATGGTTACGTCCTCGGCTGTGGTGCTCCTTTGCTGATGACGTAACCATTACGCCCAGGCACCCACCCACGGGCTCTTGTGCTCCCCCGTGGCCCACTAATTAAGGGGTCCCCACCTGGGATGGCAGTGGAAGCGCTTCCACTGCAATGCCCGACGGTCCCCCCCCCCCGGTAATCTGATGATGTCAGCACAGACGCTCCCCTTTATGGGGGTTAATATTTTGCCCATTTCTGCCCCCCTTGGGGGAAGATCAGCCTTATCCTTTTAGGCCCAACTGCTCCAAGGGGGGCAGAAAACCACTAGACACCAGGGAAAGTTTCTGTGTGTGTGTGAACTGGAGTTCAGCTGACGGTCTGTGTGTACCTGGTGTGTGTGGGCTAGCGCTTGGCTGGCAGTGTGCATGAAGAGGCGCTTGGCTGGTGGTGTTCGTGAAGTGGCGCTTGGCTGGCATGGACTGACGTTTGGCTAACTAGGTCTGTGGCTGGCATTTAAATGGTGATTGGCAGACTTCATAGTGTTCTAGAATGATAGCTGTTTTATTTTTTGTCATCATTGGTATTGTATTGTACTGTAATTGCATTTATGTAGCACTTAATACCCCAGATGAAGCATTGAAGTACTTTTCCAGCGAGTAGCACGCTACTCCGGAACCCATAAAGGATTAGTGGTGAATTAGTATAGTGAAATATAAAAGTAATTTGAGTGGTGGATATGTTAGTCAGTTATTTTGAATTGAGAAGGATAGCGGAGGGCTAGAAGAGGGGAAAAGGTTTGCATTTATATAACGCTTGCTACCCCTGATGGGGTGTTGAAGCGCTTTTTTGGCAAGTAGCACGCTACTCCGGAACCCATAAAGGATTAGTGGTGAATTTGTATAGTGAAATATAAAAGTAATTTGAGTGGTGGATATGTTAGTCAGTTATTTGGATTGAGAAGGATAGCTGAGGGCTAGAAGAGGGGAAAAGGTTTGCATTTACATAACGCTTGCTACCCCTGATGGGGTGTTGAAGCGCTTTTTCGGCTAGTAGCACGCTACTCCGGAACCCATAAAGGATTAGTGGTGAATTAGTATAGTGAAATATGAAAGTAATTTGAGTGGTGGATATGTTGTCAGTTATTTAGATTGAGAAGGATAGCGGAGGGGTAGAAGAGGGAAAAGGTTTGCATTTATATAGCGCTTGCTACCCCTGATGGGGTGTTGAAGCGCTTTTTTGGCAAGTAGCACGCTACTCCGGAACCCATAAAGGATTAGTGGTGAATTTGTATAGTGAAATATGAAATTAATTTGAGAGGTGGACATGTTAGTCTGTTATTTGGATTGAAAAGGATAGTGGAGCGATTGAAGAGGGAAGAATTTAGACTTTTTTGTTTGTTTTTGTTTTGGAGGTCATAGCAGTAGGAGGAAACTTGGGATGAGTAAAAGGGAGTGTGGATGGGGAAGAGTCAGGGAAGGGTTTAGAAAGGCTTGTTTTGGGGGATTGGAATAGTAAAAGAGGTATGAGATGATACAAGAGAGAAGGGAAGAGTTTAGAAAGGGTTATTTTGGGGATCATAGTAGTGGGATGGGGTTAGGGATGAATGATAGAGTGGAGGTAGAGGATATATTGATAGAGGTATAGGGTGAGAAAAAAGTTAGTGCATTGGATATGCTGAATTAGAAGAAAAGTAATAAATATATAGATCCATAAGTACATGGAAGTTATATAGATGCATAAAGGAAGGTAAGTATTTGTAGATTAAAGATGCATTAAATAAACTCTGGCTTTCAAGTGTTGTACTTAAAGTTAATTTTATTTATTTGTTTATATATATATTTTTTTTTGTAATTCAATAGTGAAACAATTGTAGATAAATAGTTATGATAAAAGATGTACTTATTTATGCAGTCACTTATATACATGTTAAAAACATAGAATAATGTAACTATCAGTAATATGTACATTAGTTTCGCAGAACTAATGAATATCTATATTTTTTTTTTTAAAACATAATTCTTTTACATGTTTATACAAAGCAATAGACATACATAGGTACATATCTATAGTACAAATATATGCTTATATACAGAGGGATATGCTGTATATTTCTGTTTGCGTATGGCGCTTATGTGGGGAAGAGCCAATTCTTGAGTAGTTTTCTAAACATAAGGTGGTTATCCATGGATCTTATGTTGGGGGGGGTAAAGAGTTCCATAGTTTGGCTGCTTGAATAGAGAAGGATGTGCCACCCATGTTTTTTTTATTGTATCTTGGGATTGTGAGGCGAGGTGCCACTCTAGAGCGGAGGTTCCTTTGTTGAATGTGTTTGGTGACTTTATTCCTGATAAAGAGTGGTCACGTTCCATGTATCGCTTTGTGGGTGATACAAAGCAGCTTGAATATGGATCTTCTAGCAACCAGTAACCAATGCAGGGCTTTCAAGGCGGGGGAGATGTGGTCTTGAGGTTTTATATGTAAGAATAGTCTGACAGCCGAGTTCTAAATACGTTGTAGTCTTTTCATGGTGGTTAAAGGTGATCCGTGGTAGAGGCTATTGGCGTAATCGGGTTTGGACAGAACAAGGGAAATGGTAGCTTGGACATTGTGTGGAAATCCCAAATGAGGGAAGATTCGTAACAGAGTTTTTATAGTAACAAAGCTTGACCTTGCTAGTTTGTCCACTTGGGCATTCATCGATAGCTTGGAGTTCATGGTCATTCCGAGGTTTCTTACTTTCTTTGATACTTTAGGCGATATTCCCAGATCATCAGGCCAGGCGGTGAACGGGTCATAATGTTTCCAATCGCCACGCGTGAGTATTTCCATTTTGGAAGCATTCAATTTGAGATGGCTCGACGTCATCCATTGATCCACGGCTCTGAGACAACCGAAAATTGGTGAGTTTCCAATGTTTTTGGGGCATTCCAGTTGAAAGAGTACTTGCATGTCATCTGCATAGTTATAGCACGTGAGATGAAATTGATTGATCAGTACTGGTAATGACTTCATGTAGATGTTGAAAAGCATGGGCGAGATGATAGAGCCTTGAGGAACCCCTGCTTTTGTGGAGTAAGGTTTGGACGAGAAAGGTGGGGTATGGATGACATTAGTTCTGTTGCGAAGGTAGGATGCAATCCAGTCTAGAGCAGTCCCCTCTATGCCGGCTTCGTAGAGTCTTTGTATCAGAGTGTCATGGTCAACCGTGTCAAAGGCAGCGGAGAGGTCCAAGAGAAGTAGCACAGCAACCCCGTTGATGTCAACTGTGTTCTTCAGGTCATCCCAGATGGCAAGGAGGGCAGATTCTGTGCCTCTTCCTGGATGGATTCCTGTGTGGAAGTCTTAAAGTATGGCATTCTCTTCAATGAATTGTGACATCTGGGCGAACGCTGTTCTTTCTATCAGTTTGCAGAGAAAAGGTCCATTTGTAGTCAGTCTGTAGTTGTCAGGGTTCAGCGGGTCCAAGTTTGTTTTATTCAGTAATGGGCGTATGCATGCCTTTTTGAGTTCTTCTGGAAATATTCTGGTAGTTAAGGAGTTGTTGATGATTCTTCTTACTGGAGTGGCAGCACAGGTTGTTAGAAGAATTGTCTTGAAGGTTTGTGGTGGACACAGGTCAGAAGGGCTTCCGTCATGTCTGCTTGCTTTGACCAGGTCCATAAATTCATCGTGTGAAATGCGTTGGAAGGAACGGAGAAGCTTGGTTAGAGTATTCTTGGATTGTTGTTTTGTAAAAGGGTCAGCGCTGGTGCTTTATCTTTGTTTTAAGTATGAGTCCAACGTGTCTGCTTTTGCCGTGTAATGATTTGCCAGTTTGTTTGTGAAATCTTGAGTAATGGGATGAGATCCTTCTACTCAATTTGGTTTTTTGATAGCTGATTTGTATAATCTGTTAATTTTCTGTAGGCAAAGTTTGTTTTGATTGGTGTTTGTTTTGAGCCAGGCGCGTTGCAGCTTTCGAATTTGTTGTTTTATGTCTTTAATCTCTGTATTTCTCCAAGGTGCTTGTTTTCTTTTGCTCTGTTGTGTGGTTTTTAGTGGTATCAGGATATCAGAAGCTTCCTGTAGCCACTCATATAGTTTTTGAACAGAATTCATTGTTTCTAGATCTGTACTGGATGTTAGTTGGGTTTCTAAGTGTTCCAAATTGTTTGTTGCACGGTCGATAGGTAGATGCATGTAAGGAGATTTTAGGTCTGTCGCTTTGTGTTGTATTATGTTGGAAAGCAAGCAAATGGTGGTCTGACCATGTGACCAGAGTTAAAATTTGAAAGGTAATTCATTCAGTATTAGCAAAAATGACATCTAGAATGTGTCCAGCATTGTGTGTGGGTTTGTGGACGATCTGATGCAGGTTCACTGCTTCTAGGACAGCAATGATTGTTTTCGGATGGGGCATATTGGGTTTGTCAAACCAAATGTTGAGGTCACCCAGAACGCATAGGTTCGAGTGTAGTGTTATCAGGTTTCAAACTGTGTCTAGAAGCGTGACTGGGAATGTCACATTGCTATGTGGAGGTTAGTAAGGGAGCAGGAAGTTACAGGAGGAAGACGGTGTAGGATTGCATCTGGTGAAAAGAGCCACACAATTTTTTATTGAGACGTAGTCAACTTTAGTGATATGTAATGTTTGCCTGAACACAACAGCTAGGACACCTCCTTTTTTGCCTATACGATTTTGGGTGATTGTTTGATAGCCTAGAGGACTGGAGCCATATCATCTCCCAACCATGATTCAGTTATGAATAGTTTGTCTGGTTTGGCATCAGTGAGAAGGTCGTAGATGTGATGTTTGTTTTTAGAGAGCGATCGAGCATTTATTAGTAGACAGTTTAGAGAATGTGCTTTGGTGATAGTGTGACTTTGTTTTGTAGAAGAGTGAGCAGTATTTTGTTGGCTTGCAGCAGGTGTGTCCTTAGTGCTGGTGTATGCTGTATGAGGATAGCAATAGTGTAGCTGTTCTGTATCGTGTTCCTCGTCCAGCAGGCTAAGAAGGCATTTTGATGGGTCTGTGTGTGTAGGTGGTGGAGACGGTGTTTGAGAGCGAGTTGGTGCGCTGTGTTGTTTTTGTGGTGTAACCTTGTTATGCAGTACACATAGAGAAGTGAAGTTGTGAGGTGTGGCATGCTGCTTATATTGTTTGCATGTGTTTAGGGCTGAAGGTGTATGAGTTAGGGGTGGTGGGCAGCTTGTTGGTCATGTAGTAAGGTTCTAAATTGTCCAATGGATGAGAGGCGGTTAGAAGAGAGTTGCTGTGTTGCTGTATGTGTATTAGGTGTGGTGGAAGAGAGAAAGCTTGGCAGTGGAGTTTGTTCATTTGTGTAGTTTGAAAGGTGGGTGTACGTTTGAATTTTGTGATGGTAAGTATTATGAGGTGTTGCGATTGAGAGATTTTGTTGTGATGGTGTGCATGATAGGTTTTATTTTTGAGGAGTAGTGAAAAGAGGTGCTGATGTATTTGTTTTATGAGATGGATTTGTTTGCATAGTATTGTTTGTGAGTGGAAGTTGTAAGGTAAAGGGGGAGGGGATGTGTTTGTGAGGAGAGTATCTCATGTGTGTAAGAAACGATGAAGTAGAGTTAAGAGTGTTTGTCCTATGCTTGTTTGCTGCAGGGGGTAATATGTGTGGTGTAGTGGAGTGTAGGTGTTGTACGGTTGTGTTATTGTGGTAGAAAGAAGAGGAGGGTGTTTGTTGGAGAAATGCTGGAAGGCTGAGTATAGGTTTGTTAGTGACAAAAATGAGTCTGTTAGGAGTAATTAGAGTGGGGAGTGTGTGTTTGGAAGGGATATAGTTAAGTATGGTGTGGATTTGGGTTGGGTTAGTGATGAGTGGATTGGATAGTGGTATAGGATAGAGTTGTGTACTGTTTGTAGGTGATGGTGGAAATGTGTGGTAGCTGGGATAGTAGGTTGTATAGGTGTGGTTTAGTAGTGGGTGCTGAGACATTGAATTGTGCATAGGGTTTGTTTGTAGTAAATGAGTGGAGTACATTTGGTGTGAGCGTCTGGTTGTGGATGTGGATGTGGATGGGGTAGGGTGGGTGCTGGTGTATGTGACTTTGGGCAGCATTTCTGGCCCTGGTCATAAACAGGCACTTGCCTTGATCTCTCTGCCCTTTGCCTCGATGCCCAGGCTGAGACGACCTGAACCCTGGCCTTAAATAGCCCTAGTAATCAGGTGACCCCTTCAGCCAATGCGGACCCTAACCCTAAAAATGTAAATGTAAATGTAAAAAAAACCCTAACCAATCAAAACACTAGCCCTAAGCCGTAGGACCACTAGGAAACCAAGCCCTTACAACCAATCACAGCCCTAGTCCAATCAACCAATCAGGCACAAAACCCAAAGCCCTACAGCCAATAGAAAGCCTAACCCCAACCCTAGACCCAGCAGCCAATCATACAGGAAACCCTAAGCCCTATGTCCAATCGAAGCCTAACCACAGCCCTAGTCCCAACCCTAGTCCCAGCAGCCAATCATACAGGAAACCCTAAGCCCTACGTCCAATCAAAAGCCCAGCCCCAGGAACCAATCCAAAACCCCAAACCTATCCACCAATCAGATCGCTAGCCCTAGGCCCTACATCAATAAAATCACTGACCCAGGAACCAATCAGTACTCTCAAACACACAATTAATGAGAACACTAACCCTAATTCTATAGAAACACCAGGTGCAACCACCAATCAGTGCACACATGTAGCATCCAATAGTAGACTATATAAGGTCCCTGCAACCTGAGGCAATGTTTGCAGGCCAGGTAGTTGGAAGCTGCGCCTCAATTCAGAATCTCCTAGGAGACAGACAGGCTCAATCCACACTTTGGAGTCCTATAGGTAAGGGCTTAACAAACTTTGCCCTCTAACAATACTGATTGTATAAAACTTTACTCACGCTCCTAGCCAAAAAAGTGTACAATCCCTAAAACAACACAGCTTAAACACCTAACAGTAGATTACTGCTGTCTCAGAGCACCCTCTGTTCGCTCTCTGATGTCTAATACCTCTGTTACTAAGGGGGAATAGGTGGGGGGAGGGTCTGGTTTCACTCACTTGCCAACACAAAATGAGAGCTGAGGGTGGATTGCTTAACACACCGGTTTGAGCACAGAGCAAGGGAAAAATTAGGAGGGAAAAACAGGTAGTCATGGGCAATGTGAAAACACAACAGATTTTGGACTGCAAATTCCACAATTCAACAGGTAAAATGAAACAGGCACGGGCAAGTAAAAACCACATATTTCTAAGCAAAACAGGTGACAAACGATGCAATCACAAGCAGGTAAAAAACTTCACTTTTTAAGCTGTAACAACCACAAGCAAAACAGGTGAAAATGATGCAAAAATCCCTTTTTCAAATTTCAGGAAAGAGACAGCACTCGTGCCAAATCCAAACACTATGTGTTTGTACTAGAAGGAATAGATGGTTGTGAAGTAATATTTGTCTTTTCTGTCTTTCTCTGCCAGGGTGTACATTGTCTCTACATTGTCTGTTGATGTGAGTGTTGTAATGTGCTGGGCCCGCGACTGGCGGTGTGAATGGTTTTGTGTGTGTCACGTATGAAAGATGCGTGAATGGCTTGTAAAGTGGTTGATGCCTTGCCGCGGGTTTACAGCTCACAAGCTGTGAGTCATTGGTTCAGGTTTTCGACCTTTCAATTATTAACAGTGCATTTCATATTTGTGAAATCTCTTGTTAATAAAATGTACATTTTGAACCTTTCACTCACCCTCGTGCCAAAACCAACCAGTATGTTTGTACTTGAAGAGTAGAAGGATGGGCCGTAATATTTGTCTTTTCTGTCTTTCTCTGCCAAGGTGTACATTGTCTCTAGGGAAAATCTACCAATTATAGAGATTTTCACAAACTAAAAACCCAGGGGAGTACAGGGTAGTGTGCCTCTTGTGGATCCCAACAAGCTTTCTTTCCCCCAATGCCCTGCAAACCTCAAAATGTGACTAAAGTCACATATTTTCACTGCATTACTGTGCCATATTCTTCCAGAATCAGAAAGAAACCACAAATTTCCTACCACCCAGTGCTTTCCCAGGTCTCCCAATAAAAATGCTACCTCACTTGTGTGGGTGGGCAAAGTGACCGTGACAAGGAAGGGCCCAATACGTATTGTGGAAGCATCAAAATTATCTATTACAAAATGACCTGGTTTTGTAAGGGAGTCATCTGTGTTTCTGGTCACGGGCTCGGCGGCCATCTAGGGAAACCTACCAAACTCAGACATTTTTAAAAGCTAGACACCTGGGGGAGTCCAGGGAGGTGTGACTTGCGTAGATCCCCTGCTGTTTTCTTACCCACAATCCCCTGCAAACCTCAAATTTAGCTAAAAGTCACATTCTCCTCACATTTCTGTGAGGGAAAGTTGTGGGATCACTGGGCCGACACAAATATTTTACCACCTAGCGTTCCCCCAGGTCTCCCGATAAAAATGATACCTCATTTGTTGAGGGTGGGCCAAGTGCCTGCGACTGGGAAGGGCCCAAAACGTATTGTGGAGACATCAAAATGATCTATCACAAAACGACCTGGTTTTGCATGGGGGCACCTGCGCTTTTGGTCCCGGGCTCGGTGGCCATCTTGGGAAACCTACCAAACCCAGACATTTCTGAAAACTAGACACCCAGGGAATCCAGGGAGGTGTGGCTTTTGTGGATCCCCTGACCTTTTCTTACCCACAATGCCCTGCAAACCTCAAATTTAGCTAAAACAATCACATACTCCTCACATTTCTGTGTAGGCCGACACAACTTTCTTACCACCCAGCATTCTACCAGGTCTCCCGATAAAAATGGTACCTCATTTGCGGCTTGCATGGATTCCGCCACGTTTTCTTACCCCGAATCCCCTGCAAACCTCAAATTTAGCTAAAAAATCAGATTACAGAACGTTCCATCACAGAAATGTGAGGAAAATGTGTTTTTTTAGACAGATTTTGAGGTTTGCAAGGATTCTGGGTAACAGACCCTGGTGAGAGCCACACATGTCACCACATCCTGGATTTCCCAAGGTGTTTAGTTTTCAAAAATGTACAGGTTTGCTAGGTTTCCATAGGCGCGAGCTGAGCTAGGGCCCAAAATCCACAGCTTGGCACATTGGAAAAAAAGGGTCAGTTTTCAGTAGAAAAATGTGATGTGTCACCATTGCGTTTTGGGCCTTTCCTGACGCGAGCACTAGGCCTACCCACACAAGTGAGGTACCATTTTTATCGGGAGACTTGGGGGAATGCTGGGTGAAAGGAAGTTTGTGGCTCCCCACAGATTCCAGAACTTTCCATCACAGAAATGTGAGGGAAATGTGTTTTTAGACAATATTTGAGGTTTGCAAGGGATTTTGGGTAACAGAACCCGGTGAGAGCCACACAAGTCACCCCATCCTGGATTTCCCTGGGTGTTTAGTTTTCAAAAATGTACAGTTTTGCTAGGTTTCCCTAGGTGGCAGCTGAGCTATGAACCAAAATTCACAGCTAGGCATAGTGCAAAATAAGCATTGGAAATGCATTAGGTCTCGCATTTGTTTGAGTTGGAGCTATTGGCATTGGAAATGCAAATGTTGTTTTACGTATGCAATAGATATGCCCTCGTCACCTTAATAAAATAAAGATCTCTGTTGTGTGTCTTTTTCTGTAGTATTTTGTACAGCATGAAATACCTGTTTGTTATTTTGAAAAGCTCTTCTGTTTTATATGCTTCAAGTAATGCAGGGCAATTTAAATATGTAAAATAAAATAAACACAATAGTCCTCTACTGTGCAAAGTGCAATGCTATTTGTATGACAAATATACATTAAGGCAACCGTGCATACATTTTTTTTAAAGCACTGCTCAACTTGGAAGAAATGGCTTTCTGATATTTGTAGAAGTTAAAACTTTTCTGTGAAAATAGCCCTCAAAATCATTTAAAAACCATGTACATGCATAGAGTGGCATCGTATCGGACTCCGTGAAACAAAAGCATGCAAAAGTTGTGTAATGCTGCCATTCGGGCAAAAAAAAAAATCCTTCACATTTGTCAATATTGGTTGCCTTGGAGGCAAATGCATTTGAAAGGCTTGCGAACAGACATTGGAACACTTAAGGCTGAAGTGGACGAGATCTATGGGGTATGACGTGCCCATGGTTTTTTTTTACATTTTATAAAACAGTTCCCGTCCTGCTCTTAAAAAACAATCGTCCCTGAATGGTTAATGCCAACCTTGAGGTTCCGCCATCTGAAAGCGAATGGAAGGAGGGGGAGAAAGAGAAGTAAAGAAGAAACAAGCCTTCTCACCATGGTGCCTGCTAGCTGAAAGAACTTTTATGTGTGGTACTGGTTAATCACCGAATGGAAAATTTGCTTGGGAACTAGTAAATACTTTAATTGCTGAAGTCACTTGAAGCTTAATGATGACAAAGATTTGTTATTTTTGAGAGGGATCGTAATCGTGTTAGCAGCCGAGTTCTGGAGTGCGTACTTTTACTGGACACTTCCAAAAAAATGTGTGCACTTGCTACAGTCCGACTGTGTATTATTAAAATATATATTTTGAAAGCACTTGCTTTATATTAAACGTTAAGGGGCACATGCATCAAACCCTGAATTCGCGATTCCTTAATAGCAAATTTTAAAGAATCGCTATTAAGAAATCGCTATATGCAATGCATGAAAAAATTCGCAAATAATTAGTTAATCGGTAAAAATCACAATCGCAAATAGCGATTGCGTATTACCGGTTCGCTAACAAAGAAATACCTATTTGCGACATCGCAAATTGCGAAATCGCAAATAGCAAATTGCGAGTCTCTTTTGATGCATGGTGATGACATCACAACCAGGAAGTGATCCATCCCATGCTTCTTTCAGTGCACTGAGAGAGTCAGAGGAGGAGGCTGAGTGCAGGAGCACAGCAGGAGAAAGCAATTTTGGGCTTGCCAAACTGTCCTGTGACAAAAACATGGACTCAGCAGCATCAGGGAAGAGTGCAGCAACAAGAAAACGTAAAATAAAATTCAGTGAGAAGGAAATAGAAATCCTCATTGAGGAGGTTGTGAGGAGCCACGATAAGGTTTTCGGGAAACTATCTCTCCAGGTACCGGAGTCAGAGAAGAGAGAAATCTGGCTCAGGATCCAAACAAAAGTAAACGCAGTGGGGGTCACACACCGCCAAATTGACGACCTAAAAAAAAGGTGGTATGACCTGCGCAGCCGTGCTGAGAGGATTGCGCAGGCTCAAGGAGGCTAAGAAGACTGGAGGGGGACCAGCAACACTGCCTGGGAATACATCCCTGGAGGACCTAGTCGAGTCCACACTCCAGCCTGAAGCTGTAGTGGGAGTGACGCAGTTGGATACCTCAGGAGCGGCCAGTACTTCACAAGGTAAGATGCATGCAAATGTCCATTTAAAGATGTTTATTAATCTTGACAATCACCCCAGTTCAGCTCTAGTGTTCAGAATCAAACTCCAGTCCACATTTTTCTTGCAACACCCAAATGCATTATGGGAGTAACAGGCAGGGAAGGCAAGTTGGAAGGCAAATACAACAAGGGAGTAAAACACGTGAACACTGTGTGTCAGATAGTAATTTAATGAAACAAAACAAATGCTGAATGTGACACGACATTCCTTTTAGAATTACTAAATATTGCACTGTTTAACATCACAGATGCAGCAGCAGATGAGTCGGAGGAAAGTGAAGGCGGAGACACACAGGAGACTCTGGCTGAGGCAGATGTGGAAACACCTGTGGCCCCACAAAGCACCGACCCTGCACCCACTAGACGCAGGTCCCCAGTCCCACCACTGCAGCCCATGGAACTTGAGGAGGAGAGTGAACCAGCTCCACAGACAAGCCAGCCTCGAGGTACAGCCACATCAACACCCCAGTCACAGGTCTGGCGCAGCACAAACCAGAGCCGGAGGCGCAGGTCAAGGGCACTGATGTCATCAAAGGAGGGTGCCCTTTGATGACATCAAATGTCTGGGGTGGGCTGGAGAGCCAGATGCTGAGGGTGCAGCGCCTGCAGGCAAATCACATGAGATCGATGCAGGCACAACCCAGCAAAATGGCGAAAAACATGGCAGTAATGAGCGACTGTGTAAAAGAACTGACAACAGCAGTGGTGGAAGGCAATAGGCAGTCCAATGAGGCCATGCAGGAGCTAAGCAGGGTGATGCAGGAGGACCAGGTGTCACAAAGAAGAAGGCATCGCCAATTGTTATTGCACCTAGATGGCTACACAAAATCAAACAACCGCCTGAGCAACAGTACAGCACTGCTGTCCCGTCGGTCTGTGGCCATGCAGCTCGAAATGAGCCATTGTTGTGGGAATGTGGCCAGGGCACTGGTCCAGGTTACTAATGCCGTAGAGCAATTCCAGACTGCTACTGCTGGGGGCAGCAATGTAACGGGGGGAGAGGGGAGTGAGGAGACGTCCAGCCTCAGTAGTCTGTTGGTGCCAGTCACTACATGCAGGAGGCGCACCACTAGGAGCACAACACCTTCTGAAGCCTCCATGAGGGTTGAGAATGAGGCCAGCGAAAGGCGATTGGGAGTGCGTGGTCGAAAAAAATTGTGGGGCCTTGCCAGACTAACTCACAGATGGTGATGTAACCATTGACAATGCCATAGTAGTGACTGTCATACAAGTCTGATGATGAGGTATTGTTGTTTATGTTGTTTACAATCACTGTGCTAATTAGCACCTGGTATGTGTGCTTTAACACAACCACATAGTTGAATGCAAATACATGCAGTACAGTTCAAACATGCTCTGTCGTGTCTCATCATTACCCACCTAAAAAATAATGTTGTGTGATTTCTGCACATCTCCTTCTCCCTTCTGCTAAGCTTGCCCCAGCTGCTGGTCGTAGTTGTGGCACCGGATGGTTGTCCACCTCAGGCTCGCTGTCTGACAGTTCCAGGGGTATGTCTCTCCTGGTAGCGATATTGTGCAAAATGGCACATGCAGCCACAATTCTGCAGCAGGTCTCGGGCCGGTACTGCAATGCTCCGCCAGTCCTGTGGAGGCAGCGAAAGGGACTTTTCATCAGGCCAAAGGTGCGCTCGATGACATTTCGTGTGGCGATGTGCGCTGCATTATACCTCTGCTCATTTGGGGTGGTTGGGTTGAGGTATGGTGTCAATATGTAGTTGCGCATGGCGTATGCGCTGTCACCTACAGGGTAGTAAGCAAACAGTTAGTGACAGTTATGCATTGCCATTTGGCCATTGTGTGAGAGAAATCATAACATATGTTTACCAAGCAGATGTCCTTCTCCAAAATCACCCCAGAGCAGACGAGTGTGTATGCCACTGTGTCGAAATATATAGGAGTCATGTGTGCTTCCAGGGTATTGAGCCACAATGTCTGTTATGATATTGTTAGCATTGCAGACTACTTGGATATTAAGTGAATGATAGGATTTACGGTTCCTAAAAATGTATTCATTCACTGCTGGTGGACAAATGGCAACATGCGTAATCTATGCTACCTATTTCATGGGGAAACCGGGCTACCTGATAGAAGTCCAGTTTAGTCTTAAACAATTCTTGTGGGATTGAGGGGAAGCTAATGTGGATGTGGATCCTTGTCATCATGGCGTTCAGGAATGAATTTAAAAAACGTGACAAGGAGCTTTGTGACACCCCTCCAGCTACAGCTCCTACACCCTGAAAACTGCCTGACGCAAGTAGGTGCAGGCAACATAGGACCTGCACATGAGTGGGAATGGCATTGGTCCTACGAGTCTGGCGCCGCAGTAGGGGATCCAATTCTGCAATTAGATCAAGGATCATGGCACCATTTAGCCTATACTTGTCGTAGATTTCCTCATCTGTTTGTCCCAACAATGTGATGCGCACTCTGAAAATACGCTCCTGTATTCTCCTTCTTCGCTGAGCTGCTGCATGGAGCCTCATCCTCCTCGCCATAACGTAGAGCGCTGCCATTGTGAAAGATTCTGAGGCCTCCTGGGTCTGTTTAAATAGTTTGCTAATGTTTATCACCTGTAGGGAATTCTTACACCTGGTTACCACCTGCCTGTGATATTCTGTAAATAGCGCTCGCAAAATAGCGAAATTCACCGAAATCACTATTTGCGATTTTTCATGCATGGCTTTGCGATTCCTTATTTGCGATTCGCAAATAAGTATTCGCTAAATTGATGATCGCAAATAAGGAATCGCAAAGTTGATGCCGGCAAATTTAGCGATTCCTTATTTTTGCGATTTTCATTTTTTTCGCAAATTTTGTTTCATGCATTGGGAATGGCTAATTTGCGGTCGCAAACGTGCTTTTTTTGTGAATCGCATCGTTTGCGATAGCAAATTAGCTTGATGCATGTGCCCCTAAATCTTTTTGCACGTTTTGCAGCAGCCATATACTTCATGTAATAAAATTTTAAAATGATGATTTACATATTCATAGTGCTTTCTGCACAGGCTAGGAACTCAAAGCACTATAAATGCACATGTCACTATTCCCTGATGCGTCAACAGGGATTCACTTCTGAAACGCTTTGGTTACACACGCACAGACATCAGCAATAATCGAATTAACATGTTGAAATGTCATAGTGTAAGAGTGCATTTCCCAAGCAATAATGGAAAAAAGTGGGGTGGATTGAAAGTCTGTGTATTAGCAGCAACTATAAATATTAATTTAGCTAGATAAGATATCCAAAATTTGGACGTGGTAAGATAGCGATTTCAAGTAATTTGGGGTTTATGAACGGGTCTTTTAAGGTGAAATACACAAAGTTCCATGTGGCCTTATTGTTATGCATGTGTAAAATGCGAGACTTGGGGGGTGGGTGGGGGTAAAATCACAGAACGTATTAATGTAAACAATAAATATATTTATGTATATTACAAAATGAGAACATTCAAACATCTACCTAATCAGTCAGTTAGCAATTACATCCAGTTTTCGTTTTTCACTTTTGCATGTTTCATTATTTGTAGAGGGCTAACATAACTAGAGAGAAACTGAGCACTGAAAGAGAGGAAGGGAAGAGTGAATAAGGGCGGGGACTATTACAAACGATTCAGGATCGTTTACAATTATCCGGATTTTGTATTTTGCTTTTTCTTTCAAAGCCAGTCAACAAAGTAAACAAAGCTAATATAAAAACACATGCAATGGTGCCGTAGTGCTGGGAGAGAAAATGGCAGTTCAAACTCCACTTTAAAATACACAGTGTTGTGAGGGCCTCTTTTGGTCTCATAAGGTACTGCACCCTGAAACATGGGTAGGGCAAGGATATGGCGCAGTGGTGAGAGTTGCAGACTGGGAAGCTGGAGATCCTTGCTCGAGTATGGTTTCGGCTCAACATCCTGTGATAATGGGCTGATCCTTTGATTTCCCCCAAGCACCTGGATAGCTGCGCTATATAAATAAAAGCTACTAATTTAAAATAAGATAAGAAATCAATGCTGCAACACTGCAAATCATGAAGAAATTAACCAAATGGAAAAACGAGCAAAACGAGCAGTGGCCTTGGAGGGGTGGTGGGGGCCTGCGAGCAGTGTTGTGGGAGGGGTGAGGGGTTATGGGGAGGCATGGGGAGATTAAGGGATGGCAAGCAAATGAAGTGGACTGGAGCACAAGTAAACAGAACACTTAAGGAGCAAAGAGGCAGGCCAACCAAAAAAAGAGTTCTCTCAAAGAATAAATAACCTGAACAGTAAGAACACATGTAACAGGGGCAGTCCTCATGGGAGGATACAAAATTCCAAAAGGAGGGAATACTAAGTGTATTCACCAATGAAAAGCCAGCATTTCTAAAGGACATTAAGAGGAACCAATGAAAAAATGGGCATTTTTGAAGCCCATATCCTAGATACAGCATGTCTCTTCGAGACAGTGCATGCGCTGCCTAGGCGAGACCTAAAAAGGGTCAGTTTTCAGTGGAAAGATGTGATGTGTCCACGTTGCGTTTTGGCCTGTTTCCTGTCACAGGCACTAGGCCTACCCACACAAATGAGGTACCATTTTTATTGGGAGACTTGGGGAAATGCTGGGTGGGTGGAAGTTTGTCGCTCCCTACAGATTCCAGAACTTCCATCACAGAAATGTGAGGAAATGTGTTTTTTGACAAAAGTTGAGGTTTGCAAGGGATTCTGGGTAACAGAACCTGGTGATAGCCACACAAATCCCTCTATTCTGAATTCCCTTGGGTGTCTCGTTTTCAAAAATGTACAGGTTTGCTAGGTTTCCCTAGGTGCTGGCTGAGTTAGGGTCCAAAATCCACAGAAGGGCACATTGCAAAAGAAGGGTCAGTTTTCAGTGGAAAAATGTGATGTGTCCACGTTGCGTTTTTCGCCGCTTCCTGTCGCAGGAACTAGGCTGACCCACACAAGTGAGGTACCAATTTTAACGGGAGAATTAGGAGAATGATGGGTGGAAAGAGATTTGTGCCTCTGCTCAGATTCCACAGATTTCCATCACAGAAATGTGAGGAAAATGTGTTTTTAGGCACATTTTGAGGTTTGCAAGGGATTCTGGGTAACAGAACCTGGTAAGAGCCACACAAGTAACCCCATCCTGGATTCCCCTGTGTGTCTAGTTTTTAAAAATGTACAGGTTTGCCAGGTTTCCCTAGGTGTCAGCTGAGCTAGGAACCAAAATCCACAGCTAAGTACATTGCGAAAAAAGGGTCAGTTTTCAGTGGAAAAATGTAATGTGTCCACGTTGCGTTTTGGGCCATTTCCTGTCACGGGCACTACGCCTACCCACACAAGTGAGGTACCATTTTTATCCGGAGGCTTAGGGGAACACAGAATCATAGAACAAGTGTTATTACCAATTGTCTTTCTAGGCTTATCTGCCTTCCAAATATGAGACAGTATGTAAAAAAGAAGTCATTTTGAAAAATGTCCTCTAATTTACATGCTAGTATGGGTACCCACAAATTCAGAAATGTGCAAATAACAACTGCTTCTAAACTCCATATCTTGTTCTCATTTTGGAAATACATAGGTTTCCTTGATACCTATTTTTCACTCTTTATATTTTACCACGTGAATTGCTGTATACCTGGTACACAATGAAAAACCATTGCAAAGTGCAGTTCAGTTATTGGCTCTGGGTACCTTGGGTTCTTGGTGAACCTACAATCCCTATATATCTCCACAACCAGAAGGGTCCAGCGGATGTAAAGGTATATTGCTTAAAAAATCTGCCATAGTTAGTAGAAGTTACAGGTGAAAACGCAGGGACAAATGCCTGTTTTCTTTCAACTCAATTTCAATCTTTTTTTATTTTAACTGTTAATTTCTATAAGAAAACGTTGAAGGATCCACACAAATGACCCTTTATTGAATTCAGAAATGTATAGCTTTCTAGGATCCATTATTGGTTTCATACCCATTTCTAGCACTAACTGGAAGGAGGTTGAAGGCACAAAAAAATCGGACAAATAGGCTATGTCCCAGTAAAATGGCAAAACTGTATAGAAAATGTTGGTTTTCTGACAAAAGTCTGCCTGTTCCTGAAAGATGGGAAGATGGTGATTTTAGCACCGCAAACCCTTTGTTGATACAATTTGCAGGAAAAAACACAGACGCTTTCTTCTGCAGCACTTTTCTTCCCATTTTTCCCCCCAAAAACAAAATATAGCTGTATTTTGGCTAATTTCTCGGTCCTCTCCAGGGGAATCTACAAACCCTGGGTACCGTTAGAATCCTAAGGGTGTTGGAAAAAAGGATGCAAATTCAGCGTGCATAACTTATGTCAACAAAAAGATATAGGGGCCTAAGCACCAACTACCCCTAATAGCCAAAAAGAGGCTAGGCACGGGGGGTGTAAAGCCTGGCAGCGAAGGGGTTAATGGGCTGCGGTAAAAAGAATGTGTTTCTATGTTTACAGTACGTTCAAATGTTATGTTTTTAAGTGATACACTGACTGGACTGAGTGCAAATCTTTTTGTAGGTTTCCATTAACATGACAAATTCCAGATTCTATCAATTAAAGCCTACACTGGCTCCCAAGCAGCCTTCAGATTTGCTGATTATCTAATTGCACACATTCACATTTCTTTCAAGAGCAGGGGCCCTGGAGAGAAGGCTCGTTTCTTCTTTAGCTGCCTCTCCCTTCTCTCATTTCACAAAAGAGGAGACCCTTCTTCTCCCCTTTCACCCTGCGGCAACTCAACCATTCAGGGACGGCTGCCTTTTTAATAAAAACTATGGGAACTGTTTTTCTGAAATTATTAAAGCTTGGGAATGTCATTGCCCTATTCCCCTGCCTACTTCAAACTCTGCTCATGACATGTTCTATCACATCATAGATAACATCAATGTGACATATGAAATGACATCATTTATGACAACACTGTGCATGGCGGGGGTGCAAGTTATAGTTACTTCAGTTAATTATAACTGATAAATGTCAGTGTTTTTTTTGTTTAAAATGTTACATTTTAACTAACATTTAGACCTAACTATAAGACTAATGCTGTGCATCATCCAAGGATGTTGCAGAAGTAAAGCACTGCCAATAAGTTTATGTTTGCTGTTCTTAAGGATGAGGAAGAAAGTGACAATGAAGATGTAAAAGGGAAATTGTGAGGCTCTTTTCTCTTGAAGAATTTTCCTCTCAAACAAAAGGCGAGGAGGGGGTTGTGAAAGCATAATCATATATTCCCATGTATTACAAGTAATATTGTTTCATATATATATATATATATATATATATATATATATATTTGTTTATAAAATATATCGCTACACACTTTGCCATATATATATGGCAAAGTGTGAAGCGATATATTTTATACACAAATATATATATATATATATATATATATATATATATATATATATATATATATCCCACACAAAGATGCTCCCAAATGAAGGCGCCACACACGGCGTGCTTAAATCCTTTTATTGTCGGACTGCAGAGAGTTCAGCATTGCCCTTCCAAGCAGTATAAAAGAGCCAAACACCTTTCGGGCATTCCTTAGCCCTTGTTCACTGGCACAGGCTACAGGAGAGCAGGAGCGAAAATGTAGACACACCTGCAACAATTTAAATATCCCGCCCCGGTGGGCGTATGCAAGAGTTGCATCCTGGTCATTGCAGTTCAAGATTTTACGTTTGTCACAAGTGGGTGCTGCCCCCCCATCATAATGCCTTTTCAAACCCCAGTGGGTTGCTAAAAACGACAAGGCTGAGACCCTGCCAATATTAAGTCCATCCAACCGGACACACCGTTCCCTCAGCGACTTGGATTCTCCAGCGCTGCGGACCCGCTTGTCAGCAGCGGGGCGTCCTCGCGGTCAGAGCCAGCCGCTACTATCCCACACAAAGATGCTCCCAAATGAAGGCGCCACACACGGCGTGCTTTGATCCTTTTATTGGCGGACTGCAGAGAGTCCAGCATTGCCCTTCCAAGCAGTATAAAAGAGCCAAACTTGTTTCGGGCATTCCTTAGCCCTTGTTCACTGGCACAGGCTACAGGAGAGCAGCAGCGAAAATATAGACACACCTGCAACAATTTAAATATCCTGCCCCGGTGGGCGTATGCAAGAGTTGCATCCTGGTCATAGCAGTTCAACATTTTACGTTTGTCCCAAGTGGGTGCCACCGCCCCCATCATAATGCCTTTTCAAACCCCAGTGGGTTGCTAAAAATGACAAGGCTGAGACCCTGCCAATATTAAGTCTATCCAACCGAACACACCGTTCCCTCAGCGCTTTGGATTCTCCAGTGCTGCGGACCCGCTTGTCAGCAGCGGGGCGTCCTCGCGGTCAGAGCCAGCCGCTACTATCCCACACAAAGATGCTCCCAAATGAAAGCGCCACACACAGCGTGCTTTGATCCTTTTATTGGCGGACTGCAGAGAGTTCAGCATTGCCCTTCCAAGCAGTATAAAAAAGCCAAACGCGTTTCGGGCATTCCTTAGCCCTTGTTCACTGACACAGGCTACAGGAGAGCAGCAGCAAAAATGTAGACACACCTGCAATAATTTAAATATCCCGCCCCGGTGGGCGTATGCAAGAGTTGCATCCTGGTCATTGCAGTTCAACATTTTACGTTTGTCCCAAGTGGGTGCCGCCGCCCCCATCATAATGCCTTTTCAAACCCCAGTGGGTTGCTAAAAACGACAAGGCTGAGACCCTGCCAATATTAAGTCCATCCAACCGGACACACTGTTCCCTCAGCGCCTTGGATTCTCCAGCGCTGCGGACCCGCTTGTCAGCAGCGGGGCATCCTCGCGGTCAGAGCCAGCCGCTATTATTCCACACAAAGATGCTCCCAAATGAAGGCACCACACAAGGCGTGCTTTAATCCTTTTATTGGCGGACTGCAGAGAGTTCAGCATTGCCCTTCCAAGCAGTATAAAAGAGCCAAACGCGTTTCGGGCATTCCTTAGCCCTTGTTCACTGGCACAGGCTACAGGAGAGCAGCAGCGAAAATGTAGACAAATCTGCAACAATTTAAATATCCCGCCCCGGTGGGCGTATGCAAGAGGTGCATCCTGGTCATTGCAGTTCAACATTTTACGTTTGTCCCAAGTGGGTGCCGCCGCCCCCATCATAATGCCTTTTCAAACCCCAGTGGGTTGCTAAAAACGACAAGGCTGAGACCCTGCCAATATTAACTCCATCCAACCGGACACACCGTTCCCTCAGTGCCTTGGATTCTCCAGCGCTGCAGGGTCTCAGCCTTGTCGTTTTTAGCAACCCACTGGGGTTTGAAAAGGCATTATGATGTGGGCGGTGGCACCCACTTGGGACAAACGTAAAATGTTGAACTGCAATGACCAGGATGCAACTCTTGCATACGCCCACCGGGGCGGGATATTTAAATTGTTGCAGGTGTATGTACATTTTCGCTGCTGCAATCCTATAGCCTGTGCCAAGGAACAAGGGCTAAGGAATGCCCGAAACGCGTTTGGCTCTTTTATACTGCTTGGAAGGGCAATGCTGAACTCTCTGCAGTCCGCCAATAAAAGGATTAAAGCACGTCGTGTGTGGTGCCTTCATTTGGGAGCATCTTTGTGTGGGATATATAAATATATATATATATATATATTTTTTTTCATACATATATATATCAAACACCACCTCTTCGTTGAAAGGAGCATCCAACTCTACAGGGCGGCTTCTACAAGCGGGAACAAAGCATCCCGTAGACGCATAACATGAGCACAAACAACGCTGAAGCCAGATTACAAGAGTTTACCTCGTGATTTATTTGGAAGTATAAGTGGCAGCATATCACATGTCCTAACGCGTTTCAGCTTGCTTGAAGCCTTGTTCACAGGTACAAGTAATTTCAAAAGTGTCACGTGCTTTTGAAGGCATAGAAGCCATTTTGCTTCAGTTCAAATCATGCAAGTACCATAATGCACCTTCCTGGATTGAAACATGTTAAAAGCATGTGACACTTTTGAAATGTGATGTGCTGCAACTTATACTTCGGCGGAGGAGTTGCCCCAATGGCTCAGAGCCAGCAGCTGAAAAATAAAACAATATTTTAATATTGTTTTATTTTTCAGCTGCTGACCAAGCCAGCACTGTAAGTAGGGGCGGGGCCAGGCCATGGGAGGGAGGAGAAATGTATTGGTATGTGCACTTCTAAGTGTGCATATCATTTTGGCCGGCCGTCTAAGGACGGCCAAACAGACATGCGCTGTTAGGTTTCTCCAACCCAGCTATATTACACAGCCGTGTTGGAGAAACAGCACAGACTTCCTGTGGCTGAGCTTGCGTAAACTAGCCTGCTCAGCCCAATCCCTGCGCTGCTCTCATGCTATTGGTAATAGCATGAGAGCAGCGCAGGGATTGCACAGGGAGTCTCTAATGCTGTCCCAGTGTCTTCTGGGACCAGGAAGCAGCAAAACACCGAGGTGCGAGCGGGCAGCTTCAGGCAAGTCTTATTTTATTATTTTTATTATTAAATCCACCCTGCTCCCCCCTGCACTCCCTCTCCCACGCTTCCCTGTGATCTCCCCCACACCTCCTCCACCTGCCCCACCACTTTCTGATTATGTTGGCTGCCAAAATGCACAGGCATAATTAAACGATACCCCCCGCTATCTCCACACCATGGAGTTGTTTGCATTTTGTGTCATTAAGAGACACTATTCATGGCGCCAACCAAAGCAACAACCACTACTAGAAAAAAGTATTTACACAACCACTGTGATTAGAGCTCAGTAGACTGGTATTCTGGGTAGAGTAGTGATGTCATCTGTAGTGAAGTCACAGTTTAACAGTATGCAGACTGGGCTGCCTTGTATCCCACAAGATTATGGGTTGGTGGTAACCTCACTCTTATGAATGGGAGTCCAGCAGATAATATTATAGCCTTATAGCCCGCTCTAACGGGCTATACCGGCCATTAAAGACCCACTCCAGCGTTAAAGGCCTGAGCCAGAGGCGAGGGCCTTTAACAAGGGAGCAGGCCTTTAATGGCCAGTATCGCCCGCTACAGAGGGCTAAAAGGCTATTAGAACATTTCGCCCTAGAGGGCAGAATGTTCTAAGTAGTAAAACAAAAGCCGCATAGAGCCCGAGGGGGTTGAAATCCCCTTGGGCTTTGTTAGGCCTTTGTGCACAGAAACAGCTGTGAACAAACATTGGAACGTTGGAGCACCAGGCTTCTACCAGCCATTAGAAGCCCAGAGCACTCCATTATTTTCAATGGAGCTCCCAACATTCCAGTGTTCTAATATGCCTTCAGCTCGGGCCTTTAACGCTGGAGCGGGCCTTTAATGGCCGGTAGAGCCTGCAACGTCAGGCTCTAAAGCTATATTAGAAGAGCTGTTAAGTACACACCACATCTACAGTCATTAAGTCAAGGTGCGGTGATGGTGATTTCCTGCATGTTTCTGGAACCAGAGACATAATGTATTTTCATACACTGGGCACACAGCTATGGATAGGTGTTTTGCAGACAGGATAGTCTGTAATAAATCAGTTTCACAACAGCCATTGCCAAAATTTGTTAGAAAATGATTTTTAGTTTTGAATAATAGAAACTTTTAAAGTGTCGCCAAAACAAAACTAGAGCTAGATTTAGAAACAAGTGATTTTTTTACAACTTAAGGTGTGGTTAGAGCATCATGTAGATTAAAGCCAACACCTTTTGCTGAGACTGTCACTAGAGGGAAATATTGAGAAGACAGTGATAGAGCTAGATTTCTCAAATTAAGCATTGCTTTATTTTTATGTTTCAGACAGACTGCATTTAAAATGGCACACACATTTTGGTGCAAGTGAAGACACATGGCACATGCCTAGTCAAAAGTTTTTGTAAAAGTGGCACTTTTGGTGCATGCAAAAGTGAAAAACATAAAATGAGGCTTGTTCATAAATGCTTTCAGTCTGAAATGCTTGTGTTGAATTAACATGTGTTTTTGCAGTGTAGAGAAAACTTGTGCTTTCAGTGGCCTCTTTAGCTTTGAATCATGGAATGTGTTCTCTCTTCCCAGTTTCCTTTCCCTTATAATCTACACTCCCTGTTCCTGTCTCAAGAGACTTTGGCTTTGTTGCATATTTAGACAATACATATTCAGTTCATAACACATCTTTTTATAATGTGTATTAATTAATCAACCATGCACCAACACTACACATGGGGCAAACGCATTTTGCATGAAAAGCTATCTAAAACATTAGAGCATGTTGCTATGAGTATGTATTAACTGTGTGCGCTTTCAAAATTTACACTAGTGCATGTTTTATGCTATGTTGTACATTGCACATTTTTGCATTTTTTGCACAAATAATAAGAAAAGCTGCTTTACATTAATAGCTTTTGCAAGGTATCATTTATACAGGGTATTAGTATAGGGAGGTAAAACATAATGGGTTTCATTTGAAAATTAATACTCTTTTTGTGTTTATTTTGTTTTTGGGCCTAAGATAAAATGGCTGCCTGTGAATCCAGCAAGGCTGTGTATTGAATGAGAGACGCATGCGCAGATTATACCAGCTACATACTGCCAAGTGCCTCAAGTGAAGACCTGGTTCAAGGCCACCATGAACTGTACATTCTTGTTATCGTGCCAATGTACCAGTGTTTGTGGAATGTGTCCTTCCTGCGTGCGATATGACAGGAAGGAGGAAATAGACTGAAACATTTTTCCTAGTAAATGTTGCTAAAACATATAATTGTATTAATCATTAACGCTTTTTTTATTAAAACTGGTGTGGGTTGGATTTGCCAATGAGAACAGGATGGTGAGACCCTCGTCATCTAAGCTATCCAATCAGGGTGCAAGCTTTACTGAAAATTGCAACCTTATTAGTATAGTCAGCCAAGAATTAGAGTATAAATATGACCTCTTTAGGGGCTTTGTGTTTTTTTTTAGTTTTTTTTTTAGAGGCTTTAGAAGCTTTGCGGGTGCAGTCTGAGAGCAGATTGCGTCGGATGAGAGATAGAGGGAGGTGGGGGCATAGGCTAGCCTTGCACGTCATATTTTTGGCAAGGTAGATCACATTCCTCTGTGGTCTGTGAAGGAGGGGCCTTTTCAGGAGCAGCGTCTCTCTGTGAACACAGAGAGGACAGATGAACAGACCAGGGCAGAGAGTGGAGCTGGATAGAACAGGATTAGATTTTGATGCTAACAACTTTTAAGTTCATGCTTTGACTAATTAATTAGTTTTTGAAAAGATTTATTTGTCTTATGCATTTATTTCTCTTTATGGGAGATTTTTGCCAATTATTAATTATTGATTAGCCTTGCATAATTCACTCTTGAATTATATTTCCTGAACATTCTTTGGAGAATTCTGATTGACATTTGATTGCCTCATTCCCTTCCTTTATGGAATGTTTTGTATGCAACCTATAATATGTTCTGTATTAATTCTATTTTTCCTATTTTCCAAATTCTGTAACCTGATTGATATTTGACTAATGAATAAAGGGTCAGAGAACCTTAACTTTTAACTAGAAAATAAAACCCTTTAAAATACTCACAACTCTCTTTATTGGCTTAAATATTAATTGCATTTTTGATTTTTCATGTTTATGTAAATCTCCTGATGGTAATATACAGTGGCAAGGGTCCAGTACCTTTGCAGCGGTAAATTAGAAGGTAAATGAGGTTTTGCATTGAGAAATTACCGTGAAATTACCGCTGCATCAGTTTCTGGTAGCAAGAGGAAGGTTATTATCAATTAGTTTGGTGATTAAGGATTATTAATATCACCATCAACTATTTGACTAATAGTCCATTGACCTTAGGAAGAGAGTTGATCTGTGAAAATTAGTTCTAGAAAATAATTGCCCAAGTTAGATAAATGTCCAAGTCCTGATTCCTGACTCCAATGCTCAGAACCTGAAGACTGGCAAAGCAGTACTGAAAGGTGATGCAAGAAGGCGATTGCTGGAGTGGTGTGAGTATCAATAGGGTTGTGAAATGTTGTTAATGTGCTAGGATGTATTTTTGAAGTGTTGAAAATAGTAAGGGTTTTGACTGTTGGTGAAAGTTTGCTCATTTTTGACTTGATGGTTTTATTGATTATATTGGTAATTTCATAGGACAGGATTTATTGGTTATTGATTACATGTTTTAACTCTTCATGTTAAGTAAGTTAGTGTCTTGTTCTATGTTGTCTGGAAAAACAGGTATGTACACCTGTGGAAATTCCCGGGAAAGGAATAGCGGGTGGTAAATGGAAGCCACACTGCAGGAGGTTACTCGTCTGTTGGAAGTAATACTGAGAAGCTACGTAGGGCTGGCAGTGTTACAATAGGGACTATTTTCTGTGTAAAAGTGAGTGTGAATGGTAGCATAAGGATTTTACCTGCGAAGTCACTGGCTCTACTTCCCAAAAGGGGTATCCAAGTAACAGGTCTTATCTGGAGCTTGAGTGAAGGGTAAGCGGAAGGGATTTACTCGCAGTGTTTGAAGAGTAAACAGAAGTTCTTACTTTGTGAAGAGTAAGCGGAATGTGTTACTTGCAGTGAAAAGAAATCTATCCTTTGTTTAGTGGAGCAGACAGAGTAGCGAATGTTTTTATGTTGTTATTAACAGAATTTTGATTAAGAAAACTCAGAAAAATATTGCAGTAAGATTTTGTGGAGGGTCAGTAGTAGGAGTTAAACTGACTGAAATTGAAACTGACAGCATTGGAGAAAAGAAATTGCATTGAACTATTGCAGAAATGAAAATGTTTGAAGGTTTAAAGAAACTGTTAGGAGGTAAAGTGAAAAATTCGTTTTTAATTGGTGATGCTCCTGAAGGAACACCCGTGCATTTTATGTCTACCAATTTGGGACAAAATTCATGTATGTGGGTTCACCAATGGTGCAAGATTACTGAAAAAGAAGGTCCTTTGAGGTTTCCAAAAGATGGTACTTTTGAATTGCAAATTATTGACAAATTAAGGGAAGTGTTATGTGAAATAAAGACACCATCTAGAGCTGCACAATTTGAGGCCTTAAGCATGTGGGAAAAGACAGCAAGAGACAAAGCAAGTGAGGATAAAAAGGTAAAGCACCAGATGCAGGAGAAGGGAATTAATGATGATAAAAAGCTTCAAATAAATAATGATTCAGGGGATGAAATAATGGATGCATTGTTAACTGAGTGTCCGCCACTTTATGTGGTTCCCATTAAAAATACTGAAAATAGTGTACTAGTAAGTACTACAGTGGCTACTGCTTCTGTTAAACAGGAGAGAAAGACAGATTGAGAGAATTGTGCAGACATTTCAGATTGACCCACTACTTGTTGATTCAGCACTGACAGTGATACCTCCAGGTGTTACTGCTTTAAATGTGACTGATTCAGTCCAGATATCACAAACTACAGATGCACAGGCAATGCCTAGAAAAATTGTGACTGTCCCAATTAATATGGTCCCTACTCAAAAGGTTCAAACAGCTGCCGAAGGAGTAATTATGTCAGGGTTTATTTCAGAAACTCAGAATTCACAGATTATTGAACAGAAATTACCCCAGACAGTCCAAGCACTGAAAGGTGGGGGAGAAATAGTCTTTACAACATCTGCAGCCCAGGATAAAATGAATATATTTGAAGATGGGATTTTTCAAACCTGCTGTGAGGAAGCAGCAGTGCTTAAAAAGATAGAGAGCATGGGGGAACAAATTAACCCAGACCCTGAAAAAGAGAGACAGTTTAGTGTTTTAAATTCAACATTTGAACATGAAGAAATTAACAGTCCCTGCTGTTCAAATCATGAAAATGTGAACCAGTGTCAGGAAAAAGAATTAATTTCCCTGAGTAAGGAAACAGCTACATGTGCAGTAACTACACATGGTAGACTGACTGATTTGGCTCAAAAATATGAAATTGATGTTTCAGGAAGTTTTCCATTTCAGAAAAGCTTCAGGGTACATATGAATGATGAGGCAAATGAGACAATGTGTTCTTCAGGAATGCAATTGCACATTGCAGAAATAATAAAATATAATTTCAAATGCAATGGGTTTGAGAAATTAGGAGACAAGTGGGCAAGAAAACATGAGAAGAAAAAGAAACCACCAGACCTTGTTAGGGAAAATAATAAACAGGATGAGGGAGAAGCTTTTGCTTACTCATTGAGAGAAAAGGTGGGAGAAGTGCATGTTCATGTGCCACGGAACAAAAGTGAACTTGCAGCATTTCTGAACACATTCCCACAATTGAGAGACAAACTTATGCTGTGGTACCCACAAGTTGATGGATTTGTTGAAATTTTAAAGGAGTTATGCATTAATTTGGAAATGTTCTTTGACATTGCCATGCAGACTGAATTGTGGTTAGAATCTAAAGTTGTTGTGCAAAGGCCAGGTGAGGAGACAATGATAAGGGTTTGCATGAATGCACCATCATTTTCTGTTGTTATGGAGAAAAACGTAGCAGTGATTACTTTCCTGAAGGGCAGAGTGCCAGCAAAGGATGTTGATTGGGTACAGATTAAAAGAACACAGGATGGAAGTAAAGGTGTTTTGGTCTGTGCAAATTCAGGTATGGATGTTGTACTGCTGGAAAAGGTGTCCTTTTGCCATCTTTATAACAGATTTGAGCATTGGAAGAAGAAATTTAAATTTAAACATGATGCAGCAGTTGGAAATGTGCAAAAACAGAGAGAAATGCAGGTGCAAGATGTGTCAGCCAAGCAAATGCAAATATCAGTTCAGAAACAGGTACCAATGGCAGGAATTTTTCAAGCACAGATGGTCCCACTAAATATGGAAAATGCTAAAATTAATTTAAATAAGTTGTCCAGAGCAAATGTGAATTCTTTCCAGAAACAAAATCAGAACCCAGTTCAACAGGTTGCTGTATTTGAAAATGAGAGTTTTAACCCTAACAATTCTGAATTTACCAAGTCCATTGTGAAAGCAGTGGAAGGTCCAGACTTAGTTGCAGGAATTTTAAAAGGAGAAATTACAAACCCAGTTTTAGAAGAATTTGCACCAAAAATAGGCCCATTTGAGGAAAATTACCAATTTGTTGTTTGTGACTCAGGCTTGGCAGGAAAACAATTGTCTTGCAAATTAAACAGCACAGGTTACTGTACACCAGATAATGTTAATTTTCAGATTCCTGATGAGGATGTACATTTTAAAATGGCCCAACAAGAGGCAGCTGTAGCATTGTTTTCAGAAAAGACAGTTGAAAAATTACCTTCTGATTTGAAAGAAATAATAAACACAGAAGTAAGAGAGTTCACAGAGAAGGATGTCAGAATAATAAAATGTGCAGAACATGTCTTATTCAAATTAGAACCAGATGACATGTATTCAAGAACACCATCAGTTGCAGAAATTTTACCCATAATTGGAGATAAACTGAGTAAAGGATTTTTCATGGAATTGATTGGAAGTTTATGTAACTTTCTGATCACAGGTTCACAGAAACTAAATGAAAAGAACAGATTAGTGCAGGAGATTAATAGCATAATTTTTCCATGTTGTCCTGTGGTACCGAATCCAGCCAATATATTTTTTCACATTCCATGTGCTGAAGAATGGCTTACTGTTATTGATTTTTGTCAAGTTCATGTCACAGTGCCATTGCATGAGAATAGTCAGGAGTACTGTCAAAAAGAAAATGAATGTCTGGGACACATAATTGGAAAGGGAGCTAGAAAGGTGTCACCAGAGAGAGTGGAAATAATTCACCAGATAAATCCACCTCAAATTCAGAAAGAAGTCAGGACATTTTTGGGAATGGTTGGCTGCTGTAGAGAGTGGTTACTAAACCTTTCCCTAGTGGCTAAGCCTTTACTGAGGCTGACACACAAGGATGTGTCTGATCCGCTTCCATTGGACAACAATTGCACAAAAGCATTCCTAGAGTTGAAAGAGAAAAAGTGTCGCGCCCCGGCACTAGGAATGCAAGTTTATTTAAAAGAAAATACACCAATTTGCAGTGAGAGGGAGGGCTGCGCTCTCTCAGTGCCTGTTCAAAAACATGAATGTGTTCAAGGGTCTGTGATGTATTTCCCAATGACCTTTGATCCCAACATCAATGAAACTGAATATGAGTGTCTAGATGTCATGAAAATATGCATAAAGCCAAGATCAGACTTTAAGGATGAACGTCTGATTCAGCCCAACAATGTCCATTTTGTAGATGGCCCATATTTGAAAGGTAATAATGACACATTAAGAGCAGCACATGCTGTGCTTCCTATACATTATGTTGTCAAAGCTTCATGGCTTTCAGTAGTTACCTCAGCCCAAAATTCGAAATTGATTGCCCTTACCATAACATGCAGTATATCTGCTCAAATGGGAGTCACTGTTGTCATGGGAGAGAGAATTGCTAATTCAGTTGCACAAAATTGTATTCTGTTAGCATATACATTCAATGGAATCTTCACAGGTGAATTAATAGAGACTCAAGAAATTGTTTCAGAAGCAGAACAACAGGGTTGTATCAGAACTGTTTTTGAAAAAGTGACAACTGCATAGTAGCAAATGTGTTATTGCAAAAACTGATGCCCAGGTATAGATTGCCAGTTTCTCTGAAATCAGATCATAATGAGGTTTCAAAGATGATGAGTGCAGAACAACAGATTGGACAAAGATTCGATTGTAGCCATCAGCCTGAAGTTTCAAGCATAATAAAGCAACACAAAGACAGCACAGAGTTACACTTTGCAAAAGACTGTGTTTCAGCATCACCAAAGTGGCTTGAAAATGAACATGCAAATGCACTTGTGAAAAACACAGATGAAAAGACTAGCCATTGCTGTGAAGGTCTGACTGATGTGGAGCGTGCAGTTTCTCACCAGATTGCAGCTGCTACACAAGATCTGCATAATGGATGGTGCAATGACTTTGATCTGAGAGATGCTGTGAAATGGAAAGGCTGTTCCAAATGATCCTGGCAAAGACTGTTGTGAAATGTGGTGGCCTTCCAAATTGGGTGTATGCCTCTCACACACGTATGGTCTTGTGTCCCCCATGATAAAACAGCTCCTCTTCAAGAAGAGATGCCAGCAGTGGTCAAAAGTCCACAGAAGAGGGTCAATCAAGCTGTAAGGGAACACACAGAGTCTGAAGCAGCACTAGAGAAAACTGAAGTGGCACTGGAAAAGCAAAAAGTGGAAACTGACTCAGATGAAAGCGGTGTCCAAAGGGTGAAAGAGTCAGATGCAGCCTCTGAAGAAGAAATTAGTGCTGTGGGCCTACGAGTGGAGGTAGGAAAAAGCTGGCTGAAAGGGTATCCAAAATGTCTGGAGTGGTCCTTTGAAAAATCATTTGCACCCATAGCTGAAACATCTGAATCTGATCAAAGTGAAAATAAAAGTGAAAGGCTTGGATTGAAAAAGTGCAAAGAATTGATGGTGCTCTGTCAGAGTTTCTCAGCACCTGAGTGGTCAAAATGCATGGACAAAGTACAGAATGCCACTTTGAATGAACTGTATGAGCCACCCTGATGGCAAGCTGGTGACAAAGAGAAAAAGAAAGGCTGAAACAATAACTGAGAATTGTCAAGAGCTGAAGAGAAAAGAATCTTTAAATGATGAAAGAAAGAAGAAAAGAAGAAAAGAAAATAGAAAAGAGAACTGTCCTGTTGAATTTTCCTTTTATTATTTTAGTTACTTATTTTAGAGAAGACTAACAGTTCCAAGAAACTACTTACAGAACTCTGCACTAAACTTTGAGCTTGGCTATATATGATCTGATTACAGACAAGACTTGTGTTTGCCTTAGAAATAGAGGTAAAAATTGTTATATGCTCAGCTTTTGCAATAAAAATGTCACTTGTGAAAATAAATAAGTGTGATGATCTACAAATCATTTGAGGTATCATGATTTGTTATCATCAAAGGGGAGTTGATAGAGCTAGATTTCTCAAATTAAGCATTGCTTTATTTTTATGTTTCAGACAGACTGCATTTAAAATGGCACACAAATTTTGGTGCAAGTGAAGACACATGGCACATGCCTAGTCAAAAGTTTTTGTAAAAGTGGCACTTTTGGTGCATGCAAAAGTGAAAAACATAAAATGAGGCTTGTTCATAAATGCTTTCAGTCTGAAATGCTTGTGCTGAATTAACATGTGTTTTTGCAGTGTAGAGAAAACTTGTGCTTTCAGTGGCCTCTTTAGCTTTGAATCATGGAATGTGTTCTCTCTTCCCAGTTTCCTTTCCCTTATAATCTACACTCCCTGTTCCTGTCTCAAGAGACTTTGGCTTTGTTGCATATTTAGACAATGCATATTCAGTTCATAACACATCTTTTTATAATGTGTATTAATTAATCAACCATGCACCAACACTACACATGGGGCAAACGCATTTTGCATGAAAAGCTATCTAAAACATTAGAGCATGTTGCTATGAGTATGTATTAACTGTGTGCGCTTTCAAAATTTACACTAGTGCATGTTTTATGCTATGTTGTACATTGCACATTTTTGCATTTTTTGCACAAATAATAAGAAAAGCTGCTTTACATTAATAGCTTTTGCAAGGTATCATTTATACAGGGTATTAGTATAGGGAGGTAAAACATAATGGGTTTCATTTGAAAATTAATACTCTTTTTGTGTTTATTTTGTTTTTGGGCCTAAGATAAAATGGCTGCCTGTGAATCCAGCAAGGCTGTGTATTGAATGAGAGACGCATGCGCAGATTATACCAGCTACATACTGCCAAGTGCCTCAAGTGAAGACCTGGTTCAAGGCCACCATGAACTGTACATTCTTGTTATCGTGCCAATGTACCAGTGTTTGTGGAATGTGTCCTTCCTGCGTGCGATATGACAGGAAGGAGGAAATAGACTGAAACATTTTTCCTAGTAAATGTTGCTAAAACATATAATTGTATTAATCATTAACGCTTTTTTATTAAAACTGGTGTGGGTTGGATTTGCCAATGAGAACAGGATGGTGAGACCCTCGTCATCTAAGCTATCCAATCAGGGTGCAAGCTTTACTGAAAATTGCAACCTTATTAGTATAGTCAGCCAAGAATTAGAGTATAAATATGACCTCTTTAGGGGCTTTGTGGTTTTTTTAGTTTTTTTTTTAGAGGCTTTAGAAGCTTTTGCGGGTGCAGTCTGAGAGCAGATTGCCTCGGATGAGAGATAGAGGGAGGTGGGGGGCATAGGCTAGCCTTGCACGTCATATTTTTGGCAAGGTAGATCACATTCCTCTGTGGTCTGTGAAGGAGGGGCCTTTTCAGGAGCAGCGTCTCTCTGTGAACACAGAGAGGACAGATGAGCAGACCAGGGCAGAGAGAGGAGCTGGATAGAACAGGATTAGATTTTGATGCTAAAACTTTTAAGTTCATGCTTTGACTAATTAATTAGTTTTTGAAAAGATTTATTTGTCTTATGCATTTATTTCTCTTTATGGGAGATTTTTGCCAATTATTAATTATTGATTAGCCTTGCATAATTCACTCTTGAATTATATTTCCTGAGCATTCTTTAGAGAACTCTGATTGACATTTGATTGCCTCATTCTCTTCCTTTATGGAATGTTTTTGTATGCAACCTATAATATGTTTTGTATTAATTCTATTTTTCCTATTTTCAATTCTGTAACCTGATTGATATTTGACTAATGAATAAAGGGTCAGAGAACCTTAACTTTTAACTAGAAAATAAAACCCTTTAAAATACTCACAACTCTCTTTATTGGCTTAAATATTAATTGCATTTTTGATTTTTCATGTTTATGTAAATCTCCTGATGGTAATATACAGTGGCAAGGGTCCAGTACCTTTGCAGCGGTAAATTAGAAGGTAAATGAGGTTTTGCATTGAGAAATTACCGTGAAATTACCGCTGCATCAACAGCAACAAAACAATACTAGTGAAACAATTTGGGTGAGGTATGGGAGAGGACAACCGCCATCATGCTCACTGTTGCATTAAAGGCTGCTATTGAAAGCCAGGACAGCTCATGTTATTTACATCCCTTGGCATAGCCACAAAAACTAAATTGCCCTAATCAATTTCCTCACAATCGTAAACTAGATCGCTCCCCCTCCCGTAAGCATTACTCACCCACAAATGCTTAAGGCCCTCCCTTTAAACTTCAAACTTACACTGTAAATAGCTCTGTATTCAGGACCTCCCAACCCAGCTCCTTCTTGTTTCCTTCTTCCAAATCCACACCCCCAAATATCCTGCCCAGCTGCCTGCACTAGGCCCAGCTGTAACCTGATGCCATCTTTACTGAAATTATTCCACCAAGTGGTTCTTGCTCTTAATCATCTCTGTTCCCTCGAATTGTTATGAGCTCTCTCTCCGCTTGCACTCAGCGAAAAAAGATTTGTTTTACAATTTTTTCTTGCCCAGCCTGCTTCCACAATTTGCCCCTTTTTGCTTGTGCCAGGGTGGGGAGAGGGCTAAACACTCAAGGGAATTATACAATTTACAATATATGTGCACAGGTAGTCTGATGTGTCAACACAGCAGCCCAGGCCTTTAAGTAGGATTAAAAAACTGGTGGGGGGGTTCCCAAAGGGGCGAGGCCGATGCAATTAGGGGCGTGGCTTAAAAACACATGCTGAAAATCTGTGCTTAGCATAGTGTGCCGCCCCACTGGTATTTTGTTTCTTCTCTCATTACATCCACATATATAATACAACAAGTAACATCACACCTACAACAAGCCAGGACTACTAGCTTTGTCAATGGTGGCTAGTTGCATAAGCTAAATAAGCAACAACTATGGCTTCGTTGTATATAATATTGAAAATGCTTCAGTTCTGAAATGATGAGACTGAAAGTAGTATAAGTCTCTTTGAAGTTACATCAAAGGCAGTGAAGGGTGGTACTGCTGAAGAATTAAGATTTATTTTTTTCATCCTGAAGGTGTGGACAAAAATGGAGAGCCCAATAGGGACCCATCTCAGCATCTGCTTTTTAGAACTGCCGGTGCTGAGCACCGATAGGACCCGGCCCACTTAAAGCCCTGAGACCCCCACATCACAAGATCTTGCCATATCTTAGTCCCTCCCTATGACTCACACTAGGAGGAGTGTCCCAGCCTATCAGAGCGGGGCCTTGATTGGCAGAGAGGCAAACTATCATCACCCTCAATGTTTTTTGAAACGGCACTTTATTGCAAGTAAGTAGAGCTCACACTATTTACCTCATTCAGCTTCACCGCAGACACTAAATTGCCCTAAATATTTTATTAAAATTCATCAATTAACAAACCCAAATCCTCCCACCGACCAATGCTTATAACTCTCCTGTATTAACTTCAGACTTACAGTGTATATTACTCTATATTCATGATCGCCCAAACCCAGCTCCTCCTTCTTTCCTTCTCCCTGATACACTCCCCAGATCTCCCATCAGCCTGGCCGCTCTAGGCCTAGGCTGTAAACTAATTCTTCTTTACTGCATTCCCCCTTTGTTTCTTGCTCTTAATCCACTCTGTTCCCCCATGACTTATTCTGAGCTCTCTCTCCTCCACCACAAAGACCCTCCTCAGAGATGTCCTTCTGCCTGTCCTCCCTCAATTTGCACCTCCTTCCACCAGCTTTCCAAGACTGCCATGATGTGTGATGTGTGTGTGTGTGTATATATATATAAAAATATATATTATACTGTGCATAGTGTTCTCATAAATGATGTCACGAGTCTTGTTATTAATGCTATTATTTAACATGCTAGAAGTGATGTAATGAGAAAGGGAATAATAGTGCATTGTTATAGCCCAAGTTAAAGTTCATTTACTGTGGCTAGCGAGTTGACAACACTGTGTGCGGAGGTGCGTGAGTTATATAAGTTTTGGGTGGGGTGCAAATTATAGCTTAAAGTTATAACTATAACTTTTGAAATTCTAATGTTTGTGTAGTTTAAGTTGGTTTAGTATAGAAATAATAGATTAAGTTTTCCTAATTAAAATTAATCTTAAACATTTGTTTTTTTTCATTGAATTTGTATCTTTTAAAAAATAAAATCTAATCATAAAATTTTGTTTAGTATGATATTAAATATGTGCCTTATGGTCGCTTCATAGCAGATGGTATGTTAATAATAGACTACTACTGTGATATCTGATTGTATTTAGAGTGGAGTAGAGTGTTGCAGAGTGGAGTGGCAGGGAAAGAAGTGGAGTGTCGTCAAGTGGAGTGTCATCAAGTGGAGAGTTGTGTAGTACAGTGTTGTAGAGTGTCAGAGTAGAGCAGAGTGTTGTAGAGTGGACTGGAGCAGCGTAGAGTGGAGTAGAGTATCGTAGAGTGAAGTGTCATAGAGTGGAGAAGTGTCATAGAGTGGAGTAGTGCCATAGAGTGGAGTGTCGTAAAGTGGAGTGTCAGAGTGGAGTGGCATACAGTGGAGTGGCATAGAGTGGAGTAGAGTGTTGTAGAGCATAGTGGCTTAGAGTGGAGTAGAGAGTCGTACAGTGGCATAGAGTGGAGTAGAGTTTCAGAGTGGCATAGAGTGGAGTAGAGTGTCACAGAGTGGAGGGGTGTAGCGTGTTATAGAGTGGAGTAGAGTGCTATAGAGTGGAGTAGAGTGGAATAGAGTGCAGTGGCGTAGAGTGGAATGGCATAGCAAAGAGTGGAGTATAGTGTCATAGAGTAGAGTGTCGTGCTGTAGAGTGTCGTAGCATAGAGTGGCTTTTTTTTGGCCTTATTCACCAGCGTATGACTGCTCCATTTGTTGGGTTACACAGGTACTACACACTCTAGGCCTTGTCCAAACTCATCCTGTACCCAAAAACCTGGAGCAAGACTCCCCTATCCTTCCCTGAAAAAACTGGGGAGAGGGTTATAAAGTTGTTTCTGGCATAATCATCGGACTTAGTTTCATCTCCATATTTCCAAAATGTTCCCAAAGTTCCTCTCCTGACTGCCCCTCTGCCTTTTCATCTAAGTCTGCATGAAAGTCAACCCTGGAAATACATTCATTCAAAGATGGGGCAACAGGCTCAGGCCAGTATTTACAAATCAAGATTCTTGCCAACAAGATCAAGCAGAATAAAAGATGCTGTTCTATCTCTCTCAAATGCGAGCCCCGGGCTTCCCTTATTCCAAAAACAATAGGATGAGGGCTTACCTCTGTATCTTGTTGAAACACTTCATTAATCAATATAGCTATATCATTCCAATATGGTTGAAAGGTTGGGCAGCGCACAAATATGTGAATATCATCTACCTGGGTTTCCGCACACTTTGTACACCTTCCCTCAGCCTGGCTGGAGAGGTTCACTAGTTTTTTCAAATATTTCAGAGATATTTGCCATGAGTTTTCTATCCCAGACATAGGCAAGTCCATATCCCAGATGCCGTAAGGTTATGAGGCTTCCTTCTCCTCAAAGCCATTTAGGCCAGCATACCAATTCGCCACTTGTTTCCTCTTTGGGCTTTGGCTATGCAAAGCTTCTTCCATCCCCTAAATGTCTTTTTGAGACCACTTCTGCATTGCACCCCAAGAATTTGATTGCTATTACCAAAATGTGAAAGTTATAAGTAATCTTAGGGATGATTGAAATTTTACTACATTAATTATGTTGTAGATTGTCAATGGCAGATTTTCCCACATTCCCAGGCAGCGACCAACTTCCTTCTTCACCTTTTGCATGTTGTTTATTGGTATCTCTTCTATCCTATGGGCAATACTTATACATAGGTACCTAATTTCTTGTTTTATTCTGGTGCCTGCCTAATCTATGTACCATGTAATACATTTCTGACTTTTCATCATTCACATGGTACCCAGAAAAATTACCAAATTCCCTTGTAATTTGATTTATTTTAACTATTGAGTTTTCAATATCATCAGTATTTATTAAGAGGTCATCTGCGTACATCGCTACCTTGTTGCTTATTAAACCATACCTAAATAGAGTAATGTCCTTTTCTTGTCTTAATAATTGAGCTAATGGTTCAATATACAGATTGAAAAGTAGAGGCGATAACCGGCATCCTTGCAGAGTCCCTCTCTCAATCTTAAACTCCTGAGTAAGATTACCATTAATAGGCTAGCAAAAGGGGATTCATATAAGGCTTGTACAGTTCGCACAAATTCATTTTTGACCCCAAATCAGTGTAAGGCCTCCCACCAGTAGGTCCAAATAACTGCATCTAGAGTAATAATAGCTAAAGGTTTTTTTGTATTCCTCTGCAATATCCATTGTACCAATCAGCAAGTAAAGCAACTCATGCATTCGTCGCCCTTTAATAAAGCCCTTCTTATCTTCATGAATCAACCCCTGCATCTGCCCACTCAACCTCTTAGCTAAAATACTGGCAAATACTTTATAGTCACAGTTCAGTAGGGAAATAGGCTTATATGATCCTGCATAGAATCTTTCCCTGGTTTCAAAATAAGAGTAATACTAGCCATATTCCAGGAAGAGGTAATTGATCATCCTTCAATCAAAATAGCATTGAAAAATACTTGTAGTTCCGGCACTAAGATTTCCGCAAGTTCTTTATAGACATCTCCATGGGTTACCATCGGGGCCTGGTGCCTTTCCCCTTCTAACTGCAATCATGGCTTGCCTAATTTTATCTACTGCTATAGATGCATTTATGTTGTCTAGCTGTGCCTCTGTGACTTTTGGAATGTTCACCCTATCCAGTCAGTCCTACATGCCATTGAAGTGACCAATGAATCTTCTCTATGCATTGCACAAAAATGCTCATGAAACATTCTCTCTATCTGATCCAAATCAGTCACTAGTTGCTTTGTAACTGGGCATTCTAACCTTTTAATATAGTTTAACACCATAGCCGCCCGTGCTTTCCAAGCTAATAAAGCTCTGCTATTTCCCCCATTTTCAAAGTGCATAATTCTACTGGCCTCGCACCTCTTTTTAATTACTGCCTCCAGCTCCACTCTATAAATCAGTTGCATCTCCTCTAAATCTTTACTTAATTTCTGTAGAGTGTCTGCTCGAGGACAGCCCTGCATATCCGCCTGCATTTCTGCCTGAATTTTCACTATTCTTTCTCCTAATTCCTTATTTGAAGATGCTTGCGATTTGGCATAGGCTCTTGAAAAGAAGATCACCCCTCTTTAAAAAGCCTTATATGCATACCAAACCATATCTAATGACATAATACCCAAGTTTATCTCAAAGTATTCTTTGGTTTTAACACTAATCATATTTTTTATCTCATCTTCCAACAGTAGCTTGTGATCCCTGGTCCACCTTAAACCTTTCTGCTTAACTGAGGTCTTAATTGATAGCCTCACTGAGGCATGATCTGAAATATGAATAGAACTATGAGCAAAAGAAATTTGATTAGTACTTAATAGAACAGTGACCAAAAAATAATCCAGCCTCGAGAAGTGCCCATTTTTCTTTGCATTGAAAGTATAACACCTGCAGTCTCCCATAATCTCATTCGACACATCTCTTAATCTCAAATTTCTTATCATGTTCAAAACCTCCTTCTGTATCCTGGGAATACTAACTAGTGTCCTTCGAGTTGATCTGTCTAGTTTAACATCCAGGAGGGTGTTAAAATCTCCTCCTACAATATACCAACCCTTACAGTTAAGAAGATTGGATACTAAGGCTACAATAGAGTCAATCTCATCCTGATTAGGATCATAATAAGATGTGCAAATATAAACCTCAGTCAAATACTCCAGTTTAAGAATAACCCACCTACCCGACTGATCTATGTCTGTTTGCAGCACTTCTATATTAGGGGACTGCTTTACTAGTATTGCAACTCCCTTTAAAGCCCCAACTGTATCAGTACAGACTATCTGCTGAATCCATCTCGCTCTATTAAATACCTTTTCCAACTCACCCCAAGACATATGCGTCTCTTGTAACATTATAACATCTTCCTTGGCTTACTTAATATGTCCAATCACCTTTTGCTGTTTTAACTAACTCCTTAAACCATTAACATTCCAAGACAATAGGACAAACTCCTTACATCACGTTATCACGGTTCCGATTCCTACATCTGGGAGAATTTTTTCTCTATTTTTCTTTATTTCTCTATTTTTCTTCCTTCACCTATGCTACTCAAATGTGTCCCCCCACCCAAACCTCCACGTCCACCTGACTCCAAAAACCATCTCTGGGGGATCCTCCCTCATCCTTGTGGTGCTTATACCGTGCATATTCACATCCCTGACACACTACTTTCAAATTACTTACACACAACTAAATTTTTGACAGCTTTTATACAACTGATACCTTACACATAAGGACTAACACAATAAAATTCATCATCCATTCCCCCTTCTGTCCCATACCTTACTTTTTATTCTCTAGAATAAAACTATCAGCCTCCTCCATGCTCCTGAAATTATACATTTTGTTTTGCCATATATTCTTACCAAATTTCATGAAAGTTTTACCAATACGTCTGTTTAAAAAGTCTATGGAAAATGCAATGGTGGAAAAACTTATTTTGGGGCCCCTCCTCCCCCTTTTTTTCTTTGCACCCCTTAACTAATCACCACAAAACTTTGCATCTCCAGGCAATGTAGAACAAGCATTTGCAATGCAATAGGTCTCACATTTACACGAGTTTGAGCTATTGGCATTGTAATGACAATGCCTTTTATTTATGTTTTGGTTTTTAAAACATAAATAAAAGGCATTGTCATTTACAATGCCAATAGCTCAAACTCGCATAAATGCGAGACCTATTGCATTGCAAATGCTTGTTTTATTTTTGGTAGATTTTATATAGCGCCAACTCGACCCGAAGGTATTGGAGAGCTTTACATGAGCACCAGTTACTTTACAGAAGGACACATTCATTTTTGGTAGTCACGGGGAGATTAAGTGATTTGCACAGAATCACAGGATGTTGAGCTGACGCCCTCTAAAGTCGGCAGCTCTAGCCGTGAGGCTACATCCTCCCCGTTCTTCTCACCCTCCTCTTGAATGCAGGCGCACACTGCACGGGGAGCTCTAGCCTGCCACACAATATTTCACAGGAAATCTAGACACACTGCTCCTCTGACCGGAGCCTGAGCTTCCCCCAGCGGGGCAGCCTTGCACCTCCTGCGCTGTGCATGCATCCGAAATGTCTTGGGGGCTAAACACGCATGTGAGTGGGTCACCACCCTCCCTGCAGAAAGCGTCGAGGAGCCATCCAAACACAGTCAGAACTCTCATGGAAGCAGCTCCTGGTCGCAAGCCTTGGTCTCTGGAGTGGGGGTGAGGAGGGGGGGTGTTGATTCAAACATTTCAGGTGACTATAAATGAGTGCAGCTCGGGTTTTGCAGGGTTAGTGAGTCACAAATGAGTGGAAATGAATGCCACGCATAAACGTAACTGCCCTCTCTGGTGAAGGTGCTAATCATCCCTTCATTATGCCTTTGGGCATTAACAGTGGCTAGTTGACCTTTCTCTTTAGTGTGCTTGGGAGGCATCTACACTTGTTAAGTTACCACCTACCCACTCCCCGTGTTAATTTGCCTTCAGTAGGAGCTCATAATTGCATGGTCATTAACAGTAGCTGTCCGTTATTAACAGACCGGCCCCATATCATATCTTCGTCACTCGTTGAAGACACCCGGTCCCTCGAGCAAGCCTGGCCCTTGCCCCTACTCTGCACTTCCAGTGAACTTAGAAGACAGGCAAACAACAGGGGATCACGACACTCCAAGCCATCTGATGGGCTCAGCCAGTCTAGGCGCTTGAAGGAGGGTGGGAATGACCAACAGAGAAACGCAAATCTCTCTTAGTTCTAACAAACGTGACTGTTTATCTAACCACAGGCCTCACAGATTTTCAGTAATTGTGAAAAGGTGCCTACAAAGACGTGCACACATATGTGTATAGGATATATACTTCACTGGTACACGCAGCAATCCCTAAAACTTATTATCGTCTCACCCCCCAAATGAAATATACCACGCTCCCTTTATTTAGTCTGGGTGAGAGTGGGGGTGTAGAGGCTGTAAGCATTGCCCAGTGACCCCGCACCAATGGGTAGCAAAACATGGCCACTTACTGGTGAAACGTGGTCAGCAAAGCAGAGGAACACACACTATTAGATTGCGCGTCCAGGCGCTATAGATAGTGGAAGCCTTTCCTCTGCAGTGCCTAACTCCGAGTATGGCTGCCCCAGGGTCACACGGTGTGGCAGGGACTGGGCTGCTTACCTGCTCGGATCTCTTTGAGGTGAGAGGTGGCGGTCCATGTTTCAGTCACAGCTACATTACAGCTTGTCGAAGAGTTTAAATCTAACTCACCGGGACAGTACCAGAGACGAGGAAAAATCTCACAAGCTAAAACTCTGCAAACGATGACGGTGCCCTCCCCCGCACCCAAACAACCAAATGGTGGTTCAGTTTCATGAGGCACAGTCAAGAGGGTAAAGTGAGCGTCGCCGCTTCTTGCTTCCGAGTCGTCGTGTTGTGAGAGTCCACCGGGCCGCCGAGGTTGAGGTCCGCTCCAGGGCAGTGGGCACTCGTGCCTGCCTGGATCCTTCTAGGCAAGCACCGGCAGTCTCTCAGCCGGAAGAACTCACGGTATGAATGCACCACCGAGACAAGGACTGCTGAGATAACACTGAGAGAGAGAGATGGAATGGAAAAGGGAGAGAGCGCGAGAGAAGGAAAAAGAAAGACACGGAGATGAAGACGGAGGAGAGAGCTGGAGAAAGAGAAATAAATAAATAGAGGTAGAGCGAAAGAAAGCGAGAGAGAAAAGCAAATGAAGACGGAAGAGAGAGAGAGATGGAGAGAGAGAGCGGGAGAGAGATGACGACAGGAAAAGAAGGCGGGAGAGAGAGCGGTAGACAGAGTGAGGTGAATACGGAAAGAAGGAAGACAGAAGAGTCGGGGTGAGAAACAGAACGGCAGGAAGGCAGGAGCGAGAGGCGTGTGGGGAGAGACAGAGAGCGAGGGGGAGAGACAGAGCGTTCAGAGTCGAAACAGGGAGTCAGCGAAGATGGAGGAAGAGAGACTGGAATTGAAAGACAGTCCGATGGATGGAGTTTGAGAGAAGGACATTGAGGAGTGGAGGAGAAGAGGGTGGACAGAAAGAGTGAGAGCTTCGGAGGGCAGATTTAGAGAGAGGGCCCGAGAGGTGATGGGGTCAGAAATGGAGAGGGGAAGTGAAACTATGGAAAGAGAAAGAAAGATTTGCTTGAGAGGAGAGAGAACGTGGAGACAGGGATTGGGGGATGGGACTGGCGCGTTAATGGAGAGGGGCGAGAAAAATAGAGAGATAAAAAGGGATAGTGGAGTGAAAGAGACAGGGAAGAAATACAGACCTTTAGGAGGTGGGAGAAGAGAGACAGTGAATGAGGGAGAAGTATATGTTTGACAAACAGGCAGATCGAAGGTAGATAGATAGATAGATAGATAGATAGATAGATAAAGAGACTTTAAGAAAGAAACAGAGACGTCCGCAAGTTGGAAGAGCGGAGGTTCATTAAAAAACACGACCATTTCTGAATTATAATATGATAATAAGAATTACCTTTAATTGTGCTTTGAGCAATACTCTTTCTGGGGACAGTGCCTGCCTTCTAGACTAGAAGGACATGTGCAAATGCGAGAGGTGCTGGGGAGAAAGTGTCCCGCCAGTGAGGGGTTAAAGAGACAGGCAGAGACTGCCTGGCCTCCTAGCACTCCATACGCTGCAGATTGTGGCAGAGCGAGAACGGGGGGCACGAAGGGGGCTCTCCATCGAATGCAATTCCATAAAGGTCTTTCAGGAGGGGGTAGTCGGGACAAGGAAGTCAGTAGAAGGCGAAGAGACACAATGGGATAAACAGGAGTGTGAGGGCAGAAAGAGTGAGTGACTGCCTGAAAGAGACCCAAAAGAGGGCGAGAGAGAGAGGTCGGGGAGCGTCTCAGCGAGAGAGAAAAGGAGAGGACGGGAAGAGAACAGGCAGGGAGCGTGAGAGAAGGGCGAGGAGAAAGCGAGAGCGAGAAAGAGGTGAACGAGGAACAAGAGATACAAGCAGGTGGAAACTACTAAGTAGAGAGTGTTAAGACGAAGGAGATAGGGGAGTAGGAAAGATAGTGTGCATGAGAGAGAGAGGTAAAGGGAAAGAGAAGCAAATTGAATTAGATGAAGAAACGAATGGGGAAAAGGAAGGCCGGAATAGAAAGAGCAACGCGAGAGAGGTGGCTGGTTTGTGTGGCAAGAGAGAAATAAACAAGCGCTTGCCATTACGGGAAGGCAGCCGCTGTTTATTTTAGCATCGCGCTTTCACTTTAAGTGAAAGCGCGATGCAAAATAAACACGCGGTGCCCTGTCTCCCTTTTGGGACGGCCCATCCGGACTGGATCTCACGGCTTGTTTATATAACACGCCTCCTTGAGATAAGAAATTGCTTCACGACAGCCGTGAAGCAGGCGATCCAGTCCGGAGGGGCCGTCCCAAAAGGCGAAAGGGCAGCGGCTAAAAACCCTAATTTCCAATGGCAGGCCACCGTTTAGCATAAACCGGCCAATGAAAATGAGGGGCGGGGCTTCAAGCCCCCTTCTCAAATCTCCTCTCTCACAATAGATCTCGCCAGAGCGAGCAGCGCATGCGTGCTGCAACGCTAGGAGAGACCTAAAAAGGAATGGGTCTGCAAAGTATCACCCAATGTAGAAAATGGAATAGGTCTGCAAAGTTTCGTGGAGGTTCAGCATACGTTGGCAAAGTTATTACAAGCGCGCATAGCCCACATACACCTCAACTTCCATCATCCCACTCATTTCAATGTGTCTTCACTCCAGTCCAAAATGTATCCCTCTATTTATTTATTTTATTTAGAGAGTTTTATATAGCGCTGGCTGGACCCGAGGGTATCAGAGCGCTTTACAACAAGTACACAGGTAATATGAAAGAACAGACAGACAGAACAAAATAGAGAACCGTTAGGAGGCAGGTAAGAAAAAAAAGAAAAGTCGAGAGTTCACTAGATGGTAGCTAACGGTGTATTGATCCGAAGGCTAAAGGTGCCGAGCGAGGAGGAGATCCTTGAGTTTTTTTTTGAAGCTCACGAAGGAGGGGTTAGTTCTGAGATCTGCTGGTAGGAAGTTCCAGATTTTGGGGGCATTTCCAGAAAAGGAGCAAGCCAGGGCTTTTTGTTTACGCCTCTTTGGGGGAATGAGAAGTAGGTTGTTGATGCTCCTCAGGTTTATTGCCTGGCCTGCCTTGGTGAGCTTGGCTGCAGGTAGACTGGTTTACCAGTGTGAAGGACTTTGTGGGTGAGACAGAACTGGCAGTGAGCTTCAATAGGGAGCCATTTGAGATCTTTCAGGAGGGGGAGATATGATCCTGCCTTTTAGCTCCAGTGACCATCCTTGCTGCTGCGTTTAGAGTTGTTCGCATGGGGGCTAGGTGGGATTTTGCTGAGCCTGTGAGGGTAGCATTCCCGTAGTCTAGTTTGGATAGAACCAGGGCTTGCGTTGCAGTCTTGTGATCATTAGGCGGGAGGAAGGGCTTGATTTTGTTGAGTAATTTTAATTTGTAGTGGGCACTCCTTGTGGTAGCCTTAATGTGTAGCTCATGTTCAGGTTAGGGTCCAGTAAGATACCCAGCGACTTGGCGGAGCAGGCCAGGGTTCGGTCGAAGTTTAGGGAGTCCAAAAGCTTAATCCATTCTTGGGCCTGGTGGGTTTGTCCGTTGTTTGAGAGGAGAAGGATTTCCGTCTTGTCTTGGTTAAGTTTTAAGTGGTTGTGAGATAGCCAGTTTTGGATTTTTTTTAGAGTATCGTTAAGACGGCGTATGTCTTCTGGGGAGGAGACTTCCAGGTAGAGCTGGCTGTCGTCTGCATAGAGGGGGTAGGTGATGTTGGCTTGATTGATTATGGTAGTGAGGGGCTCCATGTAGATATTGAAGAGAGTGGGTGAGAGGACTGAGCCCTGAGGGACACCTCTGGTTAAAGTAGAGGTATCAGAAGTTGCATTGTTTATTTTGATTTGTTGAGAACGGTTGTGAAAGAAAGATGTGAACCATTTCAGCACCATGCCGTCTGCTCCGATCCGTTGTTTAAGGGTGTTGAGAAGAAGTTTATGGTCCACCGTGTCGAAGGCCGCAGATAGGTCTAGGAGGATGAGCAGGCAACAGTGACCGGCATCCATACATTTATCCCTCTGTGCCCACATCCATCCTGAACTGCCACTCATGTTTCTGAGTTCTGATGTCCATAGCTTAAGCCTTATCTCAAATCCAAGAAAATGTATTACCATTAATTAGCGCTTGCATGTCGCACGATCTGCTAATAGGACGGCACGACAGGGCTATTCAGTAATCCAGGGCATGACTTTCTATATGTTTCCTCTTTCTCTTCACCTTATCTAGCTTGCTTCTTTTTCTGTAGTGTCTCCTCCTCTTTTCCTCCCTTTTCCTAGTGATCTGCCTTTGCTTACTCTTTACTTCTCTTGTTCTCTGTTCCTTTCTTAATATGCCCATCTTACCATCCTTTTCTCATGTTTACTTTCTTGATTCCTGTTTAATTGCTTGAACAGATAATGGTGAAGCGGCTAGTATAGCAAAATTAATTTTTAGAGTTGTAACTATCTCTGTACGGTGTGCAAGGGTCGTAGCGAGCATAAGACCCACAAGGTAACAAACCGCACAAAGAGCCTTGAATTTAATAGTTCATTCCAAGATGCAACTGGAATCAAATCGACTTTTGTCCACAGCTATTCAGAAGATTTAGAAAAACTACAGTAGCCATCGGAAAAGGCTTTAAAGTCATCTCCAGCTCACTGAAGACATCCAGCAGTGGTGCGAAGCAAGGAGGAAGCAATCAGCAAACCCCCCATCCCCCCAAGAATTCACATATAGTAAAGACAGACAGGCAAGAGAGGATGTGGCCTAACGGGGCTAGACCAGTCGACCTCGAAGCTGGGGAACAGGGATCGAGTCTCCCCAGGGACATCCTGTGATTCTGGGCAAATCACTTAGGGGGGTCATTAGGATGGCGGAAGGACCGCCACCGCCGGCCCGGGGGAGGCGGTCCTTCCGCCTTCACACAGGAATCCCAATCAGTCCCCGGCGGACGGAAGGTCCGTCCGCCACGGTTCCGCAAGGCGGTCCTTTTCCGCCCGCCTTGCGGAACCAAAACACAGGCCAGCATTGCGGCGGTGCCTTGCAGGCACCGCCGTAGGGATTAGGATATCCCTTTCCGCCTGTCTTTTCGCGGTGGTCATCCCACCGCGAAACACAGGCGGAGGCTAGATTCGGGGGCCCGTTGCGGGCCCCTCTGTGTTGGGGGGTGCACTGGGGGTACCCATGGTACCTCCTGCATTTCCCCTGCACTGCGTGGCAGGCACCGCGTGGTGCCTGCCACGTAGTGCAGGGAAATGCTCAGCATGGCATTATAGCATTGCGTGCGGTGCTGCAGCCAGCAGCACCGTCCGCAATGTTAACTGCTCTGGATGTGCCCGCCAGTATGGCGGGCGCATCCTAATTGCAGTGGGGGGACCGCCGCACGTCTGGCGGGCGGTCCCAACACCGCAACGATGGCGGGTGGACTGATGTCCGCCTGCCATCGTAATGAGCCCCTTAATCTCCCTGTGCCTAACCCAAAAAAATGAATGTGCACGTCTGTAACACAACTGGTGCCCAGGTAAAGTAAAGGGCTCTGATACCTTCGGTCTACTTCGCTCTATATAATAACACCCCTGACCCCAAGAAAAAGCTCAAACCTGTGCCTGCAAGTTTTCCCCCTTCTCCCTCCATCACCATTTAATGGCAGCGGCCATGTTGCTCTGGGCAAGGCCTAAAGGAAGAATGGAGATGACCCCCAACTTGGCCTCCTCCTACATTCCAGCCCACGACCCTGCACTCCTTCATATATAATTCAAATATAATTCAATATCTCCAAGGCATCCAGCACGTGGGCGTCCTGTAAAAAAGAGTCTACTACGGGCACTATTCTCCTTGGACCTTTTAGGACTCCTTAAGGATAGTGGGCCAGACAATATCCGTAATTGTAGATCAACTCTGAAAAACTGCTTTTAAAAATGCTTGCACTATGATGAGTTTTCAAAATGTATGATTACAGTGTAACTTGGTGACAGGCATGTGATACATCTATTTTCGCCACTATTTTCAGAAGTATTTAACTCATATACTGCCACTCTAAATGGTATATCTCATGAAACTGTTCTAAAAACATCAATTTGTTGATAGCCACTTTTCTAAATGATGTACTTGTAGGTCTTTATCAATTGTTTGTTTTTCTTACCTAGAAACCTTCAATGACCTCATATCTCTAAACTGTTCAAACGTTCATATGAAAATGCCCTTTACACTGCCACCTTTATTTCTTAATCATACTGCAGTGCTCCGGCTGCCACAACAGGATCAGATAGTGTTGCCTACAAATATGTTACTTTATTTCAGACTTTCAATCACAACATTATAGCCTGGAAACTCAACTCTAGAACCAAACACACTATCAAACTCATTGATAAGGGTAGTCACACCTCAGAGAAACCCTCCAGGACTAAGCAAAAATGCCATACAAAATCATGTGGTGCTAATTAAAGACAAATACTAAGCACCCCCTCTGGAGGTATACAACCTCTACTCTTCTTATCGCATGATCTAAGTATATAGTTACAAACGTTCTGCAAGTTTTTCAATATAGTAAAAAATGTAAACATACCATATGGTACCAAACTCATTACCACTGGGTATAAAAATCAACGCTGTGACCTACATACAAGTACCTGCACAAACAGGGCCAGACTGACTGCAGCGGGTATCGGGCATTTCCCCGGTAGGCTGGGGGCCGGTCTGCAGTGGTGGGGGCCGGTTTTGCAGCGATGCTGCAATATCGACCCACCAGTAACAAATGCAGCATTGCTTCACCCTTGAACCCCCTCCCCCCTGGGGGGTGGGGGTGAGGGGGGAGGGAGGCTGCTCTGACAAAATTGCCAGGGCTGCTGTGTGTTCCCAGTCCGGTCCTGTACACAAATGGGAAAAACATGATTTAGGGCCTTATTTAGATCTCGGCGGACTGGTTACTCCATCACAACGGTGACAGATATCCAGTCCGCCGAAATATAAATTTTATGGAATTTTTATTTCAGCGGACGGGATATCCGTCACTGTTGTGACGTAGTAACCCATCTGACAAGATATAAATAAGGCCCAAAGTCTTTTAAAATAAACTTGTGCATCGTCACAAATATCTTTAGCTCTCTGAAGAGCTTAAAAGTAGTATTAGTTATGCTGCCCTCATGTATGCAAACTGATATACCCGAGCTCTACTCATGCACCTACTCATAATTCTTTACCTCAGAATGACATAATTGATGCCTCTGTGGACTACTCAGCCTTCATTCACCTCAACACAATCTCCAACCTATAGCTGGACCATGTCCCTGATGTAAATCCCCTTCTACACAACTATCTTTTATAGGATGACACATGCAATCGATCCAAACACTGTATAATATAGACCATACAACTATCTCCTGCCCACATTTTTCACCTAAGAATGAATGATGACTTATACTTTCAAAAACGATTACAGCATTAACATAAACAAGTCTCTAAAATGAGACATAAATAGATTTCCAACATGCTGAGTTACAAGAACCTGCTATCACATAGGTGGCACACCGCAACACATAGCCTACTTAGATCTCATAGGAGTCATCAAATATCCCAAATGACAAATTCAGTCTCAAATCATGGCCTTCGTATATCCACCTTGAGCTTCTTGATGGGATGAGTGTGGATCCTCAAAACTTTGAAAACACTCAGAGTTGCACATGAGACTCCCTTTTTTTATGACATTTTCACTCAGTAGAAACCACTCTGCCAGTAATCTTGAGTCTCACAAAATAACAACATTATTCTGACTTGGCCTGTCAATTAAAAAGAACAACAGATGGAAACTAAACTGATACACACAAAACTAAACTGATACACACAATCTAAAGGATAAGATGCATAAGAAATAATAGAGAACCCTTTGTAAGTCTAACTTTAGAAATATAGAATGCGCCAAAATAAATCTATGTGCCGCACAGTTCCATAAATTGAGCTCTAATAAATAGTCACTCTGTAGTTACAAACCTAGCGGCCATATTCAACATCACAACACCACCAACACCCCGACTCCCACAGAGACCTGCCTAACCGACTGCTCACAGCCACTCATCCGTACTTTATTAAACCAAAGAATACAACATCCTACGGAAAGACAAGTCTTCCAAAAAAGGTGGTGGAGGGTGGGGGTGCTACTGTCTATAAAGAAAACCTCAATTGGAAATTGTTTTGTAATTGCATTTATAGAGCGCTTACTACCCCTGACGAGGTGTCGAAGCGCTTTTCGGCAAGTAGCATGCTACTACGGAACCCAAAAAGGATTAGTGGCGAATTAGTATGGGAAATATTAAATTAATTTGAGCGGTGGACATGTGAGTCTGTAAGTTGGATTGAAAAGGATAGTGGAGGGATAGAAGATGGTAAGGTCTAGAAAGTGTTTTTTTGGAGATCATAGCTGTAGGAGGAGGTTTGGGATGAATAAAGGAGAGAAGTAGGGGAAAAGAGTCTCTAGAAGTGGATTAGGGAGAAAGATCAGGTATCGGATGAGTCTAGGAGGGATCTATGAGGGATGGTTTTAGAAAGGCTTGTTTGGGAGATCTGAATAGTAAAAGAGGTTTGAGATGATGCAAGGAAGGGTAGAGGAGAAAAGAGTCTAGAAAGGGGTATTTTGGGGATCATAGTAGTGGAATGGGGGCTTGGGATGAGTCAGAGAGTGGAGGTAGAGGATATATTGAGAGACGCATAGGGTGAGTAAGACACTCCTCTTTGGAATGAATTGCCACTCACCATTTAGTCAAATAAGCCTATAAGGCGACATGATTTATCTCCTCTACCCCGGTGAGAAAAAATCCTTTACTGCAGATGCCACTGGGTTTATCGCTGATCAACTGCGATCTCAACTAGAGCATATGTTTAATTGGGAATGCTTAGCTGCAATAGTCCAACCCTAAAGACAAGGCCGCATCTCAATTTATTTATCTCTTGCTTAACTATAATCTTATCCATTACTGCCAGCAGCCCACTCTCATACAATTCATACTTGATCTTGTTTACAAACACCTTATGGTCAGTACTTAATTTGAGTTGGTGGTTTCCGGTGCTCGGCACGGGCACTCAATTGTCAACACTGGCACGCATGGCAGTCTGCCACAAGGTGGTGCTGTCTACCTAAATTAAAAAAGAGCACAACAGTTGTTTTTTTAAATTAGTTATACATTAAAAATGGCTAATACTTGATACCCAAGTCATTCTTGTAGCTTTGGGGGCCTGGAATAATCAGAATTGTCACTCTTGTAGAAGTGTGATGGTTAGAAATTATGTTGGTACTGTCATTGGCAGTGCTGGCAGGGGCAATGGATGACGCAAGCAGAGGTAGCCCCCTGACAAGGGTCCAGGCACTTATGTGTTTTACAAATTAAGCACTGCATATGGCCAACCCACTGTGCTGGCGCAGGTACAAATAAATATTTCAAAATGTGATGAAGTACTTCTCTCAAATAAATTATCGACAGCAGGAATTAAACTGACATGCCCCCTCCATTTCCTAGAACACCCTCAAAACGTACTCCTTTAAATAGTACGGGGCATATTTACAAGCCCGTTGCGCCGCCCGTACGTCACTTTTAACATGGGAATAAGTGACGCAACGGTGGCGCAAGGGGCTTGTAAATAAGCCCCTACGTCTTTACATTCATTCCCACCTAGACCCTCAGGACGTCACTGTAGAAACTTGACCTCTAGTTGCTCTGATGACCTAGCTCCTCCACATATAGCTAAGATGTATGTAGATGTCTTAACTCCTCCCAGGGTTAGTTGACACTATTTTCCATGCCATAACTATGTTTACCATTATTTCTGAACTTTTTCGACATAGCTTAATTTCGGACTAATATGAGTTATATTTATGGATACCATTATTCCGTTGTTTTAGTTTTATTAATAATTCTTTTTAAGTCTTCAACTTTTTCAATCTATGACTGTTAAAGGGTAGCTCCCAACCAGTAAACACCCCTCAATAGATATTACTGTATTTTTATTGGTGGTAAGCCCCTTCAACCACCGCCCTATTTAGAAAATAGTATGGACAGCCCTGAACCTTAAAAAACTTTTTACCAAATATACACAAGCCTAAACTAAAAACAAAAAAAAACTATCTATACTATTTCCAACACGCCACTAAACCATAAGAAACCCTTCACACCAAGCCAATTCAAACCCACTAGCATTCCATACATAATTACACGTACACAAATCCTACACCTAATACTATTTTATATATGTTTTATGTGGTACAAGAGTGTGCTTCATATTTTGTTTTACAAAAAGAGGTTAGGAGCTGGTTTATTCCCCCCCTCCACCCTCTCCCCCACCCCCTCCCCCCCCCAATAAGCTCATTCAGACCCCAATAGCCCATTCTGGCCACCGAGCATCACATACTGACCTGAACTCTAAAAAAACACCCTGCATTTACATAGTATATATATATATATATTACTGTATTCTGGGGAGAAAGTAAGCTCCTCCCAAACTACCTTTTAAATAAACATTTAAGTTGAGCCTTTAGGTGAACTACTACATAAGCTTGGATTATCTTTCCACCAGCACGCAGACGATAGTCCGGTATACAGAAAACTGGACTTTACAAACAACATTCACACCTTTACCACCTGATTAACACGGGTTCAATCTTGGTGGAGAAATGTGAAACTAAAACAACCCAAAAAAAATGAAGTCCTCATCTTCTCTCCTAAACCCAATCAACCCAGAGGATGTCGCATTCTGGCCAGAGCTGCCGACTTTGGAAATGGGGAACCAGGTTCAAGTCTCAGTGTTGGCTCAACATTATGTAATTCTGGGTAAATCATTTAATCTCTCCATGTCTAAAAAAAAAAAAAAAATGTGATCTTGTGTAATGTAACTGGTGCTCATGTAAAGCGCTTCGGGTCGAGTTTGCGCTTCCACCAAAGTATTTCGACACCCTAAATGACATTGTCATCTCTCCTAAAGTAGTTACTCCAAACAAAACTCTGGGAATTACCCTTGTTTCCCCAAACATGGACTAGAAGCTCATTTTGTTGTCATTTTTTTAATCGTATTTTATTGAGCATTTCTCAAGGTCATGTGTACAGTAGTCACAGTACAAGGGAAAAAGGTATATGATAACTGTCACTGTTACATACAACTCGCTAGGTCTGCACATGTAGCATGATACAACTACACGTATGAAGGGGACATTTGTACATATCTGTCAACATCATGTTGGCATTGTCAAAATAACATAGCAGTAAAGTATCTATATGGGTAGCATTGTTAGAGGTGACTATCCTTGACTAATACCAACTAAACATGAATAAAACTTTAACTAGGAAGGTGGGGGTTGATAGCAGGTTGCAGCTATGAAGACAATTCACGAAGGCCGGGATCGCAGTCAGCAGATGCGGCATGTAATGCAAATGTGTCACGACAGCAGGCAGTAGGAAGCTGAGGAAGTGCCACGTGTCTCCCCAGTGGGGAAATGGATGACAAAGAGGGGATGTCCTTATTATTATAAATTTTATTCTCAGTTTTATATAGCGCTAGCTAGACCTGAAGGTATCAGAGCACAATACATGTTATGTGATGTTATGGGGTGTGAGGTGCGAATTTGCTGAAAGGTTGCATGTGCAAAGGTACTAGAGAGAGTGGTATTTGTGCTTCAGAGACCACCTTTGGGCGGGTGGAAAAGACCGATGTACAGGCAACAGGCAGAGGCAGGTCTCCTCAGAGCATCTAGGGGGGTAGGGTGTTGTCCTTACCATGAGAACGAACATTTTCAAATATTTCATCCCACCTCAGTGAAAAAGGGTATTTCGGGAAGCCCTTGGCCTCTTCTCGATGAAGGATAGTGCTTTTGGACTCCGCCCCGAAAGTTACCACTGGGCACCATACAGCTGCTGTCGGGGGCACTGAGGCCTTCTAGAGCGAGCAATCGATCTATACGCCAGTATGCGAGCCAAGTCAAAGAAGCGGGAATAGCCTTATACTTTTTTGGGGTCATTTATACAATCCCAGAGTGGTTAGATTCCAACCATGCAGGTTGTTGTATCCCAACAATTTCTGTGATTGGTCTGTAACTTCTGTCCAAAAATATGCCAACCCTGGGCAAAACCAGAACATATGTTGTACATCAACTCCCTGCAGCTGACAACGCAGACGGTAGGAGTCAGCGCCCAGGAAAAATGTGTTGACCTTCTTAGGGGTCAGGCACGCCCTATGCAGTATGTAGAACTGTACAAGCTTTAGGCGAGCATTCCTAGATACAGTATAGAAACGAGCAAGTGCTCGCTACCATTCAGTTTTATTGAGTTCCCTATTCATCTCGCAGTGCCATCAGGGGAGGTAGGGTATGTGTCGGAAGCGCTTCTAACAACCACCTGATGAGGTGGCGCCCAGTGCCCATACTGTAAGGTGATTGTAGCACTTAATGGATAGGCGGCTCCACAGCCCTTACCCGCCATCTGTGTCGCAGTGTATGTAGTAGTGCATTGTATGTCAGAGAGTGGTTCTGGGGCACACCAAAATTCTCCATGAGATATTCAAAGGGAAGCAGAGGGCCATCGAGGAAGCAATCCCCCAATTTTTCTACACCCATAGCATGCCACTGTTTAAGGGTGTTGAGTGCTGGCACAGAGCCAGAAGACAACAGGCTAAGAAGCGGGGTGACCAGGGCATAATTGGACATGCTTCATTATGCATAGGGCTCTACAGTAACATAAATGTGCTTCCCGTATGAGATGGGGGAGATGCACACACTACGGCCTGTGGGACGAAAGCACTGAAGCACCTCAGCAATTCTCCATGCTACCTACGTAAGTGCAGTGCCACCCAAGCAGGCGCCCGCTAACCATCGACAGAGCCATTGGAGTTGGGAAGCGAGGTAGCAGTGATCAAAATTGTCTAATCCAAGCTCATTTTATTGCCATTGCCACAAACTGAGAATCATCAGAAACATCAAAAGCAAACATGAAGACCATTATATTTTGCACTTGGAATATGGAGTGCCTTACACACTGAACTTCCCAAGAAGAAACTTGCCTCCCTGGAAGCCATTTTGTATTCTGCTGCCTAACTGATCACTGGCACTAGAAAATTTAACCATATAACACCAATCCCGAAGAATCTAAAGCGGCTACCGCTTGAAGGTCGCAGTACATACTAGACAGGTTGAATCATGCAGAAAACATTACACCTTGCCATTCCTGAGTGCTGTCAGAACAAAATCATCATATCCAGAAGGGGCAAAAAACATCAAGAAGCAACACTTTCCCTTCATGCTGAATTCCCAAAGTACAACAAAAATATCCCTTGAAGTGCTGCTTTTGGGCAATGCCTCCAAAATTTGGAACTCTTTAACAGTTAACATCCCACTCGCCACTACTTGCACGACTACCACATAGTTGGAAATCACCTTGACAGTCGAAAACCAACTCTACGTGGGTGCTCTGGCAGACCAACATTACATAACATGCTAAAGTTCTGCTTTTGCCATGACCCACGATTGTGATGTTTCTGGCAGTCGGAGAGGTCTACAGCTATAGAGTGGGCTGTAATTTTTAACAATAATTTGCATCTCTAATACCTATATAGCTATTAATAAATAAAAAACTGTGTGTCCAACAGTGATGCTTATCTGCCCATGATATGCAGTGCTCAGCCACTCTGGCCAGCGTCTAGAATGCACAATATAAAACAACCTAAATAGAAATTTAAAAATGCAAAAAAACGAAGCCAGTACAAAGTAATTGGCCAAATGGAAATTTCTACAGAAACCTTTGGCTCAAGTCCTAAATTCAAAGCCAGAAACTGGAGGCAGTGGAATACATTTGTAATCGGATTTTTCACCAGGGTACGCACAACAATAACTTATTTGTTTGCAGTGTTTTTTAATCTGCAACATGCTTGCTACAGGTAGCACTTTGCAATATATAACAAAACACACAATCTCCAGCACAACATTTGAGAAAGAACGCCGCACGCCCATCCAGCACTCTTTAGATATACTATTAAATTGGATATTAAGGTCACCTATAAAAGCAACCACACAAACCATCAGTGCATACTGCTATTGCACAATATAGTTCTATACACAGATCATAACACTCACCCAACACATTTCACACAAGCCAGACAATGCATATCAGCTCTTTGCAGCAGTACACAGTACATCCAACTAATTATAGGCATGGGCAAAATTCTAATTATGCTGGAGTAATGTGAGTGATTACGCATTACCCCTGCGATGCGAAAGGATGCGATTACGCCAGCTTGAGTAATACTGGATTACGCTCCTCGCGTAGTTACGCATAGTTGCGAATGATTTTGCTGTAATTACTCTAAAGAAAATTACGTCAGTTACACCCACCCCTAATTCATTCTCACACATAGAAAGCCGCTGAGCAATGTGCAAGCCAAACATCCCACATAGAATAAAAGCCGGTGGTCAGACCTACAGCCACACCCGATCAATTTACAACACATTGAAAAAACAACTACACTATAGCTTCACACTCCCTATTGCTTGATGCAACTCGCAGACACACTCCGGTCTCCAATGGAATCGTCGAAACCAGGGCGACCAGGTACAGAAATATTTGGCTCTGCAGATACATACCAATGGCAGAAAGTGTACTTTATAAATAGGGTCGAGCGGAATTTCCATACGATTTTTGAAACAAGTGAAATGTGCCCTGCCCTTTTTCTGCCTACCAAGTCGAACTGAGGGTGATCTGCTGCTCTGGGAGCAGAAAAAAAGCCAAATGTCAAAGACACAGTTGGTTTTAGAACTACTTTGAGGGCAGGGCCATATAAATACTGTATTAAGGTAAAAACATTGCCCAACCCCTTACAGTGCACTTCAAAGCACTTTGGAAAATAGTGACGTCTGTGTGCCCCGCCTGCCTGCAGATTCCTCCTGGCTCTGTAGCAGGCAGGCAATAGACACAAGCAATCCTGCTGAGAAACTTGCTTGGAGAAACACCATCGGGGGCTGGCCAGTGTAATCAACTTAATGTAGTTATCATTGATGTAATTACTTTATCCAGCCCCTGACAGTGCTGGAAGGCACAAAAATTCCTCATTCTGTGTATTCCCCACAGTATGGAATGAGGAATTCTCATTTTGTAGGCATTTCGCCTGCATTCCACCTTTTTCGTCAATACAGGCTAGGTGGTTAGGAAAACAGGAATTCCCTGCAGTTTTGCATCATCGTTTTCTTATGAACTTAAAAAAAAAGGATTTCACCCACCACTACCAATGAACAAGTATACCCTAAAATGGCGCTCAGAGAGTCACCAAAACCATTTTCTTAAAAACGGTGATAGGGTCGTGGAGGTTCTCTTTTAAGATTTGCTGACATAACGTGGCGTGTTTTTTCCCTCCATGATTCAGCCCTTCTGTTTTCTCTCGATGGCTGGTTTTTACAGGCAGGATTGTACGCATTTTATGATTGTCACTCTGATCAGAACAAGCAATTACCCGGCACACCAAAGATAACGTTCCCAAAGCCTTCCCTTTCGCCATCCAACCATTCTGGTCTCGAGCCATTAGGCGCGCTCCCCGGAGCCCCCTCCTGCACAGCTCTGATTAGCTGTGCAGTGTGTGGGAAGGCGGGGAGGGAGGGGGCTTTGGAACTCGCTGACAGGAGCTGCCATACAGGCAGAGAGAAAGGATTACTACCTGATCAAAGAGAAGATGTTTCTCCTTCTCGACTGCATACAGAGATAGGTACATGGGTTCATAAAGAGAGAGGATTTATACTGGATAACCTTGTAGTATGAGGACATAAAACCATCAAGAACTCCTGGGGACATGATAAACCATGAAGGAGAGAGGCTTCTTGTTTCTTCTGCTAAGGGCAACAAGCCTTAAAAACAAGCACATATTTTTCAAAAACACGCATGTGCACAAATCTTTAAAAAGTATTTTCCAAAAAAGATAGTGGTGTTGCTTATAAGAAGCTTGCTTGGCCACTGTGAGAGAAAAGTGGTTAAAAGACTGCACATTACTGTTCTAAGCTTCCATCTTGTCACGAGGTTGGGATAGGCCCGGTTAGAAATACCACCATTTACATGCTCACGTTTCTTAGGCTGCCTTCTTTTTTCAGCACAATGACTTTTGGCATACATTTGCGGGCGTGACCATGCAGGGAAGCATTCTCTGCACCTGCATTGCTTACATTTCTACTTCATAGGCACACTACAATGACACTTTGAACGTTCGATACCAGGGATAGAATTCACTGCGTAACTGTTATCTACGTTATTGTCCGGTAGGTGACAATGCTATCCAACTAAAATAAACAATTGCGGCCTGACAGGGGTTGCAACATGGCCACATGCGTGCTGCTGTTTATATATATGGAACTACTTCCTTGTTTAGGGCAGAGGCGCACTCAGCTGACACTGCGAGGTCACTTCATATCGGAATTCCAGCTCAGCTGATTCCTGCTTACCAACACGAGGGATGTCTAGCTCTACACCAAGATGGAAAGTCTGATGACACTTACCCACAGGTAAGGGGAGCTAGATCACCCGGGCAGTGATTTGGCAGATCACCCACCCTAGGCAAGACTAGGTTAGGGAGCGCTAAGTAGGAGTACACTATACACAGTACTTCTATACCCGCAAATATTCACTCTTTTAGCACAATGGTGGAAATGTTAAACTTTTTCACTATTCTCGTAACGCTAATCCTGCTAATCTGTTTCATTCTATTGATTATCACAGCACACATATTCAATACAAGAATCACAATGCTTCAATAAATATTGAAAAGCCTTGCTGAGCACTTCTTGTGTATTCTTTGTGTATGCATGAGAATCCAATCGAAAAAGTTCTAGATCTGTTACCACGATTTCCTTGGGGGATCAGGGTTGTCATGTTCTGAGGTTGCACACACATTTGTTACCCTGTAAGGTTTGGGGTCCAGATGGTGCACTGTGGGCTAGCAGGGATACAGGCCAACATATTCTGAGGGTGTGCACGGAATCAGTCTGGCACAATACTGACATTTATGTTGTCCAACAAATGCACAGTTTTACTGGAAAGGTGCAACCCATACAACATGGGCTGTCAACGTTATAGGTTGGGCTCTTATTTAATGGATCTCCTGAGTAGTTTTCTTTTGTATACCCAAAGACCCCTACTCACCTCTTAACAGGTGTTAGGGGAAAATCCTCCTCAGCTGAATAGATAAACCCTATGTATTGGCTGTAGGTTGTTCAAGCTTGAACCTTTCAAAGGATCTCCCTATAGGGGTACCCTCTCTGAATTTATAACACATTCTTATGGCTAAACCAGCAGCATTAAACATACCTGAGAACTGCAGACATGCAGTTATTCAGAAGCTGCTACAACATGATCTCGCACTTGCGGGAGGGGCTGTTACCTTCATGTTTGAGGCACACAAATCTTTTATGACAGAGGTATTCTATTCATGGCTTACATTCCCAGCAACGAACGACCACTCACGGTTGTTTCACACTCGCACTGCAATTGACGATCCAAATAACTATACAGCTTACGAAGCTTTTGAAATACCATTAACATACCAAGAACATCAAAATTGGTTTGAAGGCGCCCTACCACATTCTATAGAAGAAGTTAGACTAGGTCCCCTTATCAATGAGGTAGCAACATGGCCAGTCTTAGCCGGTTACACATCACATCCAAATGTAGCTAATATTTCAGCACCACAATTACTGACACAGTTTGTCATGCGAACGAAGACAGTAAATCCTGTGAGGACTGCTCAAGCTGCACAACCACAATTGGCTACACCAGGCATTAGTCCACAGACTATTAATGAGGTTATAGGTAAAATTCCCACCAGGCGGAAGGAAATTCCGTTCTGGGATGCACAAAAAGACAAGTCCGCTTGAAGCAGTGTTTCACCATATGGAACCCCAGGAAATACCCAGAATTCTTATAATATGCTTGCCAATGGGGATGGCTCCCCCTATGGAGGACTGCGTCACTTGGGCACAGGCTTCATTGTGGTATATACCAGAACTCATGGTACAGCCTCATTAGCTGTTTTGCCAGAGGTGCTTAAATAGATTCAAAATGAGTACGGGACAGCTCCTGTCCAAGATTTGGGGATGAAACTGATGGGCAATGTTGCCGCAGTATCCGCTATTGTGTTGAGTAACATTAAAGGGGAAGCAGCAGCGGTGGCGGTACGCCAACCTCTTACTAACTTAACTTTGAGAGAACAAGAGTGAGAGTTACCTACAATTATTGAAGAGACCTATGCATGAATAGGTAGAGATAATTTGGGAGCCAGACCTACAAAACCTCAAATTAACAGTAATTCTGAAGAGGATAACTCAAAGCAAGCTCCTGACTCTTCTAAGAAGTGGGATAATAAGACACAAAGAAAAGACCAAGCCATGGGGCAAATCTCAACAGGAGGCCACTGAAAAGCACTATAATTTGCGTAACCATGATAATATTAAGACACCTGATAGGTATCAGGATACTGATACACATTCATCTCGTTCCTTTTAGGATACATCCGAAAAACGATTGGAGAGAGGTGGACGGTCAGAGCGCAGATCAGAGGACTACTTCAAACTGAAGACGGACTCGCAACACTCTTCTGACTACATAATAAAAAAGTAAGACAAACCTAAACAGTCAGAGCCTCAATTCAAAAAGAAGGTAGTAGGACTTAGGGCCAGATGTACGACCCTATTTTGCATTCGCAAACGGGTTTGCGACCTGTTTGCGCATGCAAAATACAACAGAGTCATGTACTAACCCTATTTAGCTAGTCACAATTTATTTGTGACTTGCTAAATAGGATTAGCGACTCGCTATTAGGAAGGGGCGTTCCGAGGGCATCCCTTCCTAATAGCGAGTCCGAGCCCTATGTATGACTGTTTTGCGACCGCAATTGCAGTCGCAAAACAGTCGCAGTTTACCACCCTTCACAGAAGGGTGGTAAAGCACTCGCAAAAGGGAAGGGGTCCCCAGGGGACTCCTTCCCCTTTGTGAATGCAGGGGAAAATCTTTTTTAGGGGCAGGCAGTGGTCACAGGGACCACAACTTGCCCTTAAAAAATGAAACGAAAACATTTCATTTTTCTTTTTAGGTCTCGCCTGAGCCAGCGCATGCGCTGCTCTGGCGAGACATTTAGTGTGTGGGCTTTAAAAAGCCGACCACAGCTTTTTGTCTGGCATAGAGCGTGCGGTTACGCGCACAGTTACGAGCAGAGGCGCCATCTGGCTTTCCTCTCTCGTCATGGTGCGCGCACATCGCACACCACTCGCCAGCCTGCTTTCACTTGTGCCGTCGCGCGCGCACCACTCGCGTGCTTCTTTTTAATTTTCTTTTAGCGCGCGCGCTCGCACACAACTCCTGGGCTTGTTTTTTTAACTTTCACTTTTTTGTCATGCAGGCCCGTGAAGTGTGCCCCTCTGTTAACGTTCTCCCATGCCGGGCACTTGCTTCCTCTGTGCTTGAGCGTCTGCCACCCACCAGTGCAACAGTGGCTAGACCTCTGCATCCAAGAGGTGGTACTACCCTTCTTGCCTTTCAAAATTTTGCTCCACATCATCCACACCAGGTGTTTGCCAGCCAGCAAGGTTTATGAGGTCTAGTTTGACGTCCCCCCTCGGATTTTCACAGCGTAAACACAGTCAAACACTGCAAGTCTCACCACACTACGTCCCTGAGCCCCCATAGTTCATATTAGAGCCCCAACATGATGAGAGAGTGACAGCTCCAAGCCTGAGGTTCAGCATCTACTACAAATCAAACCGAGCTGGATCACTTCTCCTAAAAGACGACACACCCCACCACTAGGATCGCTTCCGCTAGAAGACGGCACACCCCACCACTGGGATCGCTTCCGCTAAAAGACGGCACACCCCACCACTAAGTGGGCTTTTAGACTGTCTTTTTTATTGTCCTGCACTGCACAGTCTTTGATTCATTAAAATGGCAGACCTAAGCGGTCACGAATGACATCACCTACATCCAGTCCTATCAGACGCAGTCCATCCTATCAGCTGCATCCAGTGCTGCTAGCTGCAACCACAGCTATCAGTTTCATTAAGTGGTATCTGTTTCATTCACTACCATCAACTGCACTTACCACAAGCAGGCCTTACAGTGAAAATATGAGAAAACAAGCACAGCCGTGTAAATCATGACGTCAATACATGCACACTAGCCTCTGGCTCCAGCAATGGATGATTGTATTGTACTGCTAGTTGTAAAGCTCTTTCTTACCCTTTGAAAGCCCAAACCACTTTTAGGATGGTCCTATTGCACTATTTATATAGCGCTTCATATACTCAGCGAGTTTATGAAGCGCTCCAGTTTGCATGGCGTTCTGGTGCACCATCTGAAAAGGGTAGCTCCCAAAGTCAGTTTGATACACATATGTACTACGGCAAAACAATTATTCCTTCTGTTACGCTTGCCATGTGTGACTGTGAGCACATAGATACTGATTAACCGAGGGCACGCATCATAATTGTGGGATTGTGTCTTGATTACTGAAACATATGTATCTGGTTTTATACAACTACCAAATTCAAAAGCTTCAAATTATTTTTAAAAGAATGTGCGCTGAGTATTCCTTGGCTTACCAAGATGGGCACCTATCACCGACCACTTGAATCAATTACATTAGCTTCCTGTTCACAAAGGTATCAAATTCAAAAGCCAATGTATCTGTCATAAAGCAAATGGCAACAGCACCTCATTCATAAAGAAGATGATGCAGAATCAGGCGCTGTGTTTTTTCCTGTTGCAGCAGCAAGGTTATGGAAATCTCCCACTTTCTCGCTTCACCTCATTGCACATTACTTGTGCTTTGGGAAATCTCTGAAAACGTTTCTTTTTGTTGACTAATGAATTTGCTGGGCCTGTTTCTCAGTACTGTGTGATAGAGCATCGATCAGCACCACCACAGCATCACTCAAATCAAATACCCATATAAAAGGACAAAAAAGTATCAAATGCATAGTTGATTGTAAAGTTTTACCATCACATGGGCAAGGTGGTAATATATGACACCATTTTTCAGTACTAGGAAAGGCAATTACATGGTGTAGGGTACCCAGCCTCAACCTAGTCAAGTAGAATCTATGCTGGGTGTTCCTTACCAATGTCAAATATGGCTGGATGCCCCTTATAAGCTGGGCCTTCACAATAACTAACTATAGTCTTTTTTTGCTGACAGCACTTTCCCGTTCCTGCTCCATTGCAGTTAAGTATCTTAATTTCAAATCATTTTTAGTATGGTCCTGTATTGTAATGGGATTGTTTTTGTCAATACCGACTTTACATTTCATTAAAAGTTTAAAAATGTACTCCAGCCATGGTATTTTTGAACTATGGTCAAGGGCTAGGCAATCCATTATTAAATCTTTTGTGAACTTAGTCTCTTCCTTTGCCCATAGCCCTTGCCAAAGTATAAGGCCTGCCATGTTTATTGTATCACTTAGGTATGGTACAAATAACTCTTTATGTACAATAGCATTCGCAGTAGCACTAGGGACCGCCAACAGTCTTTTTAAAAACTTATTCTCCTTAATTTGTAGTGCAGCCGTATTTGATCTCCCCCATATCGCTGCACCATAGCAAACTCCTGAGACACACTTGCTCCTGTACAATGATAACATTTCCCGTATGGGTTTGTTTCCTAGTTTTGCTGCGAATCTAAAAATACCCTCTGTAGTTCTTAAAAATTTCATTTTGCATGATTCGATATGCTTATCCCAAGAACCATTTTTGCAGAATAACAACCCTAAGTACGAAAAGGTGGATACTCTGTTAATAAGAACCCCACCCACATGATGTTGTCTATGCTTTGGCCTTTTGCCCCCACATGTCATTACAAATGTTTTCTTTAAATTTAACTGCAAATCAATGTCAGACATGTATAGGGCAAAGTTTTCTATCAGAATTTGCAGGCCATTTGCGGTCCTAGACATTAAGACAGCATCAGACATTAAGGCAGCATGTAATTCGGCTACGATATTCTCTTGGCCGAAAATGATTGATCACCTGAATTTGTGATGAGAGACAGTAATTGTACCTGCTTTTTTCGACCTCATAACAGAATCAGTTAAACATTCATATGCAAAGGAGTGGGCGTTAGCACTAGCTCCTGCGTTATACCGTAACCTTGTGGGGTGGGATGACGGTTCCCCTTATCTTGTAATACCAGTAAGGTTGATCCCACAACCTCTAAGACAATACCCCATTAAAAATGAGTGTCTCCTAGGATATACTCTCTGGTTAACATTGTGTCATCTGTAAAAGACATAATACAGAATGACATGTCCTCTTTAGGACATGGGCAGTCACAGCTTAGATCGATTATGTAAGTAAGCTGGACCCTGAAGACACTTTGTTCCGGTCATGTACTATGGTGACACCTTAATGCCACAAGCTTGTTTTTACCCTAAAATCTTACAAAACAGCAAACCATCATAGCAAGGAAGGATGCAACGAACACTATGTTACACACAGAGAAGTTAAAGAAATTACCATTCACAGCATCACTCAGGGCCACCACAGCATCACTCAGGGCCAGCACAGGATCACTCAACGCCACCACGGCATCAGTCAGCGCCACCACGGCATCAGTCAGCACCACCACAGCGTCACTCAGCACCACCACAGCATCACTCAGGACCACCACAGCATCACTCAGGATCACCACAGCATCACTCAGCACCACCACAGCATCACTCAGCACCACCACAGCATCACTCAGCACCACCACAGCATCAATCAGCACCACCACAGCATCAATCAGCACCACCACATCATCACTCAGCACCACCACAGCATCACTCAGGGCCACCACAGGATCACTCACCTTCACCACAGCATCACTCAGCACCACCACAGCATCACTCAGGAACACCACAGCATCACTCAGTACCATAACAGCATCACTATGCGCTACCACAGCATCACACAGCGCCACCACAGCATCACTCAGCACCAACACAGCATCACTCAGAAACACCACAGCATCACTCAGTACCACCACAGCATCACTATGCGCTACCACAGCATCACTCAGTGCCACCACAGCATCACTCAGCGCCACCACAGCATCACTCAGCGCCACCACAGCATCACTCAACACCACCACAGCATCACTCAGCACCACCACAACATCACTCAGCGCCACCACAGCATCACTCAACACCACCACAGCATCACTCAGCACCACCACAGCATCACTCAGCACCACGACAACATCACTCAGGGGCATGACAACATCACTCAGCGCCACCACAACATCACTCAGCGCAACTACAGCAACACTCAGCACCACAACAGCATCAGTCAGCACCACCACAGCATCACTCAGGGCCATCACAGCATCACTCAGGGCCAGCACAGCATCACTCAACGCCACCACAGCATAACTCAGGGCCAGCACAGCATCACTCAACGACACCACAGCATCACTCAGTGCTTCTTACACTTTTTAATTACAACTTCTCAGCATGCTGCACAGCAGCCACACTTCTCTACAGCACAGCTTAGAAACATTGCCAAAGTCAATAGCTCTACCTAAACACTTATAAGGCCCCCCAATGCATAGCCAATAGGTCTCGCCTTTGGGACATTATAAATGTTTAGCTATCCAGCACAATATCCTAGATTAGACAACATCAAGTGTTGCATGGCTATTCACTTATAAGGACCCAAAAGCGAGACCTATTGGCTATGCCAATGCTTGTTTTAAATGCATCCCGTTTTCCTTTAAGGAAAACGGGATGCATTTAAAAAAAATGCTTTATTTAAAAGCAGTCCCAGACATGGAGGTCTGCTGAGCCCAGCAGGCCACCATACCTGGGGGGGCCAGCCATTCCCAATGGGGTCGCAAATTGCGAGTGCCTCATTAATATTCATGAGGCATGCAATTTGCTACCCCATTGGGAATCGCAAACAGTGTCTCAGACACTGTTGTACATTGTGATTTGCGACTCGCAAATTGCAACTCACAATCTGTCGCAATTTGCGAGTCGCAAATGACAATGGTCGTACATCTGGCCCTTAAAATCAAGCATTCCATGGATATTGAGGACGCTGCTTCTGAGGGGGGGCGGTGGGCTATGACCATGCTGGACAGCGCGGCAGAAGTCACAATAGTTCACTGGAACCTGATGGATTGTCTGGTGGCAGTAGCATTGAGTGACTATATCCAGGTGGAAACACCGGATACTAAGGTGAGCGAACTGCATTGTTTATACAAGATGCAACTTCAATTGGAGGGGGGCGTACCAAGATACATTAATGTTCTCTTTTGGGAAAACTTGTAATTCGGCTACGATATTCTCTTGGCCGAAAATGATTGATCACCTGAATTTGTGATGAGACACAGTAATTTTACCTGCTTTTTTCGACCTCATAACAGAATCAGTTAAACATTCATATGCAAAGGAGTGGGCGTTAGCACTAGCTCCTGCGTTATACCGTAACCTTGTGGGGTGGGATGACGGTTCCCCTTATCTTGTAATACCAGTAAGGTTGATCCCACAACCTCTAAGACAATACCCCATTAAAAATGAGTGTCTACTAGGATATACTCTCTGGTTAACATTGTGTCATCTGTAAAAGACATAATACAGAATGACATGTCCTCTTTAGGACATGGGCAGTCACAGCTTAGATCGATTATGTAAGTAAGCTGGACCCTGAAGACACTTTGTTCCGGTCATGTACCATGGTGACACCTTAATGCCACAAGCTTGTTTTTACCCTACAATCTTATAAAACAGCAAACCATCATAGCAAGGAAGGATGCAACAAACACTATGTTACACACAGAGAAGTTAAAGAAATTACCATTCACAGCATCACTCAGGGCCACCACAGCATCACTCAGGGCCAGCACAGGATCACTCAACGCCACCACGGCATCAGTCAGCACCACCGCAGCGTCACTCAGCACCACCACAGCATCACTCAGGACCACCACAGCATCACTCAGGACCACCACAGCATCACTCAGGACCACCACAGCATCACTCAGCACCACCACAGCATCAATCAGCACCACCACAGCATCACTCAGGGCCACCACAGGATCACTCACCTTCACCACAGCATCACTCAGCACCACCACAGCATCACTCAGGAACACCACAGCATCACTCAGGAACACCACAGCATCACTCAGTACCACAACAGCATCACTATGCGCTACCACAGCATCACACAGCGCCACCACAGCATCACTCAGCACCAACACAGCATCACTCAGCACCAACACAGCATCACTCAGAAACACCACAGCATCACTCAGTACCACCACAGCATCACTATGCGCTACCACAGCATCACTCAGCGCCACCACAGCATCACTCAGCACCACCACAACATCACTCAGCGCCACCACAGCATCACTCAACACCACCACAGCATCACTCAGCAACACGACAACATCACTCAGGGGCACCACAACATCACTCAGCGCCACCACAACATCACTCAGCGCAACTACAGCAACACTCAGCACCACAACAGCATCAGTCAGCACCACCACAGCATCACTCAGGGCCATCACAGCATCACTCAGGGCCAGCACAGCATCACTCAACGCCACCACAGCATAACTCAGGGCCAGCACAGCATCACTCAACGACACCACAGCATCACTCAGTGCTTCTTACACTTTTTAATTACAACTTCTCAGCATGCTGCACAGCAGCCACACTTCTAAACAGCACAGCTAAGAAACATTGCCAAAGTCAATAGCTCTACCTAAACACTTATAAGGCCCCCCAATGCATAGCCAATAGGTCTCGCCTTTGGGACATTATAAATGTTTAGTTATCCAGCACAATATCCTAGATTAGACAACATCAAGTGTTGCATGGCTATTCACTTATAAGGTCCCAAAAGCGAGACCTATTGGCTATGCCAATGCTTGTTTTAAATGCATCCCGTTTTCCTTTAAGGAAAACGGGATGCATTTTAAAAAAATGCTTTATTTAAAAGCAGTCCCAGACATGGAGGTCTGCTGAGCCCAGCAGGCCACCATACCTGGGGGGGCCAGCCATTCCCAATGGGGTCACAAATTGCGAGTGCCTCATTAATATTCATGAGGCATGCAATTTGCTACCCCATTGGGAATCGCAAACAGTGTCTCAGACACTGTTGTACATTGTGATTTGCGACTCGCAAATTGCAACTCACAATCTGTCGCAATTTGCGAGTCGCAAATCACAATGGTCGTACATCTGGCCCTTAAAGTCAAGCATTCCATGGATATTGAGGACGCTGCTTCTGAGGGGGGGGCGGTGGGCTCTGACCATGCTGGACAGCGCGGCAGAAGTCACAATAGTTCACTGGAACCTGATGGATTGTCTGGTGGCAGTAGCATTGAGTGACTATATCCAGGTGGAAACACCGGATACTAGGGTGAGCGTACTGCATTGTTTATACAAGATGCAACTTCAATTGGAGGGGGGCGTACCAAGATACATTAATGTTCTCTTTTGGGAAAACTTGTAATTCGGCTACGATATTCTCTTGGCCGAAAATGATTGATCACCTGAATTTGTGATGAGAGACAGTAATTTTACCTGCTTTTTTCGACCTCATAATAGAATCAGTTAAACATTCATATGCAAAGGAGTGGGCGTTAGCACTAGCTCCTGCGTTATACCGTAACCTTGTGGGGTGAGATGTCGGTTCCCCTTATCTTGTAATACCAGTAAGGTTGATCCCACAACCTTTAAGACAATACCCCATTAAAAATGAGTGTCTACTAGGATATACTCTCTGGTTAACATTGTGTCATCTGTAAAAGACATAATACAGAATGACATGTCCTCTTTAGGACATGGGCAGTCACAGCTTAGATCGATTATGTAAGTAAGCTGGACCCTGAAGACACTTTGTTCCGGTCATGTACCATGGTGACACCTTAATGCCACAAGCTTGTTTTTACCCTACAATCTTATAAAACAGCAAACCATCATAGCAAGGAAGGATGCAACGAACACTATGTTACACATAGAGAAGTTAAAGAAATTACCATTCACTGTTGCAGATATACCTTCACCGGATTGGATTATCCACAGGTTTATTTCTGTGTCAATCTCGACATTCCTCTTCCAATACTGTTTACAACACCATCAAGTAGGCAGATACGAAGCACTAGGAGAAGGATATGTGCACGAGTCATGGAATTTACCTTTTAGTTATCGCTGTAGGAATGGTGAGACTGAAATCTTTATGAGCAGGATGGACTGCGATAATACTTTAGGACATTCCTTGGTGTGTAGGGAGGTTTTGCTTCATGGTGCGTGTAATGCGCCCATGGCAAATTTGTCCTGCTGTCTGAAGGGTTCTCCAGCTACCGTGATGTGGCCAGCTCTCAGATTACTCTAGAATGAAAGTTTATTGATGTTGAACGATCAGGGCTCCTGTGGCACGAAACCAGGCATTGCCTATCTGGTGACAGTTTCTGCAGTTGTGACTTGTTGTACTGTTTCCACCTGCCCGCACAGTTAGGGAGGTGACGCTTTGGCCTTCAATAAAGCTTTCGAATATGCACTTTGATGATTTGAGCAGACTGAAAGTCTTATTGTTCCAGAAGGATGCGGCCTTAACATCTGCAGAGGAGACATTTGATCTTCAAGTTGCAAGGTGTTCTTCTGAGGTACATCATTACTTCGCACGTATTTCCTGCTACATTTTGGGAAACTTGTGCACCGCATTTTTTATTAACCTGGCTCATCATACAGTATACAAGCTGCAAGTTTATTACAAACATCGTCTCACATTATAATATGTTGTTTTTCGCATGGGAGTAGTCTCACTTGATGAGCAAAAGACTATTAGTCCTCCATCTTAACTTCCCAATTTGTGCGTGCCAGGAAGTAATCATATGTCTCTGTTTTGTTATGTAGTGTCCTGTTTGCTTTCTCTGGGTACATCATGACTCCAGTGTTGTTCCTCTGTAATTCCTCCATGGGGACCATATTTTCTGCCATTTTCTGGGGCACCCTCTTGCCTTATAAATCACTTCCTTTGCCCTCTGGCACCAGTCCATATCAGCTTCCCACTCCGCCACCGATGGGGGATGGGAGGCCCCCGTGCACCGCATTCTTAACATGTCGAATACCGCAGGAGTGGCACACTTTTTAAGAAAATAGGCTCTGGCTTGGTTAGTACCTTCCAGACAATCTTTGGAGTTATTTCATCATTCATACGCTCTGTGCTGGGAAGCATTTTTGGAGTTCTTCCGCTGGTCCCGTTCCTGATTAGCGGGACTTTGCTTTTACTTTTTCTGCTCCATAATGGATGTCCCACTAAGAGGCCTAATGGAACTGGCAATTCCACATGTGCTCCTGTGTCATGAACGCATGATACAGTTTTTTGGCACACCCTTGCTTCAGTAACTTAATGAACACTGGTTCTTGTCCTTTCGCCATGTGTGGCTACACTGCGTGCAGCAGTTGTCCTCTGTGCACTTTCGAGTGTGCCCTGGACATATACCTAGGAATGCAACTGGTTCGGTCTTCGTACATTGACCTACTGGTAAGCCTGTTGACGGCCCACTTGTACTGTTGTCCCTTGCGCTTGCTGTTGCTTCTGAATGCATTCTACGAACCCTGCTGAAATGCCTCTGCTCCTGGTGACTGGATCGTGGCCTGGCTTCTGCGTATCTCACACTGGCTGCTCCTCCTTCGGCGGCTGCTGAAGGGATGGATGGGAACATATTTGCTCAATGGATCTGATCTGGTGGGTAATGTAATGTAATGGGTTATTTATAAAGCGCAATCTGCCACTCCGAAAGGAGCATCCTGGCGCTAGTTAGAGGTGAGGGAGGTTCCCAAAGAGATTAAATGAGGGAAAGGCATAGTTCGTCTGTGGAGCTGAATATCCATGTTTTCAGCAATCTCCTGAATTGGGTTTCATTATTTTGTAGTCTCAGATGAGTTGGCAGCTTATTCCATGCTTTTGTTCCCAGAGCTGCTATTGTCTTTCCCCCTTTGGTTTTACACCTAAATATAGGTGGTTTGAGGAAGTTAGCTGACGAGGACCTGAGAGTTCTGGATGTAATATAAGGAGTAAATCTCTCATAGAGATACTTGGGTCCTAACCTAAGCGAGGCTCTAAAGGTAATTAAAAGGATTTTAAAAAGTATTCTTTTGTGGAGAGGGAGCCAATGGAGGGCTTTCAACGCTCCCGATGCCGAGGACCTACGAGGCAGCTTTAGCACTAAACGCGCTGCCGCATTTTGTACTATTTGTAGTCTTTTCAAAATTGATTTTTTTGTTCCTGCTAGGAGGCTGTTGCAATAATCCAAACGCGAGAGGATTAAAGCCACTGTCACTGATTTCCTAGCAGAAAGTGGTATTAAATCAAAGAATTTTTTCAAAGATTTAATAAGGCTAAAGCAGGTCCCTGCTACTGCCGTTACATGTGGGTGGAAGGATAGAGCAGTGTCAAAGTGGACTCCTAAATTTTTAGCTACCTTCACCATGTCTGGTGGTGGTGTCGTCCCCTCTGGCCACCACTCATGTGGCTGGAATAGGACATCTTTTCCTACTGGCAAAATCTCCGTTTTGTCAGTATTACATCTAAGGTGATTATCCTTCATCCACTGAATAATCTTGGATAAACAATGTTTAAAATTAAGTTCGGCATTTGTGGAATTATTGTCTAGCGAAAGAATCATTTGGGTATCATCTGCGTAGGAAGTTACTTTGATCCCAAAAGATGATATCAAAGAAATGAGTGGGGTCATATAAATGTTGAACAGTAACGGACTCAACGATGAGCCCTGTGTTACTCCTGTTGTGAAGTACCGTTCAACAGAATGAAAAGATCCCAAGGTCACTACTTGTCTACGATTAGTAAGAAAAGACTTTATCCACTGAATCACAGTACCTGAAATACCACAGGATTCCAACCTTTGCATGAGGATGGAATGTGAGATGGTGTCAAAGGCGGCCGATAGATCGAGCAATATCAGGACCGCCTTTTGTCCTTTATCCGCTAACATTTTTAAGGTATCCGTTAATTCCAAAAGTGCCGATTCCGTGGAATGCTTTGGGCGAAAACCAGATTGTTGGGGGTGAAGAATGTTAGCGGTCTCAATGAATTTAGTAAGTTCTTTATGAACCAGCTTTTCAGTAACTTTACCCAATAAAGGGAGTAAGGATATGGGTCGGAGATTTGAAAGCACCGAAGGGTGCCTCTGGGAACTTTGTCTGCAATGGCTGAGAACAGCAATGTTTCGTCTACCTCTAGGAACACATAAACAATCGGGACCTTTTTAATTTCTGCTTTCTTTTAATTGCAAAATTACTTTTTTTAATTGGTTTAAAATATAGATTTTTATATTTTTATTGATTTTAAAATGGCTTTCTCTATGCTCTTTGCTATTAAAGAAGCAGGATGCTTATTTAGATTTTAGTGGGCTTTCTATACTTATTGGCCTTATATTTTAGCATTTGTCTAGGGGCAGCTTTTGTCGACTCACGTCCAAAGAGTGGGTGTCACGTGGTTGGGATAGGCCCGATCAAAAACACCACCATGTTTCTTAAGTTGCCTTCTCTTTTCAACACACTGTCTTCTGACATACATTTGCGTGCGTGACCATGCAGGATAAAATTCTCTGAATCTGCATTGCTTACATTTCCACTTCGTAGGCACACTATCACAACACCTTGAATATTAGGTACCAGGGATAGAGTTCACTGTCCAAACTGTTTATTATGTTATTGTCCGGTAGGCAACGACACCATCCAACTAGAATAAACAATTGTGGCCTGACAGGGTTTGCAAAATGGCCACATGGGTGCTGTTTATTATATATACGGAACTACTTCCTTGTTTGGGGCAGAGGAGCACTCAGCTGACAATGCGAGGTCACTTCATGTTGGAATTCCAGCTCAGCTGATTCCTGCTTACCAACACGAGGGATGTCCAGCTCTACACCAAGACGGAAAGCCTGATGACACTTACCCACAGATAAGGGGAGTTACACCACTCGAGCAGGGATTTGCCAGATCACCCAAACTTGGCAAGATAAGGTTAGAGAGCACTAGGTAGGAGAACACTATACACAGTACTTATATGCCTACATATATTCATTGTTTTAGTACAATGGTGGAAATGTTTATCTTTTTCACTATTCTCGTAATGCTAATCACGCTAATCTGTTTCATTCTATTGATTATCAGAGCGCAAGTATTCTATACAAGAATCACAATACTTCAATAAATATTGAAAAGCCTTGCTGAGCACTTCTTGTGTATTTCTTTGTGTATGCATTAGAGTCCAAACAAAAAGGTTCTAGACCTGTTACCACGATTTCCTTGGAGGATCAGGGTCGTCATGTTCTGAGACTGCACACACATTTGTTACCCTGTACGGTTTGGGGTCCAGATGGTGCACTGTGGGTAATAATGGATACAGGCCAACATATCCTGAGGGTGTGCGCGGAATCAGTCTGGCACAATCCCGATATTTATGTTGTCCAACAAACACACAGTTTTACCAGAAAGGTACAAGTCGTACGACAATCTCCTTGCTCTAGTTACTTGGTGGTTTGATGGGTAAAGACAACTTTGGGCAATGAAACTGATGAGGTAAACCAATCAGACGTCAGGGAACAAAGACAGAGACAGGTGATCCAGAAGCTAATACTTCACAGGGTAACACGGCAGGGTAAATACAAGGTTGCTCATAAGGAGAATCTGTGGTCATGGGACTGCAGAGGGCAGGAACTGACTGTAAGCAGAGGAAAGGAGAGAAACATGAGGCTAGCAAGAGTAAAGAATAACCAGGTTTGACTGAGGTAAGGGATGTATTGATATACAGCAAGGGGCCTCTTGGTAGGACAGGGAAAGTCATTTGAATTGACTCCAGCAGGATGCTCGTAACAACAGGCATACAGAATAGTCATCGTCTGGACCTGCTGCTATAGAGACCATTGTACACAGAGTAAAGGTGGCCTTAGACCGATAACAATGCAGAGATAAACAAGACTCCAAAAGACCTGGGTGCAACAACTGGATTCTTTCCCTTACCTGATCAGAATGGAGGGCAAGCTGGAGATCATACTGTAAAGGGATACGGGACCGCAACGGAACACGAACGGGTTTTGGAATGAAACCAAAAACCAGTATGAAAAGATAGCTAATGTACAGGATAGACAAAGATATAAGCTGAAAACTAGACAATGTGAAAGAATAGGAGACAGAGACCGAAGACAAACACTACCCTGGCACTCAGGAAACAACACAGATGGCAAGGAGTCAGGAAGAAAACCAGAATAAAAAATCATGAACAGGGTATCAGAACAGTGGCGACTCCTCCGCTATGGCGGAGGAGCGTCGCCCCTTTCTCCGCTTTTAAGCAGTGCAAAGAAGAAGCATAAAATGATAATAACTTCAAGTTATTATCATTTTATGCTTCCTGACGTGTTCTGCTGCTTTGCGGGTGGGCGGGGCTGCTCTGCTCACGGAGCAGGGCAGGGGAGGAGTGGTTTGCTGCATTGCAGCGTTGTGATTGGTAAGTGGGCCCTGGCTGTGCTTCCGTCCGCAGAAGAGCAGCAGCGAAGACGCAGGACCAGGCGCAATAATAAGTTTATTTTAGTTGTTTTTAAAAAAATATGCGCGACCCGCCCGCCCTGCTATGCCAGCCGCGACTATCAGAAATCAAGAACAGGAAATCAGAAGTCAAGAGCAAAACATGCCCATCAGGCACTGTAACACGTCATGTCCTGCTGGTAGAGGAAACTGACACAGAAACTCAGAATAAGGTCGTAGGCAAAGGTAACAGACTCAATGAAGAAAGGAACCACTGCCAACCAAGCAAACAGATTGTCATAAGGAAGGCAAGGAAGAAACTGGATAAAGCAGAATGCTAAACGAAGTAGCCACAGAAAAGACAACACAACACTGCAAAAGCAGTAGCAGGAAACGGGATTCTTCTGAGTTTTTCTGAAGCAGTATCATCCTTGCAATCAACTAAAGTAGAAAGGAAAGCATCCAGTAGCACCAGGTTTAGCATGAATGGTGAAGACAGAAACCAGTCTTAAATCCCTCCTTCCAGCTTGCACCCAGATAGGGGTTGACTGGAACAGGTGTGAGCTGGATGGAGCACAGTGCAGGTGAGAGCAGTTAAAGTCCCTCCTCCAGTTATCTGCCTGATGGGAGTGCATGGAGGTTCCAGGAAGCAAGAAGTAGACACAACAAAACTACGGAATGGAACATGGAATAGACCCTGTTTAGGAAGGGGCAGGAAAGTAAACAAGCATTTGCAATGCAATCTGTCTCGCCTTTGGGACCTTATATGTATTTAGCTATGCAGCACATTAGCCTAGGTGCTGAAACATCTACTGTTCTTTAACATGGAGGGAAAGTAAGCACCAAACTGAGTGACACGCCAGGTATGGGAACACATGGAGAGAAATATTGCCTTTCAGCAGGAAATGGTATAGTCCAAAGCTCTGTTTTTAGTATAAAATCAGGGCCTGGGGGAACTCACCCCCCATGGAGATATATCCTACATGGACAGATTTCTACTGCACAGGGTCCGCTGCTCCCTGGTAGGGGCGCTTCCAGACGCGGCGACGGAACGAGCTGATTTCCCCCGCTCACATTAGTCACAACTGCACCGGACGGGGCACATTTGGTATTACAATTATATCATTTATCCCTGGCTCTCCGCCTTGCAGTCGGAGCAAAAGCACGTATAGCCTGGGAGCAAGATCTAGGTCTACCATTAACTGATAAGGTGTGCTCTTATTGCTGCGAACAAACACGTTATGTGTCAAATAATCACCGCCATAAACTGTTACACTTTAAATACTTACACTGGGCATACATCATGCCACCTTTTAGCCAAAATGGATCCTAACGCCTCGCGTGCGTGTGCCAGGTGTGCTGCTGCTAGTGCTGATTTTTAGCATCTGGCTTGGAATTGCAGGCCCATTCTGGCATATTGGGGGGGAGGTTTTCCGACACTTATCCCTAATGATTGAGCATACATGACACCTTGCACCATTGATGGCACTGCTGGGATATGTCCAGCCCCTGAAGAAAGGTATAAGGCGGTTTGCCGCAATTGCCCTACTGATCGAGAAACGTCAAGTCCCTGCATTGGGGCAGAACACAAACACCGACAGTGAAGGCCTGTCTCCGAGACCTGGTTTATTGCGATACTACGAGTGAAATATATGCCACATTACAGCCACCAACCTTGCGCCCACAAGACATTTGGCAGCCGCTGAAAAATTATTTACAGACATACCCCCTGGACAGTGACCGACGCTCCCACAGAGTTAATGGGGTATGGGCCTCGACCTGCATACTAATAGGGAGGCTGAGTTGTGGCAGGATACCCTCTTTTTTCAATGATGCTACCTGGGAAGGAAGAAATGAGCGAGATACACTGACAATGTAAAAGGGTTCACTTTTGACTCCAGATGAAATTAATATGTGATGAATGATGCCTGATCGGGGATATATGCAACCACCCTCCATTCATGGTGTCTAACGGTAAAAAGAAGTTATTAGAATATAATATATCTCAAATGCAAGGAGAAATGTGAAACTGATTGTTTAGATGAGCTATCTTACTGAAACGATCGTCATTGATATGAGAGAAACACTCTGTACCTTGTTTTATCGTTGGGTAACTTTGTTATCAATGACCAATTCTGAAAGATTTGAGAACATGTATCTTAATGGATGCTCACATGTATTATTGTGCACTACAAATCTCAATAAAGAAAATAAAAAAATATATATAAAATCAGGGCCTTCGTGGTCATATCACTGAAAATACAAGATTTGAAAAAAATACTATGGGTGCTCGTGGAAGACAATTTCTATGGACTGGAATCTAGAGAATGCTAAAGTGATTCTGGTATTTTACTGACCTCTGCTGGTCGTTTTCTATCAAGAAAGTTAAATAGAGGCAGTTGCCAGAAAAATAAAAAAAAGAAAGTCCCTCAGCAGAAAGCAATTCTGGTATTTTACTGACCCCTACTCGTCGTTTTCAATCAAGACAGTTAAATAGAGGCAGTTGAACAAGCAGAAAGCAATTCTGGTATTTTACTGACCTCTACTGGTCGTTTTCTATCAAGACAGTTAAATAGAGGCAGTTGAACAGAAAAAAAAGTCCCTAAGTGGAAGTAGACAAGTCCTAGGGCTGATCTCCAGAGCCCACAAAGTACATACACATATAAGTATATACTAAAGTATATACAAGAGGTCTCGAATGCTCGACCTAAAAAAGGAGCACAAGTACATGTTAAGTAAATAACATGTGGGGAGAGGATGTAGCCTTACTGTTAGAGCGGTCGACTTCGAAGCTGGGGAACCGGGTTCGAGTCTCAGCAGGGACGCTCAACATCCTGTGATTCTGGGCAAATCACTTAATCCCCTTTGCCTAACAAAAATGAATGTGTCCATCAGTAACGAAACTGGTGCTCATGTAAAGCGCTCTGATACCTGATATCTTCGCGTCGAGTTTGCGCTATCTAAAACTCAAAAAAAAAAAAACAATGTGGTCCAAAGTATAATTAGTTTGACTGATAATATCCTCTCCTGCTCCCCCTTATGGGAAGACACAAGAATCAAAATGCATCAGTAGACGAGAAGTGAACTCTGAAACAAAATCTGGACTCGATCTGGTTTCCAGGAGTAGCAGGGAAGCTTATGAATGAGCATTAGATTGTCACACAGGTTCCAAACGTGTGTTCAAGATGGAGGCAGGGTGACAGGGTTTGAGGTAGCAACACCCAATGGCAGGATGGGAGGACCCTGGCAGTAGGTCACCTTGATGCACTTGGTGGTGCTGGGACTGGTGGTTTAGAGGACTAATGTGTCCACTGGAGGGGCCTCATTGTCACAGGTTCAAGTCCCGGTGGGTCCACTCAGCCTTTCCTCCTTCCAAGATCAATAAAATGAGTACCATTGAGTTTGGTACCAATCAACATCTGTTATTCAGCATCAAGATACCCTTCTGGGTGAACGTGCGCTTTACAAATACACGATATGTTATTTTACTGGTGTGATGGGACATGGTGGGGTTTGGAAGCTGGGTATTCGTGAGGAGTGAGCACAGCTTTTAAGGAGGGAAGAACAAGAGCACAGGAGAGCTTAAATAGGTCTTCCTGTATTTACCTTGCTTCCAAATTAAGGAAACGTTAAATTGTTTTTCACATTTACGAGTGATAAAACATCAATGGCTTGCATGGGCATAAGTAACAAGGACTACGTCTATATATCATGTTCACCAGCTCCATTTACATTGCATAAATTCAGCCCTTACTTGAGCTACTTTTGCTTGTGGCCTCCGTTTTTACCATCATGCTAACCACAAACCATTATTTATGGTGCTGTGCGGTGATTGCAATCCCTTGCCGAGGTGTTTGTTTGGTCCTTAGTTGATGGCTCTAGTGTGGTACCTAATCTTTTGGTACTGGCTGCAGTGTAATGGCACTGCCTCTAATGACTCTGGGCCCGATTCACAAAAGTAATCCGAGACAAAATCCTCACTTTACGACTTACAGTATTCACAGAAGGCATTTAGGAGTACTAAAGTTAGGATTTTGTCTCAATTAATCTTAAGTTTTGGTCTTAAGTTAAACTTAAGACAAACTTAAGTGTAACTGAGACAAAATCCTAACTTTACGACTAGGATTTTGTCTCAGTTAAACTTAAGTTTGTCTTAAGTTTAACTTAAGACCAAAACTTAAGTTTAACTGAGACAAAATCCTAACTTTAGTACTCCTAAATGCCTTTTGTGAATACCGAAAGTCGAAAAGTTAGGATTTTGTCTCAGATGATGAAGAGACAGGAAGCGTAGGGTGGTGGAAGAAAAAGGCATGAGGTGGAATCAAGCCTAGGCAGCCTTGATACCCAGCAAGCTTGCCATTTGGTAGCAGTGCGCTACTGAGAAAAACCTTGGGCCGCCGCTCTAACTAATTAAACACCGCTGCTTCACCTTAAAATCTTTCAAGGAATAGTGATAGGAAATGAGCTTTGCTTTTCCCATCTGGTCTCAAATGCCAAGCACTTGCATACTTGTAAAGATCTGAATACAAAAGAAATGGCAAATTCACAGTTTCGCATGCGCCAAGGAAGTCTTTTTGATTTGGTGTATGAAGTATCATTTGACTGCGGCTAGGTGCAGCTTGAACCTGGAGCTGCCCAAAGATTACACAACAGAATGACCTAACACAAGATAAATAATGTCAGCAACAACGAAACAAGCACACAAGACAGTCAACCAACCTAAAAGATACCTACAAAAAGTGAGGATGGTTGGAATGGTAATCTCTGCCCCACTTCCTAGCACAGATTATTAACCTCCTAACCCCTCCCCTCAGCCCACTGTCTGAACTAGCTCACGACGCAGGGTATGGTGCGAGTGATGTGCCTACTGACCCCCTGTGTGGGAGTGTGGACTCTCTGGCAATTACTGCAGATGCTGCAATGTACTTCATATTGTTTTAAGACACTTGCTGCATTATTTTGCTGTTACGTGGTGTTGCTTCTGGCGCCCAATGCTGTAAGTCAATACACTTTGGAGTTGCGTAATGTGGACAATTTGTAGTAGAGATCACTAGGGGCCTAGCTATTGATGGTGCAGGGGTATAGCAGATGCAGTGGCACCAGGGCCCAGGTGTGTGAGGGTCGTTTGAGGTTCCTACGTGACTCTAATTTTGGTTGGGTTTTTCTACCTAACAGGGGCTAAAGGTAGAAAATTTTAGGAATTATTTACAAGCCCCTTGCGCCGCCCGTACATCACTTTTTCCCATAGTAAAAGTGATGCACAGGAGGTGCAAAGGGCTTGTAAATAAGCTCCATAGTTTGTGGCAAAGAGAGGAGTGCAGGTGTTATTGATGCAACAGGTACAGTGGCACAGGGACTTGAGGGACCCTCTGCTTTCCAATTATGGCTGTCTTTCGCAGGTAGGATGCAGAAAGGAGAAACACAGGGGATATGCAGTTCCTAAAGGTGCAGGGGAAATGGGGGGGGGTCTTTCTAAAAAGTGCCCTCACACACCCCAAAGGATGTCATGCTTCAACATTGGGCCTGCTCCTTGTCAGGCCGGCGCTGCAATGCCCGACGGGCACCCTCGAAGGGGCTCTTTGGCGGAGTTCTTTTGGTGATGAAGCCGTAGGGTCAGTGCGGGTGTGTGGGCCAGGTAGTGCAGTGAGTGTGTTGATAAAATAGGTCTAGAGCATCCCTAACCAATGTATTTTATTCCCAGGGAGCACGAGCCTAGCTAAAAATAGTGAGCCCCGGCTGGATATAATGATCCTACAGGGCTAGTGTTGTGCATAGGGTCGACATGTTTCATGCCAAGGTGGCACTTCATCAGGACCAAAAAGGGAATTTGTAGTACTCTGGCACTACTGCAGTGCTGGTTCATGAATTAGCTAGTGACCAGATGCCGTGGAGTGGGTCCAATTGACCCTGAGAAGGAAGACCTAAAACGGGGAAGGGGGGGAGATAAAAAGAACAAAAACCCAAGGTCTGATTAGGAGTCATAAAAACAGACATATATTGTGTTTACAGTGACGATTGACGTAGAGGTGAGGAGAAAACACCAACAGACTGGAAACTATCACTTTAAAAAACCAACAGATAGTCACAGCCCTCTTCTTTTCAGTAGCTTCCACCCTAAAGCTCTAAGAGAAAACCTCCCCTATGGGCAGTTCTTGCGAATTAGACGCAACTGTAGCAACTTGGAGGATTTTAAATCACAGGCATCAGAACTGACTGATCATTTAGCCAAACGACAATACCCAGTAGCCAAAATAAGATCTGCTCAGAGAGCACGCAATACCAACAGAGAGGCATTACTTGAGACACAACCAAGAGTCAAAACTGATCACTTAACATGTGTAACCACCTTTACACCAGAATCCAACATGATCAGGCGAATTACAAAAAAACACTGGAATATTCTCCATGTAGGTGATCATGCCCCCAGTACACCCAGGTTTGCATTTAAACGTACAGCAAATCTGAAAGACCTGTTGATCAGTACCAGACCCAGGAAAAAGATGCCCCCAACACAGAACACCCTGTGGAACTTGCCACCTGTCACGGGCCATTTCCCCTGTGGAAAATGTGTAGTCTGTCCCTTGACGAAAGCTACAAAAGCAATTACACTAACCAATACCTTGACCTGGCTACAAAATAAACACACAAACTGCAACACACGTAATTGCATTTATCTCATCACTTGCCCTTGCCAGTTACAATACGTAGACATGACTACCCGCCCTGTCAAAACCAGAATCACTGAGCACAGAAGTAACATAAGATGTAAAAAAAAACACACAAAGATGTGTGCCCATTTTACAGAACATAACCACACTACCAACGATGTAAACTGGACAATCTTGGAAGCACACCCACTTATTTCGAAAGAGGCGTTGTTCAGGAAAGAACAGAACTGGGTCTTCAAACTTTCCTCACACACACGGGGTCTCAATGATGACATACCTTGGGTGGAGTTGAATCGCCCTTGATCACAACACCCATTATCCCTGCAGACAGTCATGCCCCTGCCTACTTATTCATCTCTGTGAAATTCTACACTTCTCTTGGGATTAACAACCTTTTGCCCATGAAATACCACACACCATCTTCGGGTTCACACTATACTGGTTACTGTTAACCTTGGACTCTCCGTTGGGCTACTTAATCTGCCCTGATCCTATACTATTCGGATCCCCACACCTCAATCACATGATGGCTATTTTACACCAATAACCAATTCTTGCCACCCACTTGCGGTTCCATTCGCTCACCATAGATAGCTCCCGCTGACACCATATTGTTCCCCGGATATGGCCACCCGTGGGCCTCCACCATGATCTTATTCCTTAACACATGTCTATTTACCACTCTTGCAACATGCCGATGGGAGGCCCTCAATAAAATACTCACCCAACATGGCCGAAGGCGGTCATGGTCTAGCCTCCGACGTATTAACGTCACCTGTGTGACCTCTCTAATACTGCCCACCCGGAAGCACACATCACGGGGCCCGGAGCTGGGGTAGGACAGAAGCTAGTTGCATCGCCGCCCGCCCGGGAGTATGATAATTATTGTCATTCCAAGCAGGGGTAGCGACGTGAACATCACGTAAACACTGGTAAGGCATTCGTTTTTCAGACCGTAATGGCAATTATATCTTCATGTGTTCACAGATCAGAGCTGTTATCCCCGTCACCTCAACCCCACTGACCAAGGGGTGAGTTTCTACTTTCTTTACGGTGCTTGCCCGCACCTCCAGGCACCTTTATCACGGGTTCCAACCCTCTGAGGAATACCACCACTCCCTCAGAGGGGCCGCCTTGATTGACTTGATTTACGAACGATTTATTTACACGTTCCCATGTGGCGAGATACTTTTGGAATTCCACTCACTAATTTAACCACGGCGTGTATGTGTTGTGTGTCTCCTGTGTTCTAAATTCACCATGTTACCGTTTTGAGTGGGTTATACAGAATGATGACGTAACCCCGTTTGTTTGCAGGTAATACCTTTTACCATCGTCACCTTGACAGCTATAACTTTAGATCATGGTGAATATCACCTAGTGATTATTCTAGGTAGCTTACCACCACAAGCAGCAGCTATCACCCACCTAATAGAGTCGCATCAGCTGGACACTACTCACCGTACAGCCACTATCGTTATAGCATTTTCTCCTCACCTCTACGTCAATCGTTACTGTAAACACAATATATGTCTGTTTTTATGACTCCTAATCAGACCTTGGGTTTTTGTTCTTTTTATCTCCCCCCTTCCCCGTTTTAGGTCTTCCTTCTCAGGGTCAATTGGACCCACTCCACGGCATCTGGTCACTAGCTAATTCATGAACCAGCACTGCGGTAGTGCCAGAGTACTACAAAATTCCCTTTTTGGTCCTGATGAAGTGCCACCAGACCCGTTAGGGGCTACCTTGGCATGAAACATGTTGACCCTATGCACAACACTAGCCCTGTAGGATCATTATATACAGCCGGGGTTCACTATTTTTAGCTAGGCTGGTGCTCCCTGGGAATCAAATACATTGGATAGGGATGCTCTAGACCTATTTTATCAACACACTCACTGCACTACCTGGCCCACACACCCGCACTCACCCTACGGCTTCATCACCAAAAGAACTCCGCCAAAGAGCCCCTTCGCGGGTGCCCGTCGGGCATTGCAGCGCCGGCCCGACGAGGAGCAGGCCCAATGATGAAGCATGACATCCTTTGGGGTGTGTGAGGGCACTTTATAGAAAGACCCCCCCCCCTTTTCCCCTGCACCTTTAGGAACTGCATATCCCCTGTGTTTCTCAATACTACTTAGGAGCATTTATGCAGGACCTGCTTTAAAAAGCTCCTGGTTCCTCTTGTTTAAGACGAGGATGCAGAAAGGCCCATTTTCCTTGTTTGCAATGCGACCATGGCACCCTTGCTAGCCACTGATAAACTTGGTTTACTTTGGCAGGCAGGGAATCCATTGGTTCCTTACAAAAGTGTGAAACCGATTCAAATTTAAATCACACATAGACGTATTATATACTCCAAGAAGGAAGCCTGGGCTGTATCATGATCCTATACTTGGGACTGTGCTGACAAAGAAGGTAGTCTGCATTTTTCTGGCTAGGGTGCACACATTAACTCAATAAATCCAACTGTGTTAACACAAAGACACAATTATTGCCCTGTATTTCTGAGCTCTGCTCTCTGCAGTGCTGCCTGCATGTTCTAGTGTTCCAGGAATGTGCTGCCCATGCACTCTAGTCTACACCCACCCGTCACAGGCGTCACCGGTCTGGTGAACCTGCTAATAAAAGGGGCCGGGAGCACGTGCCCTGGGCCAGTTCCAGTAACCATATCACTGTGTCCGTGTGCATTATTCCCAAGTATGTGGGCCTAGAGCCCACTACTTTACACTACCCATTCGCTAACTGCGTTTTTTAGAGTTAATATATGCGGCTGAAGGCAGCAAAGAGAACGACGAAGATCCCGGTGCAGCTCAGAAACCGGGATCACACCCAGGGACGTATGTATAAGGGAAGTGGCGAAGTGAGGCGTTAGCCTTCCTGGCTTAACTCCTCACTCCGCCACTTCAGAAACGGAGGGCTTCACCATATTTACAAGAATATGGTGCAGCCCTGCGTTTCCCCCTGCGCTGGCGCTACACTTAGCAGCCTAGCACCAACGCAGGCACCCTTGCACCATAGTGCAAGGATGTCTGCGTGCAGGGGAAGATTGTTTATGTGCAGGAAGGTCCCCCTTCCAGCTCATAAAAGATCTTTAAATGCCGTTTTATAACGTCTATGTGTGCTGCTGAATGCAGCACACATAAAAGTTGTAAAACAGCAGTTTTTTTAAATGATTGTTTATGTGCAGGAAGGGGGACCTTCCTGTACATAAACAATCATTGGCCTTTTGCTGTTTTCATATGTGCTGCACAACGCAGCACATGTGAAAACAGCAAGAACCAGGAGAAAATGGAACATTTCTCCTTGTTGCGCCAGGGTAAGACCAGGTTTTCCCTGGTCTCAATTCTGGCGCTGCCTCCTATTTATGCCTCCCTTGTAAATAGGTTGCAGCGTCAGAATCAATGGGTGTTGCGGTGGAATGCCCACAGCAACACCCATTGCCCACCCCTTTCACGCTAAGCATAGCTTGAAACGGGGCCTTATTTACAAGGCAGCGTTAAGCCACGTTAAGGGGCATATGTACAAGCCCCTATCGCCACCACAGATAGGGATGCGCCTTATGTACAAGGCAGCGTTAAGTCACTTAGTGTGGCTTAACACTGCCTTGTACATAAGGCCCCCTTTCACGCTATAGTTAGCGTGAAAGGGGTGGGCAGTTGGTGTTGCGGTGGGCGTTTCACTGCAACACCCATTCATTTTGACGCTGCCCCCTATGTACAAGGGTGGCGTACATAGGCGGCAGCGCCAAAATTAAGACCAGGTAAATCCTGATCTTAAGTTGGCAAAACGAGGAAAAATGCATTATTTCTCCTCGTTTTTGCTTTTTCCATGTGGGCTGCCTTTAAATGCCATGGTTTGTTTATGTACAGGAAGGTGTCCCTTCCTGTACATAAACAAACTTTTAAAAAATTGCCATTTTGTCACTTTCATGTGTGCTGCATGAAGCAGCACACATGAAAGAGACAGAATGGCATTTCTGGGATTGTTTATGTGCAGGAAGGGACACCTTCCTACACATAAACAATCCTTCCCTGCATGCAGACACCCATGCACTCTGGTGCAAGTGTGCCTGCGTTGGCGCTAAGTTGCTAAACTAAGCGCATTGCAGGGGGAAACGCAAGGCTGCACCATATCGTTGTAAATATGGTGCAGCCTTGCGTTTCAGAAGTGGAGGAGAGAGGCGTTAAGCCAGGAAGGCTGACGCCTCTCTCATCCATTTCCTTTTACATATCCCCCTAAGTGGATTAACGCTACCTTGTAAATAAGGCAAAGCCCCTATCACCACAACTCAGGTGCCTAGGCGTGTCGCAGAGCCGAGAACACCGGCGGCAGCGTCTACTTAGAGCTCAGAATGCAAATTCACCAGTGAAAGCATACAGTACAGACCGCACAGAGGCGCAACTAGAGCCAAATTTCGGGGGGGGGGGGGCTGACTCTTCCAGCAATATGCAGAGTGGAGATGCAGGGGCTCTAAGAAGGGGTGAAAAACAACAAAGCCTCGTTAACAAGTAAATGGGGAGCTCCTGGGCGAGGGATCGCCTTTTTGGCGATTATACCTGTGGCGAGGGATCGCCTTTTTGGCGATTATCCTGGAAATTGCCCCCTGTGAACCCCCTCCTCCTTGGGGATTTTAAAGCTTTAACTTTTCTGCGTGCCCCCAGGACGATGTGATTGTCCAAATGGAGGTAGCCTTTTCCACAACAACTCATCTAGCGGAATCCTAGGATATTGGCCGACTGCACATTTGAGCTGCTCACTGCAGCTGTTGAGGAGACGGCTCGGGATCACCTTTTGGGTCACATTCTTGGGCTATCACCTACCTTCCGGTCTCGACCACTATGACTCGGCATCCCGCTGCAACTGCTACGCACTTAGAGTCTCTTCGTGACGGCGGCCCTACACGTTCTCCCACTGCGGCTGCAGCGATCCCCGTGAGATGTTTTCCCCCGGTCTGAGCGAGGAGAGAGCACTGGGTTCCTGTCTTCGGCCCTCCCATCCCCCTGGCGGCCCATCTGGCGATCCAGGAGTCGGGATAGCCTCCCTCCACTGAATGGGCGACCACGGACGGAGTCCTTCTTCTTGGAGGTTTTCGACGGGAGCTCTGCTTGTGGCTTGTCTCGACCATGGAGTTTATTTCAGCGGCTTGGTCGCGGTCTAGCGATTGACTGTAGAGATCCTCTCTTGCTCCCCCTTCGCTCTTTCGTCCACTTCCTGTGGGTGGCGATGGTGGGGCGAGGCGGCCATTTTACCCCCATCCGATGGCCTTCCTCTGCGGTCTGCTAATCGTCGGAGCGGTGAGTGAAGCTGTCGCGCTACGTTGCTGTGCCCTGACATCAACCCTCCTGTGTTTTTTTTTCACCCGACTCAATTTTGGTCTGCCTCTGTTTTGGCCCCGTGGGAATGGACTGACCCTGGATACTACCCTAGTTGTTGCCGTTATTCCAGACTCAAACTTATTTTTTTCATACCATCTGCCTTATTTCCGATCCCCCTTGACTCTTTTACTACGTGTACATGTATTTTCCCTTGTTCTGTTGCACTTCTCAAATGTGTTGGACTTTGCTGTTTATCTTTTTCCCTGATGTACTTTCTTCCATTGCCTGCCAGATCTGACCTGCTTCCAAGCCCCTAGACTCTACCCCTCTCCCCCATTACCTTCTATCCCCTATGGGGACTTTTGTCTTTCTTCGTTATACTATGCTCCAGTAACTAATGTTAACTATGCAAAACTGTTCTCATGTAAAGCGCTCCGATACCTCCGGGTCTAACCAGCCTCAGCAACTTCCGAGGAATCTATGAACTTTCTACCGTCCGCAGAGACCTAGCAATATGGACGATGCCCGGTGGAGCTTCCTAGGTAGCTATAGAGGAGATTGGCTGTGGATTTCCCCCTCGCCCGTCACCTACCGAGCCGGACATTGGGCAGACTTTCCTTCGTCTCTCCGCCGTGTCTCCTTCCTCCCCCGCCTTCCGATAAATCAGCCGGCTTGTTTGACTTTCTCTTTCTCTTTTTGGTTCCCCTGAATTACTTTCCCCCTTGCCGGTCTTTCCTAACCCGATCTTCATTCCAACCCCATTTTACTTTTCCCCTCTTCCTTCTATACCCCGTAGGATGTGTGTATATGCTTAAGCTATGCTCTAGCAATCTCATGTTACTGTGTAACACTGTTTTTTTCCCATGTTATACCAGGCTCCTGTAACTGACGTAATTTTGTAACTAGATAATACTCTTGTGAATCGCTCTGATACCTCCAGGCAGGGCTTTAAGTGGGATGAAAAAACTGGGGGGGTCTCTCAAAGGGGCGTGGCCAATGTAATTAAGGGCATGGCTTAAAAACATGTATGCTAACAATTTGTGGTTAGCTTAGTGTGCCGCCCGACTTGTATTTTGCTGTTTCTGTCATTGCATCCAGATATATGATACAACAAGTAACATTACACCTACAACAAGTGAGGACAATTGGTTTTGTCAATGGTTGTTAGTTGCATAAAATAAAAAGCAGCAACTATAGCTTGTATATAATATTGAAAAAGCTTCCACTTAAAGCCCTGGTGACACCACGACAATGTTGCTGCTCCTGAGTTTCAAAAAGAGAAGGGAAATTCAGAGAGAAAATGACTCTCTTTAAAGGATTTCCCTTCCCCTACAACGCCCACCTGGCATGATGTCAGTAACTTCTCCACTCCTGAGATGTGAGCAGTGTGAGCAGCGCACATGATGTGCCTGATGTCTCGAAACGGGTCTCTATTGGGCTCTGTTTTGTGCCCTGACACAGGCGGTCCGTTTTTTTCCGGACTGTAGTGACAGCAGTCTGCTGTCACTGCAGTCCGGAACAAAGTGCCAGGGCACAAAACAGAGCCCGATAGAGACCCGTTTTGTGGCCCCCTTTAAAAAACTGCCGGTACTCAGCACCGGTGAGACCCGGCCCACTTAAAGCCCTGCCTCCAGGTCTAGCCAGCGCTATATAAAACTCTTCAAATAAAATAAATAAATAAATAAAATGGTCTTTTAAAGACAGTGGCCCTTTGAGCCCATGGGGTGTTGCGCGCCTGAGACCACAAGTCGGAGTGGGCAGTAATTCCCTCTAAGTAGTTCACACATTAACTCATGAAATTCCGAGTTACGTGCGTGCCCGAATAGTGCAAACGTAAAAGAAAGCCCGCGCCGGGCTCTGCAGTGAACCTCCCCAGTTGTCCATGGATCGGCCTCTTATGCCTCCACAGAGCTCTGACGGAAGCCGAGCTGCCTCGGTCTCTTGCAGGCTGTTTGTCATCTGCTGGAGGAGGACGGCGGCTGGTGGTCCGCCCCTCGGCAGGCCTCCCTGGCTGCGCAGTCACTCAGCACAGCCGGCAGGCTGCGGGGGAGCGGGCAGGCTCGGCGGGCGGCCTCGTCCGCTCTAACCCGCAGCCATCCATTACCAGCGAAGAAGCTCTCAGGAGCTCCGCAGTGCCAGCCCCTGCGAGGCTATCGATCGAGGAAGACGGCGGAAATACAGCGGGGAAGAGAGGCTCTCCGTCCATTAGGGCCGCAGCTCTGCGCCAATTAGAAGGAAAGGAAAATCATTACTCAGCAGCGGTCGGCGGCCAGCCCTTGAAGTGCTTGTTTTCTGTCTAGCGCCACTCATTCCTCTCAAACCTTCTCTGCCTCCCCCAAGACACGCATCAGATAAAGAGGCCTGGGCACGAGAGGCTTAACGCCGCAATAGCAAGCCACGAGAATCGCGTGAAGCACTGCGCTGCCCAGTGAACTGGAACTGAATTGTGTGATCTTGTGTTTGATTGGCGCCTACGTGGTCATGGTAGGATGCAATACAAAAGACGCGCGATGTGAAATTAGGGAAGTCCTTACGGTGGGGCCAGGGCTTTAAGTGGGATGGAAAAACTGGGGGGTCTCTCAAAGGGGCGTGGCCAATGTAATTAAGGGCTTGGCTTAAAAACACGTAAGCTAAAAACCTGTGCTTAGCATAGTGTGCCGCCCGACTTGTATTTTGCTGTTTGTCATTGCATCCAGATATATGATTCGACAAGTAACATCATACCTACAGCAAGTCAGGACTATTGGCTTTGTCAATGGTTGTTAGTTGAGTAGGATAAATAAGCAGCAACTGTGGCTTGTATATAATATTGAAAAAGCTTCCACTTAAAGCCCTGGTGACACCACGACAAAGTTGCTGTCCCTGAGTTTAAAAGAGAAGGGAAATCCAAAGAGAAAATTACTCTCTTTAAATGATTTCCCTTCCCCCTACAACGCTCACCTGGCATGACGTCATGCCGTAACTTCTCCACTAGTGAGAAGTGAGCAGTGTGAGCACGCGCACATTAATGTGCCTGCGGTCACTGCAGTCCGGAAAAAACGGACCGCCTGTGCCAGGGCACAAAACAGAGCCCGATAGAGACCCGTTTCGAGGCCTCCTTTAAAAAACTGCTGTTGCTCAGCACCGATGAGACCCGGCCCACTTAAAGCCCTGGGTGGGGATTATTTACAAGCCCCTTGCACCGCTTGTCCGTCACTTTTCCCCATATTAAAAGTGACCCACCGGCGGCGCAAGGGGCTAGTAACGCTAGTAAATAAGCCCCATCGTACCACATACGTTTTACTTAGCTGCCAAGTGGTCGATCTCATGTCTTGTGCTTACATCCAGACCTAACGTTTGTCATCTAAATCCAGTCCTGGCTTTCCATACAACCGTACTTAGCGTTGTGGGACTAACAGGTTTCAGGTTTGCCTTTTCAATTACAGGCATACCTGCGTGTCACAGGGTGGCGATTGCTGTTGAGCTAAGACAGGGTTGCCCAGACGTGGGTCCCGTGCTCTCCATGCCACTGGAGTCAAGCTATCCTCGCTGATGAGGGCTGAAAGCCCGAAACCGGTCCTAGGATGCTTGTTTCCAGTCCAGGGAGGACCTGGCCTGGCAGTTCGGGCTGGACTGTTCCCATTGGGCGCAGGGTCAAGACTGATTTGCATATGGCTGGGTCCAAACTGGAATGGCATGGTGAGCAAAAAAACGATGGATTTAAGCCCAGATCTCTGTACTGGGGTGAATGTACGACATTGTTCTGCATTCTGTCCATCAATTGTTGTTTTTGCAGGGTTGGCAGAGTGCCACCGTTGACACGGGCCAGTTTCTAGTTAACAATATCCATCAAACCTACACAGCGTGTTACCCGCGGGATAGGTGAGAGCTCATAGTCTTTGGTGCCCACTGACTGCAGGAGATCTAAACACCCACCAAAAGGCCACAAATTATTTGTGACTTTTTGACACTGCGTGAAAACTGTGCCGCATAATTATGGAGCCGTGATGCGACTGCACATCCTGCATTCATGAAAGCTACGTTCCTATCCAGGGCGATTCAATGTGCAAAGGCTGTGCTAATGAAGTCTTTCAAATCAAACTGTACCTGCTGCATTCCTTAACGGCACATAATTATAGCCGCCTTTAACCACACATAATTATAGTCGCCATTTACTACCCAACGCGACACAACTACCCAACACCCTTGCCTCGTGATGCTTCTAGGCTGAATAGAGTGTGCAAGTTTAAATATATATATATATATACTGAATAAAGTACCCTCTTGCGTACAGTACTGCAAGTCACCAAGGGGTTCTAATAAGTGTAATATAAGAACCGGACAATGGGAAGTATTCCTATATTGATTTATGGAAGTCCAAAGTTACTTTCAATATCCTCTTTTACATATGGTAGATGTGGTTAACATATGGTCAGTCTCATGCCCTCCCACCTTGCAACATATCATAGGTTCAGTTCTGCAGAATACATGTGAACTCCTACCGTATAAATTAACAAACATTCAATTTATGTCTTGTGACAGTCATATATTGGAAGATCAGGAAATAAATGTAAACTAACTATACATTTTGCTTAAAAGTGCCTGTGTTGCACACAGAGGGCTCAGTGCGCTTTTACATCAAACCAGCATCTACAACATCCTAATTGTGAAAAACATGACACATCTACTATGCATAATTCACGTTTCCAATGTATGCCACTTGAATGTTTTTTGTACAATGTTACATATAAATTTTCCTGAACGACTGGTATGTATTCATCACAAGTGCCTATGACTAATGGAAACCAAGCAGACCACTATGTACTCACAGGTGGGTAACATGAAAGGAATTTAAAAGAAAAGAGAGCATTCCGTTTAATTAGGGAAACGCTCTACAATACATGTTCTTTGTTGTCACTGAAGCGATCATTGTGATGGCACCCCTCAAAGGTAACTAATTGTTACAACACAGCTGTCAACTAATCCTAAGTCACGAGGGGGGCATTTAAAAAGTCCTGCTTTTTTGTCCAAGGTTCCCATTATAAATATAGGCCTACAAGTTCCATAATGCATAGTGTTGTTGACCGCAAAGCCAGGAATGGGTTACAGACCCCCTCACAATCCGAAGCCAGTTCACTTCTGCTGCAAATAATGTCTGCAATCTGAGATGGACTGTAGTGCATATGTAATGATGTAATCATACTGTCTTTCTAAGGATATTGCAAGTCACAAAGTAGTCCCGTGCCCAAATGGTGGCATAAGCCCACAGGTCACAAACAACAAAAATCCATACGATGACCTACGTTTCAAGTTTATTTGTTTGGTAACATGCCAATTTAGGCTATACAAACACACAACACCAAAATATTTCGTTTCATTCACGATAAAAAAGTAAATTCACTTGTAGCAAACCATCCTTTTTAATCATGTTTTGTCATTTATTAAAAAAACTTCCAGAGTATAGCATAAACCTTTATTTTCCCAGCACATAACTTATGCTAGGAGTTTTGAGACTCATTTTATTTGTAACTCCCTAAATCTTGGAAGTAACAGCACTCTGCGATGTTCCTTCATAACTTCACATGAGTTATTATAGAGTTAAATCAGCATGTTAGCATAGGGACCAATTCCCAGCAGTGTTGGGCTGGCCTTTTGGGCTGTCTGGCACTGCCAGATATGTCAGCTTGAAAGATTCTCAGAAGCGGTCTGGATCATCTCTCCCCCCCCCTCCCCCTCAGTTTCCTGGAAATGGTTAGCATCAGGAGCCATCTCAATTCTCTGGATTGAATATTGTACCCGAGGAAGTCCTTTAAATTCTAAGTTTTATCTGTGGTGACCTGCATATGAGTGATAAGTTCAAAAGAACCATTTTTAGAAGCATGCTTAATCAGTTCATCTTATATCAGACCCATCTTTATCTGTTAATGTTAAACTTAATATATTTAATCGTAAGTGTTTTAGCATTCCGTAGGCAACTTTTATGCCTTTCCATATAGTCTTTGATTGCATAGGGAAGGAGACCGTCTTTTGATGTTTTTATATGATGCCGATAATTCAGTACCCTTATTTAATTTTTAAAGAATGTTTTAGTCAGACCCAGCTCGTCTCAGAGTGAACCATGGAGAGCCCAGTGGTGTTGTGAACCCTCTGCTTTCCCAGTTTAAGCAGAGGGAGTGGGGGGGTTTAATACTTATAGTTAGTTATGAGCTGGTTCTGTCTGCAACCCTACAGCTAAAAGCTCCTAAAAACAAAGTAAGTGAAAACAATAACAGAGGTGGGGGATGTGAAGCCAATCATAGTAAAGGAGGCTCAGAAGGTGCCATGATGAGGGACAAAGAGAGTGTGAGGGCTGGAAGGAATAGTATTGTATTGTATTGTAATTGCATTTATATAGCGCTTACTACCCCTGACGAGGCGTCGAAGCGCTTTTTCGGCGAGTAGCACGCTACTCCGGGACCCATAGAGGATTAGTGTTGAATTAGTATAGTGAAACATGCAAGTACATTTTAAGTGGTGGATAGGTTAGTCAGTTATTTGGATTTGGAATGATAGCAGAAGGATAGAGGAGGAAAAAAGGTTTGTATTTATATAGCGCTTGTTACCCCTGATGGGGTGTTGAAGCACGCTACTCCGGAAGCCCATAAAGGATTAGTCGTGAATTAATATGGTGAAATATGAAAGTAGTTTCAGTGGTGGATATTAGTCAGTTATTTGGAGTGAGAAGGATAGCGGAGGGATAAAAAGGGAAGAAAGGTTTGCATTCATATAGCACTTGTTACCCCTGATGGGTGTTGAAGCGCTTTTCTGGCGAGTAGCACGCCACTCCGGAACCCATTAAGGATTAGTGTTGAAAATTAGTATAGTAAAATATGAAGTAATTTGAGTAGTGGATATGTTATTCAGTTATTTGGGTAGAGAAGGGTAGGTGGCGGGATAGAAGAGGGAAAGAGGTTTGTATTTATATAGCGCTTGCTACCCCTGATGGGGTTTTGAAGCGCAAGTAGCACGCTACTCTGGAACCCATAAGTATTAGTGTTGAATTAGTATGGTGAAACATGAAAGTAATTTTAGTGGTGGATATGTAAGTCAGTTATTTGGATTGAGAAGGGTTGGGGAGGGTAGAAAGGGAAAGGTTTGCATTTATATAGCGCTTGTAACCCTGATGGGGTGTTGAGACGCTTTATTGGCGAGTAGCACGCTACTCTGGAACCCATAAAGGATTAGTGGTGAATTAGTATAGTTGAAAATGGAATTTGAGAATTGAAGATGTTAGTCTGTTAATTTTTTGATTGAAAAGGATAGTGGAGGGATAAAAAAGTGAAGGATTTAAAAAAAAAAAATTTTAATTTTTTTTTAATTTTTAGGTCTTAGCAGTAGGAGGAGGCTTTTGGATGAGTAAAAGGGAGTTTTGGAGGGGAGGAGTCAGAGGGAAGAGTTTAGAAAGGTTTGTTTTAGGGGATCGGTATAGTAAAAAGAGGTGTCAGATGATGCAAGGAGGGGTAGAGTAGGAGAGAGTCTAGAAAGGGTTATTTTGGGGATCATAGTAGTGGTATGGGGTTTGGGATAAATGAGAGTGTGGATGTAGAGGATATATTGATAAATGTATAGGATGAGAGATAGGGTAGTGCAATGGAAAGAGTAGTAGAAAGAAGTTTGAGATGAGTCAGAAGGTTGGGCTAGAATATATATTGAGTTAAGTATAGGCTGAGAACTAGGGTAGTGCCTTGGATATGCTAAATTAGAAGAAAGTGATAAATATATAGATCCATAAGTACATTGAAAGTATATAGATACATAAAGGAGGTAAGTATATGTAGATTAAAGATATTGATAGAGGCACAGGATGAGAAATAGAGTAGTGCATTGGATATGCTTTTTCAGGAGAAAAGTAACAGAGACACAGATCCAAGTACATGGAAGGTACATAGATGCACAATGGAAGTAAGTACATGTAGACCAAAGATGATATTTATTTATTATTATTATTTTTTTTTCTCTCAACAACATAATTATTCTACATGTTTATACAAAGCAATACATAAAGATAGGTACATGTCTATAGTGAAAACAAATGCTTATATACAGAGGGATATGCTGTAAATTTCTGTTTGCGTATGGTGCTTTTGTGGGGAAGAGCCAATTCTTGAGTAGTTTTCTGAAGATAAGGTGGTTGTCGATGGATCTTATGTTGAGTTTGGCTGCTTGAACAGAGAAGGATGTGCCACCCATGTTTTTTTTCTTGTATCTTGGGATTTTGAGGCGAGATGCTCCTTTAGAGCGGAGGTTCCTCTGTTGAATGTGTTTGGTGATTTTATTCCTGATGAAGAGTGGTCCCATTCCATGTATTGCTTTGTGGGTGATACAAAGCAGCTTGAACGTGGATCTTCTGGCAACTGGTAACCAATGCAGGGCTTTCAAGGCAGGGGAGATGTGGTCTCGCGGTTTGATATGCAAGAGTAGTCTGGCAACCGAGTTCTGAATCCGTTGTAGTCTTTTCATGGTTGTTAAAGGTGATCCGTGGTAGAGGCTATTGGCGTAATCGAGTTTGGACAGAACAAGGGAGATGGTAGCTTGGACCTTGTGCGGAAATCCCAAATGAGGGAAAATTTGTCGCAGCGTTTTTATAGTGATAAAGCTTGATCTTGCTAGTTTGTCCACTTGGGCATTCATCGACAGCTTGGAGTCCATGGTCATTCCGAGGTTTCTTACTTCCTTCGATACTTTAGGTGGTGATCCCAGTTCATTAGGCCACGCGGCAAGCGGGTTGTAATGTTTCCAATCGCCACACGTGAGTATTTCCATTTTTGAAGTATTCAATTTGAGATGGCTCCAAGTCATCCACTGATCCACGGCTCTGAGACAGCTGAAAATTGGTGATTTTCCAATGTCTTTGGGGCATTCCAGTTGAAGGAGTATTTGCGTGTCATCTGCATAGTTATAGCACGTGTGGTGAAATTGATTGATCAGTACTGGTAATGACTTCATGTAAATGTTGAAAAGCATGGGCGAGATGATAGAATCTTGAGGGACCCTGCTTTTGTGGAGTACGGTTTGGACGAGAAAGGTGGGGTATGGATGACATTAGTTCTGTTTCGAAGGTAGGACGCGATCCAGTCTAGAGCAGTTCCCTCTATGCCGGCTTCATAGAGTCTTTGTTTCAGAGTGTCATGGTCAACCGTGTCAAAGGCAGCCGAGAGGTCCAAGAGGAGTAGCGCAGCAACCCCGCTGCGGTCAACTGTATTCTTCAGGTCATCCCAGATGGCAAGAAGGGCAGATTCAGTGCCTCTTCCCGGACGGAATCCTGTTTGGAAGTCTGAAAGTATGTCATTCTCTTCAATGAATTGTGACATCTGGGCGAGCGCTGCTCTTTCTATCAGTTTGCCCAGGAAAGGTCCATTTGTAATGGGTCTCTAGTTGTCAGGGTTCAGCGGGTCCAAGTTTGTTTTCTTCAGTAAAGGGCGTATGTGTGATTTTTTTTGAGTTCTTCTGGAAATATTCCGGTAGTGAAGGAATCGTTGATGATTCTTCTTACTGGAGTGGCAGCAGAGGTTGTAAAAAAATTGTCTTGAAAATTTGTGGTGGACAGGGGTCAGAAGGGCTGCCGGCAGGCCTGCTTGCTTTGACCAGGTCCATAAATTCATCGTGTGAGATGTGTTGGAAGGAATAGTGAAAGGAAGGACTTGTGAACAGAAGGAAGACTGTGACAAGGAGGGGTGAAACAGATGAAAGGATACATACAAGGGTGAAAGGACTGATGGATGGAAGGGTGACACAACATTTGCACGGGAGAGTGAAAGCAAGACTGTCTGGAATGATGAAAGGCTGGTTGAAGGGTGCATGGATGAACATAAGTCTCAATGAAAGGGTTAAAGAATGGGTGTGTGACTTGATAAAAGGAGGTTGAAATGATGGATGGCTGAAAAATAATTGTGTGGATGGGAAAAGGATGGACGCATGGTTGGAAGTGTGAGTGGAAGGATAGCTGGATGGAAGAGTGTAATGATGAAAGGGTGGATAGAACAGAAAAGGAAGGTTGGAAATAATGGTGAAAGGATGAAAGCATGCAAAGATGGATGGATAAATAAAAGGCTTAAAGGATTGAGCAATAGATGGACAGAAGGTGGGATGAAGGGACCTCATCTAGGTGGGGTAAGACTTACTCTCTTTGCTCACCCTATGGCATTTGAGGTATGGATTAAAGTGGGAAGTATTTTATTTTTTTGGGTTACTCCCTTGGGGGACCCTATTGCCAATTCCATCCACTACTTCCAAATTGTCATATCTGCAATTTCTGGAACAAAACATTGCTTCCATACAATAGCAGACTCACAATTTTTATTTCATAAGTTTCTCTTAATGCTTCAATTGATTTATGCAATGTGTGTGTGCCAGTTTTCCCCAAGGCGTCTCTAGCTGTCTTTGTACGACCTATCACAGATTCAACATGTTCCTGAAAGGTCATTTTGCTATAAATCACCCTCAGATAGCAATAACTACTTACATGTCCTAATGGCTGATGGTTGAGTCTCCAGATTAAATTCTGTTTACAGAGTCTCTTCTGGACAACCTTGACCTCTATTGTAGTTGTATTAGGTTTTAAGTGAGTATGTTTACAGTATCTGGCAAAAGTGTCCAAAGCACATTGGTATTGGTTAAGTTGAAAAGGATTGTATCATCTAAACAGTATAGGCTTTGTATGACGTTTTGTTGGAGTTTCAAAAAATCAACATAAATAAAACTTTTTGGCGTATCGGCAATATAAACAAAAAATAACAAGGATGCCAAAATGTGCCTTGTCTCGGTCTGGGGATCATAATCCTTTTAGATAGAGCTCCATTTTTGTTTTAGTTGTATTTGGGTCCAAAATTTGTCATGGAGTTCAATTATTACTCATAAAAGAGCTATTGATATTCGCCATGTCTTCATTTTCTTCCATAAGATAATTCTGTCGACTGAGTTAAAAGCCATTGTTTAATCAACATATGCCACATAAAGTGGGAGACCTTCTTGGCCCGCAACCTTTTCTGGTAATACTCTTAGTAGTAAGTATCAGTCCATAGTGGAAGGGTATTTTCTGAAGGCAAATTGAACCTTTGGTAATATGTCTATGCTTTCCACCCGTTTCTCTAGACTTTTTGGGAAGTGTATAGCAAATATTTTACCAGTGATATCCATCATTGCTATCATTCAATATTTTCTGGTAGGGACCGACTTCCTTTCTTTGAAATCGTGAACCGTATGCTCCCTGTCCACGAGTCTGTTATGGTATTACTTATCATGACTGCATTCGTTAGTGGTACTGATAAGGAAGACGAAAAGCAAGGTTATAATTGTAGGGTGTTTGCCAATATTCCATCTGAACGATGGGCACAAGAAGAATGATTGGACCTTACATAATTTTCCAGTTTTTTTTGTGATGGTGGTAGTGGAATACTACCCCATTTGTTATCCTTTCAAATTTTGATTGTTCTTCAGCTTGTTATCACGGGTCATGGTAAGTTGTTTATCTATCCTTTTATCTACAAGATTTAATTCACATGTTAGAGATGTATGTATTCCAATCTTCTTTGGCCACTAGCGGTTTAGTTATCCTTTTTTATTTTGCCAATAGCTTTTCCAGTCAATTTCCAAAATAATTTATGCTTCTTATGTTTTAATGCTAATATTACTTGTTCATAATTTTTCTTTCTCCTGATATTGGAAATGTGTCTCAAAATCTCCCTATATTGCTACCTATATTTTTTATACGGATGCCATTCTAAATCTTTTCAAGTTTAAAAGCTTCCTTGGTTTCATTATTTAATACCTAGGGTTAAAGGTCTTCTGGAAAGTGGTTATATTTTTCTAGCAGTTTGTCTGATGACCTTACACAGAGCACCAAAACTATTTACATGACCTCACACCAATCAACATTATATTACTCTCAACATACTCAGCTATAACACACAAGTTGTATCTTCAGCACAAGACCACCATCAACACACAGCAATGCACTAGTAGTAGTAAGTTTTATTGTTTCAGCTTATAAATATAAACCATGCAATATAAAAAGACAGCACAAATCTATTAAATGAATACATTTAAAATCTACGAAGTTAATACATTAGAATTTCGCTATGCAATGTGACCACTAAAGTGCCAAGTGCATGAATCCAGTGCTTTGATCAACAATTTATCACCTTGAATTAAAATAATAGCGGAAAGTTTTGAAATTAATACTAGCATACTTATAAAAAAAAATTGAAATCCACAAAATTAATACACTTAGGATCAGCAAGATTGATACATTAGGGCCTTCACTATATGATATGCCTGGGCAAATGTTCAGGATAACTGATTATAAAAAAAATTAACTGCTAAATAGCTTGTAAACATAGTACAATCATGTCCAGATCGTATATGACCTGCCCTTAGTTTCTGCTAAAGTGCTAAGTGCATGAATCCAGTAGTTTGATCATCATTTCATCACAGCTAAATAAAATAATTAATAGCTCTGAAATGAACACTAACATAATAGTAAGCCTATGGCAAACTTGTCCGATTCAGCCTAAAATTCGCCATATATCCCATCTTGAGAACTCAATGCCATTTAAGAATAATTCTAAAACAGTTCTATAACACCGAACCACGATTATTAAAACATTATGCATAATATTTCCATGGGAAGCACCTTCCGCAGAGGCTTGTTCTTGACCCTCTCTTTTCCTCCTTGATGTGCCTGCTTAATAGGACTTAATTGGTCCAGCTTGTCCGCTTTAAATGGTGCCCCTTGTTAATCTCCAGGCCACATAAATATATACAGCGACCGGCCTATAGACCGACTTACTAGCGGCCAACAGGGAAAATGTCATGGCTGTTTTACAGTATCTTATGTTGTGCTTGATAAATAACGGCCTAAGATATGTTTTTTTCATGCTGGTAAAGATTTGACACAAAGCAACACAAAATGAAGCAGAGTTTCTTCTCCTTCTTTGCAATCGCATTTAGTAGAGGCTGCGTCGTGTCATTGCCATTTTTTGGTAATTGTTTTAGCCGGTAAAATACCCAGGCAAAATTTAATATAGAGTGATCTTTTCATAATTGGAAATGAATTGTCCATATAAAATTCGAATAGCAGAGTTGGTTTGTTTGTTTGAAATTGAGTAAGCAAATGATTTCCTGCTGCTAAGCTGACATACGCCCAATATTTATCCTTAAGTAGCTGTGCTGTTGCGTGGGTCATTGTCTCTGGGTTTTTCCAATAATCTTTACATCCTAAAATCAGAAGAGTCTTAAAAATATGATTGTACCAAGGTAGACAATTCACTCTATCACTTTTCCATAATTCATGGACAGCTTTGTGATAAATTTCCAAGTCAGGCTTTGTCCAAATTCGCACCCAGTATAAAATTGGTTTAAGAGCCAAGAGTGATTTGATTGACTTCATGCCCAGTTCAATCCTGAGAACATCCATTGGGGTCGTAGGCCCCAGACAGAGAAGACGGCGTAAAAATCTGTTTTGCACTTTACCTAGTTCCTTTGGGCTTTTGTGCCACCAAACTTCCGTGCCAATAGCTGCCACAGCTTTACATTGATAGGCGCTGATTGCTGGAGCAACTAGTCTCCTTCCTCAACAGAACCACTGTACCTCGGCACTCTCCAATAGTTATATCACTATTGTTAATAGTGTAACACATTTACAATTCAAAAACAATGTGACTGCTCACAGGAAACCAATCCAAACAGATAACTTCAGCAAAATTCAATTTAATATCAAATGACAATGTTTCATTAAAATTGTGGAAACCCAATAATCAAAATGCAATCCAAAACAAGGACGTATATTGTTTTACAAAAATGTCGATATTGCTTGTAGGTCCACAGAGGTCGTGTTCATAAAGCCTCCCTGTTGGCAATGATGAAAACAGCCGACACGTGTTTCGTTACGATTGTAACTTCTTCAAGGCTTATACACAAGAAAATATCGATCCAAAAGGTTTGGATTGTCCAATATGCAAATGTCTTGCTGTTTAAGAGACAAAAATGGGAGACCATTTATAATGTATCTGTCTTCGGCCAGCAATGAGAGATGTCCCCAAAAGGGGAAAATGTATCAGGGAAGGATGTGTCCAGTATTTATCCTCCCATAAAAGATGCGCATTCTCTGGAAATGTCCCCAATAGATGGAAGTAGTCCCAACAGAAAAATTTGATTTAGGAAGGATTAGTTCAGGTATTGTCTTCTTACTGTAGGTGCGTACTCTCTATATTGTGTGTGTCCCCCAATTTGAGTTGATGACGAGTGTATTAAAATGCAATTACTTTGTATAACGGTCTTGTGAATGATATGGAAAACACGAGGGCTATGATATGCCTCTCTCTATCCGGCGCAATCGCCGTGTCACGGCGTTGTGTCCTCAATCAGGCAGAGAACCCTTAGTCTCCTTCCTCACTTGAGGAATAATCTATGAACGGCATTACTATTGAGGAGCAGGGTACCTTCACTTAGGGATGCTTACTCGGACCAGGATAACTCATCATTGAATCTGATCCCCAGTTAGTCAAAAAATTGACTCTGCTCAGGCAGTACCATATATTTTGAAGGTAGTCCTCAAGGGTTCCTGCTATTCTCTATCATTAATTTAGTTTTCATTTTATTTATCACAAGGTTTTTCTTGGCGCAGTGTGTCTCCAAACAGCCCAATAATTTATGGATTGCCAATTAGGTGCAGGAGAAGAGAATTGCACCAATGCACTACAAAACACAGTAACCTTAAAGAACTTCCAATCCATATACACTGCATGGTCTGAAGCCACAAATACCAGACCTTAGCCCTGAAATCCAATCCAGGCAATACAATGAACGCATGTCCCCCAAAGCATCTCACCTTTGAGGATAGAAATCCATGCACAAATATCTATGTATGCACACACCATCGCTCTCTGTCACAACTTTAACATCACACTGCACCTCACTCCACAACACATAACATCAATGGGTTACCAGATGAACACCACACAGATCATTACACCAGTGCGCATCACCTCCATCGTGACATAACTCACAACTACTCAAAACACTGGAAAAGCCACATCATCTCATTACAAAATCGCAGACCCCATTAAGACACCACAGAACAACACTCCATGCCACATTGTGGTGCTGCTTTTTATACAACCCTACCCCAATGAGAGACCAAAAATTTTAGCAACACACCACATTGATGAGTTTTATACAACACCTACCCTTCTCAAGGCAACAGGCCCCATACAACAGAGAAAAATACCACTCCTCACTGCTCAACACCAACAACTCCACACCACATCACATTGTAGCCCTTCTGCAACAAATAACACCACTCCAGCAATGCCATGCCAATGCATGCCTCACTCCTTTGAACCCACACCACAACTCACCCCTCACTTAGAACATTACACCACTCATCACCACATCATACTGGTCCACACAGTAACAACATCAAATGCCTTACAAGATCACCATTAAACACCTCATCACAGTGTTATATTCAATACAATACGAAACCCCCTCAAAATACTGCCATTCAATACCCCTGCATCCCATACAAGACACCACACCAGTGAACATCCAACTTCTCTGCTTCACTCTGTCAATGCATACCATACCATCCATATTGGACCCTTCTTCTACATATTACACCACACCCAATCACACACATGCCAGCGTAAACGGATACTATCACAGCAATGCATCTACTGTGACCCACAACATGAAGATTATCAGTGGGTTCAACACTAAAATACCCCACTTTCTTCTTGCCCTCCTTCTAACTTTCTACTCTAGCCCTCCTTCCCCCTCATGCATATGTTTTCTTCTATCATCATACCCTTGCCATACTCTTGTTTTCCGCTACCATAATCCTCTGACACCTCACCCCCCCTAATTTCCCTTAACTTTTATCATCCCTCTTCCTAACCCCCAGAGCTTTGATGGTCTTTCTCACACCAAAACATACTACATAATGCCTGACAACACCCTTAACACACAAACACACACACCCACCTCACAAACACAAACTATTTCGATACCCCCAAAAAACCAGCATGCAACGCGCCACAAAATCTCCTTATCATGAACCACATTACACCCAACCTTGTCAAATCCAAAAAACAAGACCTAAAACAGGATAGTCTGCCAAGATACCACTCACAAGATGAATCAACAAATTGCTACATCACATACAGAAATGCTTAATAGAAAAGTGAGATCCTTTACCCAGACTCTGCAGTAGAAGGCGCTGGGTCTATTGGCTAGATAACCATTGTTGCAACACTATAGTAGAATCAGGAGAGAAAATCAATATCTGCCACAAGATCTGACTGTCCACCTTCCCTGCAAACTAAAGGAGTCACATGGACAATTCCCTGAGAAAGTCAACACAGCCACTGCAAGACACATGAGAACCATGAGTCTTTGGGGAAGGGCACAAAGATCTGAGAGCAAGATTTTGAGGTTGTTAGAGGTAATGATAACGTGTACTGGCAACACAGTGCCATGGTGTCTCACGGACCTGGAACACTTGGAACAGGGGAGTCCATTTCTGCACAATTGCTGACCAGAATTCTTATCACATGAGTAATGGGGATCTACTAAACTGAGGAGAACAAGCTGGTAATTGAATGGTCAACCACTGTCGTATATAAAAAACCAGAATAAGCTAAGAGTTCAGCCTGGGTCTGGTCCATCAGACTTAAGTAAGGAATGACACAAACTGCACTCCGCATTGCGACTAACCTAACACACATCAACAAGGTCAAAGATAAATACTCTTCTCCTGTTTCTCTCCCAGAGATCCAACCAACATACACCTACCTATCTGACTAATGCCACTTGGTTTAAAGACAGTTTATGACAAATATGAAACTCACTTATGTTTAGATTGCAGTATCGCAAGACCCAAGCCCCACTCTGTACACCATATTCAAAGCCACACTGCTTACATTCACTCAGACCACGGGAAGTCAACCGACCCCTTCCATGGAATGATCCACAGGCAAACCCACAATCAAAAATAAATCTGCTACTTGAAACACCAGGAGACCAAATAATAGGTGAATGTTACACTTAATTGAATCTGCGTAACATAACGTATAAAAAGTATGTCTTACAGAGTGTGTGTGCTGACTCCCATGATATTTGTTCCTTTTTAACCCCGCTTCTTAGTACCAGCTGCAAATGGATATACATAGCATGCTTGTTATCTATGGATGATGTCATCATATTTGATCTAACACCCAGAGGATTGCAAAAACCTTCGAAAAAAATAAATATATGCTAGACAAAAACATTATTACAGTGAAGATGAAAAGACTAAAACAATTTGTATAGGGATACACATTGTAAATTTAAATAGGTTATGCCTTGTAACAAAGTTGAGGCTGTTCCTTTGTACTATTTTGAATGTTATTTCTTTTAATCGCACACATGAGAATTGCTAAGCAAGTGGTCATCACACTAGCCAATTCCTTAAATTTATTGTGTATGTTTGGTGCTCTTTATTTTCTATAGGTAGGTACAGAGCCACTTTATGGGTGTTTTGTGAGGAAAGGAAAATCAAATTAAGTGTAATGGGAGGCTGGTTTTCTTGCACGGTACTTTAACCCTGAAATGGGAGTCCAACTGCGATTATTACTAATTAACTTAGTCAAATCAACACCTGATGGGAGGCCAGATTTCCTAGGTTAAGCTACTGGTGCAAGCAGTATTACAGCTTTAATTATTGTATAGTTGAGCTCGTTGCAGACTAGCGCTTAGTGGGGTGGAAAACTTGTAAAACTATTAAAAGAAAACACTTGAGGGCATATGTACAAGGGTATTGCGCCACCGGAAAGTCACTTTTACCGACGTTCCGGTGGCGCAAGGTCCTGCTCCGTATTTACAAAGTGGCATAAATCCACTTTTTGTGGCTTAACACCCATTTGTAAATAGAGTACGCATTTACGCAGGTATCTGCGTGAAAGAGACGTGTAATGGGTATTGCTGTGGGCGTTCCACCGCAACACCCATTGCTTTTTTATGCTGTCCCAGATTTACAAGGATCTGTAAATCTGAGGCAGCACCAAAAGCTAACGCCATGCAAAAGCAGGCATTAGATTGGCGCAACGAGGAGAAATACTTTTATTTCCCTTCGTTTTTGCTTTTTCTATGTGTAATGCATTCTGCAGCACATACAGAAAGAGCAAAACGCTATTAATGATTGTTTTTGTGCATGAACAATCATGAAATAATGGCGATTTGCTACTTCTATTTGTGCTGCAGAATGCAGCACACATAGAAGTAGCAAATCGCCATTATTTAATGATTGTTTATGTGCAGAAGCGACACCTTCTTGCCCATAAACAATGATCCCTGCAACACAGGCACCCTTGCACTATGGCGAAAACACAGGGGTGCGCCATATTTTTCTAAATACGGCGCATTCCTGTGTTTCAGAAATGGCGCAGGCCCTGAAAAATTTGCCAAAACCACGCTATACCATTTTTCTTGTGCATATGCCCTTTGGTTTTATGTCTGGGTATTAATGAATTGAATAGTCTAGTCTGGGATTACAACCACTGGATGGGGGTTCTAATGAGTGCTAGGTGTAATTTACACAAGAGATGTAGATTGCTGAAGACTACTGTGTTCTTTAAAACTATAAAAAAAAAAAAATTCCTTTTGTGGTGCCCATCAAGAAGATGGACTGATTAGGCCTGAAGCCATGTTTTCCAGGCCCACTCTGCAGATAGCAAAATATGTGCTTCAGTCCACAGGTGGCATATATCTTCCAGTCCCTGGGTGCATTTCAGCAACTTGACTTAAGGGCATGTAAAATATATCAGTCAGGTATAATAACTTGTTTAAAGGGGGGGGAGGGGGCAGAGCCTCTTTACTTCTGTTTATCCGGGGTAAAAGTGCACAGATTTCTAAGTCTAGCAAAAATAGGGTCCAGAAAAAGGCGAAAAATCTGGGTTGAACATTCAGAAAAGGCAGATTTGCTCGAGGGAGTGCAAGGAATTGGGTTGTTGGTTAGCTGGGGTGTGAGCCCTGGTCAAGCAGCAATCACAGTCAGGGTGAGGCACAAGCAAATCCTAACTTTACCTGTGCTCTACCCTCTGGTAGCTTGGCATAGAGCAGTCAGGCTTAACTTAAAGGTACTGTGTAAAGTATTTGTGCAACTCTTCAAACAGTAATAAAGTGAAAACACCACAAAAGAGGATACCACACGAGATTCGAAGAAATTCACTTGAAATTGGGAAAGAATAATGTTTCTAAAGATTCAGTTTGACCAGGGTATGGGTTGGTGGAAATATCAGTTTATTGGAGTAGAAGGCAAAAGTAAGATTTTATGTTCAGTAAATTTACGGGTAAAGGAAACTGACAGATTTGTACACATATTCTAAGAATGACATTGCGAAGAGAAATTCTTGCCACCAAACTAATTAACTGGAGAAATTATGAGAAAATGCCCTATGTAGTCTGATAGGTAGACTCAGGTGGTGCAATTTTCCACTATTAGCTTTTCTACAGTGCAATTTTAGCATCTGTATGACACTGTAGCAGTCTCAGGTTCTCATTAGGAATTAGACAGTAAAATAAGTTGTAAAATCCATATTCAATACTAGCTAGTAAATCCATGTGCGTTTCACAGAATTACACGTTTTTTACGTGTAGTGCAGTTTTATTTTTCTTGCATGTGGAAAACGACCTGTGAAATCTGGGAATAATACTGTCATCCTTCTTTATACTTGACTGCACATGTGGTCTTTTATCTCCCATTGTACGCTCATGCAGAGTTAACTATTCCACATTACCTCCTCGTCCATCTTCCCCAATCCAGTCCTTACCTGTGAGATCACATCTCCTCCTCACAGATATTGTTCCCTAGCCATCTTCAAAATACTTACCCAACATGGCTGCCATTACACAGGTGCCACTATTAAGGGGAAGTAGTCACTCCACACTTTCTGTTATTACAAAGCAGAAAAACATAATTACAAAAGCACTATAATCAGTCCCTTTAGGGTCGGGAGGGTGGGAACCCTAAGACTGTATAGGGGCAGACTTGGATTCGGAGTAATAAAGATTACTGGTAAGTAACCTGTGCATGTGCGCATATTGGTTTTCCATTACATTTAAAGAAAACCACATTCCTAATGAAGAATGAGATTTTCTTATGGTTTTCAAATTTGCTCGTTGTATTGGTGTATAGTCTGTGCAACATACGCTGTGCGCATGAATTTTTATTTTTGTGCTTGGCACACGGAAAGAGGAAGCATAGCCTTGCTTCTTCACTTCAGATCGCCTGTGCGTGTTGAGGACACCTGTTTGTTCACAGGGCCATCAATCTGTTGTAGCACCAAAACACTACCAACTATGTCCTCATTAATAACATATTGACCAGCCCTGCTCGATCCCAGCAATAAAAACAATTTGGCAGCCTGTGTTGACTGTTGCCCGGTGCCCTCTTCAGACAGGAGGCTGCTGGCCCTGCGAGGTGCCGGGAGCCTGGACTTCTCACTCCCACCCCAGGTAAGGCGGGAAGGAGGCTGCCCCCTCTCCTGTGTGTACTTCATGCCAACAAGAACTTTAGCGATACCAAAGGGGATGATGGACGGAGCGCTTGAGCTAATCAAACACTCACCCCCAGTCAACTGATCTGGGTTTAATCCATCATCATTCTTTAGCTCACTCCACCACCCCAGTTCAGACATGGCCATATGCAAATCAGTCTGACCCTGTGCCTCATGGGAACAGTCCAGCCCGAACTGCCAAGCCATGTCTTCCCTGGACCGGAAACAAGCATCCTGGGACCGGTTTCTGGCTATTCAGCCGTCATCAGCCAGGCTAGCTTGAATCCAGTGGCAAAGTGAGCAAGGGACCCACGTCTGGGCATACCCTGCCAACTTAGGGCGAACAAAGCGATACCAAAGGGGATGATGGACGGAGCGCTTGAGCTAATCAAACACTCACCCCCAGTCAACTGATCTGGGTTTAATCCATCATCATTCTTTAGCTCACTCCACCACCCCAGTTCAGACATGGCCATATGCAAATCAGTCTGACCCTGTGCCTCATGGGAACAGTCCAGCCCGAACTGCCAAGCCATGTCTTCCCTGGACCGGAAACAAGCATCCTGGGACCGGTTTCTGGCTATTCAGCCGTCATCAGCCAGGCTAGCTTGAACTTTAGGGCACGGCAGGCATTATAACATCCAAATATAAACATTGCCAGTGCAGCCCCTATGCTGCACTGGCGATGCAGCATAGGGGCTGCACAGCTCATTGTTTCCGCCAGCTCAAAGCAGGCGGATAGAGAATGCGATTACTTCACTTCATGTAAGACTTTGGATCTTTCATTAGGCGGGAAGTGGTTAATGTGCAGAGAAACAGTGGAGACATTGGGTGAAAGGGGGCGCAGCACAAACCACTGTCACTTTATTATGTGTGAAAAAGGCCGCTTTATTGAAACAGGTGTGCATCACAAGGAAATTCCTAGGCATACCACCTTACAAAACAATAGCCTCAGTATACAATTTTGTCACCTACTATTCCTACTCCCCACCCCTAAGGTCCCACCCCCCACATAACATACCCAACAAGTATTTACGTCACGACCTACTGCACTCCTGCAATTGTAACACTTTTAACTTCCCCTCTCATTTAACAGGGAATCTAGTAATGTCTACTAATCTGAACTTCCTATGACGTAACCTTTAGCTTCCTGCCTCGTTCCGGTGTGAGCTTGTTCAAACCTTCACATCCTTCCTTTCAGCCTGGTTGCCTATGGTAGCATCAATTACCTTATCGAGCACCCTGCAAACTTGTGGGCCAGCCACCACCAGAAAAAGGCACTTAGGTTGACTTTTTCTGCTCCTCTGACCCCCCACCTCCCCACCCCCGCCCTTTGCTGGACCAGCACATGCTTGTACTCTCAAAGTCCGGGTCAAGAAGTCCTTCACTTCCAACAGATACAATTCTATCCCATACAGTGAAACATGTACCCCGTTGCCTCTAAAAAACTCCACTGCATCATAACTAAGATCCAAATGTCTTACTCGACCTATACCTTCGTCCCTGCAAACACGTTGCATTTCCCTATTAATTTTCCTCCTCACCTTATCTATTGCTGCCATATAACCAGCACCTCTCCAATTCCTCCTGGGAATGAACTCAGTCCATGCCACAAAACACCATGACCACTGAGCTTTTATCTCTTTCAGGTCCTTCTTCATAGCTTGCATTAACGACAGACCCTTCTCCTCAACCATATCATTTTTGCTCAAATGTATTAACAAAATGTCAGGACAAGCCTTCCCCTGTAACAGCTTATTCAATATAGGCAAGAGCTCTCTCCACTACATACCCCCTTTTCCATGCCAGGTGACAGAAAGAGCATTTGAATCAAACTCCAGGTTACGTCCCTAAGCACTTGACCCAGCTTCCTGGTCAGCCCACTTCACAAAGGAATGTCCAATGAGCCCTACCCCCAAGCTGGCAGTCATCGGGCCCGTGCCTGAGCCTGAAAAGAGAAACAGCATTAACGCAAATGTAGCCAACTACATGCTCAACAATCCCCCCACCCCTTCCCCCTGGTCCTGACATACTGCTGGAAACAATCAGAAGACCATCTGCTCAGTCCCATGATTTGCTCCCTGGACCAACCCCTCTTCCCTGCCTCCGTAGCTGCCCGATGCAAAAAGAGTGAGTGCCGTACTCCGTGGTCAATAATCCAAGCATAGCAAGAGCTTTCCTCAAAATTGGCAACAGATGGAATGCAGTAACTGCATCACTGTGTGTATGCTTGAAATCTACTACCTATGGTGCAGCTCGTTGCCCACAAAGTTCCCTACCCCATGCTACCAGGCAAAAACCTTCTAATGGGTATGCTGGCAGGAGGACTATTGTTCCCCTCAACCTCTGGTCTGTTTTTGAACTGCACAGGTGAATTCCTAACCCTGTTGACTGAGAATGTACTTCCTTCTATGGCAGCCCCCTACTACCCCTACCCCCCCCCCACAATTCCGACACTCTGAATGCACCACAAAAAATCCACATCATCAATGTGGAGAACAAAATAGTTTCCTGTGCAGTTATGGCAGGCAAAAGACCAACCTCCTTACATAAGACCTTTAACGAAAGAGGCTTACTCTTCCGCCGTATGACCTTGCTCCCTAGCCCAACCTTCCAACATCCTCTTACCCAATTTCCCCACCGATGGCATTTAGCCCCAGAACATCTTTCCCATGAAATTGATGCCCACCAATTTCACTGTGATCATGACACGAGAAAGCCCTTTCCCCGTCAACCACAAAATAAACTGCACCACATCTTCAACTCTTTCCCACTTCCCCGATCTCCTACAAGCCCCTGTACTCAGAAATTCTTCCCAGGCCTCGCCATATGCCTTCCGTGTGGACACAGCAAAAGACCCTAACACCAGCTGGAGCATCCTTGGTCTCCAATTGTTCAAAATTCCGGCGACATGTGCGTCTTGACCCTGTCCACCTCTGTGGCCAGTCCATGGAACCTCTCCGACTGTGAACGAGACAAAGCATCCGGAATGTCATTGTCCACACCTGGCTCCTTAAACAGAATATCATGCCGTAAGCAAGCTAGTATAAAAACTCACTGCAACTGTAGCACCTACATTTCCTTTAGTGACTTTCTTTTGACCACCTGCACCACAGCCATATTATCCAGACAAAACAACCCTCCTGTGCTCCAACAAACCTCCACACAGAGTGACAGCTACCACCAAAGGAAACAACTCTAAGAAAGCAATGCTGTGTCCCCCATGCTTCCAACTGTACAACCATTCCTCCACGCACCACCATCCCTGCCATTGCAAACCCAACCCTATACCCCCTGTCGCATCTAAATAGATCTGAACATCCCACTCAAACTTCCACGGTGTACCCATGGGGATGCCATTGAACAAATCCAAAAATAAGCACCACATTCGCAAATCTACTCTTACCACCGCAGACAGGCGCACGTGATGGTGCGGCAAGGATAACCTTGAGAGTGACAAGCCAAGACTCCTGCAGAAAGTCCTACCCACTCCTACCACACTACATGCAAAATTGAGATGGCCCAAATGTATCTGCACTTTCCTGACCATGACCTTAGCTTTTGCAAGTATTGTGTCTAACAACAACTGCATCCCCAGTTTTTTGTCCGGTGGCAAGCGAGCCTCCATGACCCCAGAGGCCAGGTCAGTTCCCAAGAAGAAAAGCGTTATTTGGGGTCCCACCATTTGTTCAGGTGCCAAAGGAACCCCAGCATCCTCCATGAGCTCCTGAAAACTTGCCAGCAATCGCTGACAGTACACAGAGCTGGAGCCCATGACGAAGAAAATATCATCCAAGTAATGGGTCACCCACTCGTGTCCAGTGCAGCATGTGAATAACCATTGCAGGAAGGAGCTAAACAGCTCAAACAGAGCACATTAAATAGAACATCCCATCGGGAGGGCTTTGTCCGCATACCATTGCCCTCCAAATTGAATACCAAGTAACTGAAAGTCATCTGGGTGTACAGGTAGCAATGGGAAAGCTGATGTAATGAAACATTTTGCCATTTGTGCACCTACCCCTGCCTGACCACCGTGCCATCGCTTTGTCCACTGACGAATAGGACACTGAAGCCAAATCTGCACCAATAAAGTCATTCACCGATTGCCCTTCCGGCAAGGACAGATGCTGTATCAACTGGAACTGAGCTTGTTCCTTTATGGGAACCACCCTTATCGGGGACACAATTAGATTCTCCATAGGCCATTCATCAAAAGGACCAGCCCTCCTACCTTCCTGCACCTCTTACTGCAATTTTTCCCACGCAAGCTGTGGGTGTGCCTTGACTGACTTTAAATTGTCTGCCCACAGTCTCACTCTAGGAACCTTGTACCCCAAACAAAATCCCCACTGTAACCCCTCCTGTAGAATCGCTGCGTCCTCCCTGTTGAGGTAGACCCACAGCCAGAATGTCAGCCTATCTGCTCTAACTGGCTTACAAGCTTTTCCCCCGGGGTCCTTGTGCCCCGTCATCCTCTATAGTTTCCTGATGTTGGGTGGGGCATCCTTGATCCCCCTAAAGTCTGCTGCCACTGGCTGTGGGTCTTCCCTGAGCACTTTGAACATTTATATTTAAACTTACAAAATTCTCTTGTGCACAGCCCCTTACTGAAGTCCCAACAGGCCCCCAGTGTTCCTCCCTGGCCTTAAGATGCAGCACCCACCCTTCCACGGGTGGACGGGCCTGAAAGAGATGGTAGACAATAGGCAAACCGCTGGCTGTATATATTGTCTTCCTAAATTTCACCAGAGCCATCGTATGCTGCCATTGGTCAGAATCGAGTTCTCCCCATTTTGCCTATGGATCAAGGGCCATCCAAGCACGGAATTCATCATCATACTGTGCCAAACTCATTGCCCCCAAACAAAATTTGCGCTTAACGTATGATGTCTATATATTTGAACAGGGCAACACTCCGCTCAGGGTATTTCTCGCAATATACACTGGCGTAAATTAAACGGGCCACTGTCCAGTTCTCTATGGTCATTGGCACCCATGGGCATTTCGCCAATTCATATTCCTCCTCCTTAGATCCTTCCTTGGCCCTCAATTCCCTTTGTAAAAACGTAAACATTTCCACGTACTCCCCTTTCCAAATTTTCTCTTTAGTGGATAACATAAGGTGTGCCCTCAATGGTTTGGTCGCCCCCATGTAGGGGAGTTTCTTTATTTTCAACTCCTTACTTTCTTTGCCCTCTGTTCCGCTGTCTTACCTTTTTCCCAGTCTTTGTCCTTGCGATCATCACTCGTACCCTTGCCCTGCTCACCCGACTGCTCCCCTGTGGATGTCCCCCCATCCGAGCAATCCACTGCCTTCTTTTCTGTAGTAGCCACCTCTGTGTCAAGTGGCCCCCTTTCCTCTGTCCTCACCCCATTGTCCCTCATATATTTGCCCTTCTGCAACCTCGCTTCATCCTGCCCACAGCCAGCATCCACACTAGAGTAGAGCAGAACTTGTGGAGTTTTACTCCGTGGAATCCCGCAGAGTTACCTAAAAATTCAGCGAGATTCTACAGAGTTCTGCTCTCCACATCCCATACGGCACCACCTGGCAACAACTTCAACAGCTGCTTCACAACTTACAAGACTTGCTTTCCAGAAATCATTAGATTGTGGTTTCACAATTCTACACAAACTCACTATTCCATCAGACCCCAGTAAGGACTCTGGATTAATCGATCAGTAGAGTAACCGTTGTTATTGCCATCATAGGAGCCTCTTACTGATATAATTGAGAAGCACAATATTCATCCATAATAAAAAAAATGCTTTACAGCTAATCAGAGCATGAGAACTTGATTGAAAATGGAATGACTGGAGTGGCAATAGGATTCATTTAATTATGCATAATGTTACCCTATTGAACTCTGTTCCTATTAGAACTGTGCCTTATTAGAAAACTTGTTTCAAAGCTAACAAACGCGCTGTGAGAAAAGAGAAAACAGGCAGGTCAGCATCCGGCGCCATGTAATGGAATTGGCCGTGTTAGTCCCCTCCTCATTATTAAGGACGGCAGCTTTGTTCTTTAAAATCTATAAATAAAATATGTTACTTTACTTACAGCCTGTGTGCGGAACATCTCGGAAGGCAAGGGACCTGGGGAAGAACGAACCCGTTCCCACTCAGCCCTTCCCCATGAGCCTGCATAGTTGGATTCAAAGATGGACAACACAAAATGTATGGAAAAAGGAACACCATGGTGGATTTCAGAGCACCATTTTTCAAATACTTTATTTAAGAGGCCCTATATTTTATATATAGTCCTGATAGAGTCTTGTTAAATGCCTAGTTAATGTTCCTGGGTCTCGCACATAGGCAGTAGCAAATGGCCAGTTTGTGAAGCGCCATTGCTGTGTGGCTTAAGGGAAGTCCATTCTAAACAAAGAAAAGAAACTAAACATGTTTAGCTATCCATTATGTCCCAACCCCTGCCGGGCCAGTCCTTACCTTTCAGCATGGCCTTGAGTTTCCAACTTTCTTACGGTCCACTCAGAAGCACTCCTCGGTCCACTCAGAGCCGGGCCGGCTGTGCAGGCCACTCAGGTCTTCCTTGGAACCAGGCTGCGGGGAGCTCACTGTTGGAGCCTGGGTCCGACTGCCACTGCTGCAGGAGGTACCTCCCTGCTCCACAGAAGGGGTAGCATTGCTCCGCCATGGCAGGGTCTGGGGTCCTGCTGCTGCTGATGGGCTCACCCGACTCTCTGCTTCTTGTACCGCCCAGGCTCTCCCACCTCAGGTCTGCCGCAGCCCTCCTCTCACAACCTGTGCATGACACTCCATCTAAATGAACGAAAGCCCCTGGCAAATATGTCAAGGAAGCACCCTTGCACCGGTCGCGGGGTGGATGACATTTCAGTGTGAAGTTTCCATAGACAGACTGCTATTAGAGGGATGATCTTAACCAACGGTACAGAAAATCATGATGCTGGCAATTAGGGGTGCACAGCAAATTCCGCCGTTTGGCGTTTGGTGGAGTTTTTGCTGAAATCCACGCTCCAAGTGCGCGGAGTGGCAAAACTCCCCGAACTCCGCCGGCGGAGGGGCATTTACCGCCCACCCTGAGTCGACACCATTACTGGGCCGCCCTTGCGCTGTCACACTCTTACCTGGCGTTAACGTTGATGCCCACTCCGAAGCCTGCTGCCTTACCAGTGAAAGCTTCCTTTCTGCCAACCGGCTGTCAGTGGATCTTGCCAGTGCCTCTTGGGGGCCTGAAAAACACTAAGAAACACTGATTAGCGTGCCCCCCGTCTGACCGACCCACACCTTTGTGCCACCACTGCTGTTCTGGGGCACCTGGCACATCACCATCCACAATGTCGCCCTCCTCGAGACTATCCTCATCATAGTCCAGATCTATGCCATGCGACCATTCATCCTCCTCCACACTGTTTTAAACCAGCCACTCCTTGTGGCACCTTGAGGCCACCATCTACCTTAACCTGAGGGGCCATACAAAGCCTCCCAGGAACTCTGGCGATGCAGGCCGTCATGACCCATGTGTCCGTCCACCCAATGATGCTCTGTGTGTGTCCGCCATTCACCCTGACGAGGCCTCATGGGACCTTCATGTGTCAGTTAAAGCCAGTTCCCACTATGCTATCTGGCTGGCCGTTCTGCGCCATGCCTTCACTTCACCTCAGAGTGCGTAAGCCGCACTGGTCTATCGAGTCCCTGGAGACCTGGAAACTGTAAAAAAGAGGATAGGTCCCGTGAGCAATATCTTGGGACCCCTGTGCTCGAAGATGTACTACTGAACTCTTCTTACTCAGACGCAGCGAGGCAGATTCTCCCGTCACTGAAACTCCCCTGTGCTCTGAAACCTCGGCACCTGCACAACCCCCCCAACAGTAAACCCGTTGAGGCCTATTTCTACGTGCCGAGCCTTCCTCCTCCAGACCCTCAGCTTCGCTCCATTCCAACATGGCACCCATTAATGCTTACGCTGGACCCCTTCTTGCCACAGTGGAAACATCCAGGGGCAATGGAGTCCACCGTCCTCCGTGGGCCCCCCATCTCCCTGATGAGTCCGACCTCCCCAAGGGAACCCCTCTGTCCATTTCACCTCTACACCCTGAGGCACCCTCTTTAACCAGTACCGCTCCCCTCCTCCTCCTGCTCCACAGCCTGAACTAGGCCTAAATCAAGACTTGCGGTAAGCACCTCCCCCACCTCTTCAGCCTCAGGCCCTTGCATGTGGGGATTTGGGCCTTGTTTCTCCACCTGACCACTGGTGCCATAAAGGCCTCCACAAGTCGCGGGCCCCAGAGGAGAAGTTGGCCACTGTCTCCCTCCCGAACTGCCCAAGTCGCTCATGCATCACGACCCTTCCTTGCCCTGCCTTCTCCTGCTCTTGGGCGCCGCTACGGGCACACGTGAGCAGCCAGCACAGGTACCTAGACCTTACTCGCAGTTGTACTGCAGGCAGGGAGCACGCAAACACAGCAGCGGCTACCCTACCTGACACGCGCCTCGCCAGCTGGCTTGGTGCAGCTGGCGTGTCTCCTCTAATCAGCAAGTCCCCTCACCCTGCTGCCTCCAGCAGTCGGAGCGACTTGCCGACCTTCGCTTCAGCCATCGCCAAGTGGGTTGCAGCAAAACCACTATTACGAAGCAAGATTGGAAATGCTACACGTGCACACGTAAATGGTCACAATCTTTTGAAAAGCTTCCTCACAAAACCTAGCTCTAGGGATGCCACCGGGTACACCTACCACAAAATGGTGGGTGGCAGCCCAAAATGTCTCCCTATATAATCTTGGGACACATCCTTTAAAGGATGTAGCCCAACGGTGCACAGTCATCTAGACTGCGCCTCATCCCCTTTGGTATCAAAATGGTGGGTGGCAGCCCAAAATGTCTCCCTATATAATCTTGGGACACATCCTTTAAAGGATGTAGCCCAACGGTGCACAGTCATCTAGACTGCGCCGTATTCCCCCAATGCCCTCTGGGTCAGACCTCCCTCCGGTCGGCTGTCCCCCAAACCCCCATTGTCTGTAGTATCTCCACACATTAACCTCAATTTTTACTTAAGTGCAAGTGCAGAGTGACTGAGAATATGAGGAAATCCTATGGATTACAACTGCATTTTTTCCTCATATTCTCTCTCACTTATCTGCCAAAAGCTGTGGTTGTGCAGAAATCATCTAGTGAAGTCACATTTGGGGAGAACAAACACTCCTCTTGGAGACCCTCCTCAGCAGTTGTGTGCCACACCCACTCACACTGTGAAATCAACCAGAAACTATGCATTATGGACACCTTTTTGACAGTGTGCATTTGGCACCTGGGCAGGCACACACTTTCCACAGCATGAGACCTGGGGCTTGGCCACATCACTGGAGGCCTTTGATGCAGCGTAAAAGCTGATTGTTCTTTACACGACACAAAAAACGATTTTTTGACGAAGAAAAGAGACAAGAAGCGAAATGTGCACACTGCACACGTTTAGCGAATTACACTGAGTTTAAAAGTAACTGAAGTGTCAGTACCGTAAAAGTGTGCTTGGATTTGTAGGCGTGGGAGAATCGAAATTTGCCTAGCATAGTAACGGTAAGTTTCAATTCTATTAAGGACACGGAGGCGAGGATTATGCTTTTCTTTCTCCGCTTTAATAAACAACCAATTTCACAGCAGCCATGAAAAGCAATAACAAGATTTTTCTCCCAGTAAAACAGGAAAACATCTCATAAACAGCAAAAAAGTAATGAGGGCCTGAGAATAGACTACAACTCCCATGAGTCCCAAGGGTACAGTGTCCAACAAGTCCTTCCACAGTGTCCACCAAGCACAGATATGCCCTCCATCTTGGCTGTCCCTCCTCTTTCTTCGCGCGAGTCACGCTATATTCCTACTGGTCTTGCTTCGTACCGTCATTCCCTAAAACAAAGTAGAGACAGCGTAAGGTTTTCCAAGGACAAACCTCCATTGGTAAACTCAAAACATCGTCACCAACAAGAATTCATAGAACCCTGTACCCAACGAACCAAACATCTTAAGAGTAATCAAAAATGTGTTACTTACACCTTTATGGGCGGGTTCGCACAAACGTGCTGTGGGAGGGATAATCCTCGCCTCCGTGTCCTTAATAGAATTGAAACTTACCGTTACTATGCTAGGCAAATTTCGATTCTATGTCAGGACCGGAGGCTCCGATTATGCTAGTTCAAAGCTTACTTACCACCAATTGAGCGATATCCAAAACCGGTTTGAAATAAAACATCTTGAAGGTGGAGTCCGAGGACCAATCCGCGGCGCGCATCAAGTCCTCCAAACGGGCTCCCAGAGAAAAAGCTTTAGAAGCCATCGCGCTTCTGGTTGAATGAGCACCGAACTGTCTTGTGTCAATGCCCGCTTCTTGCATGACCCAACGCACCCATCTGGCTATGGTGGGCGAGGAGACTGCTTTGTGCGGTTTTCTCAAGGCAATGAATAGTTGACGTTCGCCTGGAGGGCGTAATTCTTCAGTTATATCTTCATATGCCTTGAGACAATTCACAACACATAACTTGGGGACATCCTGAAAGGCTGGGTACGAGATTGTCCGAGACAAGGACTTAGTACAATGACCCACCGTGAACGTTACCCCATCCGGGGAAAAAACTCTTGCCGAAACGTCCAGTGCACGGACATCTGAAACCCTCCGACAGGAGACCAGACACAACAGCATGGCCAACTTGGCCTAGATTTCCTTCAGTGAAAGATACTTGTTCGGCTGCCAAGAGAGGAAGAGATTCAGGACCAAATTAACATCCCATAGGGAGGAATAACGCGGTTCCGGGGGCAACGACAGATGAATACCCTGCAGGAGTCTACAGATAAAAGGATGTTCCCCAACCGGGGCTCCCTCTACTGGACAATGCGCCGCTGAAATCGCGGATCGGACCGCATTAATGGAACGGTACGCCAAGCCGTCCGTTGCCAGTCCTGCCAGAAAGTTCAAAACTGGGACGACACCTGCGACCAAGGGATCCAAATCCCGTTGAATACACCAACGCACCCACTTAGCCCAGGCGGAATGGTATCGCTTGGATGTGCTGTCAGCCCAGGCCTTTGATAACAGGACTTGAGCTGGTCGCGAAAGGCCTGGGAGCGACCATCGGTACCGGAAAGCCGCCATGCCATGAGGCGGAGAGGCCCTTGAGTGAGCAGATGATGCTGCTCCCCGCTGGGACTCCGAAGAAGATGAGGAAACTGGGGGAGTAGGATTGGAGAATCCCAAGAAAGTTCCAGAAGAACCGGAAACCAGACTTGAGACCTCCAGTATGGCGTTATCATTACCACCTCCGCCCTCTGCCGGCGGATCTGGGCCGCCGCCCGCAGAATCATCGAAAACGGAGGGAAGGCATATCCCTGCTCCTGACTCCAGTCCTGAAGAAATGCATCCGTAGCCTCCGCTAGGGGGTCCGGTCTCCAGCTGAAGAAGCACGGGAGCTGGTGGTCCAATCGGGACGCAAAAAGGTCCATGGAAAACGGTCCCCATAGGTGGAGCAACCACCTGAAGGTTTCGACATCCAGCTTCCACTGGCTGGAGTCTGTTAGATGCCTGGAATGCCAATCCGCCACCTTGTTGGCTTGGCCCGGAAGATACTCCGCTGTCACGCTGTGGTGAGCCAGGCAGTAATCCCAAAACTCCTTCGCCAGATTCGCCAAGGCTCGGGAGCGTGGGCCTCCCAGATTGACGTAACGGACCGCCGAGACATTGTCCATTTTCAGCAGAACACATGAGCGGACCCGGTCCCTGGTCCAGCACCGGACCGCAAAAGACCCCGCTAGGAGTTCCAAACAATTTATGTGCAACGCTTGTTCGTCTAGCGACCAGGCGCCTCTGGTGGAGAACTCCCCGCAGCGGGCGCCCCACCCCGACCTGCTGGCGTCGGACTCTATGACCAGGTCGGGAACCGAGCCGAAGATCGCTCTGCCGTTCCACGCCTCCATATGAGTGAGCCACCATGACATCTCTTCTTTCACCTCCTGAGAGAGGGGAACTGCTTGATCGTAGGACAAACCTTTTCTTAGGTGATATGCTTTTAAGCGCTGCAAGGCCCGATGGAGGAGGGGCCCTGGGAAGATTGCTTGGATGGAGGAGGAAAGAAGGCCCACCACCCGAGCAATCTGCCGAAGGGAGGTGTGAGTCTTGGCGACGGTCTGTCGCAGCTCGTGCCGAATCTTGGCCATTTTCCGGGAAGGCAAGCTCAAGGTTGAGTGGACCGAGTCCACGACGAAACCGAGAAACACCACCCTCTGAGGATTGATTTGTCCTCATTGATGACAAAACCCAGGCCTTGCAAGAGAGATACCGTCTGTTGTAGTTGAACCGACAACATCTTGGGACACTGGGCCATGATCAAAATGTCGTCCAGGTAAACAATCATGCGGATGCCCTGGGCTCGGAGGAATTCCACCGCCGGATGAAGCACCTTCGTGAAGCACCAAGGCGCCAAAGAAAGACCGAACGGAAGGGCGGTGAACTCGAACACTTGATTCCTCCAGGAAAACTGAAGAAACCGCCGATGCGGTGGGTGGATGGGAACTACCAGGTAAGCATCCTTGAGGTCTAGCCTCACCATCCAATCGGATGGCAATAGAACATCCCGGAGGAGATGAATCCCCTCCATCTTGAAATGCCGGTACACCAACCAACCGTTGAATTCCTTGAGGTTGATTACCGGCCGGCGTCCCCCATCGGTTTTGTCCACTAAAAAGATGTTGCTGAGGAAACCATTGGGATGCAGTGCCGAACAACAAATGGCCCCTTTGCAAAGCAGCGCGGAGACCTCTTCGTCGACCAGCAGTTCATAGGCAACGGCAAAAACGATGGGGTGAGGTAAAACCCGCTGTCGCGGGCGATCGTAAAACTCGATGTGAAAACCTCGGATGGTCTGCAAGACCCAAGCATCCGATGTGATATCTGCCCAAGCGTCGTGAAAAACCGCAAGACGGCCCCCGATACAAACTTGCGAAGCAGGCAAAGCACTTACCGTTGGAACCACCACCGCCAGCGTTGTTTCTGAAGCCACCTCGGCCCCGGAATCGTTGCCCTCTTGTGGGGTAAAAGTTTGTGTAATTCGCGGTGGAGTTGTACTGTCCCCGCCCGGAGTCTTGTCCCCTGTTGGGATTGTGTGGGCCACCACGGCCTGTCGAGCGGCTCCTGCCACGACCGGCCCCGTGGGAAAAACGGGTCTGGAAAACCCTCTTTATGTTGGACTGGGCCTTGTCCAACGAGGTAAAGGTAGCAACAAATTTGCCTAATTCCTTAACAAAAGGGTCCCCAAACAGGCCCCCCTGTGCAACTGCCCTGGCCTCCGAAGAGGCCAAATCGCCCAGTTTAGGGTCTAACTTGATCAACAGAGAGCGACGGCGTTCCGTCGAAAGGGCGCAGTTTGCATTGCCCAAAAAGATTATTGCACGTTGCGCCCAATTGGAGAGCACCTTGGGCGAAATGGTGGACCCTGTCACCTTAGCCTCCTCCGCCATATCCAATATTTTCGCAAGAGGCCCTATCGCGTCTAACAACTTGTCTTGGCAGGAACGCCAAGAGCGATCAATACCCTTCCGGGGATCTTTGATGTATTTGGCCCAAAAAGTTGCCATCTTGGTGTCCAACTCCGGGGTAAAGGCGACTTTACCCTCTAACGTGGGACGCGGACACTCAGCTCTCAAACACCCCCTAGCCTCCTTTTCCAGGGGTTTGCGGAGGCGGCCGGCCACAAACTTGCCCACCTTATCCCCAGGGGCCCAGGCTGCTGACCGAGGATGAATAATATCATCCGGGTCCAGCATACCTGAACTGTCCTGCGGCAGGTCGGTGGAAGTAGAAGCCGGGCGCCAAGACCGCGAAGACCCCTCATCGTCATCGGTATCATCTGGCGAGTCCCCGACAGGGAGTGGGGAGGCCGGCGCGAGCAACTCACGGGGCTCCTGCACTGGTGGGGCGGGGGGGTTTACCACATTAGCCAAAAAAGCGCTCTTGAGGCGCTCAAACGCACCCTTATCCACCCCTTGCACCCCCTCAGGACCACCCTCCGGACAAACCTTCTTCGGGGGCGGAGGCCCCTCCCCGGGCGTTGGGGTAACAACAGGGGCCGGGGCCAAGTGGGCTTGCGCCAGTTTGGCGCACTCCTGAACTATGCGATCTGAAAGGCGCTGCTCCATGGGCCCACAACTTCATTCACACACCTATATATGGAGGTATCCACCGCTTCAAAGAAATCATCGTCATAGGGAAGGTACTCTTGGTACACCTCCTCCTCATAAACATCGTCATGCTCCATGTCACAGAAAAACCCAGGCGAGCAAAACCCTGACAGGCCATGTCCAATTAAGCAGGGAAGAAAATACCCCCAGGCGCTAGCCTTACGGGAAGTTCACAGTCTGGGGACCCCAGAGACAGGATATAGGCAGACCCAAGGACTGCTACTGTTTTGTGTGCAGGTAACGAGCCTGCTATCGAGGCGGCACCAACCTCCGGCGCGCGTAGGCCTTCAGAACCTGACCAGGCCAACTCTCTCCCCGTGCACCAAGCAGTGAAGAAAGAGGAGGGACAGCCAAGATGGAGGGCATATCTGTGCTTGGTGGACACTGTGGAAGGACTTGTTGGACACTGTACCCTTGGGACTCATGGGAGTTGTAGTCTATTCTCAGTCCCTCGTTACTTTTTTGCTGTTTATGAGATGTTTTCCCTTTTTATTGGGAGAAAAATCTTGTTATTGCTTTTCATGGCTGCTGTGAAATTGGTTGTTTATTAAAGCGGAGAAAGAAAAGCATAATCGGAGCCTCCGGTCCTGACATAGAATTATAAACATGGTGTGTTTAACACGATTAATAATTGATTTCTTTGTGATTTAAAAAATGTCGAAATTTAGAATTCTATAATGATTATTCTTGATATTTGCTAATAAATGTTAACTAATAATGGAAAAGCAATATATTCATATGAAAATGAGTCTTACACACACTTGTGTAAATGTTAATGATGAAAAACAGTCATCTCTATTGCCTTCATTGTGATGCACCATTGAAAATAAAAGTTGGTACTATTCTTTTATAATTCACACTTCATTGATGAAACTTTCACCATAGAAGCTTTATACTGATACATACTTATATTTCCTAAAAGATTTTCATAAAAAGATTTTTAAGGAAGATTGCACGTAGGTACTTTTAAAATTGTGGTAATAGGTCATATTTAGAGTTGAACATTTTTATGCAATTAATCATTGGCAAAGCTGTGACTAATTTATTAATATAATGTTTGGCTGAATTACGTTAGGCAAAAAGCTTATTAATGGTTTCATTTATTAATTAAGAAATGTTGATCTTTAAATGCATTGAATTGCCTTTCTTTCTAGGCCTGATTATTCACAGTTTGGTGGTAAGATATGCCTATGATAGAAATTCCTCTGTGCAGCCAAAAAGTCCAAAATTCTTTGGTCTGGCCGAAGGATTGATGGAGTACTGACGGAGTTGAGGTGTTTTTAATGATCGTGTGATGTTATGCAAAGTTGAAAAGATTGTATGAGTGACGCTTATTGCAAAAAGTTGAAGTGGTTATCGGGTCCGTTTGTGGCCTAAGATCCCGGAATAAAACAGAAACACCTATGTGGTGGCCTTAGTGTAGAAGACACAGAGTGTAGTTGTCTGCTATGTTGTGGTGTTTGTCGTGAGACGTCGTTGACAACATCTTATGGATAGGAAATCTACTTTGTGTGGTAGTGATAAGTGATTGGTATAGTTGGTCTCAGGTGCAAGAAGAATAACGGGTGAATCAGGGTGAAGTCCAGCTGGTCGAGATTCCCTTTGGAGTCAGTGACCATTTAGAATATAGAAGAATAGTTATTTACCTTATGAGGGTGAGAATTTGAGTTTCCTTTAGCGGGGCAGACAAACTTAATTGTTGAATCGCTTGCATATTGTTGTGTATTTGCTTAGAAAAACGTGCCAAAGAAAATTGTAAAGGAGGGTGAGCTGCTGCAAGGAGCGAGATTGACGTCACAGTGTGCCATGCTAGGATTGGTCGGTTTGCGTAAAGGCACGCCGGGATTAGTTGACTACGTCATAAGAGTTGTGCTGCTTTTGGTTGTGATTGCTTAACTAGAGAATTGTGGGAGAATTTCATTTCCCGGTTGTACGGAAGATCATTTGTGAATACAAAAATGGATAAAATTAAGTTTTTCAAAGCTTTGCGAAGATTAATACCTGAGAGGGAGAAGTGGTACCGCATGAGGGTACGCCAGGATATACTGTAATGACAGATAGAGGATTACACCCACGTATTTGGCTTGAACAATGGCACAAAATGACAAAGAAAGATGGGGTTTACAATTTCCTCATTATGGGACATTCAATTTGAGAATAATTGAGAATGTAAGGAGAACATTATACAAAATGAGACCGCCTCCTAGACCAGCTCAATTTGAGACATTGAATACCTCGGAACATATAGCTCATCAGAAAGAGAAAGAAAATATCAGGGAAGGTATAGGAGAACCTTAGATTACTATGCAGAAGCCTAATGGGATGCCCAACAGAAAGCATGGAGAGCAAGTGTTATTCAGGGAACAAGAATGTATCCTATGTTAACAGTAGAAAAGGAAGTTACAGGGAAATGAAAAGAGAAGCGAAAACATGTTGAGACAGAAAAGAGTGATGCTGAAACAGAACGAGAAAGTAGTGACATAGATGATGAATTTTTGAATGATTTATTGATGAGTCGCCCACCACCATATAATGAATCACAAAGTGAGTAATTGACAAATGGAAATACAGCTAAATTCCAAATGCTCCTATTATGCCTGAAATACCAAATGGACCACACTTGTTTCTCTTGTCAGGGGTGAGATGGTTAAAACAGTCCCATTGAACCCGTTTGAGTTAAATGCTACAGACGCTAAGCCTGTTCCTGTTACCATTGGTCCTATTTTACCTCTTTATAAATCTGGAATACAGGGAAATGCTACCCATACTTTGAGCATTCCTACAGGAATGAATACTGAACATGGTAACCCAATAGATTTGACCACAAGATTGTTGCTACAGACACCCATGGTTCTGACTCGAGAAAACTCTACAGGTACGAAGAGTACAAATTCTATTGTAAATCAGAAACAATTTTAAAATGCTAACAGAATGATTCAGAGGTTATCACCTTTTTATGTCGCCAGATCAGGTGAACCTCCTGAGCTGAGTTACACTGCTTATGAAATGACTGTACCCACTGGAACTCCAGTTCCTGGTACATCCTCACTGGAAACGCAACCTAAAATGAACCAAAATGTGACTATTGGAGATTCACATTCAAATACTCCAAGAGAGCAAACAGGGTTTACTCCTCAAGCATTTGATAGTTGGCTCAAGGCATTTTGTAGCCCCATTTCTAATAAAAAGCTCTGAAACAGTTCATGACCAGGAGAAAGAAAGGGCACTATATGTGGCCAAGCTGAAAGTTGAATTGGAAGAAATTATATTAAGAACTCTTAGTCCATCTCTATGAGAGAAGAGGAACTACTGTTTCTCTGCAAAGACATTACCCGACGAGCAAGACAGACTCATGAAAAACCGACCAAATTAGCTCAGAAATATGAAATTGATGTTCAGAAATCAAAAATTTTACAAAGAATGTACCGATTAGATCTTAACGACAAAGATTTTATTAACATGAGGCCGGGTGGAATGAAATTGCAGATTAAAGAAATAATGACACTGATTAAAAATGTAGTGAGTTTGACATATGGGAAGGTAGATGGTCAAAGAAGAAGAACACAAAGAAAGTTAGGATGCAGATGCATCCAGTCATAGAAAAAATACAGATGCTTTGTATGAGGGAAGTACCCGGTGGAGAGTTTGTACACGGGCCATGGAACAGGTCTGAAATGTTGTCATTCACAAATGAATTTCCGAAATTGAGAGAAAATCCATTGGAATGGTACGGACAAATTGAAAGGTTTGTGAAAATGTTGAAAGTTTTGTGGACTGATTTAAATACTTTGTTTGACATTTGTGGCACCAGGAGACACATGGACTGAGTGTAAATGTTTTGTGGATTGGCCCAATGCAGAACCAGAGAGGGATCCTAAAACAGGTGCACCATCTCCAGTGGTTTTGAAGAAGTATCATCAGGTAATTAATCACCTGCAAACCAAGATTTCTCCTAAAGAAATTGATTGGTTGAAGATTGACAGAATGACCCAAGAGCTGGAAGAAACAGTTCATGCCTATTATGAGAGTTTGATACAGGTTTTCAGACAGTACAGTGGAATAGAGAATATGGCTGAAAAGGATGTAGGACATTTTGTTTATAGATTTGTGAATGGTTTGAGACCTGAGATTGCTTCAATGATTCATCATCATTTAATATGCTGGCAGAATAAGCCAATTGATGACATTTTGTGTTATGCAAAGTATTTTGGAGATGAGATAGAGCTGAAGCATAAGAAAATGAGAGAAAGAGAAGCTTATGGTTGTACAAATGAAAGCAGTACAAAGAGGTCAGAATCAATTAGGTTTTGAAAATGCAGTTCCATGACAGGGAGAATACCCCAGAGGGTCACTGGCCTCAGAGCATTGGCACTTTCCCGCTTGTGTGGGTCTCCCTCTCCCCCCTGTCCAGGGGTGGGGGATCTCCTGGCCTTCTCATCAGTTGGGCCGTGCCCGCTTCACACTCTCCCAAGATCACTGCAGCCAATAAGTAGCACGGAAATGTTAAGGTGTTTTTCGTTTGTTGGCTCTTGCTCATTTTGTAAAGGTGCCTCGTGAGACGTGGTCGGTGGGCGACATATGTAAGCTTGCACCTGATTCTTGTAAAGGTATCGCCGAGAACTTGTGGGGAAGATGTGTTATGCCTGTAGCTATCTGATTATCTTGGCTTGTGGAAAAGCTATGTTGAGCCTCATAAGTTGTATAATTGTTTTTGTTTTTGAAAAAGCAATAAAAAGAATTTGAAGAAAAACATGGGCTCAGTGCAGTGTTCCCTGTAGGGTGCGCGCTTGCATGCACACACTCTCACTTTCCTGAGCACCCAATCCTGATTCTGAAGCGCACACCCGTAGCACACTTTTGAGGGCGATAATAAAAAATATAACGATCAGCCTGCTAACCCTGTGTGCATCAGTGCACAAGCCATTCTGTCTCAGCTTTGCACGAACTGATCAAGAAAATGTTTGCCATCTAAATCATGTAGCAAACATCACGTAAAATATGAGCAGTCGCTTCTGAAAGCACTTTTCGTTAACATGCGGCAGCTTTGACATTAATATGCCACATTAAATCACTGCACCGAGAGGTACTTATAAAAGTGAAAACTTTTAAACAGGAACTCGGAACCATTCCTGCCCCTCCGTCATAACAATGCTGTTTGTGAACTAAGAGACAAGTAAGCTGTCATGCCCACCCAGTATATGGCCACATTCTTATAGACAGAGCAACATTACAGTCTATTAAATCAAATACAATATTATGTGCACCTCTTATTCTGCTATAATGAAGAAAGTTGAGGTTTGCTGAAATAAAATATTTGCCTAGGGTCACACAATTTGGCTAAGCAGGGAAGCTGGGATTAGTCCCAGGTTTTCTGGTTTCACATAAAAATCAGCCAGTAAATGGGTATCTATTTGCTTCTCCTTTTTACCTCAAATGTTAACACTTTGTTTTGTACTCTTTTTGCCTAATTTTCACATTGCTTACCAAGCACTGGAGAGACAGGCATGATGTCTCCTCCCTTATGCCCTCTTCCAACTCATTTGTCCCAGTTTGAATTGACAGGTAACAGTTATATACCTCAGACTGTTAGCATTATTGTTCATTTTGTCAATACCATTATCTTAGATTGCCCGAGGAATTTACTTTGACACACAGCACTAGTGATGTTGCCAGTGCGGCACTGGCCCAAGGACAAGCAAGAGAATGGGCGCTTTGGCCGATTTTAAACTGTGAAATACAGCAATAATCAGCGTTCAGTTGGCTCTGTAGGCCCATGGGCCCTGGAGTCAGTGCTCGGGCTGCGCAAATGGATGCTACGCTTCTGCACAGCACTAATTGCAGCATTTTCTTTTAGAGGCACCAGCTCACTGTTTTCATGTACTGTGTATGAGCTGATGCTATTACCAGGGCTGTAGATACCATTGGTGAAGTAGATGCAGTGGCACCGGGGCATACTGAACCATGTAAATTGCTGTATTTTACTATCACAACAGCTGAAAGTGGACATTTTCCTTTCTCAAACCAGAGCCCAGGGCATCCTTTCTATGCTACTGTCTATTACCACTCGGCATCCTAGTCTTTCCAAAAATATGGTTAAACCTGAGATACGTGTCACTGCTAGCATTGATGTAGGATTATATTTTTGGGAAGGACAGCGGATTTGCTCAGGACCTTGCACTGGTTACAATTTCATTATTACGAGTCACTGCAGCACCACTGTCTGAGCAAGGAGTGATACGTTTGCCTACCTCTTCTTGGTTGGTGCATGCTTCCCTTACACCTAAAATGAGGTTTCCATCGTCTCACTTACAAACACGGTTTGTTTTTATAAATCTAGCAGTAATAATATATTTTAGTGTGTATGATTTTAAAACCACTGTACAGTACATACAATTATAAATGCATCTGTTTTGGAAATAAACACCACACTCACTCTTACACTAACAGTGTTTAAAATAGCCTGGCCCTGTATCAATTATACTGTAGTCCACGTAATGTTCAGCATTGTCTAAAATGGGGAGAGAACACTTTTACAAAAAGAAGGGTCCAAGCAGGGTTGCACTTTAAAAGAGATATTAATACTATGTTATGGTATATGTATTTGCAAAGCGCACTATCACCTGTGAGGGTATCCTGGCGCTGAGCAGGTGTTTGTGGCTAGCCCTATCTATGGTAGGTTGGGTAATTGAAAAGCAGGGTCTTCAGCTTCTTGCGGAATTCAAAAAGAGAGGAGGAGACTCTGATGTGGAGTGGGAGCCCGTTCTGCGTGTTAGGAGCAATGCAGGGGAACGCTCGTACTCCTGATCTGGTTCTGTGTATGCATTCGATGTGTGTGAGTAGGAGTCCTATAAAGCGGAGGTGCCTAGGTGGTTGGTGGAAGGATATGCAACTGTTCAGGTAGGTGGGACCTAAGTTGTGTAGTGTCTTGAATGGGTGTGCGAGGAGTTTGAAATGAGCTTGTTTGTGTATCACGAGCCAGTGGAGCTCCTTGAGATGTGGTGTGATGTGATGCAAGTTCTGTGTGGGAGGTTTATGATGAGTCTGCCTGCTGAGTCCTTGATGATTAGTCTTCTAGGGAGTTGCTTTGTGATCCCAGATTAGCGGCTGTTCCCATAGTCCAACTTGCTGGTGATTAGGATGTAAGTGACAGTTTTTCTAGTGTTCAATGTGTGGAAGAATTACACAGCTTTCAAAATACAATATTGCCAGAGGAAAACAAAATGCAGTGCTTGCAGCAGGTGAGTGGGTGGGGGGTGCGTGTGGGGTGGATTATGAAGTAGAGGAGATAAAAGAAAGTATGCGCAGGAGAGAGCGAAAAAACAATGTATGTTAAACAGTGCACCCCCAGCCACCATTTTGTGTTAACAAGTCAGTGAAACCAGCCCCTCCCCCCCTCCCCCCAGCAACAGGGATATTCTACATCAGAGTGTGCTCTGGGGCAGCAGTGATCTTCTGTGTGCTGTTTAAACTGTGTTTAATAGGGACTGTGCACTTCGTTTTTTGTCCAGGAGAGGGAGTAAAGTTTTATACAAACACTACTTTTAGAGGACAAGTTAGGCCCTTACCTGCAGAAGTCCAAAGTGTGGATTGAGCCTGTCTGTCTCCTAGGAGATTCTGAACAAGAGAAGCAGCTCCCCAGTCCCAGTCCCCACCCCCAGGCCAGCAGACCTAGGACTGGGGATTGGCTATTCAGCTCCCAGGCAACTCTGAGCCCTCCCCTCAAACCTGCCCAGGCCCCTTAAGGCTTTGCTGGGTGCACCCCAAATCATTCTCCTCCATCTTGTGAGTTGCAGCCTACCTGTGCCCCAGATTGCAGTGAGCAGAGTCCAGGAAGTGGTAAGGAGGCAGACTAGTGCTGTCTCCTAAAAAAGTTTAAAAAACGATTTTCCCTACCTGTGATTGCATCATCTTATTTTTTCTTTTTAAATTTCTTTAACTGTCTTTGCCTGTGGTTGTTACAGTTTAAAATTGTAGTTTTAACCTGCCAGTGATTGCATAATTTATCCCATGTTTTTGTATTTAAACTTGTGTTTTTTCCTGCCTGTAACTGCTTCCATTGAACCTGTTGAATTGAGGGATTTGCAGTCCAAACTCTGTAGTTTTTCCCTCTCATTCCCTGTGACTATCAGTTTTTTCCCTCCAAATGTCTCCTTTGCTCTGTGCTAAGATCTGTATGTTAAGCAGTGCACCCCCCAGCGACCATCTTGTGTTAACAAGTCAGTGAAACCAGCCCCCCCTTCCCTCCTGAGACAGCAGTAATGTGCTGTAAGCTGTTTAACCCCTTCCGTGCTCATGACGAGCTCAGCAGAAGTCCAAAGTGTGGATTGAGCCGGTCTGTCTCCTAGGAGATTTCTGAATAGAGAAGCAGCTTCCAACTCCCTGGCCAGCAAACCTTGTCTGAGGTAGCTGGGACCTTATATAGTCTGATATTGTTTGGTACATGTGTACACTGATTGGTGGTTGTATCTGATGTTTCTATTGGATTAGGGTTAGTGTCCTCATTGGTTGGGTATTTGAGGGTTCTGATTGGTTTCTGGGTCTGTGATTCAATCAATGTAGAGTTGGGACTAGGGCTAGGGTTAATATTTCTATTGGAAGTAGGGACTAGGGCTTCCTGTGTTATTGGTTGTTGGGACTAGGGTGGGACTAGGGCTAGGGTTAGGCCTTTAATTGGAAGTAGCGATTAGGGCTTCTGGTGTTATTGGTTGCTGGACTAGGTGTGGGACTAAGAGTAGGGTTAGGCTTTCTATTGGAAATAGGGACTAGGGCTTCCTGTGCCATTGGTTGCTTGGACTAGGGTTGAGACTACTGGTAGGGCTAGGGCTCTATTGGACGTAGAGATCAAGGGTTTTTTAAAGTGATTGGGTGCTTGGACTAGGGCTAAGATTGGCTGTAAGGTCCTCGTCTCCTATTGGTTCTAGATTTTAGGGCTAGTGCTGTAATTGGATACTGTTAGGGCTAGGGTTCCCATTGGCTGAAGGGGTCACCTGACTACTAGGGCTATAAACGGCCAAGGCTTAGGGCGTCTCAGCCCGGGCGTCTCAGCTAAGGGTGGACAGGACAAGGGTGAGTGCCTGTTTGAGCCTGTTCGAAACTGGTCGGGACCAGGGCCAGGAATGCTGCCCATTTTCCCATTCATTAATACCCACCCTATGTATTTGTCCCTCTGTACATAAGCATTGATTTTTACTATAGATATGTGCCTATCTTCGTGTATTGCTTTGTATAAACATGTACAATAATTATGTTGTTATAAAAACAAAAACAAAGGGAAAAAAAAAATTCTTCTTTGGTCTACATGTACTTGCTTCCATTGGGCATCTATGTACCTCCATGTACTTGGATCTGTGTGTCTGTTACTTTTCTCCTGAAAAAGCATATCCAATGCACTACCCTATTTCTCATCCGCTACCTCTATCAATATCTTTAATCTGCATATACTTACCTCCTTTATGCATCTATATACTTTCAATGTACTTATGGACCTATATATTTATCACTTTCTTCTAATTTAGCATTTCCAATGCACTACCCTATTTCTCAGCCTATACTTCCCTCAATATATCTTCTAGCCCAACTTTCTGACTCATCTCAAACTTCTTTCTACTACTCTTTCCAATTCACTACCCTATCTCACCCTATACATCTATCATTATATCCTCTACACCCACTCTCTCATTTATCCCAAACGCCATACCACTACTATGTTCCCCAAAATAACCCTTTCTTGACTCTCTCCTACTCTACCCCTCCTTCCATCTTCTGACACCTCCTTTACTGTACCGATCCCCCAAAACAAACCTTTCTAAACTCTTCCCTCTGACTCTTCCCCTCCAAAAACCCTTTTACTCATCCAAAAGCCTCCTCCTACTGCTATGACCTAAAAAAAGAAATCCTTCACTCTTCTATCCCTCCACTATCCTTTTCAATCAAAATAACAGACTAGCATGTTCACTTCTCTAATTCCATATTCCACTATACTAATTCACCACTAATCCTTTATGGGTTCCAGAGTAGCGTGCTACTCGCCAACAAAGCGTTTCAACACCTCATCAGGGTTACAAGCGCTATATAAATGCAAACCTTTTTTCCTTTTTTACCCCTCCCTAACCCTTCTCAATCCAAATAACTGACTAACATATCCACCACTCAAATTACTTCATATTTCACTATACTAATTTTCAACACTAATCCTTTATGGGTTCCGGAGTAGCCTGCTACTCGCCAGAAAAGCGCTTCAACACCCCCATCAGGGGTAACAGGCGCTATATGAATGCAAACCTTTCTTTCCCTTCTATCCCTCCGCTATCCTTCTCACTCCAAATAACTGACTAATATCCACCACTCAAATTACTTTCATATTTCACCATACTAATTCACCTCTAATCCTTTATGGGTTTCCGGAGTAGCGTGCTACTCGCCAAAAAAAAAAGAAGTGATTCAACACCCCATCAGGGGTTAGAAGCGCTATATAAATACAAACCTTCTTTCCTCTTCTATCCTTCTGCTATCCTTCCGAATCCAAATAACTGACTAACCTATCCACCACTTAAAATTTACTTGCATGTTTCACTATACTAATTCAACACTAATCCTCTATGGGTCCCGGAGTAGCGTGCTACTCGCCGAAAAAGCGCTTCGACGCCTCGTATGGGGTAGTAAGCGCTATACAAATGCAATTACAATACAATACAATACAATACAATACAATATGTAAGTTTTAATGGTTTTCAACAGCAGAATTTCCAGTCATAGGGTAGAGGTCGTGGTGTTCCGGTGGATACCAGAACAGGTGTTGATGTGTCGGCTTTGAAGAAAACATATCCTTGTCATGTGTTAGGCAAATTTGGACATTGGAAACGCGAGCGTAGATTTAATGTGAATGATGTAGGTAATCAGGTACATAATGGAGGGTATGCACAGTCTCAGGGAAACAACATGGTACAGACACAACAGCCACAAAGACAGACAGTCCAAATTCCTAATACATCCTAAACAATGCAGGTTCCACAAGCTCTGATGCCACAACAAAATGTTCAGGTGCAAAGGTATAATGTGAATCAGAATCAGCAGAGAAACAGAAAAACTTTCCCTAATCAGGTTACTTCGCAACAGTATTTGATTCAAATAGAGGTTTTCAGCCCAGACCCGTCAGCATGACGGTGCCTAAGTGGGGAGGAGGACTGCGTGCTTGTTGCAGCCTTAGAGGTAGACCAGAGTGCTCCATATGTGGACGGAGAGGTAAATGGGAATCATGTCTCATTCCTTGTCGACACTGGTGCTACTGCTCTACTATAGGAACAGCAGAGGTTCCCAACGTACCTCGCTTGGGAGAAACAATCCAAGTTGTAGAGTCACAAATAAAAGATTGTCCATACCAATTTCTGAAGCAGTTCTTGTGAAAATAGGATCCTTTGAAGATCGACATCGATTTGCGGTTTGTGATACGAGTCCAATGAATTTGCTTGGACGAGACTTGTTGTGCAAATTAAATTGTTCTATCTATTGTACTCCAAGAGGTATCAAATATCACAAAAACGATGAGGATGTTGTCATTAAACTCGCCCGACTGAGATCTGATATGGGAATGTACCCTCTCTTGATGAGAGATGACTTGCCCATTGAGCTGAGAGACACTGTTTTACATAAAGTCTGGGAATGTACAGGTAAAGATATTGGACTAATCAAAAGTGTAGAACCAGTCCTTATCACTGTCAAAACAAATGCAGAGTTTCTGTGAATCCCACAATACAATTTGACCCACTATACTGTTGCCGGAATAACTCCTATGATTGACTCAATGATTGAGCAAGGAATCTTGAAGGAATTTATCGGGATTCCATGTAATTTACCTATTATGGGCTTGCAAAAGTCAAATGGCAAGTATTGTATTGTGCAGGATTTGAGAAAGGTAGATTCTATCATTGTCCCTTGCTGTCCTATGGTACCGAATCCAGCTATGATACTGTTCCAAATTCCATTTAAAGCCAGGCTTTCTTCTCTATTCCTTTGCATGAAGATAGCTAATACTTATTTGCTTTCCGTTTTGGCAGTTGTGTTTTGGCATGGCGCTGAATCTCACAAGGGTATACGGAGAGTCCTTTGATTTTTAACCAGATTCTTGAGAAGAATCTTGAGACTTGGGTAAAGTTTCACCATTCAGTAATAGTTCAGTACATTGACGACCTACTGGTGGCGTTAAATACCCAAGAAGCCTGTAGACTGATACTATTGCCCTTCTGAATCATCTGGCTGAAAATGAACATTAAGGGTCACCAACTAATTTACAAGTTGGCAGACTGAAGACCTGTAGTAAGGACATCAGATTGAAAAGGGAGCTAAGAAAGTATCGCCATGTTCCTAGGATTGGTGGGCTATTGTAGAAAATGGATTCTGAACTTTTCCTTAACAGCAAACCCTCTTCAGAGGTTGATACACAAAGACATGTCTGATCCGGTACCATGGGATGACGAATGCATGAGTGCCTCCACAGAGCCGAGGAAAAGTCTTTGTTGCACTTTGGCTCTGGGAATGCCTGATTATAACAAATGCTTTGTGTTATTTTGTAGTGAAAGGGAAGACTGCGCTCTTTCAGGATTGACACAAATGCATGGAAGTAGACCCAGGCCTATAGCCTATTTCTCGGTTACCCTTGATCCTGTTGCTGCAGCATTGCTTGGATGTTTGAAGTTCGTTGCTTCGACATGTGTGAGTCTTGAGCAGTGTGAAAGCATAGTGATGGTACATTCACTCACTGTGTTTGTGCCCCATTCTGTCGAAGTACTGTTAATTCGTACTCAAACACAGTACCTCAATACCAGTCGCCTTACAAAATATGAGCAAATACTTTTGGGTGCAGAGAACGTAACCCTTAAAAACTGTACAATTTTAAATCCATCCACTCTGTTGCCACTGCATGGAAATGAAGCTGTGAATGATGAAGCTGAACATGATTGCTTGGATTTGACTGAATTATGTACCAAGCTGAGACCTGATACACAGGATATACCATTGCCTGAATCCGATCATGTACTGTTTGTTGATGGTTCTTGTTTGCAAGATCATGAAAGAATTCTGAAAGCTGCATATACTGTCTGTACTGTTGAAGGAGCTGTTGAAGATTCATGGTTGCAAGGCGTGTATTTTGCACAAGCTGCTGAGTTGGTTGTCTTGACATGGGCTTGCAGCATATCAGAACAAATGAGGGGGACAATCTTCACCGATAGTACGGCTTTGGAGTTGTACATGACTTCGGCCAATTGTGGTTACAACATGGGTTCATGACTTCCTCCACATCGCCTATACGAAATGGAGAGAGCGTGAGGAACCTTTTGCAGTCCCTACAATTGCCTGCCCAAATTGCAGTAGTCAATTGCGTAGCCCACAGGAAAGGCACTGACTGTTTGACTGTTGGCAATAGATATGCTGACGAAATTGCCAAGTATTGGTCAATAAATGCCCATACCTTTAATGGGGATTTGTTTATGAAACATCAGACGTCACAAATTGCAACCTGTTTTTAACTGCTATTGATACCTCTGATGAAGTCAAAAGATTACAGGAGGAGGTGACAGAAGCGGAGCAGCAAATTTGGGTGAGATTGGGGTGTACCAAGAGTGAAGATGAGGTGTGGATTTACACTGATGGTAGACCTGTGTTACCTGATACTCTATTACCACCTATGGCTAGACATTATCATGGACATGTGGGAAGAGATGCAATGATGCATCTCTTTCGACAATCCTGGTTTAACCCCAGATTCAGATTGATAGCTGAGAATCTATGCCACAGATGTGTAGTTGAAATGCTGGAAGAAAAACACAAGTTGTAATGAGTTATGAAGGGAGATCAGTAGGTCCTTTTAACTGAATGCAAATGGACTTTATTGAGATGCCCATTTACAACGGTTTGAAATATGTATTGGTCATTGTTTGCATTTTCTCAAAATGGGTGGAAGCATATCCAACACACAGAAATGACAGTCTCACAGTAGCTAAATTGTTGAGAGAGTTGATTCCACTGTTCGGTTTCCCGACTTCTCTTGAGTCAGACCAAGGAACTCATTATAACAATGAGGTCATGAGAATGTTATGTGCAGCATTACAAATTGAGCAGAAGCTCCATTGCAGTGATATCAACGGTGGGGGAACATGGCGGCCGGAAGCTAAACGGTCGCGGTCGAGTTTCCCTGGCGTGCATTGTCCGGTCTCTCCGAGAAGCACAGCGAACACAGCGGCATCATAAATATGAGATTCCGTTAAGTAATTAGTGCTTGATCTCCCCGTTCCTTTGGTTATATTTCGTTTTGAAATATAAAGAAGTAATTACGCTCTTTTTTCTTTTTTGGGTGGCGTGCTCTCCCTGCCGGATGGTGTCTGGGGATCAAGGCGTGGTGACTCTGGAGCCCTCGTTACTGCGGTTCACTGGCGCGGTGCGAGAGTGGAGGCGGCGGACTCCCGGCTTGCAGTTCCGGGTCTTCCATGGTAGAGTCAGCACATTCGGGCACGCTTCTGGGAGCCTTGGTGAGCTGACGCGAGGGAGCGTCTTGCGGAACGAGCGCGAGGTGAGAGTGTGCTTGCTCTTTCCCTTCCAGTCCGGTGTCGGCTTGGGTGAAGGTGAAGGTGGAGGTGGAGGTAAGACTTTGGAGTATTCCATTAAGGATCTATCGGATTTTTCAGATGTCAGGACTGCTTCTGGGGATTATTGCAAGGTCAAGGTGACACGGAGGCTTTCAAAAGGGACAGTCAGTGTTGGTACTGTTTGTGAATCCAAGGATGAAGCTGGTTTTTTTAAACTTTTCACGAAGATTTACTTGTTGGTTAGTTTGCCCCTAAGTCCTCACAGTAAGGTACCTGTAGTACAGAGTTGTGCAGAGGGGGTGGTTCGGACCGTTGTTTCACAGGTGGGCTCCCGGTACTGCATGGAGAACGGTGGGAATAGTGCCCCCTGTAGTGCTTCCAGCACCATTACCACTACTAATCAAATTGTTAAGCCAGATATCTGTCGCTATACCTTGCAAAATAGGGTTCCTAATCTTGTTGAATCCACTTCTGTCTCTCCTCCGGTTATCGAAATTAGGGCCACTGTTAAGCAGGGCAAAGTGAGAGCTACCACGGAGAGTACCTCCCCACTGTGTGGTAGGGGGAGAGGGAAAGCCAAGAAAGTCCTGTCCTCTAAACTCAGAATAACTCCATCTTTGAAAACATACTATAAGGTGTTATCCACCGCACCGGAAAAGGGGCAGAACAAAAAAAACACTATGGCTTTTACTGGTATTCAGGTGGGCCCCCCTCCACCTAAGGTGGATTCTCAGCCCTCTGCTGTGTCTTCCCTTGTGGGGACGAGTGGAGTTGATACATCGATGGGGCAGGAAGTGGTTGTCCATTCGTCTGTGGAGACTTCGAATAGATTTTCGGCTTTGGATAACCAGGATACTGTTTCAGGTCTCTTACCAGTAGTGGAGAAGGGGGCTGTTCCTGAACCACTATCGGTAGCCTTGTTAGCCAGACCTCCTGACTCAACCTTAGGTCTTCCCCCCAACACAGTTTCGTCCGGATCACTAGCTGATATTTTATTAAGTTTAAAGGAAGACATCGGGAGAAGGTTTTCAATCTCAGAGTCTAATCAAGCTGCAATCCAGGCCTCATGCGAGGTTTTGGCACAAAAAATTGAAGAGGTCTCCCAGAGAACCGATGTTCTTGAGTCTGAAATCCCTAAAATCAAGGAAATCTTACATTCTTCCTCAGTCGAGATGGATAAATTAGTCCACCAAAATAGGGATCTGAAAGATGACATAGAGCGTCTTGAAAATCACTCAAGAAGAAACAATTTAAAAATATTAAATGTCCCGGAAGATTTGGAAGGGGGGGACATCAAAAAATTTTTGATCTCGCTTTTAAAGGCGACAATCCTCAAAGACTCACCGGAATTAGACCTGGTCTTAGACATTCAGCGAGTGCATCGAGATCCATATAGGAGGAATCTAGAAAAACAAAAGGCAAGGAAAATTTTAGTAAACTTCCTTACATATTCCGTAAAGGAGAAAATCTTATTGTTGGCTTTGAAAGCGGGTCAGGTCAAGAGCGACTCCTTTTCTAGTTCATTTTCCTTCTCTATTAGATCGGATGTTTCCCACATCACAGCAACAAAACAGTGGGAGTTAGGCAAAAGAATGGCAATTTTAACCCCTTCGCTGCTAGGCCTTTTCCCCCCCTGTGCTAAGCCTTTTTTTGGCTATTTGGGGTAGTGCGCGCTTAGGCCCCTGTAACTTTTTGACCACATAAGGTATCCATGCCAAATTTGCGTCCTTTTTTTCTAACATCATGGGGATTGTAAAGGTACCCAGGGTTTGTGGATTCCCCTGGAGGGGACCCAGAAATTAGCCAAAATACAGCTAAATTTTGTTTTTTTTTGGGAAAAATGCGAAAAAAGGGCTGCAGATGAAAGCGTCTTGTTTTTTCCCTGCAAATGGCATCAAAAAAGGGGTTGTGGTGCTGAAATCACCATCTTCCCAGCTTTCAGGGACAAGCAGACTTTTGTCAGAAAACCAACTTTTTTTACACAGTTTTGGCATTTTTCTGGGACATAGCCTATTTTTGCTATTTTTTGTGCTTTCAACCTCCTTCCAGTTAATGGTAGAAATGGGTATGAATGCAAAAGAAACAATTGATGGACGGAATGCTGGACAATGCAAACATTCACCCCCAGTCACAAGGATCTGGGTTAAATCCATCATTCTTTTGCTCACCACACCACCCCGGTTTGGACCCATCCATATGCAAATCAGTCTTGACCCTGTTTCTTGTGGGAACAGTCCAGCCCGAACTGCCAAGCCAGGTCCTCCCTGGACCGGAAACAAGCATCCTGGGACCAGTTTCAGGGCATCACCCTTCTTCAGCCAGGCTAGCTTGAATCCAGTGGTGTAGTGAGCACGGGACCCACGTCTGGGCATACCCTTCCCACATAGGGCAATGAATGCAAAAGAAACAATTGATGGACGGAATGCTGGACAATGCAAACATTCACCCCCAGTCACAAGGATCTGGGTTAAATCCATCATTCTTTTGCTCACCACACCACCCCGGTTTGGACCCATCCATATGCAAATCAGTCTTGACCCTGTTTCTTGTGGGAACAGTCCAGCCCGAACTGCCAAGCCAGGTCCTCCCTGGACCGGAAACAAGCATCCTGGGACCGGTTTCAGGGCATCACCCTTCTTCAGCCAGGCTAGCTTGAATCCAGTGGTGTAGTGAGCACGGGACCCACGTCTGGGCATACCCTTCCCACATAGGGCAATGAATGCAAAAGAAACAATTGATGGACGGAATGCTGGACAATGCAAACATTCACCCCCAGTCACAAGGATCTGGGTTAAATCCATCATTCTTTTGCTCACCACACCACCCCGGTTTGGACCCATCCATATGCAAATCAGTCTTGACCCTGTTTCTTGTGGGAACAGTCCAGCCCGAACTGCCAAGCCAGGTCCTCCCTGGACCGGAAACAAGCATCCTGGGACCGGTTTCAGGGCATCACCCTTCTTCAGCCAGGCTAGCTTGAATCCAGTGGTGTAGTGAGCACGGGACCCACGTCTGGGCATACCCTTCCCACATAGGGCAATGAATGCAAAAGAAACAATTGATGGACGGAATGCTGGACAATGCAAACATTCACCCCCAGTCACAAGGATCTGGGTTAAATCCATCATTCTTTTGCTCACCACACCACCCCGGTTTGGACCCATCCATATGCAAATCAGTCTTGACCCTGTTTCTTGTGGGAACAGTCCAGCCCGAACTGCCAAGCCAGGTCCTCCCTGGACCGGAAACAAGCATCCTGGGACCGGTTTCAGGGCATCACCCTTCTTCAGCCAGGCTAGCTTGAATCCAGTGGTGTAGTGAGCACGGGACCCACATCTGGGCATACCCTTCCCACATAGGGCAATGAATGCAAAAGAAACAATTGATGGACGGAATGCTGGACAATGCAAACATTCACCCCCAGTCACAAGGATCTGGGTTAAATCCATCATTCTTTTGCTCACCACACCACCCCGGTTTGGACCCATCCATATGCAAATCAGTCTTGACCCTGTTTCTTGTGGGAACAGTCCAGCCCGAACTGCCAAGCCAGGTCCTCCCTGGACCGGAAACAAGCATCCTGGGACCGGTTTCCAGGGCATCACCCTTCTTCAGCCAGGCTAGCTTGAATCCAGTGGTGTAGTGAGCACGGGACCCACGTCTGGGCATACCCTTCCCACATAGGGCAATGAATGCAAAAGAAACAATTGATGGACGGAATGCTGGACAATGCAAACATTCACCCCCAGTCACAAGGATCTGGGTTAAATCCATCATTCTTTTGCTCACCACACCACCCCGGTTTGGACCCATCCATATGCAAATCAGTCTTGACCCTGTTTCTTGTGGGAACAGTCCAGCCCGAACTGCCAAGCCAGGTCCTCCCTGGACCGGAAACAAGCATCCTGGGACCGGTTTCAGGGCATCACCCTTCTTCAGCCAGGCTAGCTTGAATCCAGTGGTGTAGTGAGCACGGGACCCACGTCTGGGCATACCCTTCCCACATAGGGCAATGAATGCAAAAGAAACAATTGATGGACGGAATGCTGGACAATGCAAACATTCACCCCCAGTCACAAGGATCTGGGTTAAATCCATCATTCTTTTGCTCACCACACCACCCCGGTTTGGACCCATCCATATGCAAATCAGTCTTGACCCTGTTTCTTGTGGGAACAGTCCAGCCCGAACTGCCAAGCCAGGTCCTCCCTGGACCGGAAACAAGCATCCTGGGACCGGTTTCAGGGCATCACCCTTCTTCAGCCAGGCTAGCTTGAATCCAGTGGTGTAGTGAGCACGGGACCCACGTCTGGGCATACCCTTCCCACATAGGGCAATGAATGCAAAAGAAACAATTGATGGACGGAATGCTGGACAATGCAAACATTCACCCCCAGTCACAAGGATCTGGGTTAAATCCATCATTCTTTTGCTCACCACACCACCCCGGTTTGGACCCATCCATATGCAAATCAGTCTTGACCCTGTTTCTTGTGGGAACAGTCCAGCCCGAACTGCCAAGCCAGGTCCTCCCTGGACCGGAAACAAGCATCCTGGGACCGGTTTCAGGGCATCACCCTTCTTCAGCCAGGCTAGCTTGAATCCAGTGGTGTAGTGAGCACGGGACCCACGTCTGGGCATACCCTTCCCACATAGGGCAATGAATGCAAAAGAAACAATTGATGGACGGAATGCTGGACAATGCAAACATTCACCCCCAGTCACAAGGATCTGGGTTAAATCCATCATTCTTTTGCTCACCACACCACCCCGGTTTGGACCCATCCATATGCAAATCAGTCTTGACCCTGTTTCTTGTGGGAACAGTCCAGCCCGAACTGCCAAGCCAGGTCCTCCCTGGACCGGAAACAAGCATCCTGGGACCGGTTTCAGGGCATCACCCTTCTTCAGCCAGGCTAGCTTGAATCCAGTGGTGTAGTGAGCACGGGACCCACGTCTGGGCATACCCTTCCCACATAGGGCAATGAATGCAAAAGAAACAATTGATGGACGGAATGCTGGACAATGCAAACATTCACCCCCAGTCACAAGGATCTGGGTTAAATCCATCATTCTTTTGCTCACCACACCACCCCGGTTTGGACCCATCCATATGCAAATCAGTCTTGACCCTGTTTCTTGTGGGAACAGTCCAGCCCGAACTGCCAAGCCAGGTCCTCCCTGGACCGGAAACAAGCATCCTGGGACCGGTTTCAGGGCATCACCCTTCTTCAGCCAGGCTAGCTTGAATCCAGTGGTGTAGTGAGCACGGGACCCACGTCTGGGCATACCCTTCCCACATAGGGCAATGAATGCAAAAGAAACAATTGATGGACGGAATGCTGGACAATGCAAACATTCACCCCCAGTCACAAGGATCTGGGTTAAATCCATCATTCTTTTGCTCACCACACCACCCCGGTTTGGACCCATCCATATGCAAATCAGTCTTGACCCTGTTTCTTGTGGGAACAGTCCAGCCCGAACTGCCAAGCCAGGTCCTCCCTGGACCGGAAACAAGCATCCTGGGACCGGTTTCAGGGCATCACCCTTCTTCAGCCAGGCTAGCTTGAATCCAGTGGTGTAGTGAGCACGGGACCCACGTCTGGGCATACCCTTCCCACATAGGGCAATGAATGCAAAAGAAACAATTGATGGACGGAATGCTGGACAATGCAAACATTCACCCCCAGTCACAAGGATCTGGGTTAAATCCATCATTCTTTTGCTCACCACACCACCCCGGTTTGGACCCATCCATATGCAAATCAGTCTTGACCCTGTTTCTTGTGGGAACAGTCCAGCCCGAACTGCCAAGCCAGGTCCTCCCTGGACCGGGAAACAAGCATCCTGGGACCGGTTTCAGGGCATCACCCTTCTTCAGCCAGGCTAGCTTGAATCCAGTGGTGTAGTGAGCACGGGACCCACGTCTGGGCATACCCTTCCCACATAGGGCAATGAATGCAAAAGAAACAATTGATGGACGGAATGCTGGACAATGCAAACATTCACCCCCAGTCACAAGGATCTGGGTTAAATCCATCATTCTTTTGCTCACCACACCACCCCGGTTTGGACCCATCCATATGCAAATCAGTCTTGACCCTGTTTCTTGTGGGAACAGTCCAGCCCGAACTGCCAAGCCAGGTCCTCCCTGGACCGGAAACAAGCATCCTGGGACCGGTTTCAGGGCATCACCCTTCTTCAGCCAGGCTAGCTTGTTTTGCATTTCGCCCTAAGTGGGAAGGGTATGCCCAGACGTGGGTCCCGTGCTCACTGCGCCACTGGAGTCAAGCTATCCTGGCTGATGAGGGCTGAAAGCCCGAAACCGGTCCTAGGATGCTTGATTCTGGTCCAGGGAAGACGTGGCTTGGCAGTTCGGTCTGGACTGTTCCCATGAGGCACAGGGTCAAGACTGATTTGCATATGGCTATGTCTGAACTGGGGTGGCGTGGTGAAGCAAAATAACGATGGATTAAACCCAGATCTGTGACTGGGGGTGAATGTTTGCCAATGTGCAACATTCCGTCCATCATCTTGTGTGTTTTGCATTTCGCCCTAAGTGGGAAGGGTATGCCCAGACGTGGGTCCCGTGCTCACTGCGCCACTGGAGTCAAGCTATCCTGGCTGATGAGGGCTGAAAGCCCGAAACCGGTCCTAGGATGCTTGATTCTGGTCCAGGGAAGACGTGGCTTGGCAGTTCGGTCTGGACTGTTCCCATGAGGCACAGGGTCAAGACTGATTTGCATATGGCTATGTCTGAACTGGGGTGGCGTGGTGAAGCAAAATAACGATGGATTAAACCCAGATCTGTGACTGGGGGTGAATGTTTGCCAATGTGCAACATTCCGTCCATCATCTTGTGTGTTTTGCAGAAATGGGTATGAAACCAATAATGGATCTTGGAAAGCCATACATTTCTGAAAAGTAGACAAAATTCTGAATTCAGCAAGGGGTCATTTGTGTAGATCCTTAAAGTTTTCCTTATAGAAACTAACAGTTAAATAAAGGAAAAATTGAAAATTAGTTGAAAAAAACAGCCATTTGTGTCAACGTTTTCACCTGTAACTTCTTCTAATTATGACAGCTATTTGAAGGCAATATACCGTTATATCCGCTGGACCTTTCTGGTTGTGGGGATATATAGGACTTGTAGGTTCACCAAGAACCCGACGAACCCAGAGCCAATAACTGAGCAGCATCTTGCAATGGTTTTTTATTATGTACCGGGTATATAGCAATTATTTTGGGAAAATGTATACATGGAAAAATTGTTATGAAAGACACCTATGTATTTCTGAAATGGGAACAAAATGTAGATTTTAGAAACAGTAGATATTTGCACATTTCCGAAATTGGGAGTACCCATACTAGCATGAGAATTATAGGTCATTTTTCAAAATGACTTATTTTTTACACATTGTATTTCATTTGGAAGGCAGAAATGCATCGAAAGTCAATAGGTAATAACAGTTGCTCTACAATTCTGTGTTACCCTAAGTCTCCCGATAAAAATGGTACCTCACTTGTGTGGGTAGGCCTTGTGCCCACAACAGGAAATGGCTCAAAATGCAACGTGGACGTACCACATTTTCACAATGAAAAATTACCCTTTTTTTGCAAAGTGCCTAGCTGTAGTTTTTGAACCCTAGCTCTGCGGGCACTTAGGGAAACCTAGCAAACCTATACATTTTTGAAAACTAGACACCCAGGGGAATTCAGGATGGGGTGACTTGACTGGCTCTCACTAGGTTCTGTTACCCAGAATCCCTTGCAAACCTAAAAAATTGGCAAAAAAACCACATTTTCCTCACTTTTCTGTGGTGGAAAGTTCTGGAATCTACGTGGATCCACAAAATTTCACCCACCCCGCGTTCCCCAAGGTCTTCCGAAAAAAATGGTTCCTCACTTGTGTGGGTAGGCCTAGTGCCCGCGACAGGAAGCAGCGCAAAACGCAACGTGGACGCACCACATTTTCACAGTGAAAAATGACCCTTTTTTTGCAAAGTGCCTAGCTGTAGTTTTTGAACCCTAGCTCTGCCGGCACTGAGGGAAACCTAGCAAACCTATACATTTTTGAAAAGTAGACACCCAGGGGAATCCAGGATGGGGTGACTTAACTGGCTCTCACCAGGTTCTGTTACCCAGAATCCCTTGCAAACCTAAACAATTGGCAAAAAAACCACATTTTCCTCACTTTTCTGTGGTGGAAAGTTCTGAAATCTGCGTGGATCCACAAAATTCCACCCACCCCGCGTTCCCCAAGGTCTTCCAAAAAAAATGGTACCTCACTTTTGTGAGTAGGCCTAGTGCCCGCGACAGGAAGCAGCGCAAAACGCAACGTGGATGCACCACATTTTCACAGTGAAAAATGACCCTTTTTTTGCAAAGTGCCTAGCTGTAGTTTTTGAACCCTAGCTCTACCGGCACTTAGGGAAACCTAGCAAACCTATACATTTTTGAAAAGTAGACACCCAGGGGAATCCAGGATGGGGTGACTTGACTGTCTCTCACCAGGTTCTGTTACCCAGAATCCCTTGCAAACCTAAAAAATTGGCAAACAAAACACATTTTCCTCACTTTTCTGTGGTGGAAAATTCTGGAATCTGCGTGGATCCACAAAATTCCACCCACCCCGCGTTCCCCAAGGTCTTCCAAAAAAAATTGTACCTCACTTGTGTGGGTAGGCCTAGTGCCCGCGACAGGAAGCAGCGCAAAGCGCAACGTGGACGCATCACATTTTCACAGTGAAAAATGACCCTTTTTTTGCAAAGTGCCTAGCTGTAGTTTTTGAACCCTAGCTCTGCCGGCACTTAGGGAAACCTAGCAAACCTATACATTTTTGAAAAATAGACACCCAGGGGAATCAAGGGTGGGGTGACTTGACTGGCTCTCACCAGGTTCTGTTACCCAGAATCCCTTGCAAACCTAAAAAATTGGCAAAAAAAACACATTTTCCTCACTTTTCTGTGGTGGAAAGTTCTGGAATCTGCGTGGATCCACAAAATTCCACCCACCACGCGTTCCCCAAGGTCTTCCGAAAAAAATGGTAACTCACTTGTGTGGGTAGGCCTAGTGCCCGTGACAGTAAGCAGCGCAAAACGCAACGTGGACGCACCACATTTTCACTGTGAAAAATGACCCTTTTTTTGCAAAGTGCCTAGCTGTAGTTTTTGAACCCTAGCTCTGCCGGCACTTAGGGAAACCTAGCAAACCTATACATTTTTGAAAAGTAGACACCCAGGGGAATCAAGGATGGGGTGACTTGACTGGCTCTCACCAGGTTCTGTTACCCAGAATCCCTTGCAAACCTAAATAACAGGCAAAAAAAACACATTTTCCTCACTTTTCTGTGGTGGAAAGTTCTGGAATCTGCGTGGATCCACAAAATTCCACCCACCCCGCGTTTCCCAAGGTCTTCCGAAAAAAATGGTACCTCACTTTTGTGGGTAGGCCTAGTGCCCGCGACAGGAAGCAGCGCAAAACGCAACGTGGACGCACCACATTTTCACAGTGAAAAATGACCCTTTTTTTGCAAAGGGCCTAGCTGTAGTTTTTTAACCCTAGCTCTGCCGGCACTTAGGGAAACCTAGCAAACCTATACATTTTTGAAAAGTAGACACCCAGGGGAATCCAGGATGGGGTGACTTGACTGGCTCTCACCAGGTTCTGTTACCCAGAATCCCTTGCAAACCTAAAAAATTGGCAAAAAAAACACATTTTCCTCACTTTTCTGTGGTGGAAAGTTCTGGAATCTGCGTGGATCCACAAAATTCCACCCACCCCGCGTTCCCCAAGGTCTTCCAAAAACAATGGTACCTCACTTGTGTGGGTAGGCCTAGTGCCCGCGACAGGAAGCAGCGCACAACGCAACGTGGACGCACCACATTTTCACAGTGAAAAATGACCCTTTTTTTGCAAAGTGCCTAGCTGTAGTTTTTGAACCCTAGCTCTGCCGGCACTTAGGGAAACCTAGCAAACCTATACATTTTTGAAAAGTAGACACCCAGGGGAATCCAGGATGGGGTGACTTGACTGGCTCTCGCCAGGTTCTGTTACCCAGAATCCCTTGCAAACCTAAATAATTGGCAAAAAAAACACATTTTCCTCACTTTTCTATGGTGGAAAGTTCTGGAATCTGCGTGGATCCACAAAATTCCACCCACCCCGCGTTCCCCAAGGTCTTCTGAAAAAAATGGTGCCTCACTCGGGTGGGAGGCCCAAGTACCCGCGACAGGCAAGGGCCCACAACGTATTGAGGCGACCTCAAAATGGCCTATCACAAAACGACCTGGTTTTGCAAGGGGGGTCCCATGACGTTTTGGCCCGGTGCTCGGTGGCCACCTAGGGAAACCTACCAAACCCACACATTTCTGAAAAGTAGACACCCGGGGGATTCCAGGGAGGTATGGCTTGCATGGATCCCCCAACGTTTTCTTACCCAGAATCCCCTGCAAACCTGACATTTTGCTGAAAAAATCCCTTTTTTCACACATTTTTGTGTGGTAAAGTTGTGGCATCACGGGGCTGACACAAATTTCCTACCACCCAGCGTTCTCCCCGGTCTCCCAATAAAAATGGTGCCTCACTCGGGTGGGAGGCCCAAGTACCCGCGACAGGCAAGGGCCCACAACGTATTGAGGCGACCTCAAAATGGCCTATCACAAAATGACCTGGTTTTGCAAGGGGGGTCCCATGAGGTTTTGGCCAGGGGCTCGGCGGCCACCTAGGGAAACCTACCAAACCCACACATTTCTGAAAAGTAGAGACCCGGGGGATTCCAGGGAGGTATGGCTTGCGTGGATCCCCCAACGTTTTCTTACCCAGAATCCCCTGCAAACCTGACATTTTGCTGAAAAAATCCCCTTTTTCACACATTTTTGTGTGTTAAAGTTGTGGCATCACGGGGCTGACACAAATTTCCTACCACCCAGCGTTCCCCCGGTCTCCCGATAAAAATGGTGCCTCACTCGGGTGGGAGGCCCAAGTACCCGCGACAGGCAAGGGCCCACAACGTATTGAGGCGACCTCAAAATGGCCTATCACAAAATGACCTGGTTTTGCAAGGGGGTCCCATGACGTTTTGGCCAGGGGCTCGGCGGCCACCTAGGAAACCTACCAAACCCACACATTTCTGAAAAGTAGAGACCCGGGGGATTCCAGGGAGGTATGGCTTGCGTGGATCCCCCAACGTTTTCTTCCAGAATCCCCTGCAAACCTGACATTTTGCTGAAAAAATCCCTTTTTTCACACATTTTTGTGTGTTAAAGTTGTGGCATCACGGGGCTGACACAAATTTCCTACCACCCAGCGTTCCCCCAGGTCTCCCGATAAAAATGGTGCCTCACTCGGGTGGGAGGCCCAAATACCCGCGACAGGCAAGGGCCCACAACGTATTGAGGCGACCTCAAAATGGCCTATCACAAAACGACCTGGTTTTGCAAGGGGGGTCCCATGACGTTTTGGCCCGGGGCTCGGCGGCCACCTAGGAAACCTACCAAACCCACACATTTCTGAAAAAGTAGACACCCGGGGGATTCCAGGGAGGTATGGTTTGCGTGGATCCCCCAACGTTTTCTTACCCAGAATCCCTGCAAACCTGACATTTTGCTGAAAAAATCCTTTTTTCACACATTTTTGTGTGTTAAAGTTGTGGCATCACGGGCTGACACAAATTTCCTACCACCCAGCGTTCCCAGGTCTCCCGATAAAAATGGTGCCTCACTCGGGTGGGAGGCCCAAGTACCCGCGACAGGCAAGGGTCCACAACGTATTGAGGCGACCTCAAAATGGCCTATCACAAAACGACCTGGTTTTGCAAGGGGGGGTCCCATGACGTTTTGGCCCGGGGCTCGGCGGCCACCTAGGGAAACCTACCAAACCCACACATTTCTGAAAAGTAGACACCCGGGGGATTCCAGGGAGGTATGGCTTGCGTGGATCCCCAACGTTTTCTTACCCAGAATCCCCTGCAAACCTGACATTTGGTGAAAAAATCCCTTTTTTCACACATTTTTCTGTGGTAAAGTTGTGGCATCACGGGGCTGACACAAATTTCCTACCACCCAGCGTTCCCCCAGGTCTCCCGAAAAAAATGGTGCCTCACTCGGGTGGGAGGCCCAAGTACCCGCGACAGGCAAGGGCCCACAACGTATTGAGGCGACATCAAAATTGCCTATCACAAAATGTTTTGGGCCCTTGCCTGTCGTGGGTACTTGGGCCTCCCACCCGAGTGAGGCACCATTTTTATCGGGAGACCTGGGGGAACGCTGGTGGCAGGAAATTTGTGTCAGCCCCGTGATGCCACAACTTTACCACACAAAAATGTGTGAAAAAGTGATTTTTTCAGCAGAATATCAGGTTTGCAGGGGATTCTGGGTAAGAAAACGTTGGGGATGCATGCAAGCCATACCTCCCTGGAATCCCCGGGTGTCTACTTTTCAGAAATGTGTGGGTTTGGTAGGTTTCCTAGGTGGCCGCCGAGCCCCGGGCCAAAACATCATGGGACCTCCTTGCAAAACCAGGTCGCTTTGTGATAGGCCATTTTGAGGTCGCCTCAATACGTTGTGGGCCCTTGCCTGTCGCGGGTACTTGGGCCTCCCACCCGAGTGAGGCACCATTTTTATCGGGAGACCTGGGGAACGCTGGGTGGTAGGAAATTTGTGTCAGCCCCGTGACGCCACAACTTTATCACACAAAAATGTGTGAAAAAGTGATTTCTTCAGCCACATTTCAGGTTTGCAGGGGATTCTGGGTAAGAAAACGTTGGGGGATCCACGCAAGCCATACCTCCCTGGAATCCCCGGGTGTCTACTTTTCAGAAATGTGTGGGTTTGGTAGGTTTCCCTAGGTGGCCGCCGAGCCCGGGCCAAAACATCATGGGACCCCCTTGCAAAACCAGGTCGTTTTGTGATAGGCCATTTTGAGGTCGCCTCAATACGTTGTGGGCCCTTGCCTGTCGCGGGTACTTGGGCCTCCCACCCGAGTGAGGCACCATTTTTATCGGGAGACCTGGGGAACGCTGGGTGGTAGGAAATTTGTGTCAGCCCCGTGATGCCACAACTTTACCACACAAAAATGTGTGAAAAAGTGATTTTTTCAGCAAAATATCAGGTTTGCAGGGGATTCTGGGTAAGAAAACGTTGGGGGATCCACGCAAGCCATACCTCCCTGGAATCCCCGGGTGTCTACTTTTCAGAAATGTGTGGGTTTGGTAGGTTTCCCTAGGTGGCCGCCGAGCCCGGGCCAAAACATCATGGGACCCCCTTGCAAAACCAGGTCGTTTTGTGATAGGCCATTTGAGGTCGCCTCAATACGTTGTGGGCCCTTGCCTGTCGCGGGTACTTGGGCCTCCCACCCGAGTGAGGCACCATTTTTATCGGGAGACCTGGGGAACGCTGGTGGTAGGAAATTTGTGCCAGCCCCGTGACGCCACAACTTTACCACACAAAAATGTGTGAAAAAAGTGATTTCTTCAGCCACATTTCAGGTTTGCAGGGGATTCTGGGATAGAAAACGTTGGGGGATCCACGCAAGCCATACCTCCCGGAATCCCCCGGGTGTCTACTTTTCAGAAATGTGTGGGTTTGGTAGGTTTCCCTATATGGCCGCCGAGCCCAGGGCCAAAACATCATGGGACCCCCCTTGCAAAACCAGGTCGTTTTGTGATAGGCCATTTTGAGGTCGCCTCAATACATTGTGGGCCCTTGCCTGTCGCGGGTACTTGGGCCTCCCACCCGAGTGAGGCACCATTTTTATCGGGAGACCTGGGGAACGCTGGGTGGTAGGAAATTTGTGTCAGCCCCATGATTCCACAACTTTACCACACAAAAATGTGCGAAAAAAGTGATTTTTTCAGCAAAATATCAGGTTTGCAGGGATTTTGGGTAAGAAAACGTTGGGGATCCACGCAAGCCATACCTCCCTGGAATTCCCCAGGTGTCTACTTTTCAGAAATGTGTGGGTTTGGTAGGTTTCCTAAGATGGCCGCCGAGCCCAGGCCAAAAACCTCACTGGTGTGGGTGGTTCAAGTACCCGCAACATGCAAGGGCCCAAAACGTATTGAGGAGACATCAAAATGATCTATCACAAAACAATCTGTTTTTGCAAGGAAGTCACCTAGGTTTTGGCCCCGGGCTCGCGGCCATCTTGGGAAACCTACCAAACCCACACATTTCTGAAAACTAGACACCCGGGGAGTCCAGCGAGGTATGGCTTGCGTGGATCCCCCAACGTTTTCCTACCCAGAATGCCCTACAAACCTCAGATTTAGCTGGAAAAAAATCACTTTTTTCTCAAAATTCTGTGTGGGAAAGTTCTGGAATCTACGTGGATCCACAAATTTCCTACCACATAGTGTTCCCCCCTGTCTCCCGATAAAAATGATACCTCACTCGCGTGGGTGGGTCAAGTACCCGCGACAGGAAAGGGCCCAAAACCTATTGAGGCGACATCAAAATTACCTATCACAAAACAACCTGGTTTTGCAAGAGGGGTCACCTGAGTTTTTGTCCCCGGGCTCGGCGGCCATCTTGGGAAACTACCAAACCCAAACATTTCTGAAAGCTAGACACCCGGGGGAGTCCAGCGAGGTATGGCTTGCGTGGGTCCCCTAACTTTTTCCTACCCAGAATCCCCTGGAAACCTCAAATTTAGCTGAAAAAATCACTTTTTTCTCAACTTTCTGTGTGGGAAAGTTCTGGAATCTACGTGGATCCACAAATTTCCTCCCAGCCAGGGTTCCCCCAGGTCTCCTGATAAAAATGATACCTCACTCACGTGGGTGGGTCAAGTACCCGCGACAGAAAAGGGACCAAAACCTATTGAGGCGACATCAAAATTACCTATCACAAAACAACCTGGTTTTGCAAGAGGGTCACCTGGGTTTTTGTCTCCGGGCTCAGGTGGCCATCTTGGGAAACTACCAAACCCAAACATTTCTGAAAGCTAGACACCCGGGGAGTCCAGCGAGGTATGGCTTGCGTGGTCCCCTAACTTTTCCTACCCAGAATCCCTGCAAACCTCAAATTTAGCTGAAAAAATCACTTTTTCTCAACTTTCTGTGTGGGAAAGTTTTGGAATCTACGTGGATCCTAAATTTCCTCCCACCCAGCGTTCCCCCAGATCTCCTGATAAAAATGATACCTCACTCGCGTGGGTGGATCAAGTACCCGCGACAGAAAAGGGACCAAAACCTATTGAGGCGACATCAAAATTACCTATCACAAAACAACCTGGTTTTGCAAGAGGGGTCACCTGGGTTTTTGTCCCCGGGCTCGGCGGCCATCTTGGGAAACTACCAAACCCAAACATTTCTGAAAGCTAGACACCCGGGGGAGTCCAGTGAGGTATGGCTTGCGTGGGTCCCACAACGTTTTCCTACCCAGAATCCCCTGCAAACCTCAAATTTAGCTGAAAAAATCACTTTTTCCATACGTTTTTGAGTGGGATCACCGTGCCGGCACAAATGTCCTACCACCCAGCGTTCCCCTTGTTCTCCCGACTAAAATGATACCTCACTTGTATGGGTGGGCCAAAGGCCTGTGACTGGGAAGAGCCCAAAACATAGGGATTTAGGGTATAGCACCGAGAATTCTAAGCGCTATATTTTTTTAAAAATACGTTTTTAGCCAGTTCTGCTTTGGACACCCACACAAGTGAGGTATCATTTTACTCGGGGAACAAGGGCAACGCTGGGTGGTAGGACATTTGTGCCAGCACGGTGATTCCACGCAAAAATATGTGGAAAATATGTTTTTTTCAGCTAAATTTGAGGGTTGCAGGGGATTCTGGGTTGGGAAACGTTGGGGGATCCACGCAAGCCATACCTCATTGGACTCCCCAGGGTGTCTAGTTTTCAGAAACGTGTGGGATTGGTAGGTTTCCTAGATGGCGGCGAGCCCGGGGCCAAAAACCAGGTGCCCCCCAAAACCAGGTAGTTTTGTTATAGGTAGTTTTGAAGTCTCCACAATACGATTTGGGCCATTTCCTGTTTCAGCCACTATGCCTACCCACACAAGTGAGGTACCATTTTTATCGGGAGCCCTGGGGGAATGCAGGGTGGTAGGAAATTTGTGGATCCACGCAGATTCCTGAACTTTCCCACACAGAAATTTGAGTAAAAGTGATTTTTTTCTGCTAAATTTGAGGTTTGCAGGGCATTCTGGGTAGGAAAACGTTTGGGGACCCATGCAAGCCATACCTCGCTGGACTCCCACAGGTGTCTAGTTTTCAGAAATGTGTGGGTTTGGTAAGTTCCCAAGATGGCCGCTGAGCCCGGGGCCAAAAACCCAGGTGACCCCCTTGCAAAACCAGGTTGTTTTGTGATAGGTAATTTTGATGTCTCCTCAATACGTTCTGGGCCCTTGCCTGTCGCGGGTACTTGACCCACCCACGCGAGTGAGGTATCATTTTTATCGGGAGACCTGGGGGAAAGCTGGGTGGTAGGAAATTTGTGGATCCACGTAGATTCCAGAACTTTCCCACACAGAAATTGGAGAAAAACGTGATTTCTTCAGCTAAATTTGAGGTTTGCAGGGTATTCTGGGTAAGAAAATTTTGGAGGACCCACGCAAGCCATACCTCGCTGGACTCCTCCGGGTGTCTAGTTTTCAGAAATGTGTGGGTTGGGTAGGTTTCCCTAGATGGCCGTTGAGCCCGGGGCCAAAAACTCATGGGACCCCCCTTGCAAAACCAGGTTGGTTTGTGATAGGTAATTTTGATGTCGCCTCAATAGGTTTTGGGCCCTTGCCTGTCGCGGGTACTTGACCCATCCACACAAGTGAGGTACCATTTTTCACGGAAGACTTTGGGGGACGCGGGGTGGGTGGAATTTTGTACATCCACACAGATTCCAGAACTTTCCACCACAGAAATGTGAGGAAAATGTGTTTTTTGGACATATTTTTAGGTTTGCAAGGGATTCTGGGAAACAGATCCTGGTGAGAGCCAGTCAAGTCACCTCATCCTGGATTCCCCTGGGTGTCTAGTTTTCAAAAATGTATAGGTTTGCTAGGTTTCCCTAGGTGCTGGCAGTGTTAGGGTTCAAAATCTACAGCTAGGCACTTTGCAAAAAAGGGTCCGTTTTCACTGTGAAAATGTGGTGTGTCCACGTTGCGTTTGGGCCATTTCCTGTCGCGGGCACTAGGCCTACCCACACATGTGAGGTGCCATTTTTCTCGGAAGACTTTGGGGAACGCGGGATGGGTGGAAATTTGTGGATCCACGCAGATTCCAGAACTTTCCACCACAGAAATGTGAGGAAAATGTGTTTTTTGGACATATTTTTAGGTTTGCAAGGGATTCTGGGAAACAGATCCTAGTGAGAGCCAGTCAAGTCACCCCATCCTGGATTCCCTGGGTGTCTAGTTTTAAAAATGTATAGGTTTGCTAGGTTTCCTAGGTGCTGGCAGTGTTAGGGTTCAAAATCTACAGCTAGGCACTTTGCAAAAAAGGGTCCGTTTTCACTGTGAAAATGTGGTGTGTCCACGTTGCGTTTGGGCCGTTTCCTGTCGCGGGCACTAGGCCTACCCACACATGTGAGGTGCCATTTTTCTCGGAAGACTTTGGGGAACGCGGGATGGGTGGAAATTTGTGGATCCACGCAGATTCCAGAACTTTCCACCACAGAAATGTGAGGAAAATGTGTTTTTTTTGACAAATGTTTCGGTTTGCAAGGGATTCTGGGTAACAGAACCTGGTGAGAGCCAGTCAAGTCACCCAATCCTGGATTCCCCTGGGTATCTAGTTTTCAAAAATGTATAGGTTTGCTAGGTTTCCCTAGGTGCCGGCAGAGTTAGGGTTCAAAATCTACAGCTAGGCACTTTGCAAAAAAGGGTCCGTTTTCACTGTGAAAATGTGGTGTGTCCATGTTGCGTTTTGGGCCGTTTCCTGTCGCAGCCACTAGTCCTACCCACACAAGTGAGGTACCATTTTTCTCGAAAGACTTTGGGGAACGCGGGGTGGGTGGAATTTTGTGGATCCATGCAGATTCCAGTACTTTCCACCACAGAAATGTGAGGAAAATGTGTTTTTTTGGACAAATTTTTAGGTTTGCAAGGGATTCTGGGTAACAGAACCTGGTGAGAGCCAGTCAAGTCAGCCCATCCTGGATTCCCTGGGTGTCTAGGTTTAAAAAATGTATAGGTTTGCTAGGTTTCCCTGGGTGCCGGCAGAGCTAGGAACCAAATTCAACAGGTAGGCACATTCCGAAAAAAGTCAGTGCCTAGTGGGCTTTCTGCCGCCCTGGGGAGGGGAAATCAGGGCTATTGCTCTCGATATGCCCCCGAGGGGGCAGAAAGACTGTGGCTATTCTTTTGGGGGTCGGGGGCATTGGGATGCCTATTCTGGTCAGCCCCCACCCCTGCGTATAAAAAGCCAGCATAATCGCTGACACATAGTGGGCTTTCTGCCCCCGGGGGCAGATCAGGGGCTACTGCCCCCATCTGCCTCCTGGGAGGGGCAGAAAGACAGTGACATCTTTTTTGGGGTGGGTGGGGGCATTGGCATGTCCATTCTTGGCAGCCCCCCGAACTTTGTAAAAAAAATCCCTGGTGGCTAGTGGGCTTTCTGCCCCCGGGGGCAGATAAGGTGCTATTGCCCCATCTGCCTCCGGGGGGCAGAAAGACTGTAGCATTTTTTTGGGGTGGGGGCATTGACATGCCCATTCTGGGCAGCCCCCACCCCTACCTATATAAAAAAAAAAATCCCTGGCGCTTAGTGGGCTTTCTGCCCCTCCCCGGGGGGCAGATCAGGGGCTATTGCCCCCATCTGCCTCCTGGGGGCAGAAAGTCTTTTTTTCTTTGGGTGGTAGGGTGGGGCATTTGCATGCCCATTCTGGGCAACCCCCACCCCGGGCCTATAAAAAAATAATCCCTGGCATCTAGGGTGTTTCTGAACCCCCGGGTGGGGGCAGATTGGTGGCCACTGCCACCATCTGCCCCTCGAGAGGCAGAAAGACTGGAATTTCGTGGGGGAGGGGTGGGGGCATTGGCATGCCCATCTTGGGCAACCCCACCCCTAAATGTATCGAGGGAAAAAAACCCTGGTGTCTAGTGGGCTTTCTGCCCCCAGGAGGGGCAGAAAGACTGTACCTTTATGTCGGGGTGGGGGCATTGGCATGCCCATATTGGGCAGCCCCTACCCCAAATTATAATTTTAAAAAATCCCTGGTATCTAGTGGGCTTTCTACTCTCCCGGGGGCTAGATTGGGGCTACTGCCCCCATCTGCCCCCAGGAGGGCTGAAAGACTGTACCTTTGCGGCGGGTGGGGTGGGGGCATTGGCATGCCCATATTGGGTTGCCCCCACCCCTAACTATAATTTTAAAAAAATCCCTGGTATCTAGTGGGCTTTCTGCCCCCCAGGGGGCAGATTGGGGCTACTGCCCCATCTGCCCCCAGGGGGCAAAAAGACTAATTTTGTGGCCGGGGGGCATCGGCATGCCCGTTTTGGGCAGGCCCCACCTCTAATAAACCTCCCATAAAAATCCCTGGTGTCTAGTGGGCTTTCACACCCCGGGGCAGATTGGGGCTACTGCTCCCATCTGACCCCAGGGGGCAGAAAGACTAATCATGCCAAATATTTTATGGGGGAGCAAAGGCTCTTGCCCAAGGGGCCGCTCCCCCTCCCTGGTGCCTAGTGGGTGGATCCCTGCTTGGGGATCGCCCTCCTGGGGCGATGCCCAAGCAGGGGATCCACTAGGAGAGGTACCATTGGAAAGGGAGATTCTCCCTTTCCAACGATACCTCTCCTGAGTTTCTACGTGCTCAGGGGGCTGAGATAGCCCCTGAGCACATAGAAACTGAAACTGAAATGAGCCTCTTGGCTCATTTCAGTTTCAGTTTCACTAAAATGACACTCAGCGCGACGTGCGCGCCGATCGTCATTTCAGGGAAACCAGGGGGGCCTCGGGAGCTGGGAAGCTCTTCCCCAGCTCCCGAGGCTTTAGAGATAAAGGAATCCCTCTGGTGCCCGCACCAGAGGGATTTCCTATGCTGGGTCCCATGACGAGCTGGACTCGTCATGACCACACGAACACTGTGTGCCATGACGAGTCCAGCTCGTCATGAGCATCGAAGGGGTTAAACTCCCTGGGGGCCAAGACACAATTGAGGTTTCCCGCATCCCTCCGGATTATGTGGAATAATCACATGCATAATCTTCGTCAAATTGAGGAAGTAGATGCCTTAATAGATAAAATAAGGAATGGGAGTGGGGTATAAGCGGAATGGGTGAAAGTACTCATCTTTTTTTTTTTTTTTTCCTTTTCATATCGCTGTGCTCTCTCGGAGAGACTGGTTTAGTACTAAATCGATTTTTTTTTGGAATTATCACGCCCAGGGGTCCTCGCCATAGGGCTATGCCCAGAGGAGAAGGGTGGGTTCCCCGGGGTAGGGAGGGGTTAATGGGGTCACTCGGGGGGGAGGGGTAGTGGAGGGTTGGGGGAGCACGGGTGGGGTTGCAGCGGGAAAAAATATTAAAAATATCCTCAATCTCAACCGCGTTTTAAGATCTAAGCCATTTCCAGAATGTCTGAGTAAAGCCCTGTCTGTAGATAGATGTTGTAAGCCCTAATGAGCTCAAAAATTTAATTTATTTCGTGGAATATCAACGGGCTTAGATGTTTACGCAGACAAAGATTAGTTATGAAATTCCTTGAACAATCATCCGCACAGGTCTGTCTCCTACAAGAGACACACCTGAGCTGTCTGGAATGTAGGGCTTTGTTCGGTAAATATCCATGGGTTGAGTATTTCTGTTCATCTGAACAAACAGTCCATAATAAGGGGTGGCGATCTTAATCAGGTCAGGTGCAAGAGGCATCATTAAATTGGTTTTGTCAGACCAATCAGGGAGATGGATAATAGCCCAGCTGGAAATTGGGGGGACCGAGTTGACCGTAGTCTCATTCTATGGCCCTAATGTTGATGATCCAGCCTTTATTTATAAAATACAGGCCAAATTGATAGGAAGCACAACTCCAATGATAATCGGAGGTGATTTTAATGTCCTTCTCAATCCTTTACAGGATAGATCCAATCATAGTTACTATATAGATGCCCCTCGTATTCGTCGGGCAATGATTGATATGATTCATGATCTTGGGCTTGTTGATGTGGGTCCCACAACGTTTTCCTACCCAGAATCCCCTGCAAACCTCAAATTTAGCTGAAAAAATCACTTTTTCCATACGTTTTTGAGTGGGATCACCGTGCCGGCACAAATGTCCTACCACCCAGCGTTCCCCTTGTTCTCCCGAGTAAAATGATACCTCACTTGTATGGGTGGGCCAAAGGCCTGTGACTGGGAAGAGCCCAAAACATAGGGATTTAGGGTATAGCACCGAGAATTCTAAGCGCTATATTTTTTTAAAAATACGTTTTTAGCCAGTTCTGCTTTGGACACCCACACAAGTGAGGTATCATTTTACTCGGGAACAAGGGCAACGCTGGGTGGTAGGACATTTGTGCCAGCACGGTGATTCCACGCAAAAATATGTGGAAAATATGTTTTTTTCAGCTAAATTTGAGGGTTGCAGGGGATTCTGGGTTGGGAAACGTTGGGGGATCCACGCAAGCCATACCTCATTGGACTCCCCAGGGTGTCTAGTTTTCAGAAACGTGTGGGATTGGTAGGTTTCCCTAGATGGCGGCGAGCCCGGGGCCAAAAACCAGGTGCCCCCCAAAACCAGGTAGTTTTGTTATAGGTAGTTTTGAAGTCTCCACAATACGATTTGGGCCATTTCCTGTTTCAGCCACTATGCCTACCCACACAAGTGAGGTACCATTTTTATCGGGAGCCCTGGGGGAATGCAGGGTGGTAGGAAATTTGTGGATCCACGCAGATTCCTGAACTTTCCCACACAGAAATTTGAGTAAAAGTGATTTTTTTCTGCTAAATTTGAGGTTTGCAGGGCATTCTGGGTAGGAAAACGTTTGGGGACCCATGCAAGCCATACCTCGCTGGACTCCCACAGGTGTCTAGTTTTCAGAAATGTGTGGGTTTGGTAAGTTCCCAAGATGGCCGCTGAGCCCGGGGCCAAAAACCCAGGTGACCCCCTTGCAAAACCAGGTTGTTTTGTGATAGGTAATTTTGATGTCTCCTCAATACGTTCTGGGCCCTTGCCTGTCGCGGGTACTTGACCCACCCACGCGAGTGAGGTATCATTTTTATCGGGAGACCTGGGGGAAAGCTGGGTGGTAGGAAATTTGTGGATCCACGTAGATTCCAGAACTTTCCCACACAGAAATTGGAGAAAAACGTGATTTCTTCAGCTAAATTTGAGGTTTGCAGGGTATTCTGGGTAAGAAAATTTTGGAGGACCCACGCAAGCCATACCTCGCTGGACTCCTCCGGGTGTCTAGTTTTCAGAAATGTGTGGGTTGGGTAGGTTTCCTAGATGGCCGTTGAGCCCGGGGCCAAAACTCATGGGACTCCCCTTGCAAAACCAGGTTGGTTTGTGATAGGTAATTTTGATGTCGCCTCAATAGGTTTTGGGCCCTTGCCTGTCGCGGGTACTTGACCCATCCACACAAGTGAGGTACCATTTTTCACGGAAGACTTTGGGGGACGCGGGGTGGGTGGAATTTTGTACATCCACACAGATTCCAGAACTTTCCACCACAGAAATGTGAGGAAAATGTGTTTTTTTGGACATATTTTTAGGTTTGCAAGGGATTCTGGGAAACAGATCCTGGTGAGAGCCAGTCAAGTCACCTCATCCTGGATTCCCCTGGGTGTCTAGTTTTCAAAAATGTATAGGTTTGCTAGGTTTCCCTAGGTGCTGGCAGTGTTAGGGTTCAAAATCTACAGCTAGGCACTTTGCAAAAAAAGGGTCCGTTTTCACTGTGAAAATGTGGTGTGTCCACGTTGCGTTTGGGCCATTTCCTGTCGCGGGCACTAGGCCTACCCACACATGTGAGGTGCCATTTTTCTCGGAAGACTTTGGGGAACGCGGGATGGGTGGAAATTTGTGGATCCACGCAGATTCCAGAACTTTCCACCACAGAAATGTGAGGAAAATGTGTTTTTTTGGACATATTTTTAGGTTTGCAAGGGATTCTGGGAAACAGATCCTAGTGAGAGCCAGTCAAGTCACCCCATCCTGGATTCCCCTGGGTGTCTAGTTTTAAAAAATGTATAGGTTTGCTAGGTTTCCCTAGGTGCTGGCAGTGTTAGGGTTCAAAATCTACAGCTAGGCACTTTGCAAAAAAAGGGTCCGTTTTCACTGTGAAAATGTGGTGTGTCCACGTTGCGTTTGGGCCGTTTCCTGTCGCGGGCACTAGGCCTACCCACACATGTGAGGTGCCATTTTTCTCGGAAGACTTTGGGGAACGCGGGATGGGTGGAAATTTGTGGATCCACGCAGATTCCAGAACTTTCCACCACAGAAATGTGAGGAAAATGTGTTTTTTTGACAAATGTTTCGGTTTGCAAGGGATTCTGGGTAACAGAACCTGGTGAGAGCCAGTCAAGTCACCCAATCCTGGATTCCCCTGGGTATCTAGTTTTCAAAAATGTATAGGTTTGCTAGGTTTCCCTAGGTGCCGGCAGAGTTAGGGTTCAAAATCTACAGCTAGGCACTTTGCAAAAAAAGGGTCCGTTTTCACTGTGAAAATGTGGTGTGTCCATGTTGCGTTTTGGGCCGTTTCCTGTCGCAGCCACTAGTCCTACCCACACAAGTGAGGTACCATTTTTCTCGAAAGACTTTGGGGAACGCGGGGTGGGTGGAATTTTGTGGATCCATGCAGATTCCAGTACTTTCCACCACAGAAATGTGAGGAAAATGTGGTTTTTTTGGACAAATTTTTAGGTTTGCAAGGGATTCTGGGTAACAGAACCTGGTGAGAGCCAGTCAAGTCAGCCCATCCTGGATTCCCCTGGGTGTCTAGGTTTAAAAAATGTATAGGTTTGCTAGGTTTCCTGGGTGCCGGCAGAGCTAGGAACCAAATTCAACAGGTAGGCACATTCCGAAAAAAGTCAGTGCCTAGTGGGCTTTCTGCCGCCCTGGGGAGGGGAAATCAGGGGCTATTGCCCCGATATGCCCCCGAGGGGGCAGAAAGACTGTGGCTATTCTTTTGGGGGTCGGGGCATTGGGATGCCTATTCTGGTCAGCCCCCACCCCTGCGTATAAAAAGCCAGCATAATCGCTGACACATAGTGGGCTTTCTGCCCCCCGGGGGCAGATCAGGGCTACTGCCCCCATCTGCCTCCTGGGAGGGGCAGAAAGACAGTGACATCTTTTTGGGGTGGGTGGGGGCATTGGCATGTCCATTCTTGGCAGCCCCCCGAACTTTGTAAAAAAAAAATCCCTGGTGGCTAGTGGGCTTTCTGCCCCCGGGGGCAGATAAGGTGCTATTGCCCCATCTGCCTCCGGGGGGCAGAAAGACTGTAGCATTTTTTTGGGGTGGGGGCATTGACATGCCCATTCTGGGCAGCCCCCACCCCTACCTATATAAAAAAAATCCCTGGCGCTTAGTGGGCTTTCTGCCCCTCCCCGGGGGCAGATCAGGGCTGTTGCCCCCATCTGCCTCCTGGGGGGCAGAAAGTCTTTTTTTCTTTGGGTGGTAGGGTGGGGGCATTTGCATGCCCATTCTGGGCAACCCCACCCCGGGCCTATAAAAAAATAATCCCTGGCATCTAGGGTGTTTCTGAACCCCGGGTGGGGGCAGATTGGTGGCCACTGCCACCATCTGCCCCCCGGGGGCAGAAAGACTGGAATTTCGTGGGGGAGGGGTGGGGGCATTGGCATGTCCATCTTGGGCAACCCCACCCCTAAATGTATCGAGGGAAAAAAACCCTGGTGTCTAGTGGGCTTTCTGCCCCCAGGAGGGGCAGAAAGACTGTACCTTTGCGTCGGGGTGGGGGCATTGGCATGCCCATATTGGGCAGCCCCTACCCCAAATTATAATTTTAAAAAAATCCCTGGTATCTAGTGGGCTTTCTACCCCCCCGGGGGGGCAGATTGGGGGCTACTGCCCCCATCTGCCCCCCAGGAGGGGCTGAAAGACTGTACCTTTGCGGCGGGGTGGGGTGGGGGCATTGGCATGCCCATATTGGGTTGCCCCCACCCCTAACTATAATTTTAAAAAATCCCTGGTATCTAGTGGGCTTTCTGCCCCCAGGGGGCAGATTGGGGGCTACTGCCCCATCTGCCCCCAGGGGGCAAAAGACTAATTTTGTGGCCGGGGGGCATCGGCATGCCCGTTTTGGGCAGGCCCCTCCTCTAATAAACCTCCCATAAAAATCCCTGGTGTCTAGTGGGCTTTCACACCCCGGGGCAGATTGGGGGCTACTGCCCCCATCTACCCCCAGGGGGCAGAAAGACTAATCATGCCAAATATTTTATGGGGGAGCAAAGGCTCTTGCCCAAGGGGCCGCTCCCCCTCCCTGGTGCCTAGTGGGTGGATCCCTGCTTGGGGATCGCCCTCCTGGGGCGATGCCCAAGCAGGGATCCACTAGGGAGGGTACCATTGGAAAGGGAGATTCTCCCTTTCCAACGATACCTCTCCTGAGTTTCTACGTGCTCAGGGGGCTGAGATAGCCCCTGAGCACATAGAAACTGAAACTGAAATGAGCCTCTTGGCTCATTTCAGTTTCAGTTTCACTAAAATGACATCAGCGCGACGTGCGCGCCGATCGTCATTTCAGGGAAACCAGGGGCCTCGGGAGCTGGGGAAGCTCTTCCCCAGCTCCCGAGGCTTTAGGGGATAAAAGGGAATCCCTCTGGTGCCCGCACCAGAGGGATTTCCTATGCTGGGTCCCATGACGAGCTGGACTCGTCATGACCACACGAACACTGTGTGCCATGACGAGTCCAGCTCGTCATGAGCATCGAAGGGGTTAAACTCCCTGGGGGCCAAGACACAATTGAGGTTTCCCGCATCCCTCCGGATTATGTGGAATAATCACATGCATAATCTTCGTCAAATTGAGGAAGTAGATGCCTTAATAGATAAAATAAGGAATGGGAGTGGGGTATAAGCGGAATGGGTGAAAGTACTCATCTTTTTTTTTTTTTCCTTTTCATATCGCTGTGCTCTCTCGGAGAGACTGGTTTAGTACTAAATCGAATTTTTTGGGAATTATCACGCCCAGGGGTCCTTGCCATAGGGCTATGCCCAGAGGAGAAGGGTGGGTTCCCCGGGGTAGGGAGGGGTTAATGGGGTCACTCGGGGGGGAGGGGTAGTGGAGGGTTGGGGGAGCACGGGTGGGGTTGCAGCGGGAAAAAATATTAAAAATATCCTCAATCTCAACCGCGTTTTAAGATCTAAGCCATTTCCAGAATGTCTGAGTAAAGCCCTGTCTGTAGATAGATGTTGTAAGCCCTAATGAGCTCAAAAATTTAATTTATTTCGTGGAATATCAACGGGCTTAGATGTTTACGCAGACAAAGATTAGTTATGAAATTCCTTGAACAATCATCCGCACAGGTCTGTCTCCTACAAGAGACACACCTGAGCTGTCTGGAATGTAGGGCTTTGTTCGGTAAATATCCATGGGTTGAGTATTTCTGTTCATCTGAACAAACAGTCCATAATAAGGGGGTGGCGATCTTAATCAGGTCAGGTGCAAGAGGCATCATTAAATTGGTTTTGTCAGACCAATCAGGGAGATGGATAATAGCCCAGCTGGAAATTGGGGGGACCGAGTTGACCGTAGTCTCATTCTATGGCCCTAATGTTGATGATCCAGCCTTTATTTATAAAATACAGGCCAAATTGATAGGAAGCACAACTCCAATGATAATCGGAGGTGATTTTAATGTCCTTCTCAATCCCTTACAGGATAGATCCAATCATAGTTACTATATAGATGCCCCTCGTATTCGTCGGGCAATGATTGATATGATTCATGATCTTGGGCTTGTTGATGTGTGGAGGGCAAAACGGGGTGCAGTATCAGGGTTTACCTTCTTCAGTAAGAAATGTGGTCATGCTTCTAGAATTGACTATATCCTCACTGATAGGCTGGGTATAGAGAATCTGTTAGATATCTCTATCCTTCCAAGTATTCTTTCGGACCATGCCCCCATTTCTTTTCTATATGTAGGAAAAAAGCAAAGTCTAAATCCTAGATGGACATTTAAAAGGGCAATGTTGTCTAACACCGAAATAATTAGTGCCCTTCAATCCTCTACAGTGGAATATTTTGCAATCAATATAGGTTCGACATCTTTAGATTTTGTCTGGGACGCATTTAAAGCGCATTTGCGTGGACAGTCTCATAGTCTGATTTGTTCTAAGAATAGGGAACAGGCTTTAGAATTCCAGAACCTGGAAAGGGAGATTTCTAGGTTGGAAGGAGAAAGAATGAGTTGTCCCCAGACAAATCTGACGCAAGTTCTTAAAGATCTTGAATGTTTGCGTCAGGAATATAGGGGAGGTTGGACCAAAAGATTAAGGCTCAGTGGTTAGCCTGTAATATGCAAAACTATGAGTACGGTGAAAAGGCGGGTGCCCTTCTGGCTTGGAAGGCGAGGGGGATCGTGCGAAAAATAATATAAGTGAACTGGTCATAGATGAGAGTGGGGTAACTTCATGTAAACAGGAAGATATGCAAAAGTGCCTCCTTGCCCTGTTCTCTGATTTATATAAAGAAGAGATAACACCTAGCCCTGGGAGTATTCAAAAGTGGCTGCAAAGTAAGGCATTATCGGTACTATCAGAGGAAAGCCGAATTGCGCTGGATGCTCCCATCTCTGAGTTCGAGATAAAACTTTGTATAAATAAGATTAAGAGCAACAAGGCTGCAGGGACCCACGCTCTTCCTGGGGAGATTTATAAAGTCCTTCAGGATGAGCTAGTTCCCAGACTGTGTGAATTATTCAACTACGTCTACAGTTCGGAAGGTAGAGACCCTGGCTCCTGGAAGGGTGCCACAATCGTGCTTATTTTGAAGCCAGGGAAAGATCCCCTTAAAGCCGATTCATATAGACCAATCTCCCTGCTTAATGCTGATTATAAGATCTTCATGGGTATTTTAGCGGGAGATTGGTCAAGATTAGTTCCGCAGCTGATTAATGTTGATCAAAAGGGCTTTATCCCTGGGAGGTTTATTCAGGAGCAAACGCTGCAGTTGATAGGCAGTATAGATTTAGCGGTAGCGCGGTCGGAGCCCTTGGCTGTGGCAGCATATGATGCAGCTAAGGCATTCGACCGGGTTTGTTGGGTTTTCCTTTGGGAAACCCTTAAGGCAATGGGATTTGGTTTAACTTTTATACAGACCCTGATTAGATGCTACGAGGGTGCCTCTGCAGTTATCCTGTTAAATGGCCTCCTAACATCAAGTTTTAATATAACAAGGGGAACTAGGCAGGGCTGTCCCATCTCGCCCTTATTGTTTGATATTTACATCGAGCCCCTCGCTCAAGCCCTAAGATTGGATGATTTAATCACTCCTTTTCAGGTCCATCATTATAGTAGTAAGTTGGCTCTATATGCGGACGATTTGTTGATTTATACCAACAATCCAGTCGAGGTGTTCCCAAGGGTGGAATCCCTTCTGAAGGAATTTGGCCTGTATTCAGGGTACCTGGTTAATCCCTCTAAGACGGAGGTAATGTGCTGGAACATCAACAACTGGGTCGGAAGGATGAGCAAGGAATTTAGATACTTAGGGATAATCATTGTTAAAGATCTGGATGATATTCCTCAGATTAATTTGAGGAAGGTAGCTAAAGAAATTGACCACCTTTTAGCAAGATGGCAGAATTTGCCTTTGACTATCTATGGTCGGGTCAATCTTATAAAGATGGTTGTTCTGCCAAAATTAACATATTTGTTTAGCACTATCCCCCTTGACTTCCCCAGTAAGGCTATTAGTAGAATTCAAGGCAAAATAGGAAGTTTTATCTGGTCTAATAAGAATGCCAGGCTATCCTGGAAGAAGTTAAGACGTAAGCTACTGAAGGGAGGTTTGGCTCTCCCGGATTTGCTTTGGTATTCTTTTGCTTTCCAGTTTAAAAATATACGGTCATTACTTATTACTACTTCTGAAACCAACTGGGGGAAGATTTTGGGCGAGATGGTCACGTTAGAAAGGGGTGGACTGGGTTTTTTATATAAGTTTGGGGCTCCAAGGTTTTTTAAAAAAGGTCCGTCTAAAGGTCTTAAAAACAGCTCTTCAAGTGTGGTATGGGGTTAGAAGGAAATTGGGGATTGGTTATTATTCTGATTTCGCTCCCATATGGGATTCTCCTGGGTTACCTATATGGTTGGAAGATAGCCTTGCGTTGCCTATTAAAAACGCTGGCATTGTGATCTGGTCCGACCTTATTTCATCAGACGGAGTTCACCCATGGGAGGTTTTAAGATCAAAAATAGGAAGCTCCTTTTCAAAATTTAAATATCTACAACTGTCTTCCTGGTATACAGCTGAGAAAGAAAATATAGTTGGAAATTGGGAAATCGAGCTTTGTCTTCAAAACTCAAAACCCATAAAGAAGGAGGTCGGGTATTGGTATAAGAACTTATTGGATGCTGATGTTGCAGACCTCCTCCACACTATTCTGTTTGGAATCTGTCAGCCCTGGACGGTATAGCTGTTGATCTGTATGGTCTTTCTTTACAAATATTATATAAGTATGTTAAGCCAGAATCTCTTAAAAAGAATCACTTTTACGTTATCAACAGACTATATTATACCCCCATGAAAATAGCAAAATTTGCTCCTCTCTCCTCCTCGAAGTGCCCAAGATGTGACTTCACTGCGACGGATGATATTCATATATTTTTTGAATGTGCTATTCTAAGAGGTTATTGGAAGAATGTGGAATGTGCTCTTGGAGCAATTTTGAATTTTAAAGTTAAGTTGAATCTGAATCTCCCACTAGTCATATTTGGTACGGATAATGATTTGACAAATATGTTGTCGGCAACGCAAAAAGGCCTGTTACTCCACCTGATCCTTATTGCTCGGAGGGAGATATGTAAACTCTGGAAAGATTCTAGGCCCCCTTTATATGAGAACTGGTTGAGCGCTGCATTCGGTATGGCTCGTTTGGACCAAGATCATTTGAATGACAGTAATTCTAATATCTGGGCATCGTTACTATCATGGGGTAACGAAATGCGGTTAGTCCAATGCCCCTTGGTCCAATGATTACACCAAGCTTTATACAAAGAAGCTGGCCTGGTCAGGTCTGAAGCCAATGCAGTAGCAGAAGGCCGGGGTGCCTAGGTCGGATGGTAGCTTTTGCTTTTTTTCTGCAGACGTTTCGGTGAGATGAGGACTAAAAAAAAAAAAGGAAAAAAAAGAAGCTCCATTGCAGTTACCATGCAGAGGCTTCTGCATTAGTGGAGCAGTTTAATGGCACATTGAAGATCAGACTGGCGACGGTGTGCGCTTCATTGTCTTTGAAGTGATCTCTTGTGTTGATGAGTTTGCAGAGTACATCAGACAAGAGCACAGGACTGTTGCCCCATACGATCATCAAGGGAAGAGCAATGAGACAGCCAGCTGTTCTTGCGAATGCTCTTGTAAATATAACAGATGACATGATTTTGGACCACTGCAAAGGTTTGGCTGATTAGGTGCATTTTGTGTCTCACCAGGTTGGAGAAGCTGCCATTGCAACTCAACAGGAGCAGTGTCATGACCTCCGTCCTGGTGACGAGGTAATGGTGAAGAAGCATGTTCGGAAGTTGTGCTTGGAACCTCGTTATCGTGGGCCTTACCAGCTGATTCTAGTCACCACTACCGCTGTGAAGTGCGGAGGTCAACTGAATTGGGTGCATGCTGCACACACTCGCCGAGTCCCATGTCCCCATGATGATATAACAGCACCTGTTCCTGATATGACGGAGGTTACAGTAAGACAGAGGGAGCAGGTTAGTCAAGCTGTTGGGGACCAGCAAGCTTCTGGGACAGCACACATTTGGCCTGAGGGAGGTCTGAGAGAGTCATCTATTATAGGTCCCGAAGTGACGCCCCGACTAGAGTTGACTATGCGAGAGAGAGACCTTAACGAAGGGCCTAGTGCAACAAGAAAGCGAGTTGTACCCGGAGACTGTTGCCCACGAAGTACCTTACAGAAGTACGTGTGCCTCCAACCATTCCTGAATGTTAAGAACCATCAGATCAGAGTGACAGTGATGGTGAACGAACAGCTGTGAGAAGAACAAAAAGAGCTAGAGTACCCAGCCAAAGATACTCATCTCCCAAATGTGCTTATCTGGCAGCAAATGACTGGGAACGAGAATTCTATACCTTTTGCTATAACAATACGACTCCACTTGAACCTCCTTGAAACAAACTTTGTTGTGGAATTGAATTTCAATCTTGGTGTACCATCTGAAGGCCTGACACAGTTTATTTTAAATATACTCATCAACTAAGCTGATTTTCACTTTTTCTCTTCTGAATGGAACAATGAAACTTGTGCTTTGGTGCTGTTGACTTACTTTCAAATATTCCAAGAGAGCACACAGGGTTTACCCTCAAGAATTTGATGATTGACTTAAGGCTTTTAGTACCCCCATGTCTAATAAAAGCTCTGAAGCAGTTCACGTCCCGGAGACTGTTGCCCACGAAGACAAGAGATCTTGAGACATTGCCTTACAGAAGTACGTGTGACTCCAACCATTCCTGAAAGTTCCGAACCATCAGATCAGAGTGACAGTGATGAGGAACGAACAGCTGTGAGAAGAACAAAAAGAGCTAGAGTACCCAGCCAAAGATTGTGGCCTAAGATCCCGGGATAAAACAGAAACACGTATGTGGTGGTCTCAGTGTAGAAGACACTGAAGATTGTTGTCTTCTGTGTTGTGGTGTTTGTCGTGTGACATCGTCAACAACATCTTATGGATAAGAAATCTTCTTTGTGTGATAGTGATAAGTGATTGGTATAGTTGGTCTCAGGTGCATGGAGAGTTACAATATCGATCAGGGTGAAGTCCAGCTGGTGGAGATTTCATTTGGAGTGAGTGACAATTCAGAATATGGAAGAATAGGTATTTACCTAATGAGAGTGAGAATTTGAGTTTCCTTTAGCGGAGCTTGGCCTTATCAGTGTAGGCCTTCTAGGTGAACTACTCACCCGACATCTCTATTGCTAAGACATATCCTTCCTATGGGTCCTTGCAGCACCCCAGATCTAGCATTGACACAGTCACAACAGGTGCTGTGAACGCACATCTGCGCCATGCCCTATGTATGGATTGCTGCTTCAGAACCTGAAAAGATTAATCTCTCCCCTCCATATCCTTCTTTCAGTCTGTTGCTACCAGAACCAGACACCTGGAATGCAGGGCTGTGTGCCTTATTCCTTAGCACACGTAAACTGACTTGAGCACCATCTCCCCTCCCTTCCCTCCTTCTGCACTGTTTGATGACACTAATCCACAGATACTGCATCTAATAGACAATGTCTTCCTCTCATTTGTCACAACAACTCTTATTCTCAGAGGCACTTAGCGGTGGACGGCAAACTACCTCAATTATCCTGTCACCTGCTGCTCATGTCTACCTGGAAACAGTCCTGAAAGAGATTTCGGCTGTGGGTGTTTCGATGGCCAGGATCAATGGGAAGATCACAGAACTGACATTGAAGGTACCATCAATACAGTCAGGCCTCACAACATTCCATCTTAGACTGGATGCCTTCGATAAAAGTCTGACTGATGTAGAAGCCTGAATTAACTCTGCACAAGACTGGGCCCAGATACCTGACACCTTTGAAAGAAAGTCACAGTCTTGGATGACCATTCCGGATGTGACAAAATCAGGTTCTGCAGGATCCTGGGGAAGTTAGCAAGTGACAACAAGGGTATACTTTCTCATACACTTTCTCCTCAAATTGCCAAGCACTACCATTACCTTGAATTTCAGAGAGCACGTATAGTGAGATCACAGAACCTTGCTGACTCCTCGCACAGAAGAGCCATCATTGCATACTTCGTGAGACATGTACAAACAAGACCAGTACTAGAGCTGGCAAAGAATCATGGCCCTTGCACCCACAATGGCCACACTACACAAATCTCGGCTGATATTTTTAGAGTATGGCCGGCTGGAACCAGCCACAATTACAACTAGACCACCGCTCCAATAAGACGAGGAAAGCATAAAGTAATGATTGTACGCATATACTGGGAAGTATCAAGAAGTTTAGGCTGTGCTTGACGTAAGCAGTTAACTCATGAACATCGCAATGTGAGAAGATTTATGGGTAAATAGTGCTAACAGTGAAAAGGAGATTATTCAGGGCTGGAGTGGCTGTGTGGTGATGTTTATCCTCAAGTGTGGCTCACAGTATTAATTATAAGAAGCAAAACAGGATCCCCTTGCATGCCCCCTGATTGTAGCATTGACAGCTTCCCCAGGCAGGGGACATGTATTGCCTTAATTCCTGAGGCTGGAGGGTGGAGATCCAGACACCTAGGCGGGGGGATGGTGACTGGGCTCCCTTTAGAAATTAAATGAAGACTTTGTTAGTAAGGAGCTGGTGAATAAACTGCCTGAAGCACAGCCCTCTGGTGAATAGTAGGGAGCAGGTTGGTCTGCACACTTTTGTAAAAGGTGGAAGGTGCCCCTTTAGGTGGGGCCCAGCCTTTTGTCTTTCTTGATCACAGGCAGATGCAGAGACCTCACACCTGTTTGTGAGTTGCTCTAGGCAGGTGTCTATCCTGCTGTGAGGGGCATCACTACACAAAGGCTGAGTCTGGGGAACAGCCAGGAAAGGACATTTACAATCTAATATCAGCAACTACAATGTTTTGAGAGGCATTCTGCCCTCTCAAAGTCTCACAAAGCCTTTCTGTGACCATATTTGAAATTGCTAATTACTTCCTTGCATGAGTCCAAGGCAGGTTTTAGAAGTTAATTCACTGCTGCTCCTCGGACGTTTGTACTGGCTGTCTTTTTCTGAACTGTTTGAATTGCAACAGTTTCCATAGAGTGTCTGCTGTCAATTAATTGATACTAGTACAGTTTTTTTAACGACTTTCATTAAACTTCCACAGTAACTTCCCACACTGCAGCTCATTGCAGTCTACTGCAGTGTCTAGAGTTACACAGCACAGGTTGCACCAACAAGGGTGAAAAATTAAAGACTTCTACCAAAGTAAGTGTTTTCATGCACTGCTTTTACTATGATGCATTGGGGCAAATTGAATGCTGGGATGTGAGACAGTGTGCTCCCACCCTCCTTCTGTTTGAAAAGGCTCCATTGAGTTACTGAACTGACGAGTTTGTGTTGATGCACCTGCGCTAGTGAGTAATACAGAGACATGAAAAGTTTGGGCAGCATTTCCAGCACCCCAAAATGCCTGTTGCTCTCTACTAATGAAAGAATGAATCCAGAAACACGTGTCTAGAGTTTCACAATCCCGCTGCATCAACAAGGGTGAAAAATTAAAGACTACTACTGAAGTAAGTATTATGATGCACTGCATTTACCATGATGCATTAAGTGCTGGGATGCGAGGCAGTGTGATCTCACCCTCCTTCTACTGTAGTGACTGCCTGTACTATGCCTCCCCATGGGCACACTCTCCCTGCAGTGACTTCCGAGCCATTGACCCTCCATGCACGCACTCACCTTGCACATACTTTTGGTGCAGTGACTTCCTGGCCGGTGACCCCCATGCATGCATTCACACTCATCCTACACACACTTTACCAGCAGCAACATTCTGCAACAGTCCTTTCTGCACAGAATCTTACTGACACACTCCTCTGATTTAATGTCTGCACCATGCCTTCCCATGCCTTTCCTTGTAGACACGCTCCCAGCACACAATTTCCATGAGGGGTCTTCCAGCGCTATGTCTCGCCACCATGTTTTCCATGCATGTGCACTCATTGTGCACTCCCTGCAGACAGTGATTGCATACACACTCATTCATCTGCCCTTGCTTACCCACTCTCGTATGGATGCAACCTTCACACAGTGATTCCATACACTGTCACCCGTGCACACATCTACTATCCCCACAGTAACTTCCTGCACTGTGTGCCCTATTCACACACACTCCACGCAATCAGGGCATGCAGTGACTCTCCGTGCTTTGTCACTCCTACTTACAAGTGTGCATAAACACACACACACAGAGTTTATATAGACGGTGACTTCCACCCATGCACACGCGCTCTCGTTTCAAGATCTCACTGTGGAGACTCTCCTTGCATACCCATTCAGAGCTATAACACATCCTGCGCATTCTGGTATTCCACACGATTCCGCACTAGCAGTCACACGCTCTCCACTACATTACCAAACTCTTCAGTGACAATTCTCACTTCGGTGCCACTGACTCACACTCCATAAAGTGGCCCCTCCTACACCAGCACCCCCTGCACTCATACATTCACACTGTTCCATCTCACACCAGCACCCAAATGTTTTCTTGCAAGGCTCCAGAAATGTGAGTGAGGTTTGGCGTCACCCAACGCGATTTTCTAACATGGGCGGTCGTGGTCAGAGGGCTGCGTCTTGAGTAGATTTGCTACAGCTCAAGTCGATTTTCTACTCTAGCGGCAGCAAAATCAACTCTAATGGCCACGCGCTCTTGTGCAGCACATGGTGCAGTTTGCACAGATTTTCAGTGCTGCTTGTGCTACTGGCGCTAAATTCCAGTGTGACATGCATATTTTCCATGTGTAAATCAAGGAGAACTAGCTTTAATGTCGGTGCTCCTGATGGAGCAAGGCCTCGTAAATGAGACTTGCTTGGAAGCAATCCTCTCGTTTGAACTCATTCACGAATTACTAACTATGTGTTTGTAATTAATAATTCGCATTTCAGAAAGACACGCGGGACAACGAAGCTTGCATATGTGTTTTACTAACTCTAACAATATGAACGAAGGACTAAAACGCACTCTAACAAGGGATCTTTACTGCGCATGCGTCTACTGCATCTACATAGTATGACGTTTAACGCTTGGAGGGAAAATCTTGCGCATGCGCAAAAGGCATTAAAATGGCAGCTTGAAAGTTCACATGCATGGCACCTCCTTGGCTAAATAGAAAATAAGTTTTTATACTAACGCAAATGCAGAAAGAGTATTAATAATTAAAGTGGGTTAGAGTAGAGGTTGGTGGTATACAGTGAAACCATTTATTTTTGAAAATAACATTTCTTCTTTTGACTTTATTATTAGTGCGCATTTGGGCCTTCCACACTTGTCTGAACTGAGCTGATTGATTTGAATCTGCACATGCGCACATGAGAGAGAACTAGGAAGGATGAGTAAGGATTTGTCAAGCGTCCAAGGACAAGAAAGATGTGCCCTGCGAACATGAGGGTGAAGAGTTCATATGAAGAAGCCTTATTCATGAGATTGAAACAATTTGTATTAATAAAGTTTGGAGATGTATGGGAAAGGAAACGACTTAATAAAGTTTAAGGGGATGGGTTTGCAAACAATAGTTCAATGAAATAAGTGAAATGTAAGCATGATGTGATGATCATCCCCCCTTGGCTGTCCAATCAGAGTTAGTATTTTATGAAATTGAAACATTAATGGGTGGTACATGAATATTGAAAGGTATAACTGAGGTAGTTTTAGTTAGTTAGCTAGCAGAAGCGGGAGCAGAGGCGATGCAGAGCTCGGGATGCTGTGGGTGGTGCTGATGCTGGGAGAGACGCTGTGAGATGCTGATGAAGCAGCTGAATTGAGAGACTTCCATCTTAACTTAATTGGGTTAGAAAGAAGATCGCGGAAGAACCACGAGGAGGAAGAGAGTGTCAGAGAGGGGTGCGACGCAGTCGTCGGTATTTAGAGAGGTGAAGTATCCTGTCCTGATTCCTGTCCTGAAGTCTTTGTCTCCTGATCTATCCCGGGGGACCCTTACCAGCCCTTTGGCCAGGGGGTTGGTCTTCACACCATTCTTGGTAAATATAAATTCATCGTATTGATAGATGTTCTTTTCTCTCTGAACTCTCCTTTCTGAGCATAATTATTGTGTGAGTCCGAAATAATTTTGCTTATTGATTATTGATTGAATTGACACTCTTGCGAATGAGGGTGTTTGTACTGAAACTTTGAGATGGTTCACATTCAATTAACTTAGATAAAGATTTTAAAGCTTCCCGAGTCTGTGATTCTTTACTTTAATTAAAGAATGTTTAATAAGTTATGTTAATTATCACCATCAATTAGTTCCAACTAATGGTCCATCGACCAGAGGAAAGAACTTTTTGATCAGTGAAAGGTTTAGTTAGAAAGGAACAATAACTATTCCTGAAAATATGAAATCTATAAACTAAAGTTCCAGGGGTCTACTTGGTAATAGTGGAAGAGTTATATGTGCCCAGGTGAGTATATGGTAGTAGAGTATCTGTTGTTAGTACGCCGCTGGATCAGTTTTCTGGTAGCAGAGTTATGGTTATTATTGACTAGTTTGGTGATAGGTATAGATTATTGATTATTAATTTATGTTTTAACAAAAGAGTTAGCGTCCTTGTTTTATGTTGTCTGGAAAATTCCCGGGGAATGAATAGCGGGTGGCGATAGAAACCACAATGCAGTGAGGTTACTCGTCTGTTGGAATAACACTGAGAAGCTAGGTAGGGCTGGCAGTGTTAAAGTAGGGACTATTTTCTGTGTAAAAGTGAGAGTGATTGATAGCAAAGAGTTCGCTAGTGAAAATGTAGGCGTTATATCACCTAGAAAGGGTAACCCTGAAGGAGTAGCAGGTTCTTCCAAGCTAGATTGACAGCAAAAGGAGTTCGCTGGTGAAACTTTGGTCTCAATTTTCCCAATACGGGTGACACCGGAGGAGTAGCAGGTTCTCTGGAGCTTGAATGAAGGGTAAGCGGAAGGGTTTTACTCGCAGTATTTGAAGAGTAAGCGGAAGGTTTTACTCGCAGTGGAAAGAAATAAACTATCCTTTGATTTAGTGGAACAGACAGAGTAGCGAATGTTTTTATGTCGTTAATAACAAAGAATTTTAAAGAAAATATTGAGAAATAGGTTTTCGTATTACCTTGTGAAGGGAGGGTCAGTTGCTGGAGTTGCACTGACGTCACAGTGAGCCGCGCTGGGATTGGTAGAAACAGCAGGCGTGTAACAGGAGCAGCCTTGTAAAGGAGGGGTCAGTAGTAAGGAGCAGAACTGACGTCAGAAAAAGGCCGCGCTGGCATTGGTCAGATCACGAGCGTGAGCCTGATTTAATTGGATAGCTAGTTGGAAGCCGCGCTAGGATTGGTGGAGAGAGAGATTGTATGCAGGATTTTGATTTGACTGTTAGTGCAAGGCGTACAGGTAGAAGATTTCAAGGGTTTGCAGAATACAATTTTATACATCGTTCCTCAAGGATGTATGGAGAGAAAAGAAATATGTCATTTATAAAGAAGATTAAGAATTTCTTTAAGAAAGATAAGCTGTGTTGACTACAGAGGGAATTCCTATTCCGCCACCGAAAACACCAGCATCTTTCATGATGATGGAAAGAGGATATCATACTTGCGTGTGGTTGGAAAACTGGATAGAATATACAAAGGATGATGGAGTGTTAGCATTTCCTAAAGATGGTACGTTTAATGGGAGAATTCTTCAGAATTTGAGATTGAAAATGAATGATTTAGAACCTAGACCAAGGTTAACTCAATATGAGGCTTTGGAAGAATGGGAGACTGAGTCATATGAACGAGAGAAATGTAGAGGTGGGAGATATAGAGGATGTTTTCCCAGACATTTGCATGAGTCACGCGAAAGACAGATGAAACAATGGAGGAGAGCTATGGTATCAGAAGGTTTATATCCAGTGTTAATGGCTGAGGAACAGTCTGGAGGAAAGTGTAAGGAGAAAACAAAACACATGAACACAGCAGGATATGGTGAATCAGATGACGAGTTGTTAGAGGATATTTTAATTAAAAATCCACCGCCGTATCAAGAAGCAACTAGTAAGGTTACCCCAAGTGCACCAGTAATGGGAATGCCATTAACCCCACAGATTTTGCATGATACGTCATATAACAGAGTGTTGCAGGATAATGAGAGAGATGTTTTAAACAAAACTAGAGAAGAACTAGTTCAGAAGATAAGTCAATTAAATTTGAATACTGAAGCTTTGACAGTGCCAGTGACCATTGGTTCGGTAATTTCATTGTATGGAGATAAAAAGATTTGCCAGAAACCACAACCTGTGACAATTCCATTAAATAGTCCTAGGAAAGAAATAATAATTACAGATGATCAGGTTAGCGAAAGTGAGTCAGTTATTTCATTAATGGATCTCCCAAATGTAGAATCTTCAACTGAAACTCCGAAGAGAAATACACCTATGAATTTGAGAGAAAAGAGATCTTTAGTACCTATAAGAACTGAAGGTGCAACAGTAGTTACCCCTGAAGAAATAGAGAGATGGGCACAGAAAATAGATAATCGAAATCCACCACCAAAGATTTTAGACATCAGCAGATTGAAAGTGGAATTGGAAGAGATGATGACAGGATGTGTGGGCATAGAAAGATTGAATGTTTATAATGATGAGGAATTGTTATATTTATGTAAGAGTATAACCAGAAGAGCAAGGGTATTTCATGAGAGATTGACTGAAGTTGCTTCAGAGATTGGAATAGACATAGGGAAATCAAAGTTGTTACAGAAACCATATCGAGTGGACTTTACTGATAAAGATTTAGAAAGTGTACATGCTTCTGGAAAGAGACTACAGATAAAGGAATTAATGAGCATTTTGCGAAAATGGGGAGACATTGATAAATGGAGAATTAGATGGATAAGAAAGAAAGAGGAAGTACAAGCGAGAGAAGCAGCAGCTGCATTTCCAGTAAGAGAATCAAACAAAGTTGAAAAATTGTGTCCAATGAGAGAGGTTCCCGGAGGTGGATATGTTCATGTTCCTTGGAGTAGACAAGATATTTTGTCATTTACAAATGATTTCCCAAAGCTGAGAGAAAAACCGGTTGAATGGTATAAACAGGTAGAAAGATTTGAGAAGGTTTCAAAGGTTTTATTGAAGGATTCGGATAGTTTATTTGATATAGTGGTACCTGCTGATTTATGGACGGAATGTAAGATTACAGTTGATTGGCCTAGTGAGGAGTATGCTAGAGACTCAAAGACTGGAGCACCATCGGAGGAGGTGATGAAGAAGTATCACCAAGTGATTACATACTTGAAAGGGAAAATTACTCCTAAAGAAACAGACTGGGTAAAAATAGATAGAACAACTCAAGAACCAAATGAATCTGTACATGCATATTATGAGAGGTTATTACAGGTGTTTAAGCAGTATAGTGGTTTTGAGAATATCAGTGATAAGGATATGGGACATTTTGTGTATCGGTTTGTATATGGTTTGAAACCAGAGATTAGTCAGATGATACAACAGCACATGTTGTGTTGGCAAAGCAAGACAGTGGACGCGAAATATTGCGGAGATGACATTGAGGCCAGGCGTATAAAGCTAAAGGAGAAAATGATGTGGGCACAAGTAAAATTGGCAGAACAGCAAGAGGAGAAAACAAATGCCCAAAATAATAATCAAGTGAAAGAGCAGAGTCAGAATGATCAAGTGACGAATGGTAATAAATACAGGGGACGAATGGACAGAGAAGAAGCGAAAAAGAAGTTTCCTTGTCATGCGTGCGGAAAGCTTGGACATTGGAAGAACGAGTGTAAGAGTACTCAGAATAATAAAAGTAATAATGGGCCAAATCAAAATTTAAACCCACAGATGCAGAATGAAGTGCTGATGAATCAGCAGCAGCAGGTAATTACTCCACAATATCAGGTGCCACCAGCTCCTATGCCAAATTTTGTGAATCATCAAAATTTCAGTACGAACACCGGATTTCAAGGAGAAAGTGGTAAGAATAATAGAACAATTACGCAATATTTGTTGCAGAATGATGAGGAAAATTCGGACTACTCGCAATGACGGTGCCTGAGGGGGGAGGAAGGGGAGTGCGTGCTTGGCGCATCCTTGCCAGTAGATCAGTCAGGTCCATTTGTTGATGGGAAAGTAGAAGGTAAAGACATCACTTTTCTATTGGATACTGGTGCTACCAGGTCTACTGTGAGAACAGCAGACATCCCAAACCTACCCCTCTCGGGAGAATCAATCCAAGTTGTAGGCGTATCTAACCAACAGATTAGAACCCCAATCACAAAACCAATGGAGGTGCACATTGGAAACTTTAAAGAAATGCATCGGTTTGTAGTTTGCGATTCCAGTCCTGTAAATCTGCTGGGAAGAGATCTATTGTGCAAAATGAACTGCACAATCTATTGTACACCAGATGGTATCGCTTTCCAAACCCCTGATGAAGACGTTGTATACAAAATGATGTTAGCTAAACAGGGAACAAAAGTAGATGAGATGTTTTCACTAATGACTGAAAATGAATTACCAGAAGAGTTGAGAGCCACAGTTAATCCAGAAGTGTGGGATTTTACAGGAAAGGATATTGGGTTAATGACAAATATAGACCCAGTTAAAGTGACAGTGAAAGAAGGTGCAGTGTATCCAAACACCTGACAGTACAAGATGAGTCCAGAAGTAAAAGCAGGAGTTATTCCAGAAATTGAACGAATGGTTAAACAAGGTATTTTAAAAGAAGTGATGGGTAGTCCTTGTAATTCGCCAATAATGGGACTGAAAAAGCCTAGCGGAAAATGTAGAATAGTGCAGGATTTACGAAAAATAAATAAAATTGTAGTGCCATGTTGCCCAATAGTGCCAAATCCAGCCGTGATCCTTTATCAGATACCTTGGAATGCAGGCTGGTTCACAGTAATTGATTTATGTCAAGCATTCTTTTCTATTCCTTTGCACCCAGATAGTCAATATTTGTTTACATTTAAGTTTGAGGATCATATCTATGCATGGTGCAGGGTTCCTGAAGGGTACACAGAGAGTCCCTCAATTTTTAATCAGATTCTGAAAAAGTGTCTAGAATCATTGCTTATGCCTGGAAAATCTGTTCTGGTTCAGTATATTGATGACCTACTGGTGGCATCAAAAACACGAGAAGATTGTGTCACAGACACAATTGCATTACTGAACCATTTAGCTGAAGGAGGACACAAGGTGTCTCCAGAAAAGTTACAGTTCTGTCAACAAGAAGTTAGATATTTAGGGCATAAAATAGAAAGAGGAGTTAGAAAAGTGACACCGGAAAGAATAAAAATAATCAAAGAAATGCAATTGCCACAGACTCAGAGAGAAATGAGAATGTTCCTGGGAGTGGTTGGGTACTGTAGGCAATGGATTAATGGTTTTTCCATGCTAGCGAAACCATTAATACAAATGACCCGGAAAAGAGCAAAAGATCCGATTGATTGGAATGATGACTGCATAGAGGCCTTTGTGAAATTGCGAAATTGCTTGTGTGAGGCTCCTGCCTTGGGCATGCCATATTATTCAAAAGACTTTGCGTTGTTTTGTTGTGAGAGAGAAAATTGTGCACTTTCAGTCTTAACACAGAGACATGGATTGAGTCGACGTCCAGTGGCATATTTTTTAGCCACATTGGATCCAGTGGCTTCAGTATTACCTGGCTGCTTAAAAGCAGTAGCTGCTACTTGTATGAGTCTGGAACAAAGCGAGTCAATAGTGATGGGACATCCGGTAAAGGTTTATGTTCCACATTCAGTTGAGATTCTTTTGACGAGAACAAGAACACAAAATCTCACCTCTAGTCGATTGACTAAGTATGAAAGAGTGATTTTGGGAGCTGAGAACGTGACAGTGATAAGGTGTACGATCATGAACCCAGCTGCCCTATTACCAGACCCATGCAATGAAGAAGTGAAAGATGAGAGTGTTCATGATTGTTTGGACGTAACTGAATTATGTACTAAGCCCCGTCCAGACATAAAGGAGACACCCTTAAAAGAGGCTGACCATGAGTTATTTGTTGATGGGTCCTGCCTCAGGACACAAGAAGGAGGATTAAGTGCTGCATATGCTGTTTGTAAGATATCCGGGGTAATTGAAGCATCCTGTTTACCGGGAGTCAAATCTGCACAAGTAGCCGAATTGGTAGCCCTAAGCATGGCATGAAAAAGGGGAAAAATTGGAGAGTAACCATATTTACGGACAGTCAATATGGGTTCAGGGTTGTGCACGATTTTGGCCAACTCTGGATGCAGAGGGGATTTCTGACTTCTTCGGGATCTCCTATAAGAAACAGTAAAAATGTGAAGGATCTGCTGGAAGCATTACAATTGCCAAAGGAAATAGCAGTTGTTAAATGCGCTGCACATCAGTCAGGAAATGACTATGTGGCTGCTGGCAATAGATATGCAGATCAAGTTGCTCAATACTGTGCCAAAAATACAGTGGCCATAAACAGAAAAATTGAAACGGGTGAAACCAGATGCCAACTTATGTTTTTCTCAGTACCAGAAACATGGGATGAGATTAGACAATTGCAGGAAGAAGTTGAGGAAAGGGAAAAGGAAATTTGGATAAAGGCAGCTTGTACAAAGAGACCAGAAGATGAGGTATGTGTGTATTTAGATAGAAGACCAGTCATGCCAGATTGTTTGCTTTCAAAAATGGCAAGAGTGTATCATGGAGCAACACACATAGGGAGAGACTCAATGATCAGGTTATTCAGACAGAGTTGGTACAATCCAAAATTCAGGGTAGCCGCAGAGAGCCTTTGCCAAAGATGCTTAACCTGTCAGCAGCAAAGTCCAGGTAGGAAGACAGTGGTTAGCTGGGGAAAGATTGGAAAGGCAGAAGGACCCTGCACCAGATTACAGTTGGTTTTTATTGAGTTGCCCCCTAGCAATGGACTGAAATATATACTTGTCATAGTATGCCTTTTCTCAAGATGGGTGGAAGCATATCCCACTCGAAGAAATGACAGTCTTACAGTTGCTAAATTGTTGTTGAGGGAGTTAATTCCACATTTTGGTTTTCCAGTCACTTTGGAATCAGATAGAGGACCTCATTTTAATAATGAAATAATTCGATTAATCTGTGCTGCATTTAACATAGAACAAAAACTGCACTGTGTTTATCGTCCAGAGGCTTCTGGAATAGTTGAACAGTTAAATGGCACAATCAAGTCAAGATTAGGGAAAGTGTGTGCATCCACAATGCTGAAATGGCCAGATGCATTACCTCTTGTATTAATGGGTCTCAGAAGTATTCCAGACAGAAAAACAGGAATGAGCCCACATGAAGTTCTCATGGGAAGAGCAATGAGACAAGCATTTATTCCTGGAAATAAATTAATGAATATAACTGATGATCTGGTATTGGACTATTGCAAAGGATTGGCTGAAATGGAGCGTTCTGTCTCTCACCAGGTTGGAGAAGACGCAGTTGAAAGACAGCCAGACCAAGCACATGATTTGAATCTTGGAGATTGGGTGCTAGTGAAGAAACACGCAAGAAAGTTGTGCCTAGCACCAAGGTGGGACAAACCGCGTCAAGTCATACTAGTCACTACCACAGCAGTGAAGTGGGCAGGTTTGCCCAATTGGATTCATGCCAGTCATGCCAGAAGAGTTCCGAGCCCATCAGAACAACAAGAGCAACCACTAACTGAACAGGCTGAAGCGTCAGGAGTTGTAAGCTGTGAAATTGAAGAATCTAGAGTAATAGATTCTGAAAGACAACCATATGACGAACAGCCAAGTACAAGTCAGGAAGAGTGGATACCGGTGATTGAAGTAATTGATGATGCTATTGAAACAAGAAGAATAACAGAACTGAAAAGACAGGAAAGTAGTCAGGAAGAGACAGGGAAAGAATAACACACTCAGGTGGAAATAGAAAAAGACTTTCAGGAACCTGAGGAGGGAATATTAGAAGAACACATTCAGGCAGAAGAAGAAAAGTTTGAAATAAGACCTGAACAGGATCAGATAGAATTAGAAGAACAAGTTCAGGCAGAAAAAGAACAGTTTGAAGTAAGACCTGAACAGGGTCAGATAGAATTAGAAGAACAAGCTCAGGAAGAAGAAGAACAAAGTACGATAAGACCTGAGCAGGTGGAAGTAAAAGAAGGTTCAAGCACAGAAAATAGAGAACGAGAACAGATTGTGCCTAGATTAAGTGAAAATAAAAGAACTTTAAAAGGAGATAAAGAAGGTGAAAGTGCAGTACAGATCAAAAGAATCAGAAAGGGAGACAATTGGCCAGTTGGAGTAAAGAAACTAAGATATCATTTGAGAAATTCAGAAAAGAGACCAGAACAAGTAAATGAAGTCACAAGTCAAACACAATCTAAACAAACTTTAGCGAAAATAACTCGAAGAAGTCCAAGATTGAGAAATTTAAATAGAAGGTACAAGACACCTGAATGGACCTATGTTATACTCGAAGAATTTGAATCCCTAGATCTAAGTGATGAAACAGAAAAAGTTCATGTTGCACAGATTGATGAAAGCAAATTGAGGCCTCCTTAAGAACAAAAAGAAAGTTAAATTGACAAAGAAATGATAAGAGAAAAGAATTTTTCTCAGAGTAAAATGGCTGAAATTGAAGTTACCGAAAGACCAAAACGAGGATTAAAAAGAAATTGTTTCAAATTTTGTTTTTGTAGTATTTTATTAGTAGTATTCGTATGGTTATTCCTAACAGTAGGAGTACCTTTGCTAATGGAAACAAGTGACAAGAATAACACAGATACTAATGATAAGATAGATAGAATAAAAGGAACTAAAATAGAAATAGGGGTAGAAGATGAAGCAAATTATCATAATGAATCAGACTATAATACGTCTTCAAATGTGTTTATTAAATTGTTATTTCAGTATGTTAATACAATGGAAATTAGTAATTGTTATGTGTGTATGAAGTTACCCTCATCAGTATCAGAAGGGGTGACGTATCACCATATACCTTTAACATATGGTGTGTCATGTAGTATTTTGTCAAGTTTATTTTATGCTACAGGGAGACTTCAATATTTTTATTCAAATATAGATGTAGTATTTTCTGAATTACCTATTAGAAAGAATATGAATCCAGTAGCTAGTAGTAAAAATGCACAATTTATGGGTGAATTTTTCTTAACAATGAATTCAATAGATTTAGTTCAAGCACACAAAGATAATCTAACATGTACATTAAGAAAAGAAGAAAAAGATTTTTGGGATTTAGTAGAAGAAAGGAGACAGGATTTAATAAAGAAAGCGACTGAACAGAAAACCCATGTACCTCGATGGGCTGGGAAAGAGGGAATCTGTGCAAATGGCAAGGCTCATGCTGCGATGTCCCTGGATTTTGTGAAAAAGGGAAAATTCTGCATCTATAGATTAAAGACAGATTATAACAATAATTACATTGGTTCCAGTGAATGTGAACACAACTTCCTAATTTTAGGAGGGTGGGGACTAAAAGGGGGAACTGATCCTGTATTTCCAGGAGTTTATTATGTCTGCGGGAATAAGGCCTATTATACGTTACCCGCAAGATGGTACGGAAGCTGTTATTTTGGAATAGTTTTTCCGAAAATTTACCATGTGGACAAAGTCAATGGAATCAATGGAAAATTTAATGGACTAACACGTAGAAGAAGAGCTGGTTTTTCTGAAATAGTAGGAGATATATTTAGTGCATTGATACCCTCAGTTGGAGTCATTCTTAATTCACAGAAAATTTGTAAGTTATCAACCATAGTTGATCGTCTTTCTACAGATACTGCAGGAGGATTCTTAATGATTAACACAGAGATGGTTGCAATCAGGTCTATGGTTTTACAGAACCGTCTTGCTCTTGATATATTATTAGCAAAAGAAGGTGGAGTCTGTGGTATGTTGAAAATTCAACATTGCTGCACTTATATTCCGGACAAGAGCAGAGAAATTAAAGGATATATTGAAAACATTACAAGAATGCATAAAGACTTGACCCAACTGGAGGTTGACAGTGTGTGGGGAAGACTAACAAAAAGTATAACATCAATAGGGAAATGGTTTACTGATTTTGGGAAAGGTTTTCTAGGTCAAATAATAATACCATTAGTTATGATAATAACAGTAGTGATGATAATAACGATTACATATAAATGTTGTAGAAAAGGAGGGAAAGGAAAAATACATTTTAAAAGAGAAGGAAAGGGAAAGAACGAAAAAGAAAATATGATGAAATACAGCTGGAAGAAATGAAAGGACAAATATACAAGAGAATGAAAGATTTAGAGGAAACAGAGTTGACTGATGGAAAATTGAGAGGAGAAATAGAGAACTGAGATGTGCTAAAGTTGGTATCTGGGATGGGATGGGTAATTTTGTGATGGCTTAAAATGCCAACAGAAAGGGGATTGATGGAGCAAGGACTCGTAAATGAGACTTGCTCGGAAGCAATCCTCTCGTTTTAACTCATTAACGAATTACCAACTATGTGTTTGTAATTAATAATTCGCATTTCAGAAAGACACGCGGGACAACGAAGCTTGCATATGTGTTTTACTAACTCTAACAATATGAACGAAGGACTAAAACGCACTCTAACAAGGGATCTTTACTGCGCATGCGTCTACTGCATCTACGTAGTATGACGTTTAACGCTTGGAGGGAAAATCTTGCGCATGCGCAAAAGGCATTAAAATGGCAGCTTGAAAGTTCACATGCATGGCACCTGCTTGGCTAAATAGAAAATAAGTTTTTATACTAACGCAAATGCAGAAAGAGTATTAATAATTAAAGTGGGTTAGAGTAGAGGTTGGTGGTATAAAGTGAAACCATTTATTTTTGAAAATAACATTTCTTCTTTTGACTTTATTATTAGTGCGCATTTGGGCCTTCCACACTTGTCTGAACTGAGCTGACTGATTTGAATCTGCACATGCGCACATGAGAGAGAACTAGGAAGGATGAATAAGGATTTGTCAAGCGTTCAAGGACAAGAAAGATGTGCCCTGGGAACATGAGGGTGAAGAGTTCATATGAAGAAGCCTTATTCATGAGATTGAAACAATTTGTATTAATAAAGTTTGGAGATGTATGGGAAAGGAAACGACTTAATAAAGTTTAAGGGGATGGGTTTGCAAACAATAGTTCAATGAAATAAGTGAAATGTAAGCATGGTGTGATGATCATCCCCCCCTTGGCTGTCCAATCAGAGTTAGTATTTTATGATATTGAAACATTAATGGGTGGTACATGAATATTGAAAGGTATAACTGAGGTAGTTTTAGTTAGTTAGCTAGCAGAAGCGGGAGCAGAGGCGATGCAGAGCTCGGGATGCTGTGGGTGGTGCTGATGCTGGGAGAGACGCTGTGAGATGCTGATGAAGCAACTGAATGCAGAGACTTCCATCTTAACTTAATTGGGTTAGAAAGAAGATCGCAGAAGAACCACGAGGAGGAAGAGAGTGTCAGAGAGGGGTGCGACGCAGTCGTCGGTATTTAGAGAGGTGAAGTATCCTGTCCTGATTCCTGTCCTGAAGTCTTTGTCTCCTGATCTATCCCGGGTAACCCTTACCAGCCCTTTGGCCAGGGGGTTGGTCTTCACACCATTCTTGGTAAATATAAATTCATCGTATTGATAGATGTTGTTTTCTCTCTGTCCTCTCCTTTCTGAGCATAATTATTGTGTAAGTCTGAAATATTTTTGCTTATTGATTATTGATTGAATTGACACTCTTGCGAATGAGGGTGTCTGTACTGAAACTTTGAAATGGTTCACATTCAATTAACTTAGATAAAGATTTTAAAGCTTCCCGAGTCTGTGATTATTTACTTTAATTAAAGAATGTTTAATAAGTTATGTTAATTATCACCATCAATTAGTTCCAACTAATGGTCCATCGACCAGAGGAAAGAACTTTTTGATCAGTGAAAGGTTTAGTTAGAAAGGAACAATAACTATTCCTGAAAATATGAAATCTATAAACTAAAGCTCCAGCGGTCTACTTGGTAATAGTGGAAGAGTTATATGGGCCCAGGTGAGTATATGGTAGTAGAGTATCTGTTGTTAGTACGCCGCTGGATCACTCCTAGTGTATGCTTGTATAGGGGAAACACATTTGTGTTTTTAGAAGACCCTCACTCACCAACCTAGTTGGTGACATGCTTCATCATTGGGTCCTACCCAAGGTACAAAGTGTACCTCGGGTGTGCTTCGACGCCTGAATACAGCGGAGCAGGTTTTGTGCAGTGAGTATGCAGTGCAAGTGAATGGATGTGAGTTAAAAAACTGTCCAGAGGGTCCCGAGTAACAAAAAGAGGTTACTTTAATGTCTGGGCCCTAGGCAGTGATTAAAAACGAGAGGCGGATATCAACGGAGGTTATTAGTAGCTCCGATATCCTTACTGGTCAACATGTTTCAGCCATGCTCTCTTTATTTGGCTGGCTTTTGTCAGGACCTTATGTGTATGGGTGTTAAGGTGGTGGTCTAAAAAAGTGGTATATTAGAGACCATCTATGTGTCGCACACGCTAAGGTGTGTTATGTGGTAGAGGATGGTTTCCTCTAAAGGCGCATTCTCAGAAATTATCTGGAAAATGCCCCAAATGCCCCATGACCTCGTTGGAGTTCCGATGCGGCCGAAGTAGGTACGAAGGCGGGCTTCTGATCTTGGAGAATGTGTGACAATAGGTCGGGCCCCCACAACGGAACTCATGGGGCATTTTCCAGATAATTTCTGAGAATGCGCCGTTAGAGGAAACCATCCTCTACCACATAACGCACCTTAGCGTGTGCGACACAGAGATGGTCTCTAATATACCACTTTTTTAGACCACCACCTTAACACCCATACACATAAGGTCCTGACGAAAGCCAGCCAAATAAAGAGAGCATGGCTGAAACATGTTGACCAGTAAGGATATCGGAGCTACTAATAACCTCGGTTGATATCCGCCTCTCGTTTTTAATCACTGCCTAGGGCCCAGACATTAAAATAACCTCTTTTTGTTACTCGGGACTCTCTGGACAGTTTTTAACTCACATCCATTCACTTGCACTCACACTCACTGCACAAAACCTGCTCCGCTGTATTCAGGCGTCAGCACACCCGAGGTACACTCGTACCTTGGGTGGGACCCAATGATGAAGCATGTCACCAACTAGGTTGGTGAGTGAGGGTCTTCTAAAAACACAAATGTGTTTCCCCTGTACAAGCATACAATAGGAGCAACGACATTAAAGCTAGTTCTCCTTGATTTACACATTCATACGCGGGGAAGTGAACTGGCTCTAGCACCTTTCCTCCCTCTCTCCCATTTGATACCTGTGATGCATATTTTCCACCCATTGGTGGAACTCCGCTGAATCTCACAGAGTTTTTACGTAACTCCACAGAATTCTGTGAGTTCTGCCTACCCCTGGACTAACCATGATGATTGACTCCATCACTATGGACAGGGGTAAACCCAACAATTAAGGCGCTACCAGATCTCTTTGTTACTCCCCTGACTGTCTACAAAAGGTCTAACTTCACAATCCTACTGATTTAAGATTATCTTTTCCCGCATTCGATTTGCTTACAGTCATGACTTCGTTTCCATTTACATCTACCATCTCCCCCACCACGTGGTTCCCACTGACTCCATGTCACAGTACTCCTCAAACCAATAAGCTGTGGAAAATACATGCGTCTTCGATTCAGGTGAACGCTCCTCCATGGGATAATATGGGTATATTGCGCAATTTGATAATATATTCTCATGATGAGGTTTGCTTGAAGGTTGTTCTGAATATTGGTAAACAATAGCAACATTAAATCTTGGATGCAATATTGGAGTTGAATATTTGTGAAGAAGCCCTGATGAAGTCAATCTATGATGAAACACGTGCAGAATGGGCAATAATGGAGAAATAAGGAAGATCTCAGAATACTTCCAGCACCAAGTTTTATTTGGCCGACTGGTTATTGAGAGTGATCAGGGACTAATTTTGTAAATTTGGGGAGTTTTCTCCCTACCAAGCAATGTTCGCCAACCATTCCTTCCTCTTGCAGTACCAGGACTTTATGGATTTGAAGAAGTGTTGAAACTTTACCTGTAACCCCCTTTCCACTGTCCCTCCTAACAACACTCCCCTGCTCCATCTCCTCCATTCATGGTATACCCTTGTAACTTTTGTTCCCCTGTCTCTTCCCTCCTTTCTGCAGAACCCCTTCCTCTGGTACTAACTGCTATATACCTCCAAACCTTTGATCATGAACCAGCCCTAAGGACATCATAGGCAGCTTGGGGTTGTTTCTCTGAATGCGATTGGGATGCTCCATTATATTAAGAGAAAATAAAATTCCTGATTCCAAACACACAGATATTGTCTTTTGTCAAGAAACCCATTTGATTACTTTGGAATCAGACAAGCTAAAAAAGAAATGGGTAGGCAAATCAATCCAAAGCAGTCATACTAGTCGTGACAACCACTCTGAGACTCCCACCTCAAACACTTCCGAAGAATGCGGAGCAGCTATTCTTATCAGGAGATAACTAGCCTGCAAAGTTCTAAAGACTTGGACAGTCTCCAGTGGCCAGTTTGTCTTTGCCACATTCTCCTTAATGGAGAAAATGTAGATAGTGGGCCCTATGCCTCCAAGCCCTCGCAACTACAGTTCTTCTTCTCCTTACCCACACTTGTATTGGAGTTTGGCAGGACTAGCACTCTAACTGGGGCATTTTGAAATTGTCTGTAGACCACTTCCTTGGCAGGTCATGCCCTCACAACAAGCACTACACCAACGACAGGTCATATTTAAAAGATATCATGGGTGACTGTGGATGAATAGAGGCACTTGTACCCTAGAGACAAGCAATTCACATTCACATCCTGTGTCTGCTGTTTGAGATCCAAGATTGACTATTTCCAGGCTATTGGGCTTCATCTTAAAACATGACTGCTTGTTCTATTTTCAAAGAAGCGCTATCTAGTCACTCGCATGTCTTTTTGAGGCTCAACCTAGGTAATGTCCTCTGCCACCAGCAAAAAAAAACACCAGTTATAAACTCCCCACTTAGATCCCATATCACTGACTACCTTAGAGACAATAACAGCTCTGTTTTCTCACCACAAATCCTATGGGCATTGGGCAAGGAGTGATGATGAGGGATCCAACATTGGCAAAGAGGAAAAAAGAAGCAAAACAGCGTAAACTGGAAGACTCAACTAAACAATTTATAGAACACCTGTGACAGCCCTCAACCCGACTGTGGCAAGCAATACATTGGGAGAAGTATGCACTCAACGCTCTCTACCTTCAAAACTGACTAAGCCATATCCAGGATAAAGTGGCAGCATTGCGAGCAGGGTGAGAAGGCAGACAGGCTACTCACAGCACAGCTCAGACAAAAAGGGTACTATCCAGCCATACCATGACACCCACAGTACATTTTATACCCATGTCATGGCCATTGTAGAGGTCTTGTATGTGTTCTTCATGAGCTTGTTTCAATGTGATCAGTCTGGCTCATCGGAGAAGGAAGAACACGTTTTCTCGACTCTACATCTACCCAAACACTGGGAGGAAGGCAGACTTCTGCTGGAGGGAGAAATTACAAGAGATGAAATATTGGCTGTCATAAAATGCCAGCCCTACAAAAAGTCACCTGGTGAGGATGGGTATCCAGCAAAATACCGATGAGGAAATACATTCTATAAAGATGTAGTCTCTTCTGAGACTCTAACAGCTTCTTACAAAGATGCCCTGAATTCCCTGATCCCTAGACCGGGTAAAGACCCTTTTCAGTGCACAGGTACAGTCCTATATCACTCATCAATGCGGATACCAAGATTTTAGCCAGAGTCCTCACCAACAGACTAAGAAAGGTGATTTCTAAACTTGTTCATGAGACAAAGGACAAAGGTGGGCTTTGTTTTCGGGATTGTACTCCAGGAACCATATACATACTCTCTCCTATTTACTCTCCCTCACCAAGGCCTTGAAGAACAACATAATTGCCCTGTTGCTTGATGCTGAGAAAGCCTTCGATTGATTTGACTGGGACTATTTATTGTGAATTTTGGAGAGTGTGGGATGGGGGCAGGGCATTATTGCTAATGTCAGTGGCGTAACAAAAGCCCCCGGTGCGGGGGGGTCCGAGCTCCAGGATCCCCCTCCGGCTCTGGCAGGACCCTGGCCTGAGAGCTTTGGACTGGGTCCAGATCGTGGGGGGGCCTCTGCATGTACTTTGAAAGGGGGCCATGTTTCGTTATGCCACTGGCTAATGTCCGTCTATTGTTCACAAATACGATGGCTAAACGTCATTGTGAAGGGTTTCTGTCAGATCCATTCCTGAAAGAATCACTCAACAGGGTTACCACACTTCCATTTTCTATTTCCATTAATGCTGAACCACTCTGAAGCAATTCAACAACATGCAGGCATTAAAGGTGTTCTGATTACGGTGGGGGAACCCAAAGCTCTCCACTAAGCAGATAATATTTTCATCACACTGTCTGACCCGGTTACCTCCATCTCCGTTCTGTTGTTACTAATAGCATACTTTTCACAATTCTCAGGCAGTAAAATAAACTGGGAGCAGTGTGACACCCTATCAAAGTCTGGAACCACGGTGAGAGCAGTAATAGCGGGCACAAGTTTGAAGTGGGTCTCTGAAAAACTTTAGGTATGCTGGTGGATAGAAGCCATTTACACATGGTTGATGATAACCTTTGTCCCCTTATCATGAGAACTGCACTTTAATTTGAGCGGTGATCACATCTACAGCTCTCCCTGTGGTAATAAGTGTATAGCATCAAAATGGCTGAAGCCCTTCCATTCAGTTATCTATTTGGCATGCTTCCTGCCCCAACCGCAAGAAAAATACTATCCCAAATTAACAACATCATATTTCTCGGGGGGAATGAAGGCCTTGCATGAAAGCGCACAAATTACACGTGGACGCCCGAGCAGGTGACTTGAGACTGCCACACATCGAATCCTACTATATAGCTCATCAACTTTCACAACTGACATACTTTACCCAAAATGCACAGTTGTCCCCTTTTGGAAGTGACTTGAGTGCCACTTACTCCAGGAGCTGATGCGCCTGGATTTTCTCTAGCACATCTCTGCCAGTAAATGCACTATGTCTACCCCAATCATTTGGACCAAGGGTTGCTGCAGGCCTCAGCCCCACCCCTTTAGAATAACTCTGGCTCTTGATAGGTGACCGTAAGATCGCTAACCTTCCATGGTAATAGATGGGCATCCAGATCATTCACTTTGGGGTAAATGGCGGATGGAACAAATGATTCCAAGATTTGTGGTCAGTCTTCAATTAGATGTCCGGCAAAAATAAAAACACAGGCAGCATTACCACAGACATACACTAGATTCCACTCCTATTGCTATCCCTGTCTCCTCCAACCTCTCCTACATAATCTCCTTGGTTATACACAAGGGTATTATATCAGTTTTATACTACACCATAATCATGCACCTTTTTAAAAAAAAAAACCTTGAATGCAAGCTGAGACTTTCTTGGCAATGCTTCATATCAACTGATTACTCAAAAGAAAAATTTGCCTCTATTATGGAATACCATGGCAGAAGTCTGAGGGAAGCCAGATTTAAATTTGGTTACTTCAAGGCACTATAAGGTGGGTACTGGACTTCTTCATGGCAATTCAAAGCCGGTCTCAGTCGCTTGTCCACCTATTGGTGGGATCAACAGAGAGAGGGAACTTTCTTCCATATGCTTTGGGCATGCCCTGACATCGGTACTTACTGGCCGTGACCTAAATCACACCTATTCAAGGCTGAGCACAGGCTGGGCTAAGCTGGAAAGCTAATGAATGTTAGGCTTCAGGAACTTCATTCAGGGAAAAGGGACTTTTAAATAAAGTTACTTTTCCCTAATATTTATTAAAAATCTGACTTTGTCATTGAATTGGATGTTTAATACCTATTAAAATAGTTCTTTAATTATTTTTCCAGCTGTCCCATTCCCGAGATATAGTATTACTAATTAATATTGGTTCCCACTGTTTGTCTATGGGTGACCCAGCCTTCCTACAGTGAAAATAGCTTTTGTGTGCTAGTCACTGTAAGGACATGCTAACCTTACATTTCTACATGTCCTGCTTTTAAATAGTATGCTCCCTGTCTTGTGGGTTACGAGGCCTATATATGGGTGACTTATTAATATTTAAAAGGAAGGTTTCTCCTGTCAAAAAGGGCATTTTGACAGGTGGTTTTACACTGCAACAGTCAGGCTACAGAGGATAGGCATGTATGTGGCCATGTTTGAACTGCTACTGTAGGGGATGGCACAAGAGGTGCTGCAGCCCACAAGTATTTTTATACAACAGGGCAACCCAATCTTCCCCCAAGGAACTGGGTGCTGTACTCTACATACAAGAATGTTCCCGGAGGAATTGTTTATACATCATTCAATAGTTAATTAGTCATAAAAATGATCCTACTGCCTACCATCAAACAATCACTTGTGTATTCTAACACAGGCGTATTGCTGTTAGCACAAATATATTATTATATGACTGAATCAATATATCATCATATACATTGTGAAAACTTGTAGTACAAAAACATTATATATAGCAATATATACACAGCAGTACATCAAAATAGTAACACTAGTACCACCACACGATCCCTAGAAATTAATAGTATGCATTCATTGAGGGGAACTAGGGAAGCGCAAAATCCTCTTAACAATGTAGGTTTATAAATCCATAGTGGTCAGAACAGGGTATGCAGTTCCTATGGAGGAGGACCAAGAGGTCAAGCAGGGAGAAGGAAGGGGCAGGATGGGGTACGCCAGGTAAAGGAAGGAAGACAGGGAGGGGAGAGCTCCTATAAGGAGCAAGGGCCCTCACACACCCAGAGAGGTGTCATGCTTCATCATAGGGCAGCTCCTCGTTGGGCCGGCGCTGCAATGCCCAACGGGCCCCGCAGGGGGGCTCTTTGCCGGAGGTCTTCAGTGTAGTTTGCCGAAGGGCCCTAGATGATGGGGTGTGGGAGCGTGTGCGAGATGAGTAGAGTGGGAGTGAGTGTGTGTGTCTAAAAAGTAGATATGAGAGTCCAAAATAACTTTATTCACTGGACGCTAATGCTATTATTAAAACCGACTACGTGAGTCGTGGCTGGCTAGGAAAATTAAACCTGCTGCAGCTCAAGGTGAAAGGTGAAGTGCGGGAGTGGTCAATTGGTCGACATGTTTCATGCCTCAATTCTCCAGATGGATGAGCAGTATTTCATCAGGACCGGGGGGAGAATAACCTCATCTACTCTGCAAAGGGAAGAACGGTCAAGTCAGTGTACTTGGAGGATCCGTCCCTGAGTACAGAATTCAAAGTCAAATTCGAGGTGCAAAAGGAGGGTGGGAGTAAAAAACCATCTACCTTCTGGTAATACCGGGAAGAGGAAAAGGTAAGAAAGGGGTACAAACAAGGGTCAGTAATCACATTTATGGGGTATTGGAAGGGCCAGACCTCAACAAGTGTGCAAAAAGCATTCGCTGAAATAAAAACAAGTTAATGGTGACAAGGGTGCCCAATGTGGTACAAGCTTCGTCTTCAACAAATGAACCTGCTGTAGCTTCAGCAATGATTGGTAATTCTGCAACGGCAACTGCAATCTTAGGTATACCACCGAAAGAATCTACATCAATTGAAATGCTACTAATGAAAAAAAGCCCCTATCTGGAAGTGAACCTGATCCAGATCCTGAAATGGGAACTGGTTTTCCTCTGTTCCTCCAAGAAACATAAGAAACAACCAACACTGCAGGTTGACTTATCTGTTGCTGGGGCCGTGGCCAGTTTATTCACCCACCATGGGCCTCAATTTGGATCTTTGATGAAATATCATCATTTCTTTTTGTGGCTTATAATATTAATTAGAATATTGCAGCTGGTGCATTGGCACTATCTTCCTGAAAGTTCAACGCCATCTCCTGTGGTTCAGGAACTGCAGATTCTTCTCACACAGCTAAAAGGGTTTACCATACTATCAGCATCACTGTGGACCTTTTTCTTGATTGTGTTCTGTGGGAAAAAGTGCCTTATCAAATTTTGGGCCCTATAGAAATGATTGAAATTCCTTATGTTTTAAGAATCTCATTGGATGACATCATCACTCCAAGCTTTTGGAATATAAATGCTGTTAAACAACTGATGCATGACATGAGTTTGTATGCTTCATTACACTATGATGATCAGTATATTGGTGCAGAAAATCACCAGGAGCTGTTCTGTTTCTATCCTTATGCATGACATCATCACACCAGGTCCATTTCAAGTTCATGTGGCAGTAAACAACTGATGGCTGACTTGAGTTCGTATGCTTCATTCGACAATGAATATCTGATTCTTAATGCTGACAATCATCAGTAGCGGTTCTGTTTCCATCATTATGGACACCATTATGTCCATCAATCTAGCTGCCCGATGGAATTATATAATTTTACACAGTGGGAGCATTGCATGACCCTTACTGATTAATAGTCCTAAAGGTTTTCAGAAAAGATTTTCCTATTTTAATAGTAATGACAGATTGGCCCCATCCGCAGTTTTTTTATTTGCAAGAACCTGAAAAGTTTTTTAAAATGTTGATTACTCCTCATAGATTTATCTATTCACCACAGTTTGATTTGTTTTTCGAACAAGGTATACATATTGGAAAGAATATATTAATGGAAAAAGTATTTGAGAAACTTTATTTCGGCAAATACAGGGCACTGCTACCTTGACCTGGGCATGTATGATTCCTAGATAAATTACATTTTACAATAAGACTGTGCAGCAAACAACTTGCATGAGATTTGTGTTTCTTAAAGATTTAAAATAACCATCAATTGCAAGAATTAATTTGACACATTTTTAGATTTGATTTGAGAAGAAACAATTACTGATAATGGTTTGAATTAAATGGTCCAGAATGGAAGTAACGCTTTTACATTGTTTGACTCAAATGTTATAGGGCCAGATGTACGACCCTTTCATTTAGCGCCTCTCAATTTGCGACTCATTGCGAGTCGCTAAATGAAATGAAATGAAATGTACAACAGTGTTATTACACTGTTTTGCGATTCCCAATGGGGTCGCAAATTGCGAGGCTTATTAATATTAAGGAGACTCTCGCAATTTGCGAGCACATTGGGAATGCCAGCCCTCCCAGGGATGGTAGGCTGCTGGGCTCAGCAGACCAACATGTCTGGGACTGCTTTTTAATAAAGCAGCTTTTTTTTTTTAAATGCAGCCCGTTTTCCTCATAGGAAAACGGGATGCATTTAAAAAAATAAAAATGAAACCCCTTCCCTTTTGTGACCTCATCACCACCCTCTTGAAGAGGGTGGTAATTTGCGAGTGTTTTGCGGCCGCAATTGCGGTCGCAAAACATTTGTACATGGGGTTGCGCTCGCTATTAGGAAGGGAATGCCCCTTCCTAATAGCGACTCGCAATTCCAAAATAGCGAGTCGCAAATAAATTGCGACTCACTATTTTGGAATGGTACATACCCCTATTGGTTTTTGCATGCGCAAACGGGTTCGCAAACCCGTTTGCGCATGCAAAAACTGTCGTACATCTGGCCCATAGTCTTATGGCTAACAAATACTGATGCATGTATAGGTTTCTGTCTAAAACTACAGGCCATCAGCAAATGCACCAGACCCTAACTATATGACATATTACTGTCTGACTGTAACTACTTATAATGTAGGGACGTTGTGCCAAAGATAGCTAATTTGAGTGCTGTAAAGAAACATATCAAAAGTAAGTGAGGATGTAGCCTTACGGCTAGAGCGGTCGACCGCGGAGCTGGGGAACCGGGTTCGAGTCTCGGCAACGACGCTCAACATCCTGTGATTCTGGGCAAATCACTTAATCTCCCCGTGCCTAACAAAAAGGAATGTGTCCTCATGTAACGAAACTGGTGCTCATGTAAAGCGCTCTGATACCCGATGTCTCGGGTCTAGTTCGCGCTATATAAAACTCTAAAAAAATAAAAATAAATAAGTGATGACATGAATTTGTGTGATTTTCTTTTGGGACCACATCATGTAGAGCACGGGTACTCATAGAACGGCCCGCGGGCCCTCAGCGGCCCGGCAAGCCTTCCTTGGCGGCCCGCGGACCTTGCAGACATCGTACCTGTGTTTGCAGCGCGGACTCCGAGAGACTCTGCTCTATGGGGGCCGGGCGATTCCAGCGATAGTCAGAGTGGAGATGCAGGGGCGCTAAGAAGAAGTGAAATACATCAAAGCCTCATTAACAAGTAAATGGTCTTTTAAAGACCTGTGAAGTACTCGGGTGCGGCTGTGTGTGTGCCCGGGAAGCTGTCTCAGCCCGGGGTGAGGTGACAGAGGGTGACAGAGGACAGCAAGGTGTGAGAGCCGGCTGAGGTGACGGAGGGCAGCAGGGAGTGAGAGCCGGGTGAGGTGACGGAGGGCAGCAGGGAGTGAGAGCCGGGTGAGGTGACGGAGGGCAGCAGGGAGTGAGAGCCGGGTGAGGTGTGCGTTAAGAGCCTGTGATGTGATGTTTCCCGCCAGCCTGTAGTCAGAGGGTTGAGCCAAGGCCAGGGAGCTCAGGCCTGGTCTCCGCTCTAGCAGCACAGCGCACAAATGCTCGCCGCCAGGTTGGCGCTATATATAATTGATGCATGCATACCTACACGGACGGGTAGGTATGCAAAGCCAAAGGGGGACTTTGATCTGACAGCTCGGAGGTGAGAGTCAGAATTAAAGCCAGCGACAGATGTGGCCCCAGGCCCAGTGGTGGGACACAAACCCCGCGAAGCAGCAAATTCAGAGAGAAAACGAGCTGGCTTTTACATTACACAGGGAGAGGGGGGAGTGGGGGGGGGTCTGTCTCTGGGATGGTGACGGGGACGTGTAGACACAGTACGTGTGCACTGCCCGAGGCACAGAGACAGAGACAGATAGAGACAGAAACAGACAGAGACCGATAGAGGCAGAGACAGATAGAGGCAGAGACAGATAGAGAGAGATAGAGGCAGAGACAGATAGAGGCAGAGACAGATAGAGACAGAGACAGATAGAGACAGGGGCAGACAGAGCTAGATAGAGGCAGAGACAGGGACAGACTGACAGAGGCAGAGACAGATAGAGGCAGAGACAGATAGAGGTAGAGACAGACAGCGATAGAGACAGAGAGAGAGACAGAGAGAGAGACAGAGAGAGAGAGATAGAGACAGAGATAGAGGCAGGGACAGATAGAGGCAGAGACAGATAGAGGCAGAGACAGACAGAGACAGAGCCAGACAGAGATAGAGACAGAGACAGACAAAGATAGAGACAGAGACAGACAGAGACAGGGACAGACAGAGACAGATAGAGGCAGAGACGGGGACAGGGGCAGACAGACAGAGGCAGAGACAGACAGAGACAGAGAGTCGGAGAGGGAGACAGAGACAGGGACAGACAGAGACAGGGACAGACAGATAGAGGCAGAGACAGGGACAGGGGCAGACAGATAGAGGCAGAGACAGAGACAGAGAGACGGAGAGGGAGACAGAGACAGGGACAGACAGAGACAGATAGAGGCAGGGACAGACAGAGACAGATAGAGGCAGAGACAGGGACAGGGACAGACAGATCGAGGAAGAGACAGACAGAGACAGAGAGGCAGAGAGACAGAGAGAGGGAGACGGAGAGGGAGACGGAGGGAGTGAGAGGGAGACAGAGGGAGAGGGAGGGAGACAGAGAGAGGGAGACAGAGGGAGAGGGAGGGAGACAGAGGGAGGGAGACAGAGGGTGACAGAGGGAGGGAGACAGAGAGAGAGGGAGACAGAGGGAGACAGAGACAGAGGGAGACAGAGAGAGGGAGACAGAGGGAGGGAGACAGAGGGAGGCAGAAGGAGACAGAGGGAGGGAGTCAGGGGGAGACAGAGGGACACAGAGGGAGACAGAGGGAGACAAACAGAGGGAGACAAACAGAGGGAGACAAACAGAGGGAGACAGACAGAGGGAGACAGACGGAGGGAGGGAGACAGAGGGAGGGAGACAGAGGGAGGGAGACAGACAGGGAGACAGAGAGGGAGACAGAGGGAGGGAGACAGAGGGAGGGAGGGAGACGGAGGGAGACAGAGAGAGGGAGGCAGACAGAGAGGGAGACAGACAGAGGGAGGGAGACAGAGGGAGGGAGACAGACAGAGAGAGAGGGAGACAGAGGGAGGGAGACAGAGGGAGGGAGACAGACAGAGAGAGAGGGAGACAGAGGCAGGGAGACAGACAGAGAGAGGGACAGAGGGAGACAGACAGAGAGAGAGGGAGACAGAGAGAGAGGGAGACAGAGAGAGAGGGAGACAGAGAGGGAGACAGAGAGAGAGGGAGACAGAGAGAGAGACAGAGAGGGAGACAGAGAGGGAGACAGAGAGGGAGGGAGACAGATAGGGAGGGAGACAGAGAATGAGGGAGACAGAGAGAGGGAGACAGACAGACAGAGAGAGGGAGACAGACAGAGAGAGAGAGAGGGAGACAGAGGGAGGGAGACAGAGAGAGGGAGACAGAGAGAGGGAGACAGAGAGAGGGAGACAGACAGAGGGAGACAGAGAGAGGGAGACATACAGAGGGAGACAGACAGAGGGAGACAGACAGAGGGAGACAGAGAGAGGGAGACAGAGGGAGGGAGACAGAGGGTGACAGACAGAGGGAGACAGAGGGAGACAGACAGAGGGAGGGAGACAGAGGGAGGGAGGAGGGTGACAGACAGAGGGAGGGAGACAGACAGAGGGAGACAGACAGAGGGAGGAGGGCGACAGACAGAGGGAGACAGAGGGAGGGAGACAGAGGGTGGGAGACAGATAGAGGGAGACAGAGGGAGGGAGACAGACAGAGACAGACAGAGGGAGACAGAGGGAGGGAGACAGAGGGAGAGAGAGGGAGGGAGACAGAGAGAGAGAGAGGGAGGGAGACAGAGAGAGAGAGAGGGAGGGAGAGAGAGAGAGAGGGGGACAGACAGAGTGAGTGAGTGAGACAGAGGGAGACAGAGGGAGACAGAGAGAGAGAGAGGGAGAGGGAGAGAGGGAGGGAGAGAGAGGGAGAGAGAGAGAGAGAGAGATAGAGAGAGGGAGGGAGACAGAGAGAGAGAGGGAGGGAGAGATAGAGAGAGGGAGGGAGACAGAGAGAGAGAGAGAGATGTGTGTATGCCGGGTCTGGTGGCTCAGTGGATGAAGGCGTCTGCTGCAGGGGCCTGTGTTCAACCTCATGGTCACAGTTTTTTTTTTTGCTCTAGCCCCGCCCCCCTACCCCACTGACCCCGCCCCCACCGGTGCGGCCCTCGGCCACAAACCACACTGTAAATTTGGCCCCCGAGAGAAAGTTTGTGAGTACCCATGATGTAGAGGATGAAAGATTTATAGATACCGTGATTTATGCTGCTATATAAGAAGAATTTGCATACTCTGTGGGAGAAGCTGCGAAGACAATAGAATTAGGGAAGCTGATATGAAAATAATAGAAACCACTTTTAAAGTTATCAACAATAGCTTTCAAACTGTCTAAATTTATCTATACAGTTTCTACGATCACCTCCTCCGCATTAAATCATTTGCAGGAAGCTTTGAATTCTTTACAACTTGGGCAAGCTGTAATGAGTGCACTCGTGCAGTTCTGTTGGGCAATACAAATGCTCAAGGTGCACATAGTGCCTTGGTCATTGATAAACAATTCTGCAATCTTTCTTCCTTATAATCTTTCAGCAAGACAAATAATTATATCTAATTAAAAAGGCTTTCTATAATCTTCACTAGATTGAGTAGATAGAGCTTTTTTTCTGTCACTGAAGATCCACATCTGATGTGGCTCCTGCACAGAGTGATTTCCTTACCCCTCACTGCTTTTAATGTCTATGATTGCTAGAAACATACATTTCTTCAATGGTATGAATGCATGCATAACACATTTTTACAAATCATTTGGGGTTTTTCTTTTGAATATCATTCCTGGACTAACGGCAATCCTGCTTTCAATCACCACATCTTCATGCACTAATCCTTTAGGACACTCCCTGCTTTGTGCTTCTATAATTATTCATGCCTCTTGCAGTCATTTTAAGCCAACTTTGCTTGTAAACTGTTCGAGACACCTGCTTCTTTCATTCTCTCGTATCAAGTGGAAAAAGTGGAAGGTATGTAATTCAGACAAATCAGTCCTGTTGTGGGTTAACACTAGGAATTTGTGCATTTGTTAACTGTTCAAAAAGATTTAGCTGATCAGAGGGCATCAGGCATTCAGCGAGGTAATGCTGACACATGTGCTAACATGTGTGGGACGTGTAATCTCACTATTTTTCTATACACTCAGTGTCGCTTCAGGAAGTGCTCCAACAGCTAAAGCTGGCCCTTCTCAGGTACATGCAGTGCGTTTTCCCACAGTGCTCCAACAGCCACTGCTGCACCTTTGAGTCTGCCTCTGATGCCTTACTGACCTGTGATTTCAACATCTTCAGTCTTCAATCACATCCTGGCATTGTCATCATCATCATCTGCAGTTGGCGAGTGTCAGTATCACTGCACTTAGTTCCAACATCTCTGATTTTCCTGATGAAAGTGATACTTGTTAGACATCATCTTCTCCACCTAATGATTTTCTCTACAAGACTGAAGATTTGAAAGTTTCCATCTGTTTTCACAATGAAATGAACACAATACAACAAATGAAAGACAATCAGAAGCTGCTGCTATTTGTGTGCTTAGCTGTATGAAGCCAGCGTTTTTGCTTTTAATCCCCTCTGGATTAATTTTTGGTTTTGCACAATGATGTAAAGTCAAATTAGGCATAAGGTATTTTGCCTGGCTTTTTTATTTATCATTAGACATAGATTTTGATAGAGCCCCGGGCCCTTCGGCAATTTCTTTTTCTTCGGTCAATAAATCTTTGTTGCAGATTGTGAGGTAGGAGGGAGTTAAACATCAGTCTCAATTTTGTTAACAGTGTAACGCATTAGGCTAAACAATAAGAGTCGGGCAAATAAGTATTTTGAGTTGGCTTATTACAGACTCAGAAACAAACTGATATAAATGAGTCTCAAAAGCATATTGTAGGAATACAAAATCACCAAAATGAGTCTGAATCTCCTGAAGAAATTCAGTCTAAATAGCATGAAGCATACCAAAAACTCAGTAGCAGCGATATAGAATATAAGAAACAAAGGGGGATATGTACAAGAAAATGTCGGAGCACGGTGCAAAATTTGGCAATGCCACACTCTAACATTTTCAAAACGCAGGGATGCGCCGTATTTACAAAAATACAGTGCACCCCTGCATTTCCCCTAGCACAGCTGCTAAATAAGCTGCCATGGGCCAGAGCAGGCACCCTGGCGCCATGTTGCAAGGGTGCCTTCGCTGTGGGGGTATTGTTTATGTGCAGGAAGGGACACCTTCCTGCACATTAACAATCTTTAAAGGCGATTTGCTGTTTCTATGTGTGCTGCAGAATGCAGCACACATATAGAGAGCAAAATACAAGGAGAAATTAATCATTTCTCCTCGTATCACCATCCTAAGACCAGACTTTACCTTGCCTTCGTTTTTGGCGCTGCCCCATACTTGTAAATATAGGGCAGAGTCAAGAAGCAATGGGTGTTGCGTTGGAACTCTCACGGCAGCACCCATTGCATGCCCCCTTGTCTCAACGGACTGCTGCGGTAAGAGGCATATTTACAAGGTGGCGTTAAGACACTTTAAGTGGCTTAATGCCACATTGTAAATATGGGGTAAAGTGCAGCGCCACCGGAGTGTCAGAAAAAGTGATGCTCCGTGGCATTAAAGGCTTGTAAATATGCTTCAAAATATGCAAACTAAATTGTAAATTTAGATCCTCCTGCCTAATCATGAGTAAACTCACAAAAATCTAATTACCCTATTCTACTCTGTGGTTAGGGAAGCCCTAGTTAGTCAAAGAATTAAAGAAAGGTGTCAGCATACTGGAGTCTTCAGTACAAGAACTCCCGTTAGAAAGAGCGCCTAGCCTAAAGCCACACTCAGTGAGCTATCAGAGAGATCTGCCCCTCAAGACAGTCTAAAGGCATCTGCTCCCTAACTAACAAAGCAATACTATTTTACACACTATGTTGAAAGAAATCTTCGTCCTTGGCTACCATACTTTTCAATCTTCTACAGTAAAATCCTTTTCTGCTCTCCCCCAGCTCCCTCGAAACATCAACCTTGAGCGCCTCCTTTCTACTACGAATCTCGTCTCCGTCCTCATTAGCATATTTTCTTTTGCCAAAGGAACCATCTCGTACCGTGCTATCACTACAACAAACAATAGTCTTTTCACTAGCTAATGAAGCCAATCCACACCTGCAAAGAAATGGAAAAATACATGCAAACAGACTTTCACGCTGAAGGTTAATCATTGAGTCCCAAAGGCTTAAGGTCTTTGGCTATGCTAACTTAATGAAATAGATAAGCGCACACAAAATTTGAATATATGTGCACATGTGATCACAACATGCATATGACAATATGATTATACTTTATATGAATACATCATGGTTACAGGGATATCATACGTGGATTATTACCATATAGTAAAGCATTTAAAAATATAAGTAAAACTACAGAGTACATACGAAGTCTCTACACATTAATAATCACACACTGCATGATTCATTTTCTCTAACCCTGATGAATGCACCTCATTTAATGCAGTTTAGCACACCACCTTACAGTATAAGCCTATTGCAGTTTTTATATCGGCAATCCGAATACTCCTACAAAGAAAACGTTAGTATGCACATACACAGATCAAGAAAAACACATAACAAATACATTTTTATGTTTTTAATGCACCATCTCTTGATTGCTAACATTTCATCACACAAGTATATTAGGCTAAAAATCAAAATATATGTGGCCTAATCAAACACATACTGGTAGAACCAAAATGACAGTGCTCCAATACATATACAGATATATTCATTAGAATTGTTGCTCTGTCATTCCGGGGATGACATCATATTTGCCTTTTTTTGCTTATGTACCCCCATTTCATTTCATGTATTCGTATATTCATCGATTTGCGTGTACATTTTTTTTTTATAAACAGCGTGCTGCATTTAGTATTGTTTGCACATTTATAACAAATTACATTTGCTCTGTAGTTATAGTTTGATAGTGCAACAATTATTCACATATATGGATTCATATGATGTATGAAATGTGATAGAATTTAGTAAAGGTGCAAAAGGATTAATATGTTAACTTTCGCAGTCAGGGGTAGTAAGCGCTATATAAATGCAATTACAATACAATACAATACAATACATATTTCGTCATGAAGCTTGTCCTTTTCAAAATAATCAGAAAGTGTAATTAAGAGTGGCGTTGGCATGTACTGGTCAGAGAGGACTCTTCACATCTCTGGGAGACTTGGTTTGTGTGTGCTGAGCTGCAGACATGCTCAGTGAAGTTCATCCGCTCTTTGGAACCAGTCTGGCCTTATCAGCTCGTATGGAATGCCACAACTAAGACAGAGAGACACAGAGCGACCTTCTTCAAGAAGAGAACAACAAGCTTGTTGATTATGTAAGATGTGCGGGCTAGAGGCCACCCCAAGGAACTCAGATGGGCCCTTTTGGTGCTAAAACAGCTAAACTAAGGGCTAGAAGGAACGGATTGGTTAACAAAGACTGGTTCCATCATTCAAGGCAATGAGCTTCTGAAACACGTCACAATGTTGCCATTTTTTGTAATTGTTAGCTCACAAATTGCTCACATTTCCACTATATTGTTTGTTTTTATAGTTACATCTAAACTTATCTACACTAGATTCGAATGCTGATTTTAATAAAGTGTTTAAATATATAAAATGTTTATTCTTGTGTGTGTTCATCTATGGTGAAATGACTTTCGGAGTTAAGTAACAACCAAAAAATCCTGTAATTCTCACAGGACTGATCGTTGCCCAGAACACACAATCCTCATGTCATGTAATGCACAGGCGGTTTGCGGGTCACAGTTGGTTTGTGGTCACAGTCCACCAGGTTGTAATTGTAATTGTTACTGTATTTATATAGAGATTACTACCCCTGACGAGGCAGTGAAGTACCTTTCTGCAAGTAGCACGCTACTCCAAAGGAATAGTGGTAGATTATTATAGGGAAATATGAGTTGTTAAGTTGAGAGGTGGACATGTGAGTCTATTAGTTTGATTGAATAGGATAAAGGAGGGATAGAGGAGGGAAGAGTCTAGATTATGTTATTTGGGAGATTATATTAGTTAGATGAGGTTTGGGATGAGTCAAAGGAGAGATAGAGGAGGGAAGAGTCTAGATGGGGTTATTAGGTAGATCATAGTAGTAAAATGGGGTTTTGGATGAGACAAAGGAGGGATACATGAGTGAAGAGTCTAGGAAGTGTTATTTTGGAGATCATAGTAGTAAAATGAGGTTTGGGGGATCAAGGAGGGAAAGAGGAGGGAAGAGTCTAGGAAGGGTTATATGGGAGATCATAGTAGTAGACTGAGGTTTGGGGTGAGTCAAGGAGGGATAGAGGAGGTAAGAGTTAAGAAAGGATCTTAGGGAGTTCATGGTAGGAGAATGAGGTTTTGGATGAGTCATAGAGTTGAGGTAGAGGATATATTGAGAGAGGTATAGGATGAGACATAGAGTAGTGCATTGGAGGGAGTTGAACTTTTTTTTTCTTTCTTTCTTACTTTCTTTCTTTCTTTCTTTCTTTCTTTCTTTCTTTCTTTCTTTCTTTCTTTCTTTCTTTCTTTCTTTCTACAGAAGTTCCATATGTGCAAGAATGGATAGTTAGAAATTCAGATTTTCAAGTGTTGCTGTAAGTAAAAGCTAATTTATTTGTGGATTATATATATGTATATTTAGTATCGGATGGTGTGGCTTGTTTGTGCTCTCTGGAATGAGAGAGTGTTTGCCTTTGGGAATATTAATGCGGTGACATTCCCGCATGGCGAGCTCCGACCCAGGAGGAAGGGCGTTCTTGAAGATGTCAATTTCGGATGGATAATTTTACAAAAGAATGCCCGCCGGCTGTAGTGCCTTGATGAAATGAGCAAGCGGAGGCCAGGCTGCTGGAGAAAGGCGGCGGCACCCATGGCTTATGGAAACTTGGATGCAATTTACAGCTAGGGTTTGCAGGGGAAATTCCCCAGCACAGTGCCGTTTTGCAGGCAAGAGTGTGTTTGGAGCAGCAGTGACCGTGCTCTTAACAACTGAGATTTGGTTGCCACCACTTTTGGATTGTCTGTGCAGAACGTCTACATCACCAAGCACAACACAACATTTTTTCTTGAGACTGGAGAGTAATATGATGTGGCATATGAACACAAAAGTGACACACATTGTGAATGAAGGACTGGATACATAAACCAAGGTATTATGGGTAATGTATTCACCTACCAAAGTGGGATGAGGAAATCCTTGCACTTACATTTTTTGAACCAGTATTCTGTGAATGGTATCTGATTTAGTGAACTGTTCAGTGATACTGTAGATATGAAAATCGAACTTGTGTTGCTGGTTCATTTTGAAAAACTATCAAATGCAACTATGACTGCTTTGAATTTAATTATTGTGTCCAAGTGAAAATGAAGTCCTTCTTCACTGTTTTCATGTTTTAAAAGAATCTAGCAACTAATGAGTGCACATACCATGTGATCAAGACCATTACTAGGTCGAAACGCTTCATGCTGGGTAGCTGCTGCAATTAAAGATTCTAAGTCAGAATCGGATGGTGTGGCTCGTTTGTACTCACTGGAATGAGAGAGTGTTTGCCTTTGGAAATATTAATGCGGTTACGCTCTCGCATGGCGAGGCCCAACCCGAGTGAAAGGGCATTCTTGAAGATGTCAATTTTGGTTGGATTTAAATCACTGTGATTTAATAATGGATTTGAAAAGTGAAAGAAAAACTACTAGTCTGTCTTCAGTTGTAATCACACTGTAGTTTTCACGTGACACGCAACAAAAAATGTGTTTAAAAGTAATTGTAAAACTTTACTTCAGCGTTGGTGAGCAAGCCTGCAGGACAGGCGAAACGCGTCCAATAGTAGCCGGCGAATAAACCATTTTTTGCGTCTGTACACGGCGGCGTCATCCTTGTTATAACGAGGTTAACGGAGATATATATATATATATGGAGAACCCAAGAAGCGGGGCCGGGGCCGAGCTAAACGGAATTAGGAAAACCAACTGTAGATCCGTCATGCTCTGACAATGCAACAAAACAACAGGAGGCAAATACCATCGTGAACCTAGCAAACATCGACCTGTCAGTAGCAGAAACCCAGTTACTTTCACTTGGATTATCATTCTGCCCTGAATCTAACTTCCAATATACCCGAACGAGAGCTGATGTTTATCAATTCATTAGAAAACTAAAACCTAAAAAATTTCATCAACAAAGGTCACTAATTGAATCGACAGCCACAAATATTAAGGCCGGAACCAGCAAAGATTTTCCGGGGCTAGTAGTCTCAGATATAGGCTTATACCGGGACTTGTGCGAACTGGCAGATGGAGAAGAATTGCACAGCCAGGATATGCCCTCTCTGGGGTGACAGGCCAGACCTGAAACGCCATTTGAAATGAAATCCAAGTTTGTTCCCCTAATGGCCCGGGATGGACTTGATTCTTTCAGCGACCATGTTGTAAGTCAGTTCAAAAAACTAAATTACGCCACCAATAGATCGAAAAAAACATATACCAACAGGGAAAGGAAATATAATCAATTGATTTTAAAATTGCAGAAGGAAAATGTGGTGATAAGAACCTCTGACAAGGGCGGAAATATTGTCCTTTGGCCTATGGAAGACTATATGAAGGAGGCATACAGCCAATTAAATGATCCTCAATGTTATAAGAAAAGTACTCCACTTAAGTATAAGAGCACTCAGGACTAATTGTTTAAAAATTTGTTGGCCTGGAAAAGTTTAGGGCTCCTCAATTGGGACGAGTATAGATTCATTAAGAAAGAACATCCGCTGGTGCCATCTATCTATTTCATACCAAAAGTCCACAAGAGTATGGAGAACCCGCCAGGCAGGCCCATCATTGCAGCGTGTGATGGGCCATTGGAGAATCTTTCCAGATACATAGACTATTTTTTGCAGGTGCATATGAAGCAACTTAAGTCATATGTCCAGGATACAAGTGACTTTTTAAACAAAATCAAAGATCTGTCTTGGGGTTCTGATCTACTACTTGCAACACTGGATGTATGTTCTTTATACACCTGTATTAGAAACCGGGATGGACTGAGAGCTGTGGAGTACTTTCTTAGCACAAGACCTATGATGTATGCACAACATACACGAATGTTGTTAGATATGTTGCTTTTTAGCCTAGAAAACAATGTATTCCTTTTTAATGGCCAGTTTTATCAACAGATTCAGGGAGTCGCAATGGGGGCCAGTTTCTCCCCCAGCTATGCCTGTTTATTTATGGGCTGGTGGGAGGAACTGGTCCTTATGCGCAAGTATGAACAAACATATACCACTAACATTGTCTCCTGGTTACGTTTCATTGACAATCTTTTTATTGTGTGGCGAGGAAGTGAGGAAAGTGCCAAAAAATGTATAGATGAAATTAATCAGAATGATTTTAACCTTAAATTCACTTTTACCATTAGAAGGCACTCAGTGACTTTCTTAGATGTTCAAATTTTAGTAGAAAATAATGTTTTAACCACTACCCTTTTTAGAAAGCCCACAGCAGGTAATACACTTTTACACGCATCAAGTGCCCATCCTCCACATTTAATCAGGAGCATTCCCTACGGGGAGATGCTCCGCATCCAACGCATTTGTAGTGATCCAGAGGATGCGAGGATCAGGCAAATTGAAAGTCGCAATAGATTTTTAGCCAGGGGTTACAGCACATCAATAGTGGATGCCGCTATGAGAAAATCTCAAGCGAGGGCTCAGGGGATCTCCTTGCCTATAACTCTAAATCATCCCAGGGAGTGGTTGTACAGAGTACACAACCTGTAAGACTGATTTTAACATACTCAAAACAGGAGAAACAACTGAGGAGTATCATAAGACGCAATTGGCACTTTATCCAAGATGACCCAGTGATAGGTGACCAGATGCCCTCCAATCCCTCTATCACTTTCAGAAGATCTATGAGTATGGGCAATATGTTGGTCAAAAACAGTCAGGAGAGTTGCCGCAAAGATATGTGGTTGACAATAAGAAAGGGCTTTTTAAATGTCTATCATGTAAGGCCTGCCAGTTTGGAACCAATGTGAAAACTTTTACAACTGCTTTTTCCAACACGGTTAGGGAAATCAAGCAACATCTAACATGCAAGACTGAATATTCTGTTTATGTCTTGGAATGTGACTGTCATCTGAAATACATAGGAAGTACCAAACTGGCGGTCCACAAACGCATTCTGCAACATATCAGGGCGATAACTAACAAAGATCAAAATTACCCAGTTGCAAGGCATTTTCAGTCTGTACATGATAGCAACCCACAGCATCTTAAGTATTTTGCCATCGAAGCCATCCCCATTACAAAAAGAGGGGGTGATAGGGAAGCGATATTGAGACGCCTGGAGACTAGTTATATATTAGAGTTCGATTCTAAACACCCGGGCGGGCTCAACGCTACGGAAGATCTCCATACTTTCCTATAATCATTAAAGTCTTGTTTGAGCATTAGTAGTACAACCGTCAACCCACAATATTATGAATTTAATGGTATGAGATTATTTTTATGCAATTTTTATGCAATTTTAAGACCTGAGTTAGCCTTGTTTTTAATGATTGGTTATTTTACATAGGGTATTTTTATCATTGTGTCTTATTTCCGGTCATTTTTAACAAGGTTTTTACAGTATCTATTTATTATTATTATTAGTATAATGATATATATAATTGTTTTCTCAGCACTATCTGACTCCTCATGTAATCTGTCTAATCTGGACATGCTGACTAAGTATATATGAATTGATTACTGTATAGCTAATTTTGCACACCTGAATAACTTGAATTCTAGTCCTCTCTATATTTGCACTTTAATGGCATTAGGCACTTTAATCAGAGGTACTGTAGCACATTGTCACTTTTACTCTATCCAGTTATTACAGACTAAACAGGGGTCCACTGCAGTGCACAACAAGCATTAAGCAATGAGTGAAAACGCAAGGCAGTGGATCATTCTGATCTAGAAAGAGCACCATGAGAGCCTATCTGATAAACTAATATATGAGTAATATATGTCACAATGAGATTGGTATCTTGGATTATATATATATTTTTTTGCACATGTTTTTTGAATATATGTTGATATATTTTCATTTCCACGTTAGGGGAGCACCAAAACTTTTTTCTGTAATTTTTTTAAGTCAATATAATTCATGAACTTTACACTACAGCTCAAACATGGCATTTAAACGTGTATACTGTTATGTATGAAGGCAGGGGACTATTTATGAAAATATTTATATTGTTATATTTGTGGACATATTACATGTTTCAAGTAAATAGGATGCTATTTCATCAACCAAATAACATCACAAGCATTTATGCGAGTATTAATGAGCAGTCGCAAGTATTTTGTTTATGTCCATGAATTTATGTGGCACTAGCACTTTAAATAGCGGGACACTTTTGTGAGAGCTGTCATATGATCAAGGCCGCTTGCGCTGCCGAAACGCGTAATGGCAGAAGACTACAGCAATAAATAATCTATGCACTATTGGAGGTCTGCACTCGTCTTTGTTCGGAAGCGATTTCACGAGGTGTAGTGATATATATATATATATATATATATATATATATATTGCCCATAATACCTTGGTTTATGTATCCAGTCCTTCATTCACAATGTGTGTCACTTTTGTGTTCATATGCCACATCATATCACTCTCCAGCCTTAAGAAAAAATGTTGTGTTGTGCTTTTCTATCAAAGTCTCTAAGCATAGGATTAGCACAGTGCCATCAATGCCTAGATAGAAAGGGACAAAGTCTTTCACCATTTCTACAGCAAAGTCTTTAAGCATAGGAATAGCACAGTGCTGTCCATGCCGAGCTGTAAAATAACAAAAGCCATTTACCAATCCAGGCATTTATTTATATATATAGATATATATATATATATATATATATATATATATATATATATATATATATATATATATATATATATTCACGAAAGCTGCTCCTCACTTTCACTCCAAGTTCCAACGAAGCAGACGCGGACCACAAAGTAAGTGCTTCTCAAATAGTTTTAATGTCGGCCATATATACGTATATATATATATATAGATTCTCCACAAATTTCCACAAATTTCCCAAGTTTCAAGACCGCACTCCACATCAGGTAAGTTTCCACTTTATTATTCAAAAGGCATGCAGCTTCCCATCCCTACATGCCGTCCCTGGCCTTACGCGTTTCGAATCCTTTTTGATTCTCTCAGAGGCCCGTGCAGCAACCCTTTTAAAACGAACTGCATTCTCCCGCTTGAGTCTTTATTAATTACTAGGCCTCAGGTGTGCCTTCACAATGGAAAAAAACGTCATTTGCTGAGCACTCTGGGAGATGTAGTGTCTTTCATTTATTTTTCATTAATTTCACAACCCTCCGGTGGGTATGGTTGCTGCAACTAGCTGTGGGACAAAATCAACGCCCTCCATTGGGCTTAGGATAAGACTCTGCATGCCTGCATTCAAGTACCTGAAGTGCCCGTTCAAGAAGCAAAGAGTTCACTCTTGCGGGTCCGTTGTTTTTTTCCGGCGGTGCGTCGTCTCACGCGGCATGGAACTGCCGCTTATGTATTCTCCACAAATTTCCCAAGTTTCAAGACCGCACTCCACATCAGGTAAGTTTCCACTTTATTATTCAAAAGGCATGCAGCTTTCCATCCCTACATGCTGTCCCTGGCCTTACGCGTTTCGAATCCTTTTTGATTCTCATCAGAGGCCCGTGCAGCAACCCTTTTAAAACGAACTGCATTCTCCCGCTTGAGTCTTTATTAATTACTAGGCCTCAGGTGTGCCTTCACGATGGAAAAAACGTCATTTGCTGAGCACTCTGGGAGATGTAGTGTCTTTCATTTATTTTTCATTAATTTCACAACCCTCCGGTGGGTATGTGTAATGATGTACGATAGCAACACACCGGTTGAAGCAGTAGTTTGTTCTTTATTGTATGGATAGCAAGTGTCTACGGATAAGACGTCCCATCCACAAGGTCCCAGCAACAACTGACATCTCCACATTCTAATGTGGCTTGAACAAGATAAAGGCTCTAGAACATGGAACCCCGTGAGGTGGAAGGAATAAGCTAGCAAGTCACACAGGTCATTACACTGAGTAAAACAACCAAATGACACGTAGGTCATTACACACCTTCCCCCTTTACACAAGAAGGGCAGGAGAAAAGTAAGAACAGGGAAGAGGAGGGTAACACCAGAGAGGAAAGAAGGAGGAGAAGAGAGAAGAAAAAAAAAAGAAAAAAAATATATATATATTAATGAAGAATAAAATCATGCAGTTTTGCAGGAATCTTCCCTGTACGAGAACTCTTCCTTAGTACAGACAACCCAGGGGAACTAACAGGACCACCCAACTCAGAACTGACATTGGTACGCATGGGTGCAATCCTGTTCAAATTCCAGATGCGACCGTCGTTCAACTTTACAGCATTCTGAAAGAGTTTTTTAACAACAAAAGGCGAGGAGAATTTCGAGATTCCTGCAGATCTCTGTGGAAGACGTACTCGCACTCTGTCCCCCACACGGACACGAGTGTGTGCTACAGCGTGCCTGGTGTCAAAATATCTTTTCCTTTTGGCAATCTTCAAATCATGACCACCTTGCCAGGACTCATCGTCCGGAGGCACCACCCTACACCCTGTAGCAGGACCAACATCCATACCCACACACGTACTTTTGTTTCTCATCCACGCTTGATACATCCGGGTATTGGGAATCCTTCCCCAAAAAAGCTCAAAAGGAACTTTACTAGTGGTTGAGTGAGGTGTGAGACGGTAAATCATTACTCGCTCCATGATTTCAGACCTCCAGTCTCTGTTTAGGGATTTAGCTAGTTGAATGGCTTCTTTTAAGACACGGTTGAACCTCTCCACCATTCCGTTGGTTTCGGGATGGTAGAGAGCACAGCGCTTATGTCTGATTCCCCTTTCTGCCAAATAATCCTCCATCTCCCTTGAAACTAGTTGAACCCCGTTGTCGGTAAGAAGACAATCCGGGAGTCCCTCACGTGCGAAGACCTCATCAAGGAACTTGGTGACATCTCTGGTCTCAACGCTGTGAGTGACTTTAATCTCCGGCCACCTGGAGAACATGTCAACTAGAACTAAGACATAGGATTGACCAGAGGTGCTAGTAATGGGACCCAGTAGATCTAAAGCCACATCTTGCCAACAATGAACAGGGACCTCCCGCACTACCATGGGTTGAACCCTAGTACTATAGGCTTTGTCGGATGTAACACAATCAGAGCAATCCCTCACCATGCGCTCAACAAGGAGATCAATCCCGGGCCACCAGAAGTGTAGTCGAAACCTTTCTTTCGTTTTGGAGATACCCTGATGCCCCTGATGAGCTTGTTGAAGAATTTGTTGTCTAATAGAAAGAGGCGGAACGAGTTTGGTACCCCTCCAAAGCAAACCAGAAGAGACTGACAACTCATGACGCACGTTCCAAAACTTACGCACCTCTTCATCCAGACCTTTAATACCCCCCAACCTTCAGTTACCAGCTTGCAGACTTTGAGAATAGTGGGGTCCTTTTCTAAGGAAGACTTCCATTCTCCCTCACTCAAAACTCCAGCCATAACTTCACACACCTTATAATTGTCATCCTCCCACGAATCCCCTGAGTCTTCAAGAGCAAGGTCAGGGTTGTTCTGCACAAGACGGGAAAGGCAATCCGACACCTTGTTCTGAGCACCAGGGATGTGTTGTACGACAAAATCAAAGTCTTGTAGTGCAACAATCCACCTGGCGATTCTTGAAGAAACCGCATCAAGACTCTTTTTGTAAACAAGTCTTTCAAAGGCTTATGATCAGATTGCACTGTGAAAGCACTTCCCCAAAGAAATGTTTTCATTTTTCTAATAGCCCAAAAGATGCAAAGAGTTTCTTTCTCTATGACAGAGTATAGAGCTTCTGACCCCACCAGCGCTCGTGACAAAAACATAATAGTTATCTCTTGTCCATCCTTCACCTGTTTGAGAACAGCGCCGAGACCCTTAGAGCTGGCATCAGTGACGAGAACAGAATGTGCAGTAGCATCAAAACTCTGGAGGGAAGGCGCCTTACCCAAAGCTGCTTTTATATCATCAAATTCAGCTTGGCATTGTGGTGACCAGGCAAATCTCGCGCCTTTTTTGAGGAGAGCTCTAAGACCAAAGGTGCGAGAAGCAAATTGAGGGACAAACTTATTATAATATTCGGCCATGCCGAGAAATGTAACCAACTCATCTCTGGATTGGGGCATGGGAAGATTCTCAATCGTCTTTACTAAATTGTCCTTGGGCCTTACACCTCCCTTGGACAACTTATGCCCCAGATAGTCAATTTCACTGAGATTAAATTTGCACTTGTTCTCACGAAGCATCAAACCACGTGACCTAAAACGTTCAAGGACAGCACTGAGCCTTTCATCATGTATCATTTGAGAAGGACCATATACCAGCACATCGTCCTGGTAAATCTTTACACCAGGTAGTCCTTTCAGAACATCTTCCATTGCTCTTTGGAATACGGATGCCGCTGAATTTAATCCAAAGGGAAGTCTTGTGAATTTGTATGTGCCAAAGGGCGTTATAAACGCAGTGAGGTCCATAGAGTCAGGGTCGATCTTGATTTGATGATACGCGGCCCTGAGGTCTAGTGTGGAAAATACTTCAGCCCCATCGAGTTGTGTGAGCATCTCTGTGATGTTTGGGAGAGGATATTTATCAGCTATGACAGATCGATTGAGGGCACGCAAGTCCACACATAGCCTCACCTCACCAGAGGCTTTGCGGGCAAGTACCACCGGAGCCAACCAATCACTTGCCTCAGTCTCAACTATGATCCCTTCAACTTGTAGCTTCTGTAATTCTTTCTGCATGGACTCTCTTAATGCTAAAGGTACGCTGCGCACCTTACACGTTACAGGCGTAGCACCGGGTCTAAGTGTGATTCTATGTATATAGTCAGTTAAACACCCTAACTTCTCATTGAAAACTTGTACAAACTCAGTGCGCCAATCACATGCCTGGGCAGTGTCTGTAGAAACTTGTTCAAAGTCAGTGCGTAAATCACATGTATGAACAACGTTAGTGGGCTCAGGTGTATTAGCAATAATAGGGAGTGAAGGCGGAAGATCACCCTTAAGAATAATGCAAGGATCTCCACCAGGAATCAATATCACACCAAGGTCAGCTTGGTGAATCCAGCTCACAATGCTGTCACCTCTGGAGGAGATGTAAACTTTACCAGCTGTAAGATTCCCTCTGTATTCGATCTCACCCTCAAAGTAGCCAAATAACTTTATGGGTTGACCACCGTAAGCAAGCGGTCTGATATCCGGTTTGAAAACTTTCACCTTGCCTAATAGAGAGGTGTCATAGAAGCTTTTGGGAATCAAAGTGATTTTTGCGCCAGAATCAAAAAGCATTTTGATGGGGCGACCATTTATTCGAACACAGTCGATGGGACTCTTACGCTTGCACTGACCAACATGGGCCAAAACTTCACCACAATGCAGCTCTTCGGGCTCAGAATCAGACTCGTTTTGAACCCAAACTTCCTTCACTCGTTTATTCTTCTTAAATTTTGGCGTTCTGCAAGCTTTTGCTACATGGCCAACTTTTCCGCACTTAAGACACTTAGAGTTCAGAGCTGGGCAAGACTTGTCATTAGCCAAGTGACCTACCATGTCGCAGCGATAACATCTTCCATAGAACTCATTTTTCTGTTTTGAAGGAAGTGGCTCGGTCTGTTTAAAAGATTTTGCTTTGACGACAGTCTGAACTTTCTCATTAGAATTACTCGCAGAGCCATTATCTTTCTTTATTACCTCAACACACGCAAGGGAGTGCTCAATGCGCTTGGCTATGGAAATGACCTCATCTAATTTAGGATTGTCCTTCTGCCAGAGCTCATCCTTGACTTTCTCTATGGCACATCCTAACATAAACTGGTCCCGTATGCGTTCCTCCAGTGCCCCTTCGAACTTGCAAGTGGAAGCTAGTTTGCGTAGATGAGTCACATACACCTCAACGGATTCTTTGGGCTGTTGCATTCGTTTCCCAAAGTGGTAACGTTCTAAAACAGTGCTGACCTTAGGAAGGTAATGTTTGTCTAATTTTTTTAAACAAATTTCGAATTCGTTTAGACTATCGGATTCAGTGTCATTGAGGTCAGGTAAGTGTTCAAAGACCTCTTGACACTCTGAGCCGAGACAATGTAAGAGCAAAGCTGATTTCCTCTCGGCACTGAGTGATACGCCACACACTCTTGCGTAGTTAAGAAAGACCTTCTTCCACTTTGACCAGCGGATGCTGGGCTCACCAGGGTTAGATAAAAAGAAAGAAGGTGGAGTGACGTTTTGCATTTTGCGAGAGGAGGAAGTTGTTGTAGTGGTAGGAGTAAACAGCAGAGCTTGTCAGCGAAGATGTGAGAAGATGTCAATCAGCTGTGTCAGACAATGGAGTAGGCATGAAGTGCCTACAACTGGGCTAAATAAATAGTAACAAGCTGTGCCTGTCAGCGAAGCAGGTAAGGAAGTGCTCATAAATGTATTAATTTAAAAATCAGCTGTGCCTGTCAGCGAAGCAGGCAGTGTAAATTTTTAAGCTGTGCCTGTCAGCGAAGCAGGCAAAATAATCTTTCAAGTATGACAAACAGCTGTGTTTGCCAGCGAGGAAGACAGGACACGCAAGCGTGCAGGGCGAAGTTGTGCCTACCAGGCAGAGGAGAAGCATTTAAAAATAGCAAGTAGCTGTTCTTGCCAGCGTAAGATAAAGCTGTGCCTGCCAGCGAGGAGAGAAGGAGGCAGGCTTTGTGATGACTGTGCCTACAGGCAGGGAAGAGGCTTTTAAAAATGTCAAGCAGCTGTTCTAGCCTGCGTAGAATAAAGCAGGACGAAGCGTAGCGTCTTCTCTCGCCCGGCAGCGAGATAGCGTCGTGGGGTTGCTTGGCAACGTCACGGGCAACTCTTGGCTGAGTCTCCTGTTGCTAGGTAACAGAAGCTTGTCCTTGTGGGTCGAGCAACACGATGCAGCTACGTGGTTCCGTAGGGGCGTGCGTCAACAAAGGAGGTGCGCAATGCGTTTCCAGGTTGCTAGGCAAGGTTGCAAGGCTGACACCATCGCACGAGGAAAGCGCGAGGATTAACGTAGGATTAACGGTAGGCAGAAAGTAAAGAGATATTAAACCTCGTGTTTTGTAAAGCGATAAACACGGGGATAGCGGGGTGCACACACAGTACCTTTTAGACGTTGTAGAGCAGATAGGAGATCGCCATGCTGAAATTCTTCCTTTCGATAATATTGTGTTGAGACGTCTGTAGCAGAAGTAGAAGTAGGTAGACAGCTGTGGGTTCTTGTCCAGATCGTCGCCAGTGTAATGATGTACGATAGCAACACACCGGTTGAAGCAGTAGTTTGTTCTTTATTGTATAGATAGCAAGTGTCTACGGATAAGACGTCCCATCCACAAGGTCCCAGCAACAACTGACATCTCCACATTCTAATGTGGCTTGAACACGATAAAGGCTCTAGAACATGGAACCCCGTGAGGTGGAAGGAATAAGCTAGCAAGTCACACAGGTCATTACACTGAGTAAAACAACCAAATGACACGTAGGTCATTACAGTATTGTTGCTGCAACTAGCTATGAGACAAAATCAACGCCCTCCATTGGGCTTAGGATAAGACTCTGCATGCCTGCATTCAAGTACCTGAAGTGCCCGTTCAAGAAGCAAAGAGTTCACTCTTGCGGGTCCGTTGTTTTTTTCCGGCGGTGCGTCGTCTCACGCGGCCTGGAACTGCCGCTTATGTATTCTCCACAAATTTCCCAAGTTTCAAGACCGCACTCCACATCAGGTAAGTTTCCACTTTATTATTCAAAAGGCATGCAGCTTCCCATCCCTACATGCCGTCCCTGGCCTTACGCGTTTCAAATCCTTTTTGATTCTCATCAGAGGCCCGTGCAGCAACCCTTTTAAAACGAACTGCATTCTCCCGCTTCAGTCTTTATTAATTACTAGGCCTCAGGTGTGCTTTCACGATGGAAAAAAACGTCATTTGCTGAGCACTCTGGGAGATGTAGTGTCTTTCATTTATTTTTCATTAATTTCACAACCCTCCGGTGGGTATGGTTGCTGCAACTAGCTGTGGGACAAAATCAAACCATTTTTTGCATCTGTACACGGCGTCGTCATCCTTGTTGTAACGAGGTTAACGGATATATATATATATATATATATATATATATATATATATATGTATATGTTCTTGAATGCAGTTGTAAACTTAAATATATAGGTAGTACCAAATTGGCGGTGCATAAGAGAATCCTACAGCATGTAAGAGCAATCGTTAATAAGGACCAAAATTACCCAGTGGCTCGGCATTTCGAGGTCTTACATGACAGTGACCCGAAATATTTACAATACTTTGCCATTGAGGCCGTCCCCATATCTAAAAGAGGTGGGGATAGGGAGTCCAAATTGAGACGCCTGGAGACTAGTTATATTTTGGAATTTGATTCCAGGTATCCGGGCGGTCTCAATGCCACTGAGGATCTGTACACTTTCCTTTAATTATTGTTGCATCCTTGTCTAATCATAATATTTAGCTGGTTTTTAAGAACATATCTTTTGAAGTTTTTAAGTTTTATAGATATTTATGATCTTATCCATATATATTTATATATTTAGACATATATATATTTTTATATGATCTTAATTGAATGGTTACAGGCATAGTATACTACTCAGGTGGATACATGAAATTCCCTTTAACTATTTAGGATGTAGTTTATATAGTGTGTGTCTATGGGACCATGAATTTATATGACCTTTTAACAATGTTCAGTAGATAGACCAGGAGAACAATATACCTCAATTGCATCATATCCCTTTCAGCTAAACAAAGTCTCTCCATACCTTGTATGTAAAGTTTGGCCATTGGATTTTCAGCATAAAAGAAGCACTCAGCACTTTAATATTGGTTTACATAAATGTTTGTTTTGATATATTGTAGTATGTAGTCACTTTATTAACTAAATATGTTGTAGCAGGTCGTATCTTAACCCAGAATGAAAATATATAGTATTAGCATTTGAAGCGGAATACGATTTAGAAGTTTCATTCAAGGGGAGTGCATTTATAGGAGTAGGGCAAGTTTGACCAGCTCAACTATAAGACTTGTAATTGTGCATTGTAAAAGGACTACACAAATATGTCAATTTGTTTTTAAATTCAGTTTTTTTAGCACATTTCCACGTTGTATAGAGGGCACTTTTAGGAATTTTAAGGCACTACAAATTAATTTTCAGGACATGATATGATTTGTTCAATTTTAAGCATTTATGCGCATATTAAATAATGGATATTAGAAACAAATGTATAGAATTTATATTTATAAAAGTAATTGTTGTTACATTGTTCTATTATTCAAATTAAGGCATTTATGCAATGATATGAAGTATTTTGTTTATGTCCATGAAAATGTTTGAGCACTAGCACTTTAAAAATGGGGGCTTCAGTTAAGCAGTGTCATGTGATCAAGGCCGCTTGGACGGCAGAAACGCGTCATGGCTGACATCTGTGTTTGCTGGAAATAAATCTGCACTATACCACAAATTCTGGGTCTGCGCTCGTTATTCTTGGAGGAATTATTGCGAGGTGATTGATATATATATATATATATATATATACAGGCTTTATCAATCTGACTAGCGCCCTCTTGCAGTGAGTATAAATAGTGTTTCACTCTTAAGGCAATAGTAAACACTGAAAAAATACTTTCAGGTAAAACACAAAAATTTACATAAATGTACACAATATGCTAATTTCACAGCTATCATAGCAGGTAAAAACGACATCTATTTATATATGGTATGCACAATGCTCAAATCATACAATGTGGTTTTACCTTGGTACTAAAAGCATAGGTACAAACAAATGCACATTAAAACTGTCTAACATCCGCCTCAAAGGAAACATTCTGCTATAAAAACATACGGCGCTAATCACTCGTGATATTTTGCCATTATCTTCAACACTTAGTGTGTAATCGTAATTACTATTGCCTTAAGAGGGAAACACTATTTATACTCACTGCAAGAGGGCGCTAGTCAGTTTGATAAAGCCTGCTGTGCAGGCGAAACGCATCTCTCGTGTCTTCGGGTTGAGGGTGACTTGATCCATTAAAGAAGCCATATTCTTACAGCCTTGTGTCCGTGCCTACTTCGTTGGTTGGGTCTGAGGAAGCAGGATTGTTGTTCATTCAATTCAGCGTTAGCGGTTTCAAATGCTGTTCACGGAACACTGGTCGTTTGCGGCTCTCCCTGTGACCGCAGGATGTTGGAGGAGTACGGAAGTGCTAAGGGTGAGCCCCCAGAGGAGTAACCAGGAAGAGGAACAGGGATGACAGCGTGGGGAGTTCATGATCCTGGAGCGGGCGGTTTTCAACTGCCAGCACGGGGTCAGCATTTCCCCTGCTAGAAATGCCTTGCCCGAAAGACTGGTGCCCTCTGGTGACCGGGCACCGCGGATGCCGATGCAGATGCGGTGAGGACTGTTGGGCATATTTGAGTCTTTTTAATTTACCGGTCCCCCTCTACCCTGGCTATGTGCCTGATTGAATTATGTTCGGCGCTGCTGACATATTACTGACATTGTGACCCTAATCTCTATGAGATGATATTTTATTACTCGTTAGATTGATATTTTGCCTTTGGACCCCGGAGTACTATGCTGATAACCCTTACTCTCTCACGAACATTTCTGCCTATGAACTGCTACTCCATATGTTATGGCCCAGATGCATTATGGGATTGGTAGTCCCAAACAGAACACAGGCACGCGCTGCGAGTGTGATACTTCTGGCATTCAACCATGATTCAACCTCTGTTCAGTCCTGGTGGCGCGTTCGCATTTGCCCTGTCCTCGGTGGGTTTATGGCATTTCTTAAAATTTTCAGCCAGCAATCATGGTGACTTTCTTGGGAGCTGAGGACGGTGTTCAACTACTGGGGATTCTTTTTACGAACTGGGCTAAACAACATTAACAGTTGGGTCTGAACAATTTTATGATTTGCTGCAGCGTCTTTTTGTTTTTAATTACGATTACACACTAAGTGTTGAAGATAATGGCAAAATATCACGAGTGATTAGCGCCGTATGTTTTTATAGCAGAATGTTTCCTTTGAGGCGGATGTTAGACAGTTTTAATGTGCATTTGTTTGTACCTATGCTTTTAGTACCAAGGTGAAACCACATTGTATGATTTGAGCATCGTGCATATCATATATGAATAGATGTCGTTTTTACCTGCTATGATAGCTGTGAAATTAGCATATTGTGTACATTTATGTAAATTTTTGTGTTTTACCTGAAAGTATTTTTTCAGTGTTTACTATTGCCTTAAGAGGGAAACACTATTTATACTCACTGCAAGAGGGCGCTAGTCAGATTGATAAAGCCTGCTGTGCAGGCGAAACGCGTCTCTCGTGTCTTCGGGTTGAGGGTGACTTGATTCATATATATATATATATTGCCCATAATACCTTGGTTTATGTATCCAGTCCTTCATTCACAATGTGTGTCACTTTTGTGTTCATATGCCACATCATATCACTCTCCAGCCTTAAGAAAAAATGTTGTGTTGTGCTTTTCTATCAAAGTCTCTAAGCATAGGATTAGCACAGTGCCATCCATGCCTAGATAGAAAGGGACAAAGTCTTTCACCATTTCTACAGCAAAGTCTTTAAGCATAGGAATAGCACAGTGCTGTCCATGCCGAGCTGTAAAATAACAAAAGCCATTTACCAATCGACTCAAGCAAGAAGATGAACCACTCTGATTGTGGTTGCAAAATATTTGATTTATTCGGGAACAAAGACGCGTTTCGACCTATCCAGGTCTTGGTCACATGACCATTGCAACAAAGTTCCGGGTTTTTGAGTATTCACTGCGTCTCACATGACGCAACAACATAAACGAAAGACTCATTTGTGTTAGTTACCCCTTTTATTCGAGGGGGTCATAATCCATCGAATTAATGTGCAAAATGGTTTTTTAACAAAACTAATGATAAATAAAAAAGTAAATAAAATAAATAGAATACAATACATAAAATACAATAAATTGTGCATACGAGGTTGAATATACGTAATCATAGATTTAGACATTTGTTCGGAATTTGAGCCCTTACGGTGCCTTGTTGGCTAACCTTTCCTCACTTTGGGTGTAGTACCCTTAAAGAACATCCCAAATTGTTTGAATTTAAGGCCACTGTATAGAAATGTTAGTTTATCAAATTCTTATCGCTATCATCCTCTTCATGATAAGTAAGACATGCTAAATCAGACCTCATAAAACAGCTGATGAAAAAACTACTGATTGTACCTATACTTAGGGTCTAGTACCCCCATGTCATGTAACCATCTGATTCCATTCCTTCATGTTCAAAGACAATGTTACAATTGATTACATCATCATAGTGTTAATATCTTCAGCATATTCAGATTTCTTAATTAGAAAATATACATGATTCTTTTTATCCGTAGTCTTACATTCTAACATTTCTTATAGGGAGAAAAACGGCTGTTACTTGGAATAGTTCCGGGTCTCCGTGCTTTTAACTTCCTCATTAGTGACTGTCTTTAGTGACCGTAGATTCAATTTGCAGTACTTTCTGTATGGGACAGAAAAGGCAGAATATGTTAGCTTTCTTCTAATATACATTGTGCATTTTTTTATCACACGATATAGTTACAATTTTGTATTCCTTCCAATCGTATCAATCTCATAATACAATCAAAATATACCACATTGAACATTAGTGCAAAGTGTGGTGATGTGTGTCAAAATCAACCAACAACATTTATTATTAAAGCTAATATTTACAGTTAAAAGAACTCCGGAAACTCTTTTTCTAAAGTTCATGCGGGAGGCCTATAATCTCATAAGTGTACATGTAACTCTTCGTCATTGTTCATCCCCGCGGTTGCCACCTCTGGTGTTCCTAGGAACAGTGTCTAGACTAAAATATTAAGCAGTGGTCCAGTCACCCCCATGTGCTTCATGTAAATGTTTTGCGGTGCTGTAACTATAATCTTTGTTAGTTATAGCCCGCCAATGCTCTAAAATTCTTTTCTTCACTGGAAAGGTTGTAGACCCAATGTACCACAACCCACAGGGACAGGTGATGACATAAACAAAATAGTCAGTTCCACATGTGATGTGCCTTCTTATTTTCCACTGTCTCCTAGTTCTCAATAGTCTGACCTCATTCACATTCTCACTGTGGCTGCAGGCTTTGCATTTTCCACATTTATGGAATCCTCCCCCCTTCTCCAACCAGTTGGTTTTACGGTGTTCCATGTGGCTCCTAACTAGCATATCTTTAAGGGAAAGGCTTTTCCTATATGTGATAGATGGAGTTTGCCCCAATTTTATTTTGAGAGTGGGATCCTGTGTTAAGATATCCCATCTTTTTTCAACAATCCTCCTAAAGTCTTTAGACTGGGTATTGAAATTGGCTATGAGTCTGATGGGGGCCTCTTTGTCATCTGTCCCTTGTCCTGTCTTAGGTGTTTGAGATAGGGCATCGTTTCTCTTAATGGTATCTGCTTTTTGTGCCCCAGCTTGAGCATTTTCAGTGGGTAACCTCGTGCTCTAAATCTTCCCATCATTTCCCTTTTGTTCCTCTCATAGCTATTCTCGGAACTGCAATTTCTTTTTGCCCATAAGAATTCGCTGTAGGGTATGCTCCATCTAAAATTGGGGGGGGTGGCAGCTCGCTGAGTGGAGTATGGAATTCCCTGCTGTTTCCTTTCTAAACAGATCGGTATGTAGTCTGCCATCTTGAACAGTTAGTCTGATGTCTAGGAAGTCTACAGTATGTTGGCTATGCTGCATAGTAAATTTCAGATTCACAGTATTGCAATTCAGTTCAGTCACAAATAATTTCAGGTCATTTTCATTGCCTTCCCACATAAAGAACACATCATCGATGTATCTTAGCCATAGATTTACTTTGCATGTCCAGTGCTCCAATGTTTCACTCCAGAGCACCTGCTTCTCCCACCAGCCTACCAACAGGTTGGCATAGCTGGGGGCAAAGCAGGTGCCCATAGATGTCTCCTGTATCTGTTTATAGTATACACTATTGAATAGAAACACATTCTCTGTCAAGCAAATCTCGATCATTTGCAGTAACGTGTGTATGTTGCAGTTGATGAATGCTTTTTGTTTTCAAAAAATGCTCACAAGCTTTCAAGCCATCTCGGTGTTTTATGTTTGTGTATAGGCTTTCGACATCTAAACAAACCAACCAGTGTTCCTGTCCCCAATGTATATTTTCCACTTTCTGAAGGAAATTTTTTGTGTCCCTTACATAAGAGCTCAGGTCCCTCATGTAACCTGCCAAGTAATGATCTACATAAATGGAAACATTCTCAAATAAACTGTTTTTTGAGGATACTATGGGGCGTTCCGGTGGATTTAGTAGGTCTTTGTGTACCTTCGGCAGAAGGTAAAATGTGGGTACTGTAGGTGTTTCATTTTTCATGAATTGGTGTTCTTCCCAACTCAATAGTTGGTTTTCAAACCATCCTTTGAGGAGGTCTGTGAATCTATTCTGTAGGTTAGTCAAGTAAGATTTATCTACTCTTACGTGTCAAGTGGTGTTATTCAATTGTCTGAGAGCCTCTTGTATGTATCCCTCCCTACTCATAAGGACTACGTTCCCGCCCTTGTCTGAGGGTTTGATAATAATGTTTTCATCCTTTTGTAAGGCTAGAATGGCTTCCCACTGGTTCTTGTTAATGTTAGTTCTAGGTGGTGCTTTTTAGGGAGTTGTAGAATATCCAGGTTGACTGCTTCATGAAATATATCAATATTATCTTTGGCTATTTGGGGTACATATCTTGATTTCGCCCTGAACGTGGTCTCACTCGGTACTCCGGGATATATATATATATATATATATATGTTCACCGTCTCAAGTTGGAAAATTGGCTCTGAACCTGTGCTTGGATAGAGAGTTTAGCAAATCTAAAACTGGGTCGCATCTGCAAAGGGTTACAAAAAACATATCAAGGAATCCACCTCCTGGGGAAAGTATTACAATTCTGGAAGTCATAACAAAGGCAAATGCTCCCTCTTCTAGTGGATGGATGTTGAGAATGGGCTTCCTTTGATACCTATCTGTAGAATATATGGGCCATGATTCTAACTTGGTTGAAGTTTACAGACCCCTGTGCAAACCGCGGATTATTCAGGAGTTGAGTTCCGAGTTGGGCAGTATTTACCGCACTCGATAATTACTGGTTGCATTAAATACCTGATCTTTCATTGAATTTCAGCAGATCAAACCTGCATTAAGCACCAAAATCTTTAAGTTGGCCTCCAAATACTCAGAATAGGTGCTGTTTACCACACCTGATAAATTCTTAGCCCCATGGTGTTAGATTTTACCAGTTGCAATAAATAGTACCTACTCCAACACACACAGAATCAAGGCCTTTGACTAGTGCCTGCCACCAGGTTAGGTTGACAGCACCCTCCTTGGATAAAGAGTAGATGATTGACCCAGTGATTGATTTACACTCAGGGTTGGCTATTCTGATGGTGCCTGCACATTTGAACTACCTCCATTTCTGTTCCTGTGGCCCTTGGTGCTGCATAGGTTGCTGGCCTGGTGCCATTATTTTCTGCTGGATGACTGAGATGATCAGGTCATGCTAAAAGCTCACATGCCAGAGGGCTACTGATGTGCTGAGTGTCCACCTGTGTGTCATGTGAGAACTGCCGGGAAAGAGACCCTCAAGATTGCAGAATCGCATCAGCCAGATGGGAAGCCCCTAAGCACACCCTGAACCACCCGCAGGTGACCTTTTGGAGTGACTTGATCCTTTTTGTAATTCTGGACAACAGAATGGCCCCAGGCACTACATTCACCTGCTCACACACTCTGTAGTGAGCGGCAAATACACCATCATAAAGCAAGACACCATGGAATTAATGTATACAAACCCATTTACCTTCTTATCGCACTTCATAAATGCTATGGGGCCGATTCTCAAGAGTGTTTATGAATAGTGGAAGTAGTGCTACATAAGTTCTCTTTATGTACTTTTACATGACTTTGTAAACTGGTCCAGAAATGTCCAACTACCTATTAGTAAAATGCAAAGAGGTCACAATCCTATATATTTGTGCTATTTGGACATGAATATTCCCATTTTGTTCCCATTTTAGATATTTGAGGCCAACTCGCAAAGCACGTAGGAGTATGTAAGAGAATGCTACAGGAGTACTGTTTTACCTACTCCAAAATGCCTCTGTGATTTGGTTCAAGAAAGTTAAGGATCAGAAGAAACTACACAACTGACGTTGTATCCAAACTGCACAGCGGTTCGTTTTGTGTTAGAGATGTGTACAGATGCCACATGTTCACTTTGCAGCAATTCATTTAGGCTCGTGTGTGAGAAGTGAGGTATAACGAGCCCAGAGTAACACTGTAACATCCAACAGACTGCAGACTTCAGCACCTTAGCACATTCCCAGATGTGGAGCAGAAATCGGGCTTGCTCTCAAGTCTGTCATGAGCCAATCGCTGACGAGACAACTTGATAGCAACTTGATGGCAGTGGGTGACAACGGGAGCTGTCGGGGCGTCCTCTGTAACAGCCTGCAAAATGGAGGAGCGGTGTCATGAAGAGATCGGCGCTCTGAATATGTTGCAGTGATGCTTACATTTGCATTGTAAGTGAGAGGGGGATTTTTATTGGACTATTAAAGCTTGCGCGCGGATCGATGCACGTGCTTCCAGGGCCTCACTCACTGGCCAATTGCTCGGGCCTCCAGGTTCAGCAGTGAGACTTGCGAGGGGAGCAGGGCTCAGATCTCAATATTATGCTTCCAGCCCTTTAATGAATATGCATTAGCTTTCTACTGCATATTCAAAGCCCCCGACTTTAGGCGGAGGTGGGGACGTAGCCACATAGGCCAGGTTTACATTCTATATCACCTTAAGGCAGTGCTGGAAATCAAGGGGATCACGCTGGATTCCTGTTCTGGCATCTATTTCTGTCCGGATCTGGGATCAGGCCGACCCAGGGAAACATGCTGAATTTGTCCTTGTGTAATTTTCCAACACCAGGACACCTTTCAGCAGCGCCAGCACGTTGTCTGCATTCTGTTCTGAGCAGAAACGTGCAGCTGGGAGGGGCATTTCTTATTTACACTTGCAGCTAGCTGGGCTAGAGTGACCAGATCTTGAGAACCAAAAACCGGGAAATTTTTAAAAAATAGAAGGACTGCAATTTTTCATCTACAGAATGGCGCAGAATGACAGCTCTCATCAACATAGGATCACAGAAGATGCATGAAGAAAATAAATAAAATGTAATTTCTACAACCAACATCATACCTATTAATTAAATTGCTTACTTATAACAGCTGCTAACTAGCACAGCTTTAGAACGCCCAACAAAGTGCTTCTCACTGTTTTCAGTCAACCCCATCTAAAAACCGGGACATGAACCAAAATTGCCGAAATCTGCCGGGACATCTGGTGAAAAACCGGGACTGTCAGGGCAAATCCGGGACGTCTGGTCACCCTAGGCTGGGCCCAATACAAAGGCCTGATTTAAAGGGCTATAAGCCCTCCTTTTGTTTGAGTACAACACTGGATGGCAGCTATCTGGATCCAAAATCCTAGATACCAAAGTAATTGAAGGAAACAAAGGTGCACAGCATGTTATCACTTCATAAGTACTTAAGAGGAACTATGCTTTGGAGGCAGTTTTTTAACTTTGTTCAGCTCCCTATGTAAGAGATGTGAGATTGCAAAATATATCTGTCTGTATGAGTGAATACACAAATATTGATGTAAGTGACACCTACTATTGCTTTATGTAATTCTTTTATAGAACTACTCATCCCAGAGTAGGGTGTTAGAGCATTTTACATCACACACAGAGGCCCAATAAATGAAACACTTGTGTAAATCAGTGTACAGGAAATGTTACATAAGACAATGAGAGTTATAACTTATAAGATGTAGGAATCACATATGATCCATACTTGTAGACATTATGGCGCTCATTATGACGGTCTGTCAGTTGTGGTCCAACCGACATCTCTAGTGCCGTGGTCCGACCGCCACATTATGATTAGGGCTCCCGGTTTTCCGTTTAAACAGATTTTTACATATAAATACAGACGGAAAACAAGTTTTCCTTTGTCTGTATTTATATGTAAAAACGGGAAAATACTACTGCCATGCTCCAGCAGAGAGTTGCCTCGCCACGCCCTCTTCCTGATTCTAGGGCTGTGCCTGCCTACAGTGACATGAAACGTTTTTGGTGATGCCCCAGCCATTTCCGGGGCTCCGCTCCGCCCCTCGAGTGAGCTCTGCACCAGCCATTTGTAAACAAAAGTAAGTGCCCTCAGGGAAGAGGGGAGGAGGGTGGGGCTGGAGTCAGTGGCGTAAGCAGTTTTGGGGGCGGCAAAAACAGGAATCGAATGCCAGCACCCCGTGGGGCGCCAAAGCCTAGCTACATCAGTGGAGTGTTGCCGAGTTTGTGGCCGGACTGCAGAGCAGTACACTGTGTATGTGTGGCTGCAAGAACAATCTGGCCACAAACTCAAAGCCTTTCTACGCCACTGACTGGAGTGTTTGCAGAGTTTGTGGCTGGACTGCATAGCCCATAACCGTTGTGGTCTCTTCCTTTTTTACTGGACAAGACAAGGACAGTGTCCACTTCTGCTACCCCCCTCTTTCTTCCTCTTCTTCCCTCTCTTACTGTTGCGCTCCTCCTCACTTGTAGAAAACTGTGATTGTTCTTTCCTCTCCTGTCCGTCATTCGTTCCTCTGTGAAATGGATCCAAAAAAGGAGAAACACGTTTGCTGCAAATGTCTGTCTGACATTTTTCTACACCAAAATGCAGCCTCAGGAGGAGAGAAAAAAGGTTTTAAGATGCGAACAATAAATACATAACTAAATAAAACAAGACAGAGTAGTCGCAAAGTGGCCAGTTTGGTTTTATTTACACCCAAACACATTAGCGCCACCTTTCAGAGTTTGCCAGTGAAGCGCTACTTTTCTTTTCATGTCGTTAGCTTTTCGAGGCAAATACACTCATTGATTTCTGAATAATGAGTGTAAAAGCTTTAAGGTGTATTCCCTATGAGTGTTTGCTTTTTTCCAGAATGTTGTTACTTTTTTTTCAGGCAGCATATTACTCTAGTCTAGTGCATAATTTGAATTGAGTTACTTCCAGGTGTTTATAGCGGGGCACAATTGGGTTGTAGCTGAAGGCAGTGTGAGTTTCTCTCAGTGGGGCAGTATGGTGTTCAGTGAGGGAGAGGATGTGGCACTCTACTGATGACAGAAACTGCAAGGCTCTGAGACAAATGGCTTGTGATAGCACTTTTAAGCGTATTTGGGACATTCTGCAAATGGCAAAGTTTTCAGATGAATGTATTGTGTTGGCCAATAACAACTGAGTGCATGTGTGCATTGTCAATTTAAATAAATGTGGAAAAATACTAGCTGCAGTGTCAACTTTTGCTTGTGGCAAAAATAAATGTGGATAAATACAGATAAAATGCCCAAAAAATAAATATGGATAAATACAGACGGAAATGGCAAAAAAAAAATACCATAAAACCCGGAGCCCTAATTATGATGCACAGTGGTCAGAGGCAGTGTGTGGAGGGTCCAACCAATGATTCCGACTATCGGTCAGAAAGTAATTCCCTACAATGGGGCTGTGCCTGCTCAGGCACTGCCGTAGGGATTATGATGTCCTTTTCAGACAGCCTTTCTATGGCGGTCTGACCGCCATAGAGAGGCTGTCGGACACAGACTTTGGAAAGTCCTAGCAGGTCCCCCGTACCCCCGTGGCCTCCGCTATGAGGCCAAGGGGGCACCTGTGCTGCTCCCCCAAACATCCATGCATCATGTGGCAGGCACCGCACGATGCATGGATGTTTGGGTGGTGCCTGCCACACGATGCATGGATGTTTAAAAAGTGTTTTTTTCCTATTGCGGCGTATGCTGCGGCCCTTAGGCGGTCGCATTGTAATTTAGGAAGCGGGACCGCTGACTCCTTGTTGGGCAGTCCTGCTTCCGACACAATGCCGGTAGGACGCTCGTCCGTCCGGCATCTTAATGAGGGCCTATATGTTAAGAGTGAATGTTCGGGAGCAATTCAAAGTCAGGAAATAAAACGCAACACAGTGATTGTGGTTGTCTGTACTAGTAAGACTTTATTACTTCCCAAAGGAACCCTTCTTTGCAATCTTAGAATAACAACACATTGAGCAAAAAACAATAAGAATCTAAACCCATGACTTACCATTTGCAAACAGCTCCTGATGTTGGTAAATAGACTACTGTGCTATATTAGAAGGCTTGCAACCACTGAAATGGAAGTAACAAAATGATCTCATTGTCAAAACAAGTAGCCTACTTACCTATCTAAATAAAAAGTGAATCTTGTTACACGATGTTACATTATGTGATTTGAGCAGGAACATTAACCCTCTATGCTATCTTATGGGTCAAAACTGTGACTGGACAAAACACAGAACTCTCGTAGAACTGTGTAAGTTATCTTACCGCTATTATATTCCACTCAAAATTGCTAGGCACACAATGATCTCTGCAGCAGATGCCTGGCCGTGTAAGATATTTTAACATGCAGCCTCTTTGTGACCAATTAACTAATCTGGAACAGATTTACTGTCACATATGTCCTTGTTGCCAATTTCTTTGCTGCAGATCTTTTTTTTAAAAATAACTGTACAAGTTGACTGTCAGACTGTGTTTTTCAAACTGAGCCCCTTATGACTCCACCCCCTTTCCTCCACACCTTGACCCCTAATTTGTGGGTTCCCCAGTATTGTTTTTTCAGTTCCAGCACTGCCTTATAGGAACCTACCTGTTAATTTCAGGCAACCGCAAAACTGTATTTTCATCCATTATAAAAGTGTCATCACACTGGTGTGCAACCCAATCGTGTGTGTTGTATGTACGAATTACGAGCAATCTAAATATTCACAAGTGCTGTGGGTGCGTGATGAAATGTAATTAGTGCGTACCACGCCCACATCACACCCTGTCACACACTGTGAAGGCGCACATATTTACTTCCATGTCTCCGGATGAGCAGGCGCAAATGACGTGTGAAATAGTCAATTTGCACAATACACAACTGCTGATGCGCAAATCCGGTGTTCACATCTGCTGTGGACTTAAAACGGGAAAGAATCGAGTATTCGATGGATATATTCTTCGCGTTGCATCATGTGTAGGCCACATGGGTTCCCGGAACAGATGTTTGTTTCCCAAAAAGCTCCTGGGCGACTCCCAGTTGTACATGAGAGAGAAAAGGATGTTGCAAGATGAAGATTCCGCTAAGAGGCAGAAAAGAAACCCCCCCTTCCAAGCCATTTACTCTGATTTCCTGGCTGAATCGAGGCTTCCGAACAGAATGCAAAGTGCATTTGCCATTGATGTGAGGTATGCACATTTATCAGTATGCTATACTATATAGAATGATCGGCGTTTTTGCAAGGCCCTAATGGGACAGCCATTCAATTTTCTCTTGAGTTTTAGTTCAATGAACTTCGTACAACCTACGCTCAACTATTTTTAACACTGAAAAATGAGCAGAGAACGTTGTTGTGAAGCAGTGGGTCTGTGGTACACAGGTTGCATGATGTTGAATTGGCATTTATGTATGCATTTATGTAGAGCTCTTTCGAAGGGGATAAGGATCTGTTCCATTTGACATGAATGGTTGAAAACATTTTGTTTAAGGTGTTGGCTTTAAGAGACATGTGTTTGGGTCCTGCATGAGGTTTGCTCCAGGTGTGCGACAGCGCTCATTGCAGAAATACTATTGCCGAATGGTGTCCAAATAAATATCGAACCATAACAGAAAGGTTAAGCAAATGGTGTCAGAAATCTGATTTTATTGCATGGAACACAATCCCTACCAACTGTAGTGTCTTTGCGAATTAGAAATGATGGAACCCTTTTGGCTCCAGATGGACTCCGTAGAACTGTGATGTAAATCTTTGAGCGGTATTGTAGAAATGGACGGTACACTGAATGAGTTGATAAGAATTCCTTTAATAAACTGAGGAGCGCAGGTGGACACAGCCACCGCAACAGCATTCGCCCCGTCAACTGCCCTCACAGAGAATCACATTCCAATCAATACATTCTATGAGTGTCACGAAGCAACGCAGTTGCCAAGCAACACAACACTTCCCCCTCCTTACAAAACAAAACCAAAACGAAAAGGAATAAAAGAAACTACAAAAAAAACAAGGAAAGGAAAGAACATTGAATTTGCAACTATTAATCACAAAATCCTTGAGCCATACTAGAGCTCTTCTTTCTCGGAACAATTTCTGTTTGAGCTAAACTATTAACCACAAAATCCTTGAGCCATGCAGGAGCTCTTCTTTCTCGGAACGACCTCTGTTTGAGCTCCGTGGAATCAAAAGGCATGGCACCAGAGATCTCCTCTGAAGTAGATCCAGAAGAACCCAACCCATCCCCCTCCTTACAAACAGAAGGAGCAGAAGTAGAGTCCGCTGTGGAGTCGGGGAATATAGACGAGTGAGAACAGGATGCATCATGAGTATCATCCTCTAACCACTCCGAATTGTCAAGGTGTGGGCTAGTGTGACCAAATCTATCCAAAGCCACCCTTTTTAAGTTCCAAACTTCACCATTTTTAAGTCTTACAGCATTTTGTAGAACCTCAACCACTTCTTCAGCATAAAAAAAAACACTTTCTCCCTTACTCACAAATCCAGGTTTCTTAATCCTGACCCAATCACCCACTTCAATGAGAGCAGGCTTAGTGGAATGCTTAGCATCAAAATAATCCTTGGACTTCTCATGAATACGTTCCATTCTGTTCCAAACCTCATCCTTAGACCAATGAACTGTGCCAGATGAACATAACCAACTAGGATTAAATTTAGACCTGGGTTTACGACCACGCATAATAACAAAAGGAGGTAACCCAGTGGCTCCAGAAGCTGTTACGCGATAGGCCCAAATAGTTTTACCGATTTGAGTGAACCAATCTTGAGAACCACACGTAGCAAGTTGAATTATACCTTTCAATACGCGGTTAAATCTTTCCACCATTCCATTCCCGCTAGGGTTATAAAGGAAGTGGTTCTGTGCTTAATACCTAATTTTGCAAAATAATTCTTAGCCATGGTAGACACAAATTGGACCCCATTGTCACTAATCAATGAAGCAGGAATACCTTCAGAAGAAAACACTTCATCCAGGAACTCCAGAACAGCAATGGTATCAGCCTTATTTACAATCTTAACAGCTGGCCATCGTGAGAAAAGATCCATGAGGACAATAATGTATTTTTGTGAATCATTACCTTGGTTTTTGATAGGTCCAACGATATCAATTGCCACAGTATCCCAAGGTTCTTTAGAGAACAATGTGTCATACATGAGGGGCCTGAAGGTCTTTAAAGATTTATCGGAATTGCCACATAAAGTACACTCTCTGACCACTCTTTCTGTTTCAATGTCCAAACCAGGCCACCAGAATAACTTCTTCAACACAGATTTGGTTCTGTTGATGCCTGAATGACCTTCATGACACAAATCAATAATAAGAGAACGGAGATTCAAAGGGGGTATAATTCTCTCTCCTCTCAACAAAAATCCATCACAAAAGGATAATTCAGACCTAACTTCCCAGAAAGGTTTGACACTATCAGGTAAAGTATCCTTGCGAGGCCAACCATTTAACACGAAAACAACCACTTTGGACAGAATTTCATCTTTTTTAAAATCAGATTCCCACTCTGCCTTGTTAATGGCAGAACGACCTTGATCGTGAACCAAGGCCACTTGAAAATCATTCCATTTGCTATCCTCACACTTCTCTAACATTACTGGCATTCTGGAAAGAAAATCAGCCACGAAGTTATCCTTGCCTGGAGTATAGACAATCCTGTAAGTAAAATTCTGCATCCGAAGAGAAATTCTAGCAAGTCTTGATGAAACATTTAATGAACCCTCAGTAGTCAAAATTTTCACTAAAGGCTTGTGATCACATCTCAAAGTGCAAACCTTGCCCCACGTGAAGGATTTGAAGTGATCGAGGCCCCAAGCACACGCTAGAGCCTCTTTTTCAATGATAGGGTATTTTTCTTCACATGGAGAGAGAGACCTAGAAGCAAAAGCAATGATGTGTTCCTTGCCTTTGCTATCAAGTTGAGATAAAACAGCGCCCAAACCCTTATTACTAGCGTCAGTAGTTACAATACTCTCAGCTGCAGGATCAAAACTACTGAGACTAATGGTACCAGCAATAGCAGCCTTGATAGTTCTGAAATCACTCTCGCATTCGGCAGACCATGCAAAATTTACATTTTTCTTGAGCAATTGGCGGATGTTATAACATTTGTCCGCAAAATTGGGAACATATTTGGCACAAAACTCTGCCATACCCAGAAAGGACCTGGCATCGTCCTTACTAGTAGGAGTAGGTGCATTCTCAATGGATGAGACAAGAGAAGGCTTAGGTCTAACACCATTACGATCAATGATGTGTACTAAGTATGTAACACTTTCACATGCAAATTTACATTTAGAGAATTCAATTGTGAGCCCCTTACCTTCCAAAATGTTTAACACATTGATGAGCCTAGCATCATGTTCATGTTTGCTCCCACCAAAAATCAGAATATCATCCTGAAAGAATGTTACTCCCTCCTCCTTGTTAAATAGCTGAAACATTAAACGCTGAAAGACAGCTGCAGCCGAGGCGAGACCAAATGGCATGCGTGTGAATTGGTAACAGCCAAAAGGAGTAATAAAGGACGTGAGATATTTTGATTCAGAGGCCAAAGTGATTTGATGGTAGGCTGATGAGAGGTCGATAGTGGAAAACCACTTCGCTCCCTTGAGACAACTCACCATCTCATTCATTCTTGGCAGGGGAAATCTGTCAACCACAATATTGTTGTTTAAATGGCGGAGGTCCACACAGAGCCGGATTTTCCCATTGGATCGCCTGGCGATAACAACCGGAGAAATCCACTCCGAGGCCTCAATAGGCTCAATTACTTTTGCATTAACAAGCTTTTCTAATTCTTTAGCAAAATCATCCTTAACCAAAATTGGAACATTGCGACAACGATGTACCTTGGGAGTGGCATTCTCCTTAAGACGGATTAAGTGCTCAAAACCACGTAAATTGCCTAACTTACCACTGAATACAGAAGGAAATTTCTCCATCATACTTTCACCTAATGATGTACCTTCATCAATGATTAACACTTGTTCCTTACTGTTAGGATCCAGAATAATATGCAACTGCTTCTGGTCCAACCAACCCAGGACAGGCGGGCCAGTTTTAGCCACATACAATTTCCCACGGCTATGTCTGTTCTTGAACTCAAAAACAAACCACCTGTAACCAATAAGATCGATTTTTTCCCCACTGTAGCCTTCAGGATGGATATCTGGTTCTAATAAGTGTTCTCCAACACTACCTACAAATTAAGATTTCCATAAATTTTCATCTATTATGGTGTAAGGTGATCCGGAATCAGCAATAATGTCCACATTCACACCACCAATCAACATGTTACACATAGGTTTGTTGATACAAGCCACACCATCAATATTAAGAAACATGTTACTTCTGAAATTTTTGGTTAAGTCATCAATAGAAGTACTTTCGTTCAGTTCAGTAACAGTATCATCGCTGCCGTCAAGAGAATTACTAACATCTGTAACATATTTTACTCTGGAGTTCCTTCTTTTACAGACCTTAGCATAATGACCCATTATGCCACAATTGGTGCACTTTTGCTTAAGGGCAGGACAAATCTTGCTGTGAGCAAGGTGATCCAAACTCCCACATCTATAACACTTAGCACGCTCTCTAAGGGGAGGTCTATCCTTACATCTGGAAGGACCTTTAATAGGATCAAAAGGAACATTGACCTTACCCACTAATGTTGCCTCCTGAGTTTCTTTTTTAGAGCAACAGCACATCTGCCCGAGATTTCCGCCTTTCTTACAATTGCAAGGATGTCATCTAAAGGGGCATCTCCATTCACCCATAATCTGTCCTGAATTACGGGATTGGAGGTATGCATGACCACCTGGTCTCTAATGAGATCGTCATGCAAAGCGCCAAATTTGCAATCCAAGGCCAATCTCTTTAATTCAGAGACATAGTTATCAATAGTTTCAGATTTGGTTTGCTTCCTCTGAAAAAATTGATATCTAGTGACACCAATGCATACTTTCGGAGAGAAGTATTTATCCAACTGTAGCAATGCAAATTCAAAAACATTAACCTCTCCTGAGATTACAACATTAGTTTGTTGATGATACACTTTCAATCCAATTGGACCCAGGGAATGTAACAGTAACCTCTTCTTCTGTTCTGGAGCCATTATCTTGGCCTCATCCACAGCGTCGATATAATTAATGAAATAAGCCTTCCATTCCAACCACTTAAGAGAAGGTTCAATCCCAGTAGCCCAAAAAGATGGAGGAGGTAAAATGTTGAAACTTGGAGTGCTCACCACTGTTGAGCTTGTGCCTTCCGTATTCATGGTAAAAACAAAGATTTACAGTAAGTAAGGTTAAATCACGTTGAAATTGTCACAAAACGAACACGAAGAAATTAAATAAATAAAATATAATCGAGGGAGGCCAGTAAATACCTAATACTAGGTGTGTGATCCAACAGGAGCAGTATTTTAGAAGAAAGTTACAGGTTCCGGTCCGATCGGAGGTCTCCTAGCAACGATGATAGCATGAAGAACAAAATGGCCGCTAAAGAGGTCACGCAGCGTGAACTCGCGTGCTGGCACGTAGATCCGGTGGTTCTGGTGGAAGGAAGGCAATTACCTAGCTCCGGAGTTCTGAAGATGGAAGGAAGCCAGGAGGGAACGAAGAACGCCGAGGAGATTCGGATGACGTTAGGCACATCGGACTTCCAACGGTCCGGTAGATCCAGTAAGTGAAACAAATCCAAAGTTGACAAAACGGCAGGCAATAAAATTTAAAAAAAAAAATTAAAAAATTGTGAAAGTAGGCAAGACGTACACCGTAGAAACTGGCAGTCACGTAGTAATTGGTTACACAGCAAGACTGTAAACCGATGCAGATTAGTAGAAGTATGTTGCACACGTAGGTTCGCAGGGCTCCTCAGGAGACGTCCTCGTCGTCAGTGTAGAAATGGACGGTACACTGAATGAGTTGATAAGAATTCCTTTAATAAACTGAGGAGCGCAGGTGGACACAGCCACCGCAACAGCATTCGCCCCGTCAACTGCCCCCACAGAGAATCACATTCCAATCAATACATTCTATGAGTGTCACGAAGCAACGCAGTTGCCAAGCAACACAACAGGTATGTACTGAAGATTGATCTAGAATATTGAGTTCGCAGCTACACGCATACCAATAAAGACGTGTATTACTAAGCTCCATGTGTGAAGTAGTCCCTTGTGGGTGCCCACGCTGGGGAGGACGCTACAACTGGCGACCAGTTAGGGGTTCGGTACCCTGAAGATCGACAGTGCTCTCCCTGAGAGTTTGCCACGGTTCAAGCTAGCTGCTTGTGCGTGCCACGTGTGCTACAGTCATAGCGATGAACCAACGCATAATGCTTGTGTAATTAGAGTGCAACTCCAGCCGCTGTAAAGAAGTTATGAACTACGAAGGCATTGCAAAGAACTCTTGGTATCGATGACTGACAACCTGCTGGTCAGATCATACATAAAGGTACCGCACTGATATGCAATATACAGTCATATGTAAGCTGGGGCATGAATGCTAAATGCAGATATAACCAAGTTTTAAAAGAGCAGCAAATAGTGACAGCAAATTGCGAAATAACGTTACCAGTAGAAAGTGATGTAGGCTAAGTGTGCGCAAAGTGATACCAAAGAATAAAACAGTTATTTACTCACTATAACCTGAGTAATGTGAGCCAGTATGACCTCAGCACCAGGCGCTGCAACCCATATCAGGCACAGGGGTTGTGTTTGACAAGTGCGCATCCATTAATCAATCAATCAATCAAGATTTATAAAGCATGCCAAATCACACGTGAGGGTCTGAAGGCGTTGGAGTTGCTTGCTGCTTCACGGTGCTCTATTCATTCAAACAGCCGGGTCTTAAGTCCTTTCCTGCATTCCAGGAGCGACGAGGTGGTCCTAAGGTACAGGTCGTTTCATGCTTTGGCCACCAAGTGAGAGAAAGAGTGTCCTCTGCTGTTGGCTCGGCGGATCTGGGGTGTATCTGCGAAGGAGAGAGAGGTGAATCGCAGGTGTCTGGTCGGTTGGTGGAAGGTCATTTGTTTGTTGACGTATGCTGGTCCTTCTTTGTGTAGGGCCTTGTATGCATGGGTCAACATCTTGAACTGGCATCTCTTCTGTATTGGAAGCCAGTGTTCCTTCTTGCGGTGCGGAGTGATGGGGAGGTCACCAGGTGAGAGAAAGAGTGTCCTCTGCTGTTGGCTCGGCGGATCTGGGGTGTATCTGCGAAGGAGAGAGAGGTGAATCGCAGGTGTCTGGTCGGTTGGTGGAAGGTCATTTGTTTGTTGACGTATGCTGGTCCTTCTTTGTGTAGGGCCTTGTATGCATGGGTCAACATCTTGAACTGGCATCTCTTCTGTATTGGAAGCCAGTGTTCCTTCTTGCGGTGCGGAGTGATGGGGAGGTCGACCTCGTCTGGGGAGGTCGAAGATGAGTCTTGCCCCTGAGTTTTGCATTGTCTGTAGTATTTTCAGGAGACATGCAGGGATTCCTACATAGAGAATGTTCCCGTAGTCCAGCCTGCTGGTGATGAGGGCCTGAGTGGCAGTCCTTCTGGTGTTGATTGGGAGCCACCTGAAAATATTTCGGAGCATGCGTAGGGTGTAGAAGCAGGCGGATGAGACTGCGTTTACCTGTTTCTTCATAGATAACTTGCTGTCCAAGCTGATGCCGATGTTACGGGCGAGGTCTGTTGGGCCGGGGGACGGACTGAGTTCAGCAGGCCACCAGGCATCGTTCCATGGTGAGGTGATGTTCCCAAAGATGAGGACTTCCATCTTGTCTGAGTTGAGCTTGAGGCAGTTGTATTTCATCCAGTTGGCGACATTCATCATACATCTGTGGAATTTGGAGCTGGTGGTGGAGGGGTCTTCTGACAGCAAGAGGATGAGCTGGGTGTCATCGGCGTAGGAGATCATGTTGAGTCTGTGCGATATGACGTGTTGGCTGGGGGGGTCATGTAAATGTTAAAGAGGGTGGGGCTGAGGGACAATCCTTGTGGGAGGCCGCAGATGATCTTCTTGGGATCTGAGGTGAATGGTGGGAGATGGATTCTGTGGGTCCTTCTGATGAGGTATGAGGTGATACATCTGAGGGCGTCTCCCTGGATTCTGATGTGGTGGAGTCTGTTGATCAAGATGTGGTGGGAGACAGTGTCAAAGACAGATGACAAGTCCAGGAGGATGAGGGTTGCTGTTTCACCACGACCCAGGAGGACCCTGATGTCGTCAGTGCCTGCGATCAGGGCTGTTTCGGTGCTGTGGTTGGCTCGGAATCTGGATAGTGAGGGGTCCAGGAGGTTGTTGTGTTCCAGGTGTTCGGTGAGTCTCTGGTTGATTGCCTTTTCGGGAAACCGTTGCCAGAAAGGGGAGCAGGGAGATGGACCGGTAGTTCTTTGGTTCTGCTGGGTCAGCGGATGGTTACTGTAGGAGGGGCCTCACTTCAGCATGTTTCCAGTCCTCAGGGAAGGAGGCCATGGTGATGGAGGCGTTCAGGACTTTCTTGAGCTCGTCGCCAATCGTCTTGCTCCAGAGGTTGAAGATGTGGTTGGGACAGGGGTCCATGGGTGCTCACGAGGGCATGCAGTTCATGATTGAGATTGTGGCTTGAGTTGGGAGAGGGCCCCAAAGGGGGAGCAGGTGTTCGGGGTTTGTGTTCGTGGATGTGAGCAGGCTGATGCTGTCAGCAGCGGGGTTGGGGTTTGAAGTATTCATAGATGGCTGAGATCTTGTCGTGGAAAAAGACCGCCAGGGTGTCACACAGTTCTTGGGAGGAGGAAATGTTGTTTCCAGTGGCTGCAGGGTTGGAGAACTCCTTCATGATGGTGAAGAGCTCCTTGCTGTGGTTTGTGCTGACTTCCATGTGGTCGTTAGGTGTTCTTCTTTGTTTCTTTCAGGAGGCGGTGGATTTTGGTTGAATGTTGTCTTGAAGGTAGTCTCGTCTCCGGTCTTTTTCCTGGTACGCCACTTCCTTTCTAGTTGCCAGCAGTTGCACTTCGTGGCTCTCAGCTCCGCGTTGAACCAGGTGGCTCTTCTGTCTGAACCTTTGGTTTCGACTTGGCATGGGCGATTGTGTCAGTGCCTTCCGTGATCCACTGGGAGAAATTCTTAGCACTCTGTTCTGGGTTGGATGTTTTGTCTGGGAGGTTGGAGTTGAGAGCGTTGTTCCACTGGTATTCTGAGATCTTTTTCCAGTTTCTGAGCATGGAGCTGGGGAGTGTGGTGTCAGTGTTGGTAGATCCTGAGATGATGAAGTAGACACTGTAGTGGTCAGTCCAGGTGAGCTGCGAGACGTGGTTGTACTTGACTCTGTCGCTGGACACAAAAATGGGATTGAGCATGTGTCCTGCGATCTGGGTGGGTTGGTGACAAGTTGTTTGAGGCCGATGTTGCTTATGCTTTGCAGGAGGTCGGTTGTGTTGATATCACCTGGGTCATCGAGGTGAAAGTTAAGATCCCCTAGGAAGATGTATTGCTCGGAGTCGATGGTGATCGGAGCGATGAGGTCAGGAATGGCGTTGCAGAAGCTGGGGCGTGGTCCCAGGGCTCTGTATGCGAGGATACCTCTGATGGAGCATTTTTCATCTGTGTGAAGTTGGAAATTGAGGTGCTCCATTTTTTGGGTCGAGTCGTCTGAGGAGGTTTTTCAGTGGATGTTGTCCTTGTAGATGATGGCAAGTCCACCTGCTTGTTTTTTGATTCGGTGTGTTATCTTGTAGTCTTTGGGTGTGGAGATGGCGATGTCTGGCACAGATGTGGGGTTCAGCTCGGTCTCTGTGAGGAAGATGACGTTCAGGGTGAGGGATAAAATCGTGTCCATCACCACAGTCTCCAGATATCTTCGAAATAATGAAATATTTCAACTGGCAGAGAAAGAAGTCACGATTCCAGCTATCATTAAAGATGATCCTGAGGCCGTCACACCGCAAAGCCTCACTGCTGAGTCACATAAACCAAGCCCCAGAGATCCACACGCAGTGCCAGTAAGTTCTACATTGGTCTACAACACTGCAGCTTTCCTGAAACCACCACCACCATTCAATACCTCCAGAAAGCAAAATATTGGTGATAGATGAACTGCTTGGATTTAGACATTTGATGATTTAATCAATGCACTTGAAGAGACTGATAACAAAAAGGTTATCAAGTATCTCAAAAATCTTGCTGGTGATGGTGTAAAAGAAGTCATAAAAGGAATGCTGCTGAACTGATGAAGAAGTCACATATCATCAGATTAAAGAAGTGTTCAACCTCAAGTTCAATCTAATGCCAAATGCTGATTAAGAACGATACAACTTCAGTCAGTAATGCCAAAATGTGGTGAAACCGTTGATGAATTTGTAGAGAGACTCAACACACTCATCAGACATTGATAGTTCAATGAATTTAATGATGAGGAAGCTATGTGTCTGAGACTTATTAATGGATGTCTGTCCAGATTAATTCAGACGACAAATGCTGAGAGAAACTCTTAGTTTAGAGCGAGTGTTATTGGCTGCCAGAGCTGAAACGTGTGCTGTTAGACAAGCCACTAACATAGAGGCCAGAGGTGCCCGAACGAATCCATCATGAGTGTGAAAAGGAAGCCAAAACAAAAGACTGAAGGACACAAAGTGATGTCTACATGTAAAAAGAAGTTGTGTTTTAGATGTGGATTTTCGTATCCACACAAAGATAAATGTCCCACTCTTGGACAGATATGTAAAGGCTGTGGGAAGGAGAACCATTTTGGGATGGTGTGCAAAGTGAAGGAAAAAGTAAGGGTGTCAATGCGCGAAGACAAAATGGCCACCAGCACGTTCCAGAAACAATGTTCTACGCACATCCACAGGGCCAACCGGTGACATCAGTTGAGAGAAATCAACACTGAACGAAGTAGGTCATCATCTAAATCATCGTCAAACGGTTCTTGTGCATCAGTATCAAGTGAAAGTGATGAACATGATTGCACCATGTAGATGGTTATTTCAGAAAAGCATGTGCATGTTGGTTTGGCCGCTTGCGAAGGAAAATGTCAGTCAAAGAAAAATCGACATGCCAAAGCACCAAAGTCATTCAAACATTGTCTGAAGATTACACTGAAAGTAAGTGGTTGTTCGATACCTTTCATTATCGACAGTGGTGCATAAACAAACATTATGCCTGAGGAGAAATACAATGAATTATCTCCATTACCACACCTTATGCCATCGAAAACCAAAATGTATACATGGGCTGCATCAACGCCCTTAAAAAGTCATAGTTCATTGGTAGCGACAATGAAACACAAGAAAACGAAGGTACAAGCACCGATCCATGTGCTTCAAGGCAAGGCGTCCAGTGCCTGCCTACTCAGTTTCAGCACAGCTGCTAATATGGGACTGATTTCTGTGAATTATAATTAAATGCTCATCACAAAATAGTAAGTCAATTCCCTTCGTTATTTCATGGCTTGGAAAAAGCTTATGACTATGAAAGTATAACTACATACAAATGAGGACATCTGTCCTGTTGATCAGAGACACAGACAAATTGCTTTTCATTTGCAAGAAGCTGTTGAAAAAGAACTTGATGTGTTACTTAAGCATGACATTATTGAGCATTCAACTGGTCCAATGGCATGGCTTTCTCCCACATTGGTAGTGCCTAAAAAGGACAGTAAAGGAACTGTACGCATATGCGTTGACATGCTTCAGGCTAACAAGGCAATTGAACGAGAATGACATCCAGGCCCACACATTGCAGACAGAATTAAATGGTTGAAAGGTCTTCTCTCACCTTAACTTAAATAAAGGTTATCATCAGTTAGAACTTGAAGAAGACTGCAGTACATTACAACCTTTTCTGCACATGTTGGTCTGTTTCGATACAAAAGACTAAGGGGCCGATTCCGATTCAGGCCGGAAATCTCCCCGACCGAGCCGGACCCGGAGAGATTTCCGACCGAATCGGACTCCAGCAGTCCGACCGAACGAGTACGATGCGCACGCATGCTATCGGACTCCCATTGAAGTCAATGGGAGCCGGTCGTACAACGCGTACGCGGGCTCTCATTTACTCAATGGGTGCTAGGCGAACGAGGGCGCCCCCTACAGCGGGTTCGCGTCGATGCGGTTCGCGCCGCACACGCACAGGTAGGGGGACCCATGGGTTTCCCCTGTTTGCGACTCGCGTGGCTACGCGTACAGGGGGGTCCGACACGGACCCCCAAAGTCCGGCTCCGACAGCTGTTTCGAGCCAGACGGTGCGGGTCGGTCGGACTGCTCAAGGTGCGCATCGTACTTTCCCGGCCGGGGAACGTCTCCATCACGCGGTGCGAGTCGAGTCGAGCGAGTCGGTCGGTGCGGTTCGGACCCGTGAACGAGTCGGTCGGCGATTTCGCGTGCGCTCGCATCGTACTCGCTCGGCCGGACGCGCGTTCGAATCGGTCGGAGAAGAGGGCTCCGAATCGGATCCGGTTAAGCCGAATCCGATTCGGTGCGCTACCGGCCGAGATCGGAATCGGCCCCTAAGTTTTGTTGTGTCATCCGCTGCAGAAATGTTTCAAGACTCCATTTGACATACCATTCAGCCTGTCATAAATGCGTTATTACAGCAATGACATATTGGTTTTTGGAGCTATGCAAAAAGAACACAATAAAGCTCTTACACAAGTATGTAGTTTACTTGCCGAGGCAGGATTGACTTTGAATGCAGACAAGTGTGAGTTCCATAAAGCAAAGCTAAAATTCTTAGGCCATTTATTTTCTGATGGGGGTATGACACCAGATTCTGCTAAAGTACAAGCAATGTCAAATGCAGATCCTCCACCAGATGTTTCCATGGTACGTTCATTTCTTGGCACGGCAGTTACTGTTCCAGATACATAAAGGAATTTGCCATTGCAAGTGCTCCGTTGAGAGACTTGACCAAAAAATGTTTTGTTTCTTTGGTCACATGAATGTGAGTAAAGTTTTAAGAAAATTAGGCAAGCCACTGAGAATGCTACAGAAATGGCATATTTCAATCTGAAACTTCATAGAGTTTATTGTTAACTTTAGCCCAGTCGGGTTAAGCGCTATCCTTGCCCAGCACAGTGAACACCCGAATGCTCAAAGGTATATTGTGGCATATGCATGTAGAAGTTTGTCTCAAACAGAACGTTCTTACTAGCAACCTGAAAAAGAAAGCTTAGTTATGGTGTGGGTTTGTGAACGTTTTCATGTATTCCTGTACGGAAAACCTTTTACAATGGTAACGGATCATCAAGCTTTACTGACTACATTTGGAATTCCAGAGCCCAAAATGCCTCCTCACATTGAACGATGGACACTACGGTTACAGGAGTAGAATTATACGATTGTGCATCGTCCAGGGAAGGATCAGAACCCTGCTGACTACTTTTCCAGAGTGCCTTTACAAGGTCACAGTACTCCATCCAAGATGGCTGAAGCCTATATCAACCTCATTGTAAAATCAAACCCACCATCTGCCATTTCGTTAGCTCAGATTATCACTGCCATGAGCCATGATAGTGACATGTTAAAGTTGAAGGTTATAATTACAAATCAGTCATGGAACCAACACACTCGACCGCTCGCCAGTGATGGTGAATATCAAAAATACAAAAATGTCAAGGATGAACTGTCCATAACGCAGGAAGGAGTTATATTACGAGGGTCGAGAATCTTGATTCCGGAGAGTCTGAGATAGAAAATAATTGAGGTAGCCCATTAAGGACATTGTGGAATTGTTGCCACAAAACGAGCTTCCGAGACCGAGTCTGGTTTCCTTCCCTTGATGACAGGGTTTAAAAGCAAAGGCCTGTCACTTATGCAACTGCCATTGTACATAAACTATTCACCACACCTTGAACATGTCAGAACTCTTGAAGCATGCATGGGAGAGAGTAGCCATTGACTTTTTCAGTCCACTTGACAATGGACATCATCTTTTGGTGATTAGGGATGAATACTCACGATTTCCATTAATTGAATATCTTTTATCTACAAATCAAGAATGAGTCATTGAAAGAATAAATGGCATCTTTGTGACATGGGGTGTTCCAGCCATAGTGAAGTCTGGCAATAGCCCGCCTTTCAATAGTCGAGAGTTCAGAGATTTCTTGGAGCATTTGAGGATAAAGCATCAAAAGAGCACACCTGTTTGGCCACAAGCCAACGGATTTGATGAGCGCTTTATGAGTATGCTAAAGAAAGCAGTACAGCGGGCCACTCTTGAGAAACTCATTTTGAGAACTGTATTAAATTCAACCTTGAGAGCTTATCATTCAACGTCCCACTTGACCACGGGAGTATTTCCTGCAACTTTGATGTTCAGAGGGCAATAAACACCAAGTTACCACAATGGACCAATCAGAGAAAGAAAAATGAGATGCAACTCATGAAAAGGACATGCTTAACAAATAAAAGATGAAAGCATATGCTGAAAAAGATGACATGTGAAAAACATCATCTTTAAGAGAGGAGATCTAGTTCTCATACAAAAACTGCAGAAAAGAAAATCTGATGTTCCTTTTGATGCAGAACCTTTTGGAGTGGTGTCTACTAAGGGACACATGGTGATTGCCCAGCACCCTGGGAAGCCTATTAACCGAGACTCTTCTCATTTCAGGTACTTGACCAGTCGTTTATTAGATCTAATAGTTGCAAGAGAGACTGGGTCTAAAATAAATCAGCAACTGCTGTTGCTTCCACACCATTGATGCAGATCCTGGATATCGATTATGACACCTGTCAGTTTCCCAGAACGAGATCAGGTCGAACAATTAAAGCGCCAAAAAGATTGATTGAAGAGATTTTAATGTATATGCCTATCTATATAAATATTTTGTTTAAAAAATTGAATTTTTTTTTAACAGAGAGGGAGATGTAGTGTCTTGCAAATCAGAAATAATGGAACCCTTTTGGCTCCAGATGGACTCCGTAGAACTGTGATGTGAGTGTTAGAGCGGAATGCACTGAAGGCTCATTTAGAATGTTGAGTTCACAGCTACATGCACATGAATGAAGAAGTGTAATATGTGGCATAGTCCTTTACGGGTGCCCAGGCTGGCAAGAATGCTACGCCAACTACATCACTACCTAACTAAATTTTAAACTAATGGTCTAAAATGATAACTTGGGAGGAGAGCGGATGCAACCAGGAGAGTAATGCAGGCCCCTGCAGCCCTTATGATGCAGTGGGGGCCCCAGTCCTTCAGGGGGCTCCCAACCCATTAAGGCTCCAATTCAGTCTATGAATATTGGTGAAAGGTGGGATACTCAGGGGACCAAAAACACACAAGAAAAAGAGGGGTGAGAGGATAAAGATCCCTCTTCGACCTCCCGCTCAGTACTTTTATCTCACAAAAAGAAGATGGATAATAACACTACGTGAAGGTGGATGAGTGTAGGGGAAATGCACCAAATTGGTAAAACTGCCCTCACACACAGCAAGCTGTGTCATGCTTCATCATAGGGCTGCTAACACACCTCCGCGCCAACCAAACGCTGGAGGTGGAGCAATAGGGAGGGGGAAGACAATACAATATACAGTGTAAGATCACAGGTGAGAAGAAAGTGCAGAGAAAGTGATATAAAACAGGTATCAGGGAGTCCTTGTCATAATTTTAATATTAGGTACCCTGTCCAGGTTTAAAACAAAAAATGTGGATGCTGGGTTGGGGAGCTTATAATGAGACGCCAACCCCTCCACTTTCCTCAGGACTCTCAACACTGTGATCCCTAGGTGCTCACCCTCCCTCCTTTAAATCCAGAAGTAAAGGGGATGTCACCTTCCCGAGTCAATGCTCAGTTGCAAAAGTAGTGGAGCCCCTCGCTCTTGGAGAGGAACCTGTAGGGTGATTAAAAAACATAAAACAAGTGATGTGTTATGTGAAGTGCCCTTTGTACAACAAGTAATAAAAAATTGCGGTGCATCAACACCACACCCTCATGCCACCCAACTGTGATACATGGGCACACCCACACAAACTCATTCAAGGGGGGTGCCCAACAGTTTTATGACTCTCAAATTAGTCTCACTCAATCGTGTATGCTAAAAAATATACAAGCACTTAGTTGCAATCCAAGCTTATTGCCTTGCTCACTCGTAATTTTTCAGAAATTATAATGCATGGGCATCGAAAGCTCAGAAACACCACGTTCAACCGGTACCAGTTACTCATAATGCTTACCGAGTTTATTAAATTTTTAAACTCGAACTGGCGGGGGAGTGAGAACAGCTCCCTATTAGCACTCTCTGTAGAGAAATAAAATAAGGTTAAAACCCATATGTGCGAGGTGGTCAATGGCCTCAACACTACCTCTGAGAGAGGGAGAGAACCTCCATCCGGATAACTCCTTTCTCCGTTTTACGTGTCTCAATGCATGTAAAACAGGACTCCGCTTCCCGGGGTCTGATTAGAGTCAAGCCAGTTGATTAGGCGCTGTTTCAAAAAAGCCGTTATTAGAGTTAATAAAGCCACGGCTTATCGCAGATACCAGATCGTTACCGGATAGTTTCTATCCTCCTATCTACGTGTCACAATGAATGTAAGCACAACCACACCTCCCGGAGCCTAATTGGATTTATGCCCATTTACACAGCGCTAGGTAAAATAGCCGTTTTTTATAAAAAAACAATTTGGTTAGTAAAGGCACGGCTTTCCGTAGTTAAGGGCCTCTTCATTCCCCAACTTTAAATGTACCCCCTCTCTAACTCCCTTACCCTCGGTCCCTCATACTCTCTAGACCCGCTTACTGCTTTCGAGGTCAGCTGTCGCCCGACAAAGTTTGTCTCTCCCTGTCCGCCGCATAGAACATTTTAGCTGTGTTGCCCGAGTCCCTCTTGAAAGGGGCTGACTCCACCCCTTGTGGCGTACTCAACCACGTGACCGGAATCACCCAAAAGGCCCAAACAACTAGAACGGTCGTTCGAACAGTCATTCTAGAATAACATAACTGGTTTCTTCTTCCGCTCTATAATCAACGGTAAATTATCCCACTGATCCCAGGACGTGTTCTCTAGAGTGGGAGGTGAACGGGCACAGGCCGGGCCGAGCGGGGCAGTGAGTGGGTAATGGACAAAAGAGGGATAAACAAACAAAACAAAAAAAACTTAATAAACATGAAGTTTGATGGGGCAATGAGGGGCGGGTATGTCAAAGGGAGGAGAGAGGAAAAAAATGATATATAAAAAATATATTAAAATTAGTAAGGAAGGGGGTAAAGGAGGGAGGGTTTTTTTTGTTGTTGTATTGCTTGGGTGGGGTAGTTCCATTTCAAATTGAAAATTGAAAAATCAATAACTAAGGACTAAACACCTCCACTGTAAATAACCCAAGTTCTTACTCGTTGTTTTACGGGTATTTCTGAAGGGGGTACCCCACTCAAATTCATTCAACCCATCTGCCGGAGAAGATTCAAATTTAATTAAGGATTGTGAAGACTATTCCAGGGGATATCATCATTCAATCCCCTAGAAAAACTCCGAACCCTGTAAATCCACTTTTGCTGTCGCACAAACAGGGCTCTTTCTGGATTACCCCTACTCATATTGATATTGGGTTTATCAATAACCGTCCAGAAGAAATCCTCAGCCGAGTGATTCTTCTCTTTGAAATGGTTCGTCAATCTGCTCGCAGTCCGTTGGCATCTAAACGTAGATCTGTGCTCCATGATTCTTGTTTTGACCCGTCTGGTGGTCATTCCCAGGTACACTAGATCGCAGGGGCACTTCAACATATAAATTACATAGGAAGAATTACAATTTGTATGTCTCCGCTGTTCCCACGGATGGGTCAGACCAACGTATATTGATTTGGTGTTGGCTGTCAAGTGGCACACATCACACATCCCACATCTGGTGTGACCAGTTACTGGGGGAAGGGACCAGGTCAGACTTATTCCCTCTGTGCCCTCTTGTCTCATTCTGGTATTTCTCGGTCTTGTATGCACCAGAATATCTTTAATACTCTGGCTCCTCTTAAATGAGAACAGGGGTTTCTCAAATGAAAGCCCATTGGAATTTAAGATCTTCTAGTGGCGTAGAATGATTTTTTGGATGCTGCTAGAAGCTGTGTTAAATGTTGTAACACATACTATTCTTTCAGTAGAAGGTTTGTCATTTGGCTCGAGGAGTGCATCCCGGTGACAGTTGCTAGCTCTTTTTCTGGCCCTTTTAACTATCCGTGGAGTAGGATTCCTGGATTCGTGGATTCCTTTGAAGGAGTTTCTTTTGTAGGGAATCTGCTTCCGACCCATAATCAGCTAAACTAGAGCAGTTGCGCCGAAGGCGCAAAAACTGTCCCACAGGGAGATTCTCCCTAAGGGACTTAGGGTGAAAGCTTTTGAAAGAAAGCAAACTGTTCCTATCCGTTGGCTTATGGAACATTCTAGTGTGCAAACCACCTTCTTCACATCACATTCTGTATGGGGCTCATCATTTTGCGTTTCAACACTGGAGACAATAGAAAACAGAAACATCTAACCCCGTATTTATGAAGCCTTTGAGTTGGTCTTGCATCATCCAAGGCAATATTAACAAAACCACGCAAGGCCTGATTTGCATGGCTTTGTAAAGAAATGTAACGCAAGGCAGCTGCTTGCGCTGCGTTATGTTACATTTCTACTAGTGGAGATTTTCAATTGGTGGAGAAAGGGCGTTACCATGCATCCACCCATGGATTTTGGCACATTCCCAGATTTACAAAGACTTGTAAACCTGGGAATGCATCAGAATGCTCTGCCTTCCCCAATGAGGTATAACAAGGAAAAATATCTTTATTTCGCCACGTTATTTCCTCATTCCATCTGTGCTGCATTCTGCAGCACACATAGAAAGAGGAAAATGTCTCTAAGGATTGTATCTCTTCCTACACAATAATGCGGGCACCCTTGCACTATGGCACTATGGTGCAAGTGTGCCTGCATTGGCACTAGGATGCAGTGCAAGGAGAGAGCAGAAATGCTCTATATCTTTGTAAATATGGAGTATTTCTGCTCTCTCCCTTTCATGCACAGCAACTTTGCTTGCCGTCCTGCGTAGTGTGAACGTTTAGTAAATATGCCCTCACATCTGCAATTACAAACATGTGGTTAATTTTTTGTATATGTGTGCTTTATCTGGTTCTCCTTAAATATATAACAGTATATTATTACTAATTATTATTTAAACGATAATTGGAATAGTTTGGATTACATACATTGAACCAGTGGCTAAGTAGTTTTGGCTCATGTGCAGGAAGTTTTGCATCCACATTTTTAAAGATAGGCTTCTGAAAAACGGAATTTTTGACTCTGAAATTCTGACTCTAGAGGAGGGACAAACACAATAAGAGGAAGGAAAGCCCATACAGGCTAACTAATAAGAAACAAGCAAATGACAATGACAATGAAGCCAACCAATGGTAAGCAATAGGCAGGCTCTAAGCGAACTGCAGGCTAACAATACGTCTCGCAACAGGCAGCAGGCGAGACTTAAAAAACAGTATGCTCTTGGTAAATCTCTCTAAGATTTATCTGCGTCAATCATACATATCCCCATCTTTAAAGCTACATGTGATGTTGTGTGAAAGGGGGGAATGGTATTTTATAGTTTCTGAAGAATTATATTGATACATTTGATTAAATAGCTTATAGGTTCTTTGTTTACTCTTCTGTACAATGGATCATATCCTGTTCTATCGTATTAACCAGTAATCTTTGAAAAATGAGTCACTTACATCATTTGGCCAATCTGCACGTATATCCACAAAAGGGAGCATCTATAGCTGGAACCTTGCTAATTTAGCATTTGCGCTATTATTTTTTTTTTAGATGGGCCTGCAGGAACTGATGTGGCTTGAACGCTGGACATATATGTAGTGTAAATTGATCCCTGTTAATCATGCTGAATTGCTCCAAATGGTCTCCAAGCTAAAAGAGTTTACTCTTTTCTTTCAAGATAGTCCTATTCCAGTTTTCAGAAATTTCCAGGTGGGCAAAGATTTATCTAGGTTTGTAGACCAGATGGATCCATAGGAGCAATTTAAGTAAGCCCTTGCTAGCTCCTTTGAGGTGGTGGCAGTAGTTCACAAATTGAATATCAACAATGTGAGCCATGTTAATCAGGCCAAACTCCAACCTGAGTAGGGCTGAAGAACAAGAGGTTAGTGGAAGAAAATTATATCTAAGGGATTTCCCCATCACTTTTTCTAACTCTGTGCTAATTTGTCTCCAAAGGCAAGACCTCCATATGTAACCATGGTGATGAATTTTGCTGTCATGATGGAACAGATCATGGGACTTGATTAATTTACATACAACCTCCTCAGAGTGTGTTGTAAAAAGGAGGATTTTAATTTCATAGTGTTTAAATAGGGTTTGGAACCGAGCCATTTTATCTTGCCACACCTCCAAGTACTGGTAGAATCCACACGGTCTGTCTTTCTGTCACCGTCTTCCAGCTAAATATAAATTTTGCCTTACCGTACACTGACATTTTTTTTTTTTTGTATGTTCCACCAGATCTTTCCCTTTGTTGTACTTTTTCAATGTATCCAGAGAGCGTTGTAGACCAAGCGGACTAACGTCCCAGATGACTGTATATTTTGTGTACTGGAGCAAAGGGACATGTTGGTATCCTAATTTTATCCGATGAGGTAAAGTCCCCACAGCTCGAATTCAGACTCCTGTGCAAATAGGGTTTGCTTAGTGGTCAGAAAACTCTTGTATACTTATAATCAGGGCCTAAATAGGACATGTATTACAAGCTTTTGTTGTGCAAGGAAACTTGATAGTTATAATGTTCAGGTGTAGATTTTCTGTCAGTCACAAATTAAAATATTGCATTTGTTTCTAACATATTTTTATTGAATTATATTTTAGCACAAATGCTGAGTACAGTAAAGTGTAACCCCTTCGTTCTGAGGCACACTGTTGTATAAGCCTCAGTCTCTAAGGGCTTATTCTGGGAGTCCATAATAAGAAGGCTTGTTGTTATTATCCTCTTGGGTGATATTACTGCGATATTGTAAAATTCAGTCCCGCACTCACATATATCAAATAACAATGCATTTTCACCAGCTAAGTTAATGGGTGTCCTGGTGTGTTTGTGAGGGTCAGCAGGCCGTCAAGTGGCACACAACAAGCCCCTGGTTTTAGGCCTGCTTGGCTATTGTATGTGTGAACCTGAATGGGTTTTTCTGTTCTTTTTTTATTTTCTCCAAGTTTTATTGGGGAATAAAGACCAGAAGTATGACATGAGCATGCAGTCTCCTGGAACGGGCTCTCACCCAGCCGTGCATAACAGAGAAAACCATCAAATCAACAGGGGAGCCCAATCCCGCCATTCTAGCTGAAAAAAGAACGGTATGCAAACCAACATGTCTGCAGGGGTGCGGGTGGTAGGAGGCGTGGGATATGAACAACATAGAGTGGACTACGGAGCAACAAAACCCACCTGAGAGGCGGTATCGAGTCACATCACCCTGGGACAAGGGGTCTCAGTGGGTCTTGGAGGACACTGTAGGTCTGCAACGAGATCTTGGAAAGTAGGTACTGTGTATTTTTTGTTATAATTGGATCCTAAAACTCTTGCCATTTCCTATCGGACTTGTACCTTTTAAAGCACAAGGCTGTTTCCTTAGTCCTCCATTATTGCAGTCCTCTGGCCGTACACGCCATGAGTACATCTCTGCAGTGACGTAAGTGCTCACGTTGGTGTGGCCCGTGCTACAGACTCTGGATGTGTGAACTTAGCTGGACTGGAGCTTTCACAGTGTCGTACCTACTCCCCGTGCTGCACCTTAAAGGCAGAGGGCCTGTCACAGTGTTGCTGTGCTGTAGGCGTGGCACATGAATTTAAAGCAAAGCCTGGTCTCTGAATCGAACATGGGCTCCAGATCAGCAAAGCTGAGGAAAAAGCCAAGGACTGCGGGGGATGGAAGGGAGGCCTAGAGGAAAGAAGTTTTTGGATTTGGAGGTTTGAGAAGGTAATAAGCAGACAAAGTGGCTTTGGTTCAAGTCATATCACAAAATAAAATGATGGACGAGGGTTATAACTTTTCAGACAGTCACCCCCAGTCAGAGATCTGGGTTTAATCCATCATTATTTTGCTTGCCACACCACCCCAGTTTGGACCCAGCCATATGCAAATCAGTCTTGACCCTGCTCTTCATGGGAGCAGTCCAGCCCGAACTGCCAAGCCAGGTCCTCCCTGGACCGGAAGCAAGCATCCTGGGACCGCTTTCGGGCTGTCACCCCTCATCAGGAAGGCTAGCTTGAATCCAGTGGTGCAGCGAGCAAGGGACCCATGTCTGGGCTTACCTTAGCCACGTAGGGCACACATAACAACATCACAATATAAAAAGATGGACGGAGTATTGAATCTTTTTAAACACTCACCCCCAGTCAGATCTGGGTTTAATCCATCGTTATTTTGCTAGCTTGCAAAATGTGATCTCCAATATTTTCCAGTTATGCATAGGCTTTGGACTTCATGGGGTGCCCCATGAAGGGTGCCCTCCCCCCACGCCAGAGGTGCTGCAGGGGCCTGTGCTACGGCTCTGGTCAAGGTTAAATCTCCTTCACGTTCCTCGAAGTGAAAATCTGAATCCAACATCTCCTAGAGCTGATGTTGGACTGAAAATGCGTCTAGCTGACTCCTTCTAGCATTTTGCGTGTTAAAGTTAGCATTTGCGGCGCCATTTTGTATGTAGGCGCCATTTTGTACTATGATCGAAAAGTAAGACTGTCACAATGCCTGCCTGCCTCGACGAAGGAGGCAGCTTTGAGTTATTTCCCTGTATCATATTCAAGGCTGTATCATAATGTACTAATGAATGGTTCATTCTGCCCTCGCATGCCTTTCCTCTCTCGTATCCCTGCTCCCACGTTGAAGAGCGCTGTGCTCAAGCAAAGCAATCTTGAGAATGTGATAACATGTACCCGTTCTGCAGGTGGTAGCTTCTCTCTCTGTGCCCCCTTTGTTCATCAGTGCCCGGACTGGAATTTCCCAGCTGGGCGGGTTATTAGGGATCTGAAAATGTATAATATCTGATGTTATGTTGGGGGGAGTCAGTCCCTCGGCAGCTATCCCATGAGGCTGGTCAGACCAGACTCCGCTGCAGCGCACTACTAACAAAATTGCTTGGTTTGTATTCTCTACTGTCTTCCCGACTCTTCATTTCTTGGAAGGCAAAGAGGTGGTCTCTAGTGACCCGGGTGACCCGATTCAGGCCACTTCCTTCAGTTGGCACCCGAACAGGGACTCCATCAGGCTGACCCATCTCGCCCGCAATCGGGTGTGGAGGACGGGGCCGCGTCAGGCCGGATGGGCGGATCGGGGATCCCCACACGATAGAGCTTAGTTCTCGCAGCTGCTCCGCCTGTCTCATCAGGCGGTGCCTCGCCCAGCAGTCATCCCGGCTGGGGTCCAGAAAGGCGAAACCCTTGGATCTGACCGTTTGGTCTGAAGAGTCGGCAGTGGAGAATAACTTTGCTCGACCTGTGTGCACCAGGTGAGTTTGTCTTGACTTTTGGTAAATATGGCGCCATCTTGAATAATCTCGGGTGTGGTCTGGAGACCATTTCTCAACTTGTTTGGTCTGCGGACCGTTTCGATACAGAGGGTCTGTGGACACTCTGCCAGGCAATATGGTGAATTTGGCTTATTCTTGAAAATGTCTGGGGCTTGGACCTGTCTTTCTGGTGCAGTCTGAAGACTGACTTGTGGTTGCCTTTGTTTGGGGTGGTCTGAGGACCAAATTACTTTTGTTAGTTGTCTGGTGCGAATATTGAACTTATCCTATATTACGATGCCCTGTCTGAGCAAAATGTGGTGTTTGGGGTGCCGTTGTTGTTCTACTGATGCTCGGCTGGAGGAAAGTCAACCTGCACCTCCGGAAGGCACCCCGAATTTTGACATGTATGTGAAGCACGGAATTGGCCCTATTATGTTTAGTACATTATGGCACAAATATACGAGGTACAATGCCGAGCTCCAGTGGCCATTAACAGGTACCTTTGATTAACAAAAATTGAATTTCTTGCAGGATAAATTGTTTGCAAAACGGAGTAGACAATCGATGTTTGATTCCCATCAGGTATGGCAGAAGGAAGCCAGGCAGAGGCGCATAAGAGCAGAGAAAGAGGCTAGGCGAGGAAAGATGCAGACAGTGACTCAGAAAGCAGTAGCGTACGATAGAGAGAAAATAGAAAAGGGAATAGAATGTGCTGATAGAAAATTTCGATTGCAATGTGACAAATCCTATGTTGCTCGAGAGGAGGGTGATACATTTGTGGAGGAGCTCTTAGACTCCCGACCTCCTCCTTCCTATGCCCTGCAGAGAATATACCCAGTTGTTCCGACACCTTTGACTTCTGCTCCACAGGTTTCCATCACGGGTTCTCCTCCTGTCCCTGACCCGGCTGCTTTGGCCATGGCGCCCCCGTTCTTTCTCTAGCTTCACATACTGCAGATGCTGTAACTGCTAGTCTCCCTGCTATGCCTATAGGTTCCGCTTATGCTCTCTCTCCGTCACTCACACCCTCCACGCAGCCATTGTTAATGCTTGTGTCTGCCCTTCACCTATTGTGTCTTCCTCGAATGTCTCCTCCCCGGTATTGTCAAACATTGGGACGCCGGTGCGTGGATCGGATGAGGGTGATTGGGCAGCAGCTCGAGAACGAATGGGACGGGTGCTGATCCGAGCAGATGCGGGAAATGAGGAGAAGAAGATGGTGGCGGACCAGGCCACACAGTGGGCCCGGAGTCCAATTTGTAGTGTGGAGGATGTGTGGAGTGTGATGAAAGATTATGAGCCGTTCGTGCAGCAGCACACCCTCAAGCATATGTCGGCCACGTTAATAGGGTAATGGGAACAATGTCTTAATGGTGTTGCACCTAAAATAATCTATGATATCCGGGACCGTGTGTATGCTGCTGACCTGGCTCCTAATGACGTGTTTAGTAATGTTGCCACATTGGTAGGTTATCGAGGTAGGCTGCAACAGAACACGCCAACGACAGGGTCGCAGTTTCCGATGAGGGAAGTGCATCCTATTTTTCACCCCGAGATACCGGAGCTACGTGATCAACAGAACGCTGTTGTCAGGCAGCGAGTAGAGGCCCGTTTTCAAGAGCAATGGGTTTACACTCCATGGAAAAGGAGTGAAGTTTTATCTCTTAAGAGTCAGTTGCCCGACCCTAGAAAGATCCGATTGCATATTACAAGGAATTGACGGAGGCTGCCTCGTCGACAGTGATGACACTGGCAGATATTGAGATGTTTTTCGGATTGTTGGTACCGGTGGATATTTGGAGACAGGTGCATATGCAGGACCATGTTGTGGAGCTGGGTGGCACTTGGGATGAGATCAGGGCATGGGATAAGGAGAGGAAACCTGGTGAGAAGCCTAGAGCTGAGATACTAGCTTTGCCGAATCGTATTATTACATACATGCAGGCCCTAATACCACCGAGGTGAGTCGATTGGGATAAGTTAAGAGCATGTCATCAGAAGAAAGATAAAAGTGTGTCTGATTTTTTCACCAGGTTTGAAGGGGTATTTTGGGATTTCAGTGGGCAGGATTTGTCAATGGAAGGGGGTGTCCGATTGTTCGTTAATAGATTTGTTACGAATTTGCTCCCAGAGATTGCTACCCAGTGGCAGGCTTCAGAGAGTACGTGGACCACCTACTCCCCTTCGGTGATATTGAGTATGGCGCAGTACTACGAGCACAGGGAGAATGAGGAGAAGGAAAAGGTGGAAAGGAAAAACAAAGACTTGAAAACGAAGGTGTTGATGCAGCAGGCAGCTAGGGGAAACGGCAAGGGACGCGGCACTGGTCCGACCCAACAGTCGTCTCGTACTAATAGGAATAGCACACCTGTGGGGCCGAATCAATGTGCATATTGCAAAAAGGAGGGGCATTGGCGAAGTGAGTGTCCGGAACTGTTGCAGAAAGTGGCGGCCCCTAGAGGCCGGGGCTCGAGGGGACGGGGTCGTGGTGGAGGTGGTCGTGATGGGGTTCAGACAGATGATGCTTCGCAGAGTCGTTCTGACCAGAATTATTTTGATGACCCTCGAGGAAAGCAGTACTATCCATGATGATTATGATATGGATGAGGTGACAGGGATGTCCTATAGCTAGGATAGCCAAGGACAGGGTGAGGGACCAGTCCAGATACCTGTAGATCAGTGTGGTCCTTATGTCACAGCGGATTTGCATGGCTCGGAGAAAACATTTCTGGTGGATACGGGTACAATGAATAGCTCTGTTTCTCGTTCACTGGTCCCCGGGGCAGCCTTGTCTGGCCAAAATAACGTGTCGGTGGGTTTTTCAGGCGTACCGGTCATGAACCCCATCTCCAAACCTCTTGCTTTGACTATTGGTCCCTTTCCCGTAGATTCGCCATTTTTACTGACAGCAAATTGTGGAGAGAACTTAATGGGATTTAACCTTTTGAAGAAATTGCATGCTACCATTTCTTGTTCCCCGGATGGTGTCTATATGACAATAGGACCGAATGTGACTAGTACCAAACAGTGTTTTTCTAAAGATATGCCGCTTCCAACTGAATTCAAGGACGTGCCGCCCACGTTGTGGACCACAGGTGACACAGATGTGGGATTGTTGCAGATACCTCCGGTCTCTATTAAGGTAAAGGACAACACTGTGTTGCCTCGTATTCCTCAGTGCAAAATACCACAAGCGGGGGAGTGAGCTTTGTTACAGATTATACAGGATTTGGTTAAGTCAGGAGTGGTTGAGGAGACGACAGCGAATGTGTGTAACAGCCCTATTCTTCCCATCCTTAAGAAGGTACCCTCGGACTCCCCTGATGCCCATCCTCATGTCTATCGTTTTGTGATTGATTTGCGAGACGTTAACAAAATAGTGGATCCCCAGTTCCCGGTGGTCCCTGACATCACTGCCCTCCTAACAATGATCCCTTCTACTGCAAAATTATTTTCTGTGATTGATTTAAAAAATGCTTTCTTCAGCATCCCCATCCACCCAGACAGCCGGCATCTTTTTGGGTTCAACCTGGCCGGTAGAAGCTTCCGATTCTGTCGCGCTCCTCAGGGGTATACTGAAAGTCCTAGCATATATAGTCAAGCATTAAAAAGTCAATTGGATTTCCTTACACTTCCCTCAGGTGATGTATTGCTACAGTACGTCGATGACCTACTGATAGCTTCTGACACTGAAGAAGGTTGCAAAGATGCCACGGTTAAATTGTTGCTACATTTGGCACGGCACGGACATAAAGTGTCCCTTTTGAAATTCCAATATTGTCGACAGGAGGTCACCTACTTAGGTCACCTACTGTCGAAGGAGGGAAGGAGACTAACACCTGAGCGTATTAATGCTGTTGCTAAAATGCCCATCCCCAAGATGCAGCAGGATGTGCGTGCCTTTATAGGTATTACTTCGTATTGTCGCCATTGGATCCCTAACTATTCCCTACTAACAAAACCCCTCCTACAATTAACCACTAAGGATGTGCATTAGCCTTTGCCTTGGACGCATGAATGCAAGCTTTTGAGCAACTAAAAACAGCGCTTTGCTGTGCGCCTGTGCTTGGTACGCCAGACTACCAGAAGCCGTTCGTATTGCACGTACACGAGACGGCTGGCTGCGCGCTCTCTGTTTTAGCACAAGCCTTTGGAGGTAAGCAAAGGCCGTGTGCCTACTTCTCTGCGCTTTTGGATAACGTCGCCAGAGCCCTCCCGAGCTGTCTAAGAGCGGTCGTGGCCATCTCTATCCGACAATCGGCAGGGCTCGTCCTTGATACTGATCTCAAAGTCATGGTACTGCATTCTGTGGACACACTTTTGAATGGAACAAAGACACAGCACCTCACCAGTGCACGTCTGACTGGCTACGAATTGACATTGTTTGCACCACACATCACCATAAAAAAGATGTGCCACTCTGAACCCAGCCACGTTACTACCCCTCCCTTCGGAGAGTGAGGATGCGGACGTGCATGATTGCATTTTCCGCACTGAAGAAGAGATGAAGGGACGGGTAGACCTGACTGATGTTCTCTTGTCTGAGCCTCAAGGGGAACTATATGTCGATGGCTCTTGTTTCAAACTACCAGATGGCACGACAACTGCAGCATACGCCATCACCACTTTACACACAGTAGTCGAGACATCGCGAGTCCCTTATCATTTGGCCCAAGCTGCAGAATTGGTTGCCCTCCTCCATGCCTGTGAATTGAGTGAGGTACTGGCTGTCAATATTTACACCGACAGTCAGTATGCATTCGGAGTCGCTCATAACTTTGGGCGGCTCTGGGCAGAGAGAGGCTTCCTGACGTCACACAGGTCAAAGATCCAAAACGGCCCTCTGATTCACAGACTTTTGTCAGCCCTGACACTTCCCAAAAAGTTAGCAGTGGTAAAGTGTAGTGCCCACAAGACAATTACTGATGATGTGGAGAGGGGAAATTGCGTTTGCAGACCAGACAGCTAAGGAGATAGCCCGATCAAAAATGAAAAGAATGTTTGTGGCGGGTCCTGCTAGATGGGTACCTGATAATGCAATGTTTGAAGATACACTGGAAAATGTGAAAGAGATTCAGAGCGAGGCAACAATTGAGGAGCTAGCAATATGACAGGAGAGAACAGGGCGGCTAGACGATGAGGGGTGCTGGACGGACAAATCAGAGAAGCAGAGATGGATGTTACCAGATGCATATGTACTCCCAGTAGTCACAATGGCACATGGGCCAGCCCACATTAGTGTGAAGGGAATATGTAGACTTGGACCCTGTGTGGCAGAATGATAACATTCCTAGGGTAGCCGCTCACCTAGTAAAGCATTGTATGGTCTGTATGATACATAACCCTGGGAAAGGTACCCCTACACTTTCTGGTAATTTTGCACCACACTCTTTCCCTTATGAGGATCTCCAGATGGATTTCATTGAAATGGAATGAGTAAACAACCTGAAATATGTGCTGGTGGTTGTTTGTGCGTTCAGCAAATGGTTTGAGGCTTATCCCACTAAAGAGAACACAGCCATAGCAATGGCGAAGGCCCTTTCAAAGGAGTTCTTCCCGCGCTTCGGCTTGCCCCGTTTGATTTGGAGTGACAACGGAAGTCACTTCAACTCAAAGGTTATTCAGCTGGTGTGTGATGGTCTGCACATCCGGCAAAAGTTTTATGCAGCAAACCATCCCCAGTCAGCAGGTTTGGTTGAGAAGTACAATGGTACTCTCAAGCTGAAGTTGGCAAAGATCAAGGAGAGCACAGGATTGCAATGGCCAGATGCGTTACCCCTTGCCCTGCCGTCCACAAGGGGGACGGCCCACTCTAGAACTGGATTGTCCCCATATGAGGTTGTTTTCGGCCGTCCCGCAAATGTTTGGGGCATCCCTCGGCCCTGCCATTTTTCTGAAATTGAATACCCGTTACTTGTGGACTATTTGTGCGAGTTAACTAAAAATGTGCGTTCTATTCATCAACAGATCCATGAGGCGTTGCCGCCAATACCTGAGGGGCCAGGGCACAGCATCCAGCCCAGCGATTTTGTTCTGATCCGCAATTTCCAGAGGAAGGGGTGCTTGGAGCCATGGTGGAAAGGACCTCTGCAGGTCCTTCTCGCTACCCGGACGGCAGTGAAGGTGGACGGCTGGAAGCACTGGATTCACTCATCGCATTGCCGGCGAATCCCGCTGCCTCTCCCCTACGACCGGTGGGTCCTGAACGTGTAGGGGACCACGAGACGGAGAAGGTGCCACGTTTTGTTCCTTTTTCTGACGCCTGTCTGACATGGGCGCAAACAGAGGAGGAGAACAACGCTTCTTTGAATGAGGCGGTCCCCCCAGAAATAAGGGCTGCCCAGGAAACCCCTCTATCTGACCCACAGGAGCTTGAGCCTCAATCTCTTGCCCCCTCTGAGTTTAAGATCCTTTTCCGCGACGAGACAGTGCCTGGAGTGGCTAGGTACAATTTGCGTCACCGACAGAGGGAAAGTGCACCAAAGGAGAAGTCAGATTAGTAGGGATGGACTTCATGGATGAAGAATAGGGTGTATGTGCCTTGTTTACGGTACCAACGATAGATTAGGGAAAGGGAGATTGGTGCCTTGTCCGAGACACTGGACAGGATAAGTTGGGGGTGTCTTCCTAGGAGGGAGGGTGCCCTATCCTGAGCGAAGAGACAGAAAGGGTTGTGATCGCACAGCCCCACAGTGAAGTGCTCAATAGGGTTTGTGGCCTGCTTCCTTCTGTAATGCGTAAGAATGATTTATTGATGTCCCTGCCTTTCTCTTATTCAGCGAGCTGCGAGGCCTGGTTTCAGCTGTTTACTATGGTGTATATCCATTACCATGCTGATGCCATGAACATAACGTATAGCGATTATGAGACTGTGTTAAAGTATATTACTGTACACCAAGGGTTTACGCCTGGGGAACAGGGGGCCCCCGATACCTTGCATCCGGATGCCTGTATGAATGTGTTTGAAGAGAAAAAAAATATTACATGGCTCCAAAATGAGATGATGGACTTCCATAACTTCAGTTTTACTGAGTATTTTAAGTCCTTCCACATGCGTAATATTACTCAGGACAAAGCGATGCCTGTGACAATAGTTAACACAACAGCTAGCTTCTGTGTCCAGGGTTTTGGAAATGTTAAAGTGGGAAAGAGTGTTTGCAATTATACCTATGACTTGAACACGACCAATAGTCCACCTTTACTTCCACCCCACAATGTCTATTTTGTTTGTGGGTCTCAGGCTTACGTATGGCTCCCCAGGGGATGGTCCGACGTCTGTTATGTTTCCTTTCTTCTTCCCTCAGTATATATAGCACTGTCCACTTATCACAGAGACCATCGACTGTACCGTACAAGTTTATCTTTGTCCAGAGTTAGAAGAGTTATTAACACTGAAGACATTGATCAGACAGACACCACTCTGCAGCAGTTTACGGATGCCATGAAAGGTATTCTGCCTTTCTGGGGTCCTATGTCGAATAGTCTTAACATTCGCAGACTCACAAGAGTTGTAGAGGGAGTTATTAATACAACGGCAGGAATACTGGCAAATATCACAGCAGAGATTCAGGCTACGAGAATTGTTGCCTTTCAAAACAGGATGGTGTTAGACATCATCCTTGCTGACCGGGGTGGAGCATGTCGCGTCATCGGTAGTAGTTGCTGTGTGTGTATACCGGACCATGCCCCGAATGTCTATGCAGCAATACAGAAGTTACACCAACTTGCATCTGATATTCATCAAGAGAATGGCACCTGGTCTCTTTCTGGTTGGCTCTGGGGTATGATAGCATCATGGGGTTGGAAAATACTCCTTTTTCTAGTAGCCATTGCAGGTGTTGTTTTCGCTTGTTGCCTGTGCATTAATTGTCTCCCTACATGCTGTACATATTGTGTTAGCAAGTTAACACCTGCACCCAAGGCCCCAAGGCAGGATACTAAGCCCTCAGCTATGATGATGCAAACTGTTCATGACCTCATGAACATCGAAGAAGGAATTTTTGAATATTAGTATGCATATGTATCACCTTGCAATTACTTTTCTTTCTGTTATGTTAGTATAGACAAAATTGTTATCAAATGCTAAAAGGAGGGTCTGTTGGACTGAAAATGCATCTAGCTGACTCCTTCTAGCATTTTGCGTGTTAAAGTTAGCATTTGTGGCGTCAATTTGTATGTAGGTGCCATTTTGTACTATGATCGCAAAGTAAGACTCTGTCACATTGCCTGCCTGCCTCGACAAAGGAGGCAGCTTCGAGTTATTTCCCTGTATCATATTCAAGGCTGTATCATAATATACTAATGAATGGTTCATTCTGCCCTCGCAAGCCTTTCCTCTCTCGCATCCCTGCTCCCACCTTGAAGAGTGCTGTGCTCAAGCAAGGCAACCTTGAGAATGTGATAAGATGTACCCGTTCTGCAGGTGGTAACTTCTCTCTCTGTGCCCCCTTTGTTCATCAGTGCCCGGACTGGAATTTTCAAGTCTGGGCGGGTTCTTAGGGATCTGAGAATGTATAATATCTGATGTTATGTTGGGGGGAGTCAGTCCCTCGGAAGCTATCCCATGAGGCTGGTCAGACCGGACTCCGCTGCAGCGCACTACTAATAAAATTGCTTGGTTTGTATTCTCTACTGTCTTCCCGACTCTTCATTTCTTGGAAGGCAAAGAGGTGGTCTCTAGTGACCCGGGTGACCCGATTCAGGCCACTTCCTTCACTGAAGCAAATATCAAACTTGTTTCTTTCAGAAAAATACACCTGTTTTACAAGTCTTACCAGTGATGTTGCCCTTGCTGGTTCTTAGTGCCACAAAACATTTTTATTAACATTGTGCTTCACATGAATTAAGGGCCATATTTAGAGTTTTGTGGAAAGTACTCCATCGTGACTATGATGTAGTACGCTGTCTGCCAACCTCTCGGTCCGCCGGCCTCATTTGTAGACAGAGTGACAAACACACTCTAAGTTTAAGTTGACGAAGCTCCAGTTGGCTTCGTTGATGGAAAGCTTACTCTGAAGGCAGGGGCAATTAGAGTAAAGCTATCACGCTGCTTGATCTATTTAGAGCATATGGTGTAAAATGTGTCCGTCACTCCAGGGGTCAGCAAAAAAAATTAATTGCCCCCATGTCCTAGAAAAAAAACTCCTAGGGTGATAGGGTAATTTGTTTTATGTTTTTCAAAAACAAACTCACACTTTGAGAGTTTGTTTCTGAAAAATAAAAAAAAGTTAAAAAGTGAACGGCCATGAAAATGGACGGCAGACATCCAATAAATTTTTTTGTACCTTGAAGGGAACTGCTGTGAAGGCGGTTCCTTTCAAGGTGCAGAGATGACCGCTGGTCCAGCAGTCATCTCAAAATTTGACAGATGGAGTTCCGTTGAGATGATGGACTTAAAGTCCTCTGCCATCCTGGCATGCGCTACTCTGTCCGTCAAACAACAAATCAGGCCCTATATCATCAATCAAATTATAATAGTAACATCGTGCTCAGCAATGGTAAAGAGTACGGCACGAAGCACTAGGTATTAAGCAAGGTATTCTGAGCATTGGATTAAGGATCCCCTAGCAAGTCTTTCCCTGGGCCTCAAACTCTCTAATGAACCAACTCTTCACCCTCGGTCCTATCCTCTTCCCTCACTCTCGCCCTTTTTTTGAGTCTACCTCTTCCCCGTAGGTTTCTCTCATCTCTCCGAGCCACACGTTGTCTCCATGAACCTCTCCATGCACTGTCAAATATGACTCTTCATTGGCATCACTCTCACCCCATTGGCTATACACTGTACTTAGAATCTCACTCTTCCCCCACCTCCCATGCCCCTTGGCGCTATCTGTGAGTATACTACTGGCGAATAGGCGACTAGATAAAGGGTCATGGGCAGAGGGCGGATTCATGGAAAACTCACAAGGTGACAGGTAGCCTCTTGGATATTCATCTGGACGAGTTATTGACAGTTTGATGGATAGTGTTATATCCTCAGTAATACATTTACATGTAATCAGCCTAGGTCCTCCTAGCTGCTCAGCCAGAGTGAGAGATGGTAACGGAATGTTGGTGTGACTGTGATGAATGGAATGCCTGGGTGCCTGTGTGGATGAGTGGTGACCGTTAGAGATGGGCTGAGCAGCTAGGCTGGCTGCTCCTGGTGGGGCTGGTACCACACCAGTGCTGGCTGGACTCAAGACTAATGTAACTTGGACTTAAGACTAAATAAAGAAGAATTGAAAATACATCCTGGCTCCTGGTGTCTACCTTCACAGGCTACAACTTATTTTGGCGACGAGCGGACCAGGACCCAAGCGTACTTAAGGGTAGTACAGAAACCAAGAGTTTACAAAGAAACTACAGTAAGCAGAGACACCAGAAGAAACTAAAGAAACCAGAAGAACCAAGAATGTATTTCCAGGCAAGCCAGCGCCAGCCCCACCAGTGTCCTTGTCAACGGACAGCCCCACCAACCTGTGTCCTTTCCAACGGACACTACAGCCTGGAAACACTCCTCTGGATAAGGAACCGTGAGTTGGAGGTGTAGTTAAACTACGGCCACATGTAGGTGTTCCAGCCACATCAATCTACAAGGATTACAGTGACTTCAAAGAAAAAGCATCTCTTGGGATACTTTTTACGTGTTGCCTCTTTGTCTTCAAGAAGTCACAATAAACTGAAGCCACACAGGAGTGGTGTAGTCTTGCCAAGATTAGTGCTTTCGTGACACTTGGAAAGCACAATTCAAGCACCATTGTTTTGGTGGGATCTATAAAGCGTGGATATTTGATGGAGCTTGAGTTCTCTAAGGTCAGTTGTATGGATACTACAAATGTCCATCTACATGTTAGTTGCGTGGGCACTGGAACAGGACGCTTCAACACACTGCTTCAAGGACGTCCGTGTTGCCATACAGCATTAATATTAGTACTTTTAAATGGTGTCGCTGGCAACCCCTTAACATGGAACTTTTAACTTCAGCTCCACAGGGTCTTCCACAGAATACGGACCCGTGAAATCCCTTAGCACAGGATCAACTTTGGACATTTTTAACGCTGTTGCTTCAAATGAAGCCCGTCTTATATGGACACCGTTTGGTTAAGGATCGTCTCCCGGCCATCCACTTTACTTTTGTGAGCATGTATTTATGGGGGTAAGTCTATTTTTATTTTTATGGAAGTTCCTGGTTGCCCCCTGGACCTTTGGCAGTTCAACCGCTGACTTTACTTTCAAAAAGTGTGGCACGAGCTATGCATGGTGCGCACTTACTGACCGCGTGCAGCATTTTTCAAATGCAGTTCCAAGCAAGGTTCAGCTTGTGCAATCCTACCTGCTCGAAGATGCCCGCAGCTCTGTGGATCTTGTATGATGCTTGTTCCTCTGTTCCTTTGTTGCTTTCGGACGTTTTGGTGCACGTAGGCACCGCAAGCCACCCGGCGCGTCCGTAATAACGTGCCGCCATCTTGTGTTTGGCGGCAGCACACAATTTGCTTGTTTTTTCCGGATGCCATCGGCCATGCTACGCCTACGTCTTGTATCTTGCACGGAGCTTTATGATGGCAAGCGGAATCCATCGTTAGTTGCAAGACGTAAGCTCTGTTCCAAAGCTGTTCTTCGTTTTTGCCATCTTCAAATTTTTTTTTTTTCCATTGATTGTTTTCCTGCGGCATGTCGTACATTTCAACACAGGGTAAGCCTTGTTGCAATACATATTTCTACAGAGTGAGAGCTGGGTTATGGAGCATCCTGTGTTTTTCTGTGTCGATGTCATGTACATGAAAATTGAAAGTGGATGGTAGACGTTTTGGTGGTGCTTTTGAGACCCCTTATTTCTCTGTGGTTTCAACATCGGAGACTCACTGCACATGTTGACGCTGTGTTTTCCCTGAAGTAATCTACGAGTCGGTGGACAGCTTGGCAGTACTTTGGTTTTTTGTCATGGTCTCATTATCTGGAGGTGAGGTAAAAGAAGATCAACAAGACTGTGGTCATTATTACCGACTGGTTTTTTGCTAACTGTGAACTTTAGTCGTTACATGATTGAGTACTTTTTACATGTGCCCACTATTATTTGACACATTTTACTTGGGGTGTTCTGTACTTGTGTGTGTGTGCCAAGTGTTGTTCAACTCGGGTGGGAGGTCGCTCACCGGCGTGGGGCACAGTTCACTAGTGTTCTACAGTTAATGGACTTGTATTAGCATTATCTATGTAACAGTTTCATATTTCGTGATGCCACAGATTTACGCTTTTTTATGTATGGTGTCCTGTATATCTCAGGGGTGGTTATCACAGTTTTATCCCTTAAAGGAGGGATGGGTTTGGGGCAATGGCAATAGTCCCATCACAGTTCTATCCCTTTTGTCAGGGATGGGGTTGGGTTTGAGTCCCAGTTAGTGACCTCTACTTGAGGTTTGGGCCATGGGTTAGTTCCCATACTTTATCGTTGAGTATAACCCTTACACAGGGTTATGATATGGGTTTAGACCCCATTTACATGTTGCGCGCAGTACTAAGGTACAACTCTACATAGAGTGTGTGTCATGGGTGCTAGCCCCTAACACAGTTTCATGGGTCACTGTCCCATATCTTGTTAGTTCCCTTGTAGTTGGGATTGGTGTCGCTGGGTGTTTTACCTTTTGCGTCACTTCACATATCTTCATTGGGATTGGTTGCGGGGTGTGTTATCCTTTGCTCTATTCCACGTTATGTTTATTGAGATTGGTGTTGCGGGGTCTTTTACCTTTTGCATTACAGTATATTATTTTACAGCTTGTTTCAAAGTATTACAAATTGAACTTGAATCTCTACAAGCTTACACTTCAAAATGTTTTAATAATTTTTCATGGGGGGAGGATGGGGGATATTAATGCTCATATTTTTGATGTCGTATTTTGCCCATCTTTTCTTGATTTGTACTGTTCACTCTCTCGTGATGTTTTGCTTTAAGTTGCATCCCTGAGTTCCGAACATTATCGCTTTATTGTGCATAGTTCTCTCTTTTAGTATTGTTGTTTGTTTTTTATTTAAAGGAAAGGGATAATGTTATATCCTCAGTAATACATTTACATGTAATCAGACTAGGTCCTCCTAGCTGCTCAGCCAGAGTGAGAGATGGTAACGGAATGTTGGTGTGACTGTGATGAATGGAATGCCTGGGTGCCTGTGTGGATGAGTGGTGACAGTTAGAGATGGGCTGAGCAGCTAGGCAGGCTGCTCCTGGTGGGGCTGGTACATGGCTAGTACCTGACTAGAGCTGGCTGGACTATGATTGATACTACCCTGACATGGAACCAATAAAGAAGACTTGAAATATACAACATGGCTACCAGTGTCTCTATGTACAGGGTACAACAGATAGTAGGTGAACCACCTATGTACTTCATTTGAGAACCCCGTGTAATGTTTTCCAGAATGTTTGTTTCTGAGCTGTGCTGTCTGAAAATAAAGCACAAACTCAGAGAAATATTAGGTTACATTAATTCGCTTTACACACTGCAGGTGCATAAAACAGACGCTCTTAACTGCACTCTGCCGGCAAAGCTCATCATAACATGGCCCCAGCTCTGCCTTTGTGTTTACTTTAATTTACTTTTTTGCTCCATCCCTCCATTATGCCATATTGCCCCTTTCTTTTCTTCCTTTCCTTCTGTCATTCATTATTTTTCCTCGTTGTTCATTTCTTTCCTTTGCTGTTTTGTCCAATTTGTATTTCTTTTTTGCTTCCTTTGTTTTTCGTATCGTGTTGCATCCTCATTTTTCCCTCTTCTTTCTATATGAGCCTCACCCTCCAGCTTCCTTTTTCCATATTGTGCTTCCTTTCGTCCTCATTATTTCAACTGTCTTCTTTCTATCTTCTTCTTCCCTATGTTTGCTTCCATCTTGAACTTACTTTCTCTTACATTCATGATTGTCTGCCTCTTTCTAGGTATGGTATTTCATAGCACAATTCTCAAACAGGCATATTGTTAACTATATACAAAGAGTGAGTTTTAGGTCTGCCACTTTCAAGCACTGGCTTTCTTTGACCAACTATTCCAGCTGTTAGACATTTTAATCACATCTTGGCTCAGTCAAGTGTAGTGCTCATCTCTTACCTAATATTATTGCCTTCTTTGGTGTATCTTCTGTCTCCACTCCAGTGCTTGCATTGAACTGCACAAGGGACAACTTTATTACTATAGCCCCCTCTCTCGTCTCCACTCCTGCACTGTATGCCTTAGCACATCACACCCAAAAGTATTTGCTTTGCCAATAATTGTTTTGTTTTCTTTCTTTTTGCTTTTTCAATGCTTATTTTACTTTCTTTCCTACTTCGTTCTATCTCCTGCTTTCTTCTTATCTTCTGCTTTTATTCTTTATCATTCTTTCCTTTTTACTTGTCCATTGTCCTGTCAATGCGTCTGATTCACAAAGTAATTTTCACACCGAAGATCTAGTTAGGTTCTCAAATGCCTTGGTTTCTATTGCGTATTCACTTTTGTAATTCAGAAAAGATGAATCTGCACACAAAAATCAATATACTCCCACCTAATACTACCTCGGCATGGGGTAATATTACATTGGAACAAATCTGCACTCATGAGCAGAAGGTGAGAATTCCATGATTTTGTTGCACAAATTGTCCATGACCCACACCCTCTATGTAATCGATCTGAGAGATTCGCTCATGTCAGGTGCAGCAGTGAATCTGTTTCTAGTGAGGGGATAGGAATTCACATACGTTCCCCAGAAGTACTGCAGAAAAAGCTCCAAGAGTTTTCCTGGAGTACTCTAAGAAATATTTGTGAATCCCAGAAATGTGAAAACCTATGCTAAAACATAGGTGTAAACCTCTAAGTACAGATTCACAATTTTTTTGAGGAGCTGTCTTTGTCCCTTATTTTATCTTTTGCCTCCTTTTTTGCTTCTCTTGTCTTACCCTTTCTGTTTCTCTTTCTGTGTAGCACTTATGTCGTTCAAAATTTCTCTTACTTTCCACTTCTAACATTAATTTGATAATTTTTTTATTCCTCTTTTGTCTATTCGCCTGTTGTGTATTTCTCCCCCTCGTTGTGTTTCTTTCATTTTTTCTATAGCTCAATCTTCGTTTATTTTTCTTTCATTCTTTGCGCACTTTTCTTACACCCTACTTTACTTTTTCTCACTTTTTAATATTTCTTCGGTGCTCTCTCGTTTCTTCTTGGTATGTAACTTTCATTTTTTTCTTGTCTCTCTCATTCTCATAATAGTTTCTTTCATCCCACGTTCACATTTATTCTTCTTTCTCACTCTTTATTTACTCTTTTTTATTCACCTCTTTGTCTCACCCTCTCCTCTTTCCTTCTTTCTTCTAACCCGCTCTCATACTCCCTTCTTACTTCGTAACTGCTCATACTTCCTTCCTTCTTTAAGTCCCCTTTTCCTTCCTTCTGCCGTTTCTTCATCTCTCTTCATTTGCTATTCCTATCTCCCATCCCATATCCTCCTGTCCGGCTACCTATTCTTCCTTCCTATTGTCCATCATTTTTACATTTCATTCTTCTCCCATTTCATCTTACTTCATTCCTCCTTTTTGTCTGCCCTTCTTCCCCACTCTGTTCCTTCCTTCTGTCGTTCATTTCTACGTCCTTTCCTTGCTCTGTCCTTCGTCTCTTTCTTTCATTTTTTTCTTTCTTCTCTCTCTCTTTTATTCATGTCTTCTATCTATTTTCTTCCTTTTTTCGTCTCTAGATTTTCTACTACATCCTCTCCTTTTCTGTCTTTCTTCTGTTGCCTGACTCACTCTCTTTCCCTCCCTCCAGACTCCTTCCCTCACTTTTTTCCTTCTTTCCCTCAACCTTTCTTGTGCCCCTTTATTTTCCCTGCTTCTCCACCTACCTAACTCTCTTCCACCCCATTCTTCTTTCCTCCATTCCTCACTTTTGTCTTTCTTTTCTCACGACGTTCTCCAGTTGCCTCTTCTTTTTTCGTCCCTATGTTCATCCTTTCTCTTTGATTCGCTGACACCTCTGACCTTGATCCCTCAGCTGTCATGCTGTTTTATTGGTGTTATATATTAGCTTCCCTTTGCAGACATGGAATCTGTGTTCGGTGTTGATGCCGGTAAGACAAGCCCCAAGAATTAGTGTGACTTAAAACATCTACATTTCTCTGCCTCGGCATCAAACTCGACTCATCACTCGCCATGAACCGACAGGTCAACGCCGTCACCTCCAGCTGCTTCAACACCCTCCGCATCCTTCGAAAGACCTTCAAATTGATCCCCCCGGAGTCAAGGAAGACAGTCACCCACGCACTCATCACCAGCAGACTGGACTATGGAAACTCTCTCTACGCCGGCATCAACAAGTCCCTACTCCGCAAACTCCAGACAATACAGAACACCGCGGCCAGACTCGTCCTCGGCATCCCCCGGCACGAACACATCAGCCAACACCTGCGGAGACTCCACTGGCTCCCTGTGGAGAAGAGAGTCACCTTCCAAATCCTCACTCACACCTACAAATGCCTACACAACAACGACCCAAATACCTCAACGACAGAATAAACTTCCACATACCCAAAAGAAACCTCCGATCTGCCAACCTCGCACTAGCTGAAACCCCGCGCATCCACAGAGCCAGAGCAGACGGAAGATCATTCTCTCACATTGCAGCCAAGACCTGGAACGAGCTACCGACAGCCATCAGACAAGGCCCCTACCTGAACACCTTCAGGAAGGCTCTCAAGACCTGGCTCTTCGGCTGAACGGATCTGCGTACCCCTCCCCTCAGTGCCTTGAGACCCTCACGGGTGAGTAGCGCGCTTACAATTCCCTGATTGATTGATTGATCCTGAGGGGCAAGTGGCAACCCCCACTGCACATGCTGACGGTTGCGCTTGACAACGCCACTGGTGCAAATACCCTGAACTCAGTAGCACAATGTGCCATATAAGGTACTGCACGCAGATAGCCAACAATAAGTAACTTTAAAAACTACACTATGGGGGCGGCCACTGGAATTATGCAGCAGGGGAAGACACAATTACGCGCCAGGATTGACTAAATTATTGCGCCAGAAAAGGAAAGTTATGTGGCGTAATGTGGCACATTTTGTCAAAGTGTAGCTTCATTATTTTGTCTTATTTTTTGTACAGGTTAACACTGTCTGGGCATATGTTTAACTTCATTAGTATCAGTTTAAGACCCCGATACAGCTCTAAGCAATGAAACGTTGACCAGTCAACGTTGCCAAGGACCTTCCACCACACGGCAACACGTCGCTATGTTGTGATCCGTTCGATCTAAACACCATTTTTTGTTAAAATCTACAGATTGTGCTCATGGTGGATTATGTGGCAAATATGGCAAACCCATAACTGTGCGGATAAACGGCGCAGATGCAGAATTTCATAATTATAGTGGCTCAGACTATGGGGCTCATTGCCAGTTCAAGTGTAAAACTATCGGGCAATACCACGCCCATCATTATTGACACCGCAAGGTGCGGTAATACCCACGATCGATATTAAGGCATTATTTTTCCTGTCCGGGGCAAGGTGTAGCATGCGGAACCGGAGTTCTGTACATCAATTATTGCATGTTTTGCTTCTTTCCAGTTTCCTCCGTTCACATTTTACAAGTTTTTTCCAGGCTACACTCGAAGGAAGAAAGATCTCAGATTTTCTTCTTTTCCCATAAAATTCGGAATCCAATGCCGCGTGCCAATTCCCGGTGGTGCCCCAATCGGGAGTCCGCAGGCCTCAGAACTCAGGATGAGCACATGCGAAAAGAAATTGCACAGCAGTGGCAGTTGTGTGCTATCCAACTGCCAATAACATAACAGCAGGTTGTGGACAATGGCAGTAGTTAAAAGTGCAGTTCAAATGCCAAAACACAACACCGTGACACAGCATAACATAACAAAATGCCACACTAGCGCTATAAAGCGCTGTACAAAAGCTACCATACAATAACATAAAGAAACATTATATAATATAAAAATATTACACATTTTCACGTATGCAGGAGATTGATTTTCAGCATGAAGGTGAAATTTGCATTGTGCTGTCTGTCTAATTTTCAAAACAGCTACAACGCCGCACATGGACTAGTGTGAGTGTTCCAATAACAGGAAGCAGCTGGTAGCGCAGAGTTTGTCACGCACAAGTTCATTAGTGAAGGCCTTCACGTCTGTCACATCTGTGCGCCGGGGGCTGTGTTAAGGCGCGACGCATCTGCCAGCCGCTCTCAATAAAACAACAATGTGCTCTTCGAAGTGCCGCACAGCTAGAAGCCACTGGGGAGCACGCGGGGTGTGGGGGCGTGGTCTGCCGTCTGCGTGCTCACACGGACGGACAATTCCACAGAGGCAAAATCGTTTATGGCGAGTGGCGTGATATAATGCGCTCACATTAAGCCTCTGTTTCAGATATGGCGGAATAAGCTGTAGCAATTACTGCCAGGGCCGGACTGGACTATATACAGCGTCCCAAGGGCTGGTTTGCCAGGTCAGTGAGTGGGCCTTATTTTTTTATTCTCGACCCGAAGGTATCCGAGCGCTTTACATGAGCACCAGTTGCATTACAGATGGACACATTCATTTTTTTTTTTTTAGGCACGGGGATTGTGGGGTTTTAGGGTCTGCTGATCAGGTCTTCACTGTTAATTTCCCTGATTTTAAAACAAACATTGCATGCAGCAAGCTCAAGCCCATGCAGTCTCCCTTACCTTGCAAAGCACTTATACAACATGCCAAGTTCAAAATAGCCTTAATTTGCAAGTTTTTATGTATCTAATTGAGTAATGGGGGCCACTTTTATTTCGGCGACCGGGCCTATTTTCAGTCCCAGTGCGCCCCTGATTACTGCATCCCATAATTACAAATACCCAAGGTGTGAAAATTGCATCCTAGTCCGAGTTTTGCGCGGCATAATGAGGCACAGCATGCGGGAGCACAACACCAACTATCTGTCGCATGTTTTTCATTTCCCGTCACAATATCATTTCCAAGTTTTGTTCTGAAAAATGTGCTGAGGAAAGCCCATGGCTATAGCAATACCCGAGTGTGGAAACTGCAACATGCGGTTGTTACTGCACAACTTAGAATCCCAATTTGTGCACAAACTTCTACTTGCACACAGGGACTGTTTTTGAGTGCCCTCTGGAATCCTGATATGTGCATTAAATCCTCTTACCGCACATATTAGGACACAGAGTCATGCGGTCTAGCGTGCCTGGGGAATTTGCGAGTGCATTAAAATTGCATTCCTGTAATTTACCTTTGTCAATTCCAGCAGATCAAACATGCCGAAATTTACAGGGAGACAATCTGTATGCTATTCCTCATTTGGAGGGGGGGCTCCATAGGTGGTATTTAAAGCACCTGGTTAATTTTGGACCTCGTAACTCACAGTTGCTTGCATTCTATTTGCTGGCTTCTTTTCTTTTAGACTGTCCCTCCCATTGAGCATACCTATTCTCTGTAGTCCAGTGCTCGCTTTCTGTAAATAGGCTTTTATATCTTGTTCTTAACATGCCACATTTGCTGTGCATTCAAAGACAGAGGTCAAAAGCCAGGCTCTATTTTCTGAGAGATCTTGGTGTTTACTTTTTTTCCTCTGATTTCAAAGGGAGAGTGTTTAAGTGACAATCTTGCTGTAAAAGCAAAGGCTTTTCTCTAGCACACGACAGACGAGTGCTGAAACTTTTCAGACACTCACCCCCAGTCACAGATCTGGGTTGAATCAATCATCATTCTTTAGCTCACTCCGCCACCTCAGTTCAGACCCAGCTATATGCAAATCAGTCTTGACCCTGTGCCTCATGGGAACAGTCCAGCCTGAACTGCCAAGCCAGGTCTTCCCTGAACCGGAAACAAGCATCCTGGGAGGTTTCGGGGTAACACCCCTCATCAGCCAGGCTAGCTTGAATCCAGTGGCAAAGTGACCAAGGGACTCACGTCTGGGCATACCCTGCCAACTTAGGGCGAACAAAGCAAACACAAGGACATGATGGACGGAGTGCTGAAACTTTTCAGACACTCACCCCCAGTCACAGATCTGGGTTGAATCCATCATTGTTCTTTAGCTCACTCCGCCACCTCAGTTCAGACCCAGCAATATGCAAATCAGTCTTGACCCTGTGCCTCATGGGAACAGTCCAGCCCGAACTGCCAAGCCATGGCTTGGCATGATGTGCAAAAAAACAATCGATTTAGGCCCAGATCTCTGTGCTGGGGTGAATGTATGAAATTGTTCTGCATTCTGTCCATCAATTGTTGTTTTTGCATTTGTCACTCCGGGTGGAACGGGATGCCCAGACGTGGGTCCCGTGCTCTCCATGTCACTGGAGTCAAGCTATCCTGGCTGATGAGGGGTGAAACCCAGAAACTGGTCCTAGGATGCTTGTTTCCAGTCCAGGGAGGACCTGGCCTGGCAGTTCGGGCTGGACTGTTTCCATTGGGCACAGGGTCAAGACTGATTTGCATATGGCTGGGTTCAAACTGGAATGGCATGGTGAGCAAGAAAACGATGGATTTAGGCCCAGATCTCTGTATTGGGGTGAATGTATGACATTGTTCTGCATTCTGTCCATCAATTGTTGTTTTTGCATTTGTCACCCCGAGTGGGACGGGTATGCCCAGACATGGGTCCCGTGCTCTCCATGCCACTGGAGTCAAGCTATCCTGGCTGATGAGGGGTGAAACCCCGAAACGGTCCTAGGATGCTTGTTTCCAGTCCAGGGAGGACCTGGCCTGGCAGTTCGTTATTTACAAGGCAGTTAAGTGGCTTAACGCTGCCTTGTAAATAAGGCGAAGCCCCTATCGCCACAGGAATGTCGTAAAAAGTGACGTTCCCGTGGCGATTGGACTTGTAAATATGCCCCTATATCTGAGCAAATGTAATGTTAATTTCAAATTTCAATTGAAAATGTGTTGTCTGTTATGGCAGCGCACTATCACACCATGCATACGCCACGCTACACCACTCTGCTTTACACCACTCCACTCTACAACACTCTACTCCACTCTATGCCACCCCACTCTGCGCCGCACCAATCTATTCTACAAGACTCAACTCCACGCCACGCCACGCCACTCTATGACACTCCACGACACTCCACTCTACGCCCCTCCACTCTAAGACACTCTAAGAGACGGCACTCTATGACACACCACTCCACTCCACTCTACTCTACAACAAGCCACTCCACTCTACACCACTCCACTCCACCCCCACCATATGCCACTCATTGACACACCCTCCACTCTTCGCCGCTCCACTCTACACCAGTTACCCCATTCCACTTTAATCTACCAGACTCCAGTCTATCCCAACCTACCTCAATCAACTCCACTTCAATCTACCTCAGTCCACTCCACTCTAGTCTACCCCAATCTACTCAACTCCACTCCAGTCTACCCCACTCCACCCCAATCTACCAAACTCCACTCCACCCCAATCTACCTCATGCCACTCCAATCTACCTCACTCCACTCCAATCTACTCACTCCACTCCACTCCAATTTACCCCACTCCACTCTACCCCAGTCTACTCCATTCTACTCCAATCTACCCCACTCCACTCCAGTATTCCCACTCCACTCCAATCTACCCCAGTCTACCCCACTCCAATCTACCCCACGCTACTCCAATCTACCCCAATCTACCCATTCCATTCTACTCCAGTCTATCCCACTCTACCCCAGTGTGCCCCACTCCACTCCAATCTAACCTACTCCACTTCACTCCAATCTACCTAACTCCACCCAAATCTACCCCACTCCAATCTACCTGACTCCAGTCTTTCCCACTCCTCTCCACTCCACTCTACCCCACTCCAATCTACCTCACTGCACTCCAATTTACTCCACTCCACTTCAATCTACCCCACTCCTCTCCAATCTATCCCACTCCACTACTCTTCAATCCGCCCCACTCCCATCCAATCTACCCCACTCCACTCCACACCACCCCTCTCCACTCGAATATACCCCATTCAACCCCACTCCAGTCTACCAGACGTCACTCCACTCCAATCTACCCCAATACAATCTACTGCACTCTACCCCAACCCACCCCACTCCAATCTACCCCAAACTACCACACTACACCCCACACCACCTCACCCCACCTCACCCCACTCCACCCCACTCCACCCATGTTTAGCCATGCTGAACAGCAGCCACACTGGTGTACAACATGGCTAATACACATTCCCAAAGCCAATATCTCTTGTATAGGCGAGACCTATTGAGTTTGCCAATGCTTGTTTTTAAAAGACAACCGTCCCGGTATGTCTAATTCATAAAGTTGAGATGCCTCAGCTAAAGTGGATGGGAGTGAGTCTCCAGTGCTGTGAAGTTGAGGGAGGGGCAGACAGCTAAACAAGGAACAGGCTTTCCTGCCACCTGTGGCTGCAGCCTGAAAGAAATGTAAAAGTGCGCAATTGGTTAATCTGCAACTGTAAATGCTGCTTGGAAGTCGATATTGGCTTTAATTGATGGAGTTCTCTTGAAGCTTTGTGTAGACAGAGATGTATTCTCTATGAGTGGTATTGCAAGGGTGTCACCAAACTGACCTACGGAGTGCATGCTTTTAATAGACAAATATATACATTTTTACACTGGGTTCAGTACATTACTAACATCTATATTTGGGAAGCGCTTATTTTCATTCTTATACCAAAATATTTTATTTGCATTTTGCGACAGCCTATTTTATACTGTTTGTAATACAAGCTTAAAATAATGGGTTACATATTCACAGTGCTTTCTGTCACAGGCTGGGACCTCATAACACTAAAATGCATGCAATTCACTATTCCCGACTGCACCAACCAGAATTAAATTCTGTTGCTCTCTGTTACATAAACAAACATGAGCACTATTCACATTAACCAATAGAGTTTTCATAACATAAAATAGTGCATTTATCACTGCTTAATTTAACTTGCATTCATTTTTTTATTTAAGGTGTGCTTTATTTTATATGCAGCTACCTGAAAGTGAAAGACCAACAAAATAATCACAGAATATTTTGTTATTTTTAGCCACGACTTTTACCCAGTTCCCACGCTTACTGGCCCCACCCCCGTTGCGCTCAGGATCACAGTTTCCATAATTTTGTTTAATGCAGTTCGACTGCTGAGTGCAATAAACATCAACCCCAGCCTGGGACATACGTAATTAGGGCCATAAACTGGAATTTACATCATTACTTGGAGTGAGGATTTTAGACAGAATTCTCTGGGGGTTTCTTTTGAACTCCTCCCAAAATATTAAACCCGTTTTCTGTGTATCACCCCTTTCCACAACAACCCAAAATTCTGGAAATTCTGCCACAAATATTTACTCCACATTTATATTATCCACCAGAATTTGGAGGATTTTGTATTTCCTTCAAACTCTAGGGGGCATATTCACAAGGACTTATCGCCGAGTTATCGCCACCTTAACGCATCAAAAGTGGAGATAGATTTAACGCCCCATTCACAAGCGGGTGCAAACTACAGACATCGCCAGTATTCCCGCGATAACTGCCGTAAAATTTATCTCCACAGGTGACACCACCAACTAACCCTAATGAGATGCAGAGTAGGCGTTCCCGTGCAAAAACTCACAAAAACACCACAACACCACTTTCACAACGAACTGCCAGATCTGCGATGCGAACCAAAAACAGGTGATAATACCGCGGTAGCAGCAGGGAATTAACACCTGCCTTCTGCTGGTGTTAAGCAGGACGACTACCTGCAGTACGAAAGGGAGCCCAGCCCAGAGCCACATCGGAAGACCCACAGATGCCATGGAGCCAATGATCATGCAGCTCGGAGACCCAAGAGGGCCACAACACCCACCTCCACCACTCCCAGGCCCCCCCCCCGGACCCTTCCCACCGGACAAACACATACCGTGCACGACACAAGAGCCACAAAAAGCGCATGATGTCGCACCATGACAAAAAGAAACACACATGTGTGGTCAGAAGAACGAGAAACAGTCACTCATCATTGAAGTAACAACCAAAAACTTTATTGAAATACAACACAAAACACCAATGCGGAAGACTCCTGTCGGGTCTGTCCGGGACAATCTTCATGTCACAGCCTGGAAAATAAAGCACAAAATCAGAACGTGTGTCATGCGCACATCAAAGGAGCGAGACACAGAGAAACAGAGAATGAAAGAAAGGCAGAGAGAGAAAGAAAGAAAGGGAGAGAGAGAGAGAGAGAAGGAAAGGAAGGGAGAGAGAGAGAGAGAGAGAGAAGGAAAGGAAGGGAGAGCGAGAGAGAAGGAAAGGAAGGGAGAGAGAGAGAGAGAAGGAAAGGAAGGGAGAGAGAGAAGGACAGGAAGAGAGAGAGCGAGAGAGAGAAGGAAAGGAAGGGAGAGAGAGAGAGAGAGAAGGAAAGGAAGTGAGAGAGAGAGAGAGAGAGAGAGAAGGAAAGGAAGGGAGAGAGAGAGAGAGAGAAGGAAAGGAAGGGAGAGAGAGAGAGAGAGAAGGAAAGGAAAGGAAGGGAGAGAGCGAGAGAAGGAAAGGAAGGGAGAGAGAGAGGGACACTGCCGCCCCCGCGCACCCAGGCACCACTGCTCACCTGCTGCCACCGGTGTGTTTCCAACCACGAGCCGGTATACACTGCAAGCCACCAGGTCTGCAATCTGTAATCGAGGCCAGAGTCAATCATGGCAGAGTCCATCTCACTGCACACGGCAACAACGCCTGTCCGTCCCTGCGCACACATGCAGCCGCACCCTACCCCCTCCCGCCGGGTAGCGCTGGCTGTCCGCCCTTGCGCACCCAGGCCCCACTGCTCACCTGCCGCCAACGGAGTGTCCACAAGTGGGCACACCACGTGCCCGTGCAAGCTCCAGGCCCCGGTCCCGCCACCATGGCATGCTCCACATCATGCGGACCCGCACCGCGGCCCAGCAGGTCCCACACATGACGCTGAGTCCTGAGGCATCAATGGCAGAGACCACATCAGTGCACACGTCATCATCGCAGGCTGCACACCCGCTCAGCAATTTCGGTGCCACTAACCCTGTGCAACCCCATTCAGCGCCACGTGGTGGTAGGTCCATGACGGCCGCAAGGCTTCGGGTGCCACTAACCCTGTGCAACCCCAGTCAGCGCCATGTGGTGGTAGGCCCGTGATGGCCGCAAGGCTTCGGGTGCCACTAACCCTGTGCAACCCCAGTCAGCGCCACGTGGTGGTAGGCCCGTGACGGCCACATGGCTTCGTGTGCGACTAACCCTGTGCGCAACAACTCATGGTCCCTTTATGATTGGGAATCGTGGAACATCCATCATCCAGTCACCTCCGACAGTGGGGAATGTGACGTTGTCGGCCCCTTATATTGGCGGGGTCACATGGCCTGTGACACCTGTGCCGGATGGGTGTGGTGTGTGTGCAAACCTGCCCTCAGGGAGTGGCCGTGACATGCTGACAACTAGACCAGTGACCTGCAGACCACTAGCGTGTAAACCAGCGACATGTAGCTATGTGGCACCCCCCTCGGAGCGTAAGCGGAGTGGTCTGGCCTGGCGTACGCCGGACCATCGCAGGGCGTGCAACAAGGACTCGGGGGCTCTGGGCGTGGTTCAGTCCATGTCCGGACAAGGAAGTGACTAATGCGTGTGTCCCTGTTGTAGTGTCTACGGCACCCGGAACGCAATCGGCAATGTAGCACACTGTGACTGGAATCCCACTAGATGAGCATCATTGACGTTAGGGGGAGTCACTGACCCTACATTCATCCACACATTCATACTTGAATGATGAAAGACATGACACAGCAGTGCGTTTCTGAATGTTTAATGCACATCCAGTGGAGTTTTGCAGCTGGAGCAGTACAGGTGCCATGCCAACCCCACTTCACAATATGGGCCCGTGAAGGGCCAGCCAGAGTCCATCGGGGAATGACAAGTACAGCGGAAGAGGAAGAGTACAGTCCGCAGTCTGGTCACCGTGTCATTAGTCACCAAACAGGATATGGCAGTCCATGTCGCGGTCCAAGGTGAGTGCAGCAGAGTGTATCGGGGGTCAGTGGAAGGTCATGGGGCCATGTGCGGCACCAAGCAGCAACAGGCCAGGTGGCGGAAATGAATGCCTGAAGAAGTCAGAAATCCCCTCTGCATCCATAATTGGCCAAAATCATGCACAACCCCAAAACCATATTGACTATCCGTGAATATGGTTACTCTCAATTTTTTCCCAATTTTGAAGGCTTTTGTTAAAGCTACCAATTCAGCTATTTGTGCAGACTTGACTCCCTTTAGATAGGATGCTTCTATAATAGCAGATATAGTACATACAGCATAGGCAGCACTCAGTTCTCCATCTTGTTTTCGGAAGCATGACCCATCAACAAACAATACATAATCTGATTCTCCCAATGGGACATCAAAGATGTCCGGCCTGGGCTTTGTACACATTTCTGTTAGATCCAAACAATCATGATCAACTTCTTCTTTTACTTCTTCACAGAATGGGTCCGGCAACAAGGTTGCTGGATTCACTGTGGTGCATCTTATCACGCTTACATTTTCAGCACCTAGGATCACTCTTTCATACTTAGTCAGCCGACTCGGGGTCAAGTGCTGAGTTCGAGTCCTTGTTAAAAGGATCTCGACAGAATGTGGCACATATACCTTCAAAGGATGTCCCATTACAATAGACTCACTCTGCTCCAGACTCACACAAGTAGCAGCTACTGCTTTTAAGCAGCCAGGCAATGCTGCAGCCACAGAATCCAGAGTGGGAGAAAAATATGCCACTGGACGTCACATCAATCCATGTCTTTGGGTTAACACTGAAAGTGCACATCCTTCCCTCTCATAAGCAGAACAAAGCAAATTCTTTCGTATAGTCAGGCATTCCTAATGCTGGTGCTTGACATAAACAATCCTTCAGTTTTATGAATGCATCCTCGCTTTCATCATCCCATTCGATCGGATCTATCACATCCTTTCGTGTCAATTTTATTAGTGGTTTTGCAAGCAATGAAAATCCACTGATCCACTGACGACAGTATCCAATCACTCCCAAAAACATTTGTACTTCTTTCTTAGTTTTGGGCAGATTCATCTGTCGAATCACTTTTATTCTCTCTGGTGTCACTTTTCTAACTCCGTTTTCTATCTTGTGTCCCAAATATTGGACTTCTTGTTGGCAAAACTGTAATTTTTCTGGTGACACCTTGTGTCCACCTTCTACCTAATGGTTCAGTAAAGCAATTGTGTCTATGACACAGGCCTCTCTTGTCTTTGATGCCACCAATAGGTCATCAATGTACTGAACCAAAACTGAATTTCCTGGCATAACCAATGTTTCCAAATACTTTTTCAAGATTTGATTGAAAATCAAATTGAGGAACTCAGCACCATGCCAAAACACGGTCCTCGAACCGAAACGCAAAGAGATATTGGCTATCTATGTGCAAAGGAATAGAAAAGAATGCTTGGCACAAATCAATCACTGTATACCAATGTGCATCCCAAGGTATCTGATAAAGAATTACTGGATTTGGTACTATTGGACAACAGGGTACTACTATCTTATTGATTTTCCTTAAATCTTGCACTATCCTATATTTGCCACTAGGCTTTTTAAGCCCCATGATTGGCGAATTACAAGGACTGCCCATTATTTCTTTCAAAATACCTTGTTCAATCATTTGATCAATTACTGGAGCAACTCCTGCTTTTACTTCTGGACTCATTTTGTACTGTTGTGTGCTTGGATAAATCACACCTTCTTTCACCATTATTTTAATTGGGCCTACATTTGCCATCAGATCAATTTCCTTTCCTGAAAAATCCCACACATCTGATCTCACTGTGTCTCTCAGCTCATCAGGCAGACTGCTTTCAGTCAGAAGTGAAAACATCTCATCCACTTCTGTTCCTTGTTTTGCTAGCATCATTTTGCAAGCGATATCTTCATCAGGTGTTTGAAAATCAATACCATCAGGTGTACAATAGATGGTACAGTTCATTTTACACAACAAATCCCTCCCTAACAAGTTAATTGGACTTGAATCATACACCACAAACCGATGCATGTCTTTGAAATTTCCGATATTCACTTCTATTGGTTTAGTAACCAGTGTTTTTATTTGCTTATTTGAGACTCCTACAACTTGGATAGTTTCTCCCGAGAGGGGTAGGTTTGGAATTTCTGCTGCTCTCACAGTAGAACGGGTAGCACCAGTATCCACTAGGAAAGTGATGTCATTACCTTCCACTTTTCCATCAACAAATGGAACTGACTGATCTACCGCCAAGCATGCGCCAAGTACGCATTCTTCCTCCCCCCTCAAGCACCGTCATTGAGAAACATCCGAATCACTCTCATTACTGTGCATCCAATATTGTTGAACCGTTTGTGTATTCTTACCACTCTCTCCACGAAATCCGGTGTTCACACTGTATCTCTGCACTTGAGCGTTCATACAGTTGGGCATAGGGGCTTGTGGCACCTGTAACTGTGGAGTAACTACCTGTTGCTGTTGCTGCTGGTTCACAACCACCTCATTCTGCAACTGTGGATTTAAATTTTGATTTACCCCATTATTCTGTTGAACGTTTCTACACTCATTCTTCCAATGTCCATGCTTTCCGCACGCATGACAAGGATACTTCTTTTTCGCTTCTTCTCTACTCATTCGCCCTTTTAATTTATTTCCATTCGATCCTTGACTATTCTGATTCTGGTCATTCGACTGGTTATCATTTTGAGAACCAGTACTTGCCTCTTGGTGTTCTGCCAACTTCACTTGTGCCCACATCATCTTTTCTTTCAATTTCTTGTGTTTTGCGTCAATATCATCACTACAATACTTCGCATACTTCAAGATGTCATCAATGGGTTTACTTTGCCAGCAAAGCATATGCTGCTGAATCATCTGACTAATTTCTGATCTCAATCCATACACAAACCTGTTCACAAAATGTCCCATATCCTTATCACCAATATTTTCAAATCCACTATACTGTTTAAATACTTGCAACAGCCTTTCGTAATACGCATGCACTGACTCCTTTGGTTCTTAATTTGTTCTATCTATTTTAACCCAATCTGTTTCCTTTGGAGGAATTTTCCCTTTCAAGAAAGTAATCACTTGCTGATACTTTTTCATCACATCTTCTGAAGGTGCACCTGTCTTTGCATCTCTTGGATACTATTCAGTTGGCCAATCAACCGTAATTTTACATTCTGTCCACAAATCAGTTGGTACCACTATATCAAACAGGCCATCCAAATCCTTTAATAATACCTTTGAAACTATCACAAACCTCTCTACCTGCTTGTACCATTCAACTGGTTTCTCCCTTAATCTGGGAAAATCATTCGTAAAAGACAAAATATCCTGTCTAGACCAAGGAACATGAACATATCCACCACCAGAAACTTCTCTCATTGGACACACTCTTTCAACCTGTTCTGTTTCTCTTAATGGGAATGCAGATGCTTCCTTTGTAGCTGCCTCATCCCTTTTCCTTGTCCATCTACCTCTCCATCTGTCTGCATCTCCCCATTTCTTCAAAATATTCATTAATTCTTTGATCTGTAATCTCCTTCCTGATGCATTCAAACTTTCTAAATCCTTTTCAGTAAATTCTGCCCTATATGGTTTCTGCAATAATTTCGATTTTTCTACATCCTTTCCTAATTCTGAAGCAACTTCTACTATTTTCTCATGCAAATTCTTTGCTCTCCATGTTATACTTTTACACAAAAACAACAATTCATCATCTCTGTATGTACCTAATCTATCTGGGCTTATTGTGCCAATGATAATTTCTTCCAAATCCACTTTCAACTTGGCCACATCTATACTTGGTGTTTGGGGTTTCTTCTTGTCTAATCCTTTCGCCCACTGCTCTAGATCTTCTGGCGAAAATCCTTTAGAATTTCCTGCTACTGGAGCGACAATCAGTTCCTTTCTCCTTTTATTCACTGGTGAACCTCTTTTCGGAGTTTCAGTCACTGTTTCAATATTAGGGAGATCCAGTAACGATATATTTGAATCACTCTCACTGGTTAGATCTTCTGACATTACTACCTCTTTTCTAACATTATTTTGTGGGACTGTCACTGTTTGTAATCTTGGGGTGTCTCGTTTATCCCCATATAATGGAATAACCGGACCTATCGTTACTGGCACTGTCAAGGCTTCAGCATTTAAACCTAACTGATTTATTTTCTGAATTATCTCTTCTTTTGTTCTATTCAATGCGTCCCTTTCCTTTTCCTGTAACACTCGGGTAACTGTTGGATCATATAAAACCTGTGGAACCAAGGGAGTTCTCATCATTGGTGCACTTTGAATTGCCTCTCCAGCATTTTCTTGATAAGGCGGAGGTCTTTTAACTAAAATGTCCTCTAATAACTCATCATCAGTTTCATCACATTCTGTTCCTGCCATACCTGCGTGTTTCAATTTTTCTTTACATTTACTCCCTACTTGATCCTCAGACATCAATACTGGATACAACCCTTCCGTTACTACAGCTCTTCTCCATCTTTTCATCTCATCTCCTCGAGTATCAAACGGATATTTTGGAAAAAATCCTCTATTTATTCTTCTACCTCCTCTGTATTTCTCTCGTTCAAATGCCTCAACTTCCCATTCCTCCAAAGCTTCATACTGCGTTAACCTAGGGCTAGGTTCTAATGAATTCATCCGATTTCTCAAATTCTGAAGAATCCTTACATTAAACGTACCATTTACAGGAAAAGCTAAGACACCATCGCCTTTCGTATACTCCACCCAATTTTCCAACCAAATACAAGTATGATATCCGCGTTCCAACATCATCAAGGAAGCAGTCGTATTCGGAGGTAGCATAAGAATTCCTTCTCTGGTTACTACACGCTTATCCTTTTTAAAGAAATTTTTGATTTTATTAATCAGCTTCATTCTTCCAATCCCTGTAACTAGTTGTTTCAGTAATCAAAATTTAAAAACTCTTCCGTATCCTCACGTATCCTTTTCCCACACTTGTCCTATACCAGCGCGACTCACACCAACAGTCCAATTAGAGCTCACTACGTATTTTCTTCCACAACCAATACCTACGCGGCTCTTGTCTGCCACCCAATCAGAGCTTTCCACACACCCACTTGTCTGACCAATACCAGCGCGGCTTTTTGTGACGTCAGTATTACTCTTACTACTGACCCTCCCTTTACAATCGGCACTTGTTACACGCCCGCTGTCTCAACCAATACCAGCGCGGCTCTCAGTAACATCAGTATGACTCCTGCTACTGACCCTCCCTTCACAAGGTAATACGACAATGTATTTTCTAAACTTTCTTAATAAATTTTCTGTTAGTAACAACGTAAAAACAGCGCTACTCTGTCTGCTCCGCTAATTCAAAGATAGTTTATTCACTTGCTTCAAAGAGAAAGTACTTCCTTACGCTGCAAGTAAAAACCACTGTTTACTCTTCACTTAAGCTCGGGAGGACCTACTACTCCTCTAGGGATACTCCTCCTTCGGGTAAGGCCAAAGTTTCACAGGTGGACCCTTCGCTATCACTCACTCTCTGCTTTTATACGATATAGTCCCTAATATAACACCTACAGCCCTCCGTAGCTTTTAGGTATTATGACAACAGACGAGTAACCTTCTGCAGTGTGATTTCCTTACCACACTCTTCAAAATTCCATTCCCGGGATTCCCAGGTATCTCTGTACCTGTACTTCCAGACAACATAGAACAGGACACTAACTTTTCAAGTTAAGAACATATAGTCAATAATCACCAAACTAATCAATAATAACCATCCTCTGCTACCAGAAAAACTGATCCAGCGCAAAGAGGCCAGGGTTGGATATTTTACACAAAAAAAATGAATTTTTCAATGGGCCCATATACATTTATCCAAATATGATCATTTTGCATTTCCTGGCCAACTTCCGCTGGAAAGGTCAAGTTTTATAATTCACTTAAGTTCGGATTAGTTATTTCCCTGTAACCATAAATCAATTACAGTATCATGTCTAACTAATCTTCACGAATCAACACTCTTCCTCTGGTCGATGGACCATTAGTTGATGGTGATATTAACAACTTCTTAACTAAAATTCTTAGTGAAATAACCACAGACTCTGAATAATAATAATAATAATAAGTTTATCTAAAATTTCAGTCATTAAGTTGAACGCTCATCAAGTAAAGGTACACAGTGCAAACTCCATCTTTCTTTAAGTGGGAGAGAGAGAACAATCATATAGCACAATACATTCAATTACACAAGCTCATTCAACAAAATCAAACGCATTAGAGTGGATAGATGTAGAGACAAAAGGCACATTATAATACATTTGCAAAGAAATATGCAAATTTTGGATAAAATGACATTTACCTAATAAAGATGACTGGAAAACCACGCCTCTGGCCAAAGGACTGGTGGGGGTCCCCTGACTTAGGATCATGAGTCAAAGATTATAGGATAGGATCAGGACAGGTCTGATACTTTAAAAAAAAAATTTTTATTAAGTTTTCATTAAGTATTACAATACAGTAATAACAAACATTACCAGCTTGTAAATTATTGCACAGTAAGTGTTACAGTATGCAGCACAATATATTGTACATCTCATCATCCAAATCATATAACCATGGAGTTGAGGCGATCCACGAGTACAGTCTATACATCAGTTGTTAACAAATCAGGGTGACCATTCAGATAGACGGTGAGAGGTTCCCAGAAGTTGGAAGGTTTTGAAGAGGTGGGTAGTTCCTCTGCATATATTAAAAAGTTATCTCTACAGTATACAAAGTCCATTATCCATTGTTTCAGAGCAGGTGTTTTTTTACTGTCCCAATGCATCGCCACTCTGCGTTTCGCCAGGAGCAGCGCTATGGCCGCAAATTGTTTCTTTATAGATTTTAATGGTAATACATGACTCAACAGGCATAACTGCGGTGTGCAAGTTAGTGTACAGTTCAGAATCTTACCTAGTAGATCCACCACCTGTGTCCAGTATGTTTGTACCTGTGCACAACCCCAGGCAAGATGAGCGAAATCAGCTTGGTCCTGTCCGCATCGTTTACAATTTGCATTATCTCGTAAACCATATGTGTACAATTTTAATGGGGTATGGTAGGCTTGATGTAGGTACTTGTAATGGATAAGACGTAAATTCCCGTTGGGAGTAAGTAAATCCGTTAGTGCACAACATGCCTGCCAGTCGTCTTCGCTAAGTGGTGTATCTAGCAGTGTGTTCCATTTTTCACGAGCTTTTACCGTACCATCCCCAATCTCCGATTGTATAGCCCTATAAAGTTTAGCCACCATATGGTGAATATTTGGACTGGTTATGAGTAATTGAGCGAGACAAGTGTAGGAGGCTCAGTGGGGTATGAAGGGTATAATTTCTTCATTGCTTCCCGTAGCCTATGGTAGGTGAATTTAAATAACATGGATTGGTTATTGACATATGCCAAATCTTCAGGGGTGATGAATAACCCATTGACATAGAGGTCTCCCATCAGGATAATGCCCACTTGTTCCAGTAGCTCCATGCTTCCTCTGTCCTGAGTGACCGACAGAGAGGGGTGTTGCGCTAAGCGCATATTTGGGGCATAGAGTGGAAGTTTGTTTGCCATTTGGCCAAGTCTTAGCCATGCGTTAGACGTGGTGCGGATTGTGTTAATCTCCTGCTTGGTTAGGTGCGGTCGTCTATGCGTCAGGACATTGGTTAAGTTAATAGGGTTGGCGTCACCATCTTCCACCACTATGTGCGGCATATATCGAATTGGGTGATACCAATAGTAGGCATATTGTGCTTGGGCACATAAATAGTATAAAAATAGGTCAGGGACCGCAAACCCACCCGATGCGTATGGTAAAGTTAATGTGTGTAAGCATATCCTCGCTTGTTTGCCTGCCCATATTAATTTTGTAAGAAGTGTTCGCAGCCTGTTGAATATTGGGGTAGGGGGGGTATTGGTATGTTTGTAAACAGATACAATAATTTGGGGAGGATTACCATTTTTATCAGGGATTTTCGGTCTGCTAATGAGAGAGGGAGCGCGATCCATCTGCTTATTTGTGTTTCAATCTTATCAATGGCAGTTCCGTAATTCGTTCTTAGTACAATTTCCTGATCACGGTGAATCCAGATGCCCAAGTATTTAATGGGGTCTGTCTGCCACACTAGTGAAAATTCCAGCTGGTGTGGACGAGTAGCTTCTGTTAGTGGCAGTATGGCAGATTTATCCCAATTTGATCTGCAGGCCGGAATGTCTACCAAATTTGATGTATTCTCTAAGGATAGGGGCCAGATTTGTGTTCGGGTCGCGAACATAGAGTACCATATTGTCCGCGTACATTGAGATGCCAACAGGGCGAAGACGGAATCTCAACGCAGTGTGCGCGTAACATTGTCGTATTTTACAGGCTAAGGGTTCTATCGCAATGGAGAATAGTAACGGTGATAACGGCCAGCCCTGTCTCGTGCCTCTCTGAATATTAATCACTTCCGAGACGTGAACGTTCACCTTTATACGTGCAGTTGGTTTGGTATATAGCAATTTGATCCAGTTCAATAGCATAGGTGGCAAACCCATCATTTGTAAAATTGTAAATAGATACGTCCATTCAATAGAATCAAAAGCTTTGGCTGCATCTAGGAGGACAGCCGCCGCTTCCATCTCTGGATTCAGTTGGTGTAGGAGCGCGAATATGGTGCGTAAATTATGTGAGGTCGAACGATTGGGTATAAAACCAGATTGATCTGGTAGGATCATGACCTGCAATAAGGGTTGTAATCTGGTGGCAATAATCCTGGCCAGTATCTTAGTGTCAGTGTTTATTAGGTAGAGCGGTCTGTATGATTCCCCACGGTCCGGAGGTTTGTCCGGTTTTAATAAAGCCACTAACAGCGCCTCTCGTAGTGTCGGGGGGAGAGTCTGACTGTTATAAGCTTCGTCATACATTTCCACAATATGGGGGATGAGCAGTTCCGTATAGGTTTTATAAAATTCCCCTGTAAAGCCATCTGGCCCTGGGGTTTTACCATTAGGTAGGGACTTAATGGCAGCCTGCACCTCCTCTAGCGTGATGGGTTGTTCCAAAAATTCACGCTGACTGTTTGTGAGCCAAACTAGCGCTATGTCCTCAAAGTAGTTGAGAATTTCTTGCGTATTTGCTGTGTCTCGTGCTGCATACAACCTTCCATATGTTTCTGTGAAAGTGTCCAGTATACCTTTGTTGTCGTAGTGCGTTGTGCCTGCCTGATCTTGCATTTTTAGTACAATGTGTTGTTTGTGTTCTACATGTATTTTCTGCGCCAGATGGTGACCAGGTCTGCCTCCTTCACCCATTCTACGGGCTGTATGCCGACGGAAGATGTATTTCATTTCGTCATCTGCGAGTTTGTTATAGTGTGTCACTTCGTCTCTGATTGCCCCTAGTAATGTTGCATTGTGGGTAGTTTCGTATTCTGTTTCTAGTTGTTTTATATGGGCTTCGCTTTTACTTAATTGTGTGCGTATATCTCGCAAAATACCGGCAGTTGTACTGATACAAATACCTCTCAAGGTCGCCTTAAAGGCTTCCCAGGTAGTGCCAGCGCTGTCTACTGAGTTTTTGTTTAGAGTGAAGAAGTCTTCTATGGCGCTATGTATGGTTTCTTTGTAGGCAGGGTCTAGAAGGGATGCGGCGTTGAATCGCCATATGAACGGGGGAGGGGTATATGTCGGGATTCTAAGCATCAAAACAACTGGCTTGTGGTCCGACAGTGTTTTCGGTAAGTGCTGTATGTCTTGCGTCCATGTGCAGGCCGACTCGGTGAGCAGCCAGTAATCGAGTCGGGCCCAGCTATTATGCGCGCTGGAGGAGTGGGTGCTTTCTAGCGCCTGTGGGTTACGCATGCGCCAGACGTCTTGTATGTGAAATTCTGACATCCCGTTTAGTATGGTAGAGACAGCATGGTGATGCTGTTCGGTGGTGGTTTGCGATCTATCACAGGTGTCGTCCAGGGCAACATTTAAGTCACCGCCCCATATCAGTTCCATAGTCGGGAGAGTTTGTAGTGTGTTCCATAAGTTATCGAAGAAAACAGGGTCATCGACATTTGGACCATAAGTGTTGATGATTCCCACTCTTGAGCCGCGCAGAACGCCCGTAACTATGACATATCGCCTATTATCATCTATTAGCGTTTGCTCCTGTATAAAGTGTGTCCCTTTGCGTATTAATGTTATTACACCTCTGGCATATGAGGAGTATGCGGAAGCAGCCACCAGCTCCGCCCATTTTTTCCCCAGTGCGTTAGCCTTGTGTTTGACGAGATGTGTTTCTTGTAGCAGAGCAATATTTATGTGATGCCTGTCTAGATATGCAAATACCTGTCTAATCTTACGGGGGTTGTTCAGGCCACGCACATTCCACGTGATTAATCTCAGTGGTGCGGAATCATCGGCTTTGTGCATAAGGGGGGTATTCTCGTGCATAGATTTAGTGCATAATGGTATCTTGGGTAACCACATAGAGCATCGCCACCATGGTCATGGAGTGGTGTCTAGTGTGCATCTGTACAAGTGTGCTGTATGGTGATAACTTTGTAGACGGCTGGTAAAACATAACATAAAACCCAACTATCCCCCCACCCACTTTAGCATTCCAATTATGCCAAAGACATTTCCCGAACTTCAATGAAAATGACAACAGAATTTCTGTGGGGACTAGGCACTCGGTGTTCCATCCGCTTACCGATGGGGCTGGAGCGACAAAAATGCATAATTGGTGTGATGTTTAAAAGAAGGACACAAAAATATTATGCACTAGTAATATACCTGACAGCCTTTATCTGATATAATAGTCAAATGTCAGGTATTATCACATTTTAAAGAGGCATACTTGTTCCATGCCCATAACATTTCAATAGTCCAGACAGGGTAGATCATAATCTGTAGTCTTTGTGAAGAACGTGGTACCTTACCCCATTACATTGGTCAATCTGGGCACCAATCGTAGAAGTCCATCAAAGAGGCAGACTGTTCACCAAGAGCTACGTTTGCGTAGCATTACTCTGAATCCGGTTGTGTGCAGGTCCTTTACCTCTTGCAGTCTGTTGTCGGAGATGCTTGACAAATTCCTGCGCTGCTTGGGGTGTCGGCAAGATACGAGTTTTACCCGTGAGAGATTGGTGCTGGGGAGAGCAGGGGTGAAGGAGGACACCCGCACCGGCACGAGACCAAGGAGGGTCCAGTGATCTCGTATGGGGCAGGAGGTGGGACACAGCCACGCTGTCCCGGCACACTACAGTTTGTCTTACTAGAGTGTCCTTAGCAACCGTCTATGTCCAAAGTGGCGCAGCGAGGATATAATCTGGCAGGGTGTGTGAGCTTTGATATCCAGGAGTCGTGCGCTGTGGCGCTCCCGAAGGCCCAGCCACGATTCTCAGTAGGCCTCAGGTTCGATATCAGAACTCGCTGGCATAGCGTTTTTATATATTCGGCTTCCACCTCCACGTCACCAGTATAGCGCTGTTCGGCGAGAGCTCTCCTACCGATGTTTTTCGCTCTACCGCTAGTGTCAACTCCGCTTATTTTATCAGCAGCTGCCAGCCACTGTAGACACCACGCACCTCCTCGGAGCTCCGTGTATGCGCAGGGACCCCGCAGCCGCCCATCACCTGATGTGGTAAATTGCCACCACGCAGCTTAGATCGGGATACATGCAGGCAGTTGTGATGCGCATATTTAGGGAATGTGGGTCAGGCATGGTCACCGTGCTGATCGTACCTCTAGGACGATGAGACAAGGGTGCAGTACAACGGCGCGGATCAATCAGCTATCCCACCGCAGGCCGCCATCTTAGTCGCCGTTACATGCCGGTCTGTTCCACAGCTCGGCGGGTCTGGTACGATCAGTCTCCCAGCGCGATCAGTACTCACAAGATGCCAGACTGTAGTTATCGTTTTTAGTTGCGCTGGACCTGCTGCATTCCCAGCGTAGTTTGCCGCTGATCCGGAGCGGTGCCTGCCGCCATTCTCCCAGTCCGTCTCGCTGCAGAGCGACAAGTCGGGCGTTCTGGAGCAGGAGGCAGCGTTAGCCGGCCATAATTACCCCGATGTGCTCCTCATGAGTTTCGATTGCCGAATCTACAGCCTTGGTTCATCTGTGGTCAGTATATTAGCCGATTTTTTTACTAAATTGCCGCTCCGGCCGTCAGAGCAGCGCTAGTGCGCGGCCATTTTGTAGCGGGCTCTCTAGCGCCCCCGACAGGTCTGATACTTACTAGACTTCTCTACAACCCAACGCACCAGGGCGATTCCCTCTCTTACACTCTCTCCCTCCTCGATATTCTTCCGCAATCTTCAAATCTAATCAGGCAATAGTCTGGATCTTCTGAGTCTGCTCTCGTCTTCTCTCTCTGCTCTCTCGTGCTCAGCTCCCAGCAGCAGTAGTTCTCTCACAGCTCCATAAAATCGTCTAATCATCATACTTAACTCAAGTCACTCTAGTTATAGTCTTTATTTTTCATTTCCCACCCTCAAGAATTGCAAATTTTACTAAAATACGGAATATGATTGGACGGGGTTAGGGGAGTCTTCATCACACCAGGCTGACATATTCATTTTTATTAGTAAAACCTATTGTTTGCTAACCCTGCCCCTTCGACTCATTCATATATTTTGTTTTCACATGCATATTTTGTTGCAAATGCTGTAATTTATTTAATACAGGCTTCATAGATGAGTGATACATCTTCTTCTTTTCCCATCCCATCTGTCCTTGGATCTTGGCAGTCATTCAGCTCTCTCTCGGTCACCGGGTCATTTCATGGATTCATTGAGCATGCGTAGCTTAAGCCATTTTCTTTTTCAGTCATGGATTAGCAGGCCCGAATGCACACTATTAATAAAAGAATCATAAACAGATGTTATTTTCTTAAACATGAAATTCTCACTGTTCACCACCCACTTCTACTCTATACCATGTAATTATTATTACTCTTGGGCAAAAGCGTTAATAACAGTAGCTTTCTTTTAAATCAAGCAAGCATATGCCGGGCATGCGGTACCTCAAGACCGCGTTCTGGTCTTTCTTGCGCATGCGTGAGGTTTTCCCTCTCAAAGCGAGTTAGTCACCTTATTTCTGCGTAATTCAGGTTTGCACATGCGCAAAGCGTTTTTGCAAGTTAAAGCGGGTTTTAATCGTGCTGCATTTTATTTCTCATTAATTCAAGCATGCGTAAGCTTTTTCTCCCTGTGTATCTGTCTCTGGTGTATGTTAGTTTCATTTCATCTACTAATTTAATGATTAGTGAAGGTTAATGGAGGATTCATTCGAGCAAGTTTCATTTTCTCGAATCCTTGCTCCATCAGTGGCACAAGCACATGTGTACACAGATGCATGCATACACACAGAGAGACGCACACCGGCACACAGGAACAAGACTGCATGCATGAACGCAATAGTACACAAAGGTACACAAAGGTATACATGCTCACAGACTCACACAAAGTTACACCCATAATCACAAACAAGCAATGAAAATATTCATGCATGCACAGACACACAGATACACAAAGGCACCTGCAAACAGATACACATGCACGCACAGACACATAATCACAACCACATGTGACAGAGTCATGAATGCAGACACAAACAGACCCACATATATGCACACTAACAGAGAAGCATTTGCTTTCATGCAGAGGTGAGCAGGCACACACAGACAACCAGGCACACTTATGGATGCCGATACCGACACGTGCCTGCACAGACAAGGAAAAAAAGGTACTAATTCACGCACACATGGAATGACACACACAGACCGGTAGGCATCACAAACACCTCGTGAGGTGATGATAATGATTACTTCTCTTAAACTCACAATTCCGGTGACTATCTTGACATATTTGAGTATGAGAAAGCTTAATTTCAAAACGATACTCCAATAGCAATGCCTCCTGAAGGAGTGCTGTTGTTTGAGGCTCTCATGGCGGCGGGGACGGCCCCTGTGGCTGTCTAGCATTGTATGCTAAGGAGAGTATTGTGATAATACTCGCCTCTGCATCTTTAAAAAAAGAATGTACCTTTTACAAGAACTAAACCTAAGAAAATTGCATTTCACACTCATTTGCAACCGTGCCATTCATAACATCCGCTTTCCATAATCGTTAGCTTGTTTTAATTTTCATATTTTAGAACCAGATCTGCAGTCATTTATTTGTCCTTTGAGCATGTTTTCGAAGGCATATAAAAGGCTTGTACCTTATGTTCATTGTTAATTAAATTCTGCAAAAGAAATGGAATGCATAGTTTTTTCATCTGCTTTACTTGTGCCACTTCCTCCTTCCCTTGAATATAAGGTTTATGGCAGATTCTATAAGATTAGTACTACAGGGATTTAAGAATAACAAAGGGAAGATTTGTTTGTGGTAAATTATTTGCTTTGAGACAGTTTTAACATTGTGTAAGGTCTAGTGTTTACACATAGATTTGGTGTATGTTTTTCAAAAAGAGAAAGAGAAAAAAGACTGATGGGATCATGTTAACATCCGACCTTTATCACAGGAATTGCAGTGGGATCATTTCATCCTAGAATAAACAAGTTGCTTTGCTATTTAAATCCTAGAAATGCATGCTGCTGGAAAGACAGGAATTTTCAAAAGCAAAGACCTGAATCACATTTGTGTGCACCTAAGTTCTTTTTAGTTGCTCACACAGTGTTGCCACCTTTCTCAGTAAAAATACCCTTTATTTGTTTACGTTTGGTTTAGTTGCAACAATCACTAAACAACACTTTTTCATTGAGTTCTTCACAAATCTAAACCTGAAACAGAAAACTGTTTCAGGTTTAGATTTGAAAAGGAGAAAAAAAATACCCTTTTAATTGTCTTTTCTTTTTTTTTTTACTGTCAGGAACATAAAAATACAGGCCAGGGTGGTTAAAAACGGCCAGGTGGTAACCATTAAAATTCACCTTCTGGTATAAATTACACACATTGACACTCAGATTTAAGATGTTCCTACATTAAAGTTACAAACTTATTGTACCATCTCAAAAAATCTGTCATTACAGCAGATTTTGCACAGTTTTATGTGTCTGGTCTGGGCATGCACAAGGGTATTCCCAGTGCAGGGAGCGATGGGAAAGTGTTGTAAACTAACAAAGTCATGACAATGTAGGCTTTCACAAACTTTAACAATGAGTTTCAATCCTCTTAGTGTACCAATACAGAAATAAAAATGAAAAACCTAAATGTAAAAAACATCCAAATAACCTAACATTTTAACATTAGGGCTTGGTTACAAGCTGGTGGTTAAATTCCAATCCTTGTACAAACATGAGTTTGCAGAGGGATATGAATTCTAAGTTGTAAGATCATTATTGCACCCGCTGTTTTCCCCTGGCAGATTTCGGGAGATCAAACCATCAGAAATGTATTGACCGAAAATGACTGGAAAAATACAAAGCGTGTGGAATTTGGGGTTTTAACCCCTTTACCGCGATTGGAATTCCGCTCGTATGCTGGACATTCCGATCGCGGGTGGGGTCGTGACGAGCTCAGCTCGTCATGCGCACAGCGCTACCGCGCAGCATGACGAGCTGAGCTCGTCATGAGCATGGAAAGGGTTAACATCAGAGTCAATATTTTATGTGTTAGAAATGGGGTTTCTGATTGGCTATGGTTTGCACCTAAGCCAGGCAGAACCCACTACTCTAGTCAGGGTAAGGGAGTTACACACTCACCTGCTCACCCCCTTGGTAGCTTGGCAGAGCAGCCAGGCGTATCCCAGAGGCAATGTGTAAAGCGTTTGCGCAACACACACACACACACACACACCAGTGACACAATAAATAGACCACAAAAGAGACTCCACACAGTAGTATATAAAAATATCTCATATATTGTATATAAAACATCATCATAGACCACAATCACATAAATCACTTGGCCAACTAGGCAATGGTGATAACTTTACAGGTAGTGTACTAAACTAACTACTTATAAGCTACATCTGTCATAAGACCACCAACACTGTACAGAATATGCAGATCCTGAAGTGATACTTGTTATCCTGTCATCACAAAGCCTAACACGACATAAATCATAACATCAGGGCCTAAAATGCTGGTTAGGTCATACATCAATCGTGACTGCTGGGTATACTATGCCAGCCCTGGAAGTGAGAGGAAACACACCATAGACATCACAACATCGGGGCATAAACATGAAGCAGTCAACTGTGGGCCATTTAGGAATCACCACAACACTTCCATCTCCCCTGTAAAAGTAGTCATCACACATACCCAGTGCACCTGCGCTTCTTTTATGAGTTTTTCGGTAATGTGAGCACCACGCCTAAGTTACAGGGCACCTGCCCACCTACTACAGTGAATTTAGTACTATATGGCAGTCCCAGGTTCATAGAGAGTGCAGGAACACCTGCCCTCCGTTTCGGGACAATATGGTAACCTGTTCTCCGATTACCGAAGCGAATGCCTCCTTCGAGGACTCACCTGTCGCGTATCCAAGGTCCCGTGCCGTTACCACCCTGCAGCCAGGCACCCCCACCAGGTATGTACCCACACAAGGAGGGGGGGCGCACAATCACAGTGACCCACGGGGAGACCCGGCTCGGTCTTCCCCACATGTGAGGAGAGCAAACGGCAGCTGCCTGGGACCATGCGGGAAAACTGTTGAAATCAATGCCGCCTGAAGGCGCGGAGCACCGTACATCCCTGCTGGGACCACCCGGGTCTGAGATAAGCAGGCCCAAACACCGCCGCCGGGGTCAAGGATCCACCTCGCAGCCTCCAGTGCGGCATGCACTGAGCTGCACCGAGCCTTGATCTCTGGCCATCACCCAGCCCCACCATCATAGGAGCAGGGGGCGGCCTCACCCTTTCCTTCCTTGTGGCTTCTGTGAGATCGGCTCCCTAGGCGGCATCAGAGTATGGCCCTCAGCGCCGTGCTGCCTCAGGGAGAGCCACACACTGCTGTGGCCTCTGCCCCAAGCCATCCGGGGGGAGCCCAATCTGCGGCAGAGTGCCAGCCCTTCAGACCTTCAGAGTGGCCAAAAGTGGAGTGCTCAACACACGCTGCACCACCTCAGCGAAAGGGAAGTGGTCGTCATGCGATATCAAGAGGATGGAGGAGCAGTCCAGCGCAGCTTTCCACAGGCTTGTAAAACAGGGAGGGCCACACACAGAACAATTGGGGGCACAACAACCAGCTGACCAGCTCATCAGGGTCCTTTCAAAGCAAAGTGGCAGTCCTTCCTGTAGCATAGCAGGCCACAAGTCAGCACAGCAAAGCAAGCAAGTTCAGATGGCGGTTCCTCCTGGCAGTACAGCAATTCCTCCTGGTAATGAGTAGCATATAGAGACAGCAGCATCTGGTTACAAGTCCCACACAGTGTCTACAATCATAGGGTCTCAGCCCCTTTGTTTATACTACCAAATTCTTTGTTCTGGGGGCACTTCAAACAAACTTTAGAAGTGGGAGGGGGAGACAGCATTGTGAAAGGCAGGCACAGCCCTATTCAGGTGCTATTGAAACTCCTCCCACCACTCTAAATGCAGACCAGGCCTATTCAGCCCTACTATGAGTCACCCAAGAAAGGCAGGACACACCTCAACCCCCATTGTGACTGTCTAGAGAGAATGCCCATCCCCTGCTCCTGTCAGTCTAAATCCGATGGTGAATACACAAACAGGTAGGGCACAAAGAGTCATAAGCACACAGAAATGTCCACTTCTAGAAGTGGCATTTATAGAATAGTAATAAAAAATCCGCTTTCACCAATAAGCAGGATTTATCACCACTATTCCAAACATACCAAATATGGCCACGCTACCCCTTCCAAACCCCTTCTATATCAGAAATTACCACTGAAACATATATCATGGAATTCCCAATGCAAACCTATGAGAGGAGCAGCCTCACAGCAGTGAGAAACTACCAGGACATGCCACACAACAAAGGCACATATCCTACCTTTTAGCTACACAGCATCCTGCCCGTAGGGCTACTTAGGGCCTATCTTAGGGGGTGACCTATATGTAGTAAAAGGGGAGTTTCAGACTTGGCAAACATTTTAAATGCCACGTCACTGTGGCAGTAAACTATACATGCAGGCCCTGCAGCGGCAGAGGCCTGAGACAGGTTTGAAAGGCTGCTTTAGCTGGTGGCGCAAGCAGTACTGCAGGCCCACTAGTAGCATTTAATTTACAGGCCCTGGGTATATGGGATACCACTGTACAAGGAACTTACAGGTAAATTAAATATGCCAAACAGGCAGAGAGCACATGCACTTTAGCACTGATTAGCAGTGGTAAAGTGCCCCGAGTCATAAAACCAACAAAAACAGGTCAGAAAAAATACAGGAGGAGGGCAAAACGTTTGGGGATAACTCTGCAAAAAGGGCCAGTTTCAACACAATGCCTAATGTCAAAGTGGAAAAATTAATACGGAATATTAAGTATTTACTGCACCTGGTAAATACCTCACTCTGGGGAAATGTAATTGACCAGGTTTTGTAAAAACCTCACCAAAACCGGTCTATTTATAATGAGGGCCCAATCTGAGGATTTCGCACTGGTGGAAAATCTGCTGGTTTAGGGCTTGATGTGTGCATGTAAATCTTTTCTTTTGATAGAGTTCAATGCCACTTGTGCATTTTTATTGTTACTAACTCTGTCTTGAACCAGGAGATACATGCATCGATGATATACCTGTATCAAATGTGCTCCGTTTAATGTGTATTATTGGAAAAGTAGGTATTTATTGACACCCACTGTTGGAAATCTGCCTTTTCTGCGTGGTCACCTCAGATTTTTCACCTTTTTCAATATTTTTGCTGGCTTTAGAATTATGTGGACTTTACCCCTGCTATCCAGTAGTAAAGTGCCTGTTCTTCCCATTTTAACAGGGTCACATTTGCATACTCCTAATTGGTGTATTTAAAAGCCTATAAGTCCTAATATATGGTCCAAAGTGCACTCAAAGACCTGGAAGTTAAATGTCACTAGTGGACTGCGGCGCCTTTTGTGCCATCCACTATAGTGGCAGGACAAACATGGCTTCTGGCCTACCAATATAGCCTGGCTGTAATAGTGCAAAACATGCACTGTGGCCTGTCAACATAAACCCCTTTTGAAAGGTAAAAACCTTCCTTTAAAATATTAATAAGTCACACCTAGGCCCCAGCTCCCCACTTACCTGGGCCTGGTTCTCCAACCAGTCTAAGGCCTTTCGGAACTTCGACGCCTGGCCTCGCTCTTCCTTCTGCTGCTGCTCTCTGTGCTTTTGTGCCTTCTTTTCTTTACCCTTTCTCTCACACTTTTGTGCCTCTGTATCTCACTCTTTGCCTTTACTTTGTGCCTCTTTGTCTCACTCTCACTCGTTGTCTTTGCTTTGTGCCTCTTTCTCTCACTTGTTTCCATTGCTTGTGCCTTTTTCCCTCTCTTGTTTGCATTGCTTATGCCACTCTTTGCCTTCACTTTGTGCCTCTTTCTGTTGTGCCTCCATCTTTCCCCCAGTGCCCAACCCTCTCCCACGGTTATGCTCCTCCCCCGCTCCTTACCTGCTCTCCCACGTCTTCCTCCTGCGTCTTCTTGTCGCCTCCCCTTAGCCATGTTTACCACTCCCCCATGCTCCTTCCCCCTCCCAGGACCTACTTAATGGCGCCCGCTGCGCAACCCCATTGAGCAGGTGCCTAGGCCCCAGCTCCCCACTTACCTCAGACTGGTCCTCTGACCAATCTAAGGCTCTTTTGGACCCTCGAGGCCCGGACTCACTCTCCCCACTGCCACCGCTCGCCATACCTCTGTACCTTCTTTTCTCTTTCTCTCACACTTCTGTGCCTCTTTCTCTCACTCTTTGCTCTTACTTTGTGCCTCTTTCTCGCACTCTTTGCCTTTTACTATGTGCCCACCTCCACAGACCCAGCGGAGGGCTCGCAATCATTTACAAAGATACCCTCAAATGCACAACCACCACTGACTCAGACACCCCTTTCATTAAACATGCACTTCAACCTTAAAGCGAACAACAGCCATACCCTGATGGGCACCCTAGCTTACAGTTCACCCAGTCCGCGAGGCAACTTCAGCAATCTCATCTCAGATTTCATCGTCTCCCTCACCATCAACTCCAAGAATTTCCTACTTTTCGGGCAACTTTACTTTCTACTTGGAAGACCCCTCCGACCAGTGCTCCTCTGACCTTCTTGAGTGTCTACTCAACATAGGACTTTCCCAGCTCGTCACGGACCCTACACACAATGCAGGACAAACTTTCTGCAATCTTTGCCTCCGGAAACAGCATCAGCTACAGCTCCACTGCACCACTCACTTGGACCGACCACTATATTATTAATTTCAATATCTCCACGCCACAAGCCAAAGCTCCCATCAACACCAACTAATCCAGTTAGAACTGTAGCAGAATAACAGAAATGGACTTGCGCTACACTCTCGATACAAACCAACCCACACCACCAACAACCTAGCCGAGGACATCACAAACTTCAGCCAATGGATCTCCAACTGTGCTGACGCTCTTGCACTAATCAAAACTCATAAACATCAAAGAATAAACAACAGGGCCTCTTGGTACACGGAAGAACTCTGGTACTCTCAAAGATACCGCAAACAGCTGGAAAGGAAGTGGAAAACCAACGCAGACACCAGATAAACCTACAAGGCCACCCTCAGGCACTACCACCACCTCCTGAGAGTTACCAGGAGAAGATCCCTCACGGATCGGATCAAAGCCAGTTCCAACAGCTACAAAAAGATATTTGCCATCATCGAGGAATTCACCATCCCAGATGTCTCAACCAACTTCACCACTCTCTCCCTGGAACTCTGCTACGACCTTTCAAACTATTTCAACAGCAAAATTAAGAATATTTACAATAACTCCGAAAAATAACCGAACCCTGAGGACATCTCAGCAAACTGCACATCAAACATTTGGACAGACACCTAACTAACTGGAGAACATTCACTGAGGAAAACACCACCTCAATCATAAAGACCATCCACACTGGGGCCCCCACAGACCCATGTCCAGATCATATCTACAACCTAGGAGGACCCATGATTAGCAAATTTCTCACTTGCATCATCAACTTCACCATCAAGTCTGCAATTTTCCCTGATTAGTGGGAGCATGCTGGAGTCACAGCCCTCCTTAAAAAACCATTGGCTGACAAACTAAGCAACTTCCGACCCATCTCACTAGTACCATACCCAACAAAGGTGATAAAGAAAGCAATCAACCAGAAACTCACCAACCACCTGGAACTCCACAATCTTCTCGACCGCTCCCAATCTGGCTTTCATGGCAATCACAGTACAGAGACAGCACTAATCGCTGTCACAGATGAGATCCGCAACTAGACCGAGAAGAACCTCATACAGCTGGACCTCTCTGCAGCAGTCTACAATGTGTCACACTCCAGTCTTATGAAAAGATTACATGCTACCTGCATCTAAAGTCCAGCCCTCAAATGGATATGCTCCTTCCTCACAAGGAGAACACAGCGAGTCAGGCTCCCCCTCTACACATCCGAGCCCAAGGACCTGATCTGCGGAGTCCCACAAGGATCATTCCTTAGTCCCAGCTTGTTCAACATTTACATGACACAACTCGCTGACTTCATCAGATTGCATAGCATCTCCATCATCTACACTGATGACACCCAGCTCATCCTCTCTATGTCCTTCATGTCCCTCACAACCAAATCCAACTTCACCAAATGCATGATGCGACACGTAGCAGAATGGATGAGAACCAACTGCCTGAACCTCACCATCGATAAGAGAGAAGTGCTGAACTTCAGGAACAAGAATTCTCCCTGGGACACCACCTTGTGGCCATCAGACCTCGGTCCCACACCATCACCCTCTAACCATGCACGTAACCTGTGTATCATATTAGATGACAAACTCAACATGGCCGCACAGGTGAATTCAGTTAGCTCCTCCTGCTTCCACATGCTACGCTTCCCAAAACATGCAACAACCCCCATCTACTCATAAGGCCTCCTCCTCGCTTCTAGAATTCCACAAAAAGCTGGAGACCTAGCTCTTCAAATAACACCCAGTAGATGACCTTCACTCTTTTTTTTGTTGTAAATTATTTTATTCGGTTTTCATCATATACAACACAAGGTTACATCTCTGTTGATCAAGACACATTGCTGGTGATAAATGCATTTGACTTATGATTACATCGTTTCTATTAATGTATGATAGAGTTATCATTCTAACCAGCGTCTAGCCAGTGTTCTGTCGGTCCATAGAAGTCTTAGTTTCGATCTATTGCGATGTATCTGCAATACGTGTATCTCCTGTCGTTATACAATATTTGCGTCAGAATAGTGCAACCATATTAACCTAGGGGAGATAAACCGAACTGGGGACACACTGAATGTATGAAGGTGTACGATAATGGATGTGGAAGAACGACACTGCGAGTATACATTTACTCTGGCGTGGAGAGTACGCCCGGGTTATAAGTGTAAACGGGGCTCGATGGGGGGCTGCTCCTGGGCTTACTCGCTCATGTCATGCGTGTTGCATCTATTTGGAGGGGCCTCGTGCTCAGGCTCGGGGCGGGCGTAACTGATGGGATCGGTTATGGATGTGGTGATGATAAGGGTGATCTTGTGTGTGCTGGCGCCTCTTTAAAGGTATGTAATAGCGTCATCCATTGCATAGAGATATGGCGCTTACGTATGCCCTGGACTTCCTTATGTCTTAGAGCATCCTCTTCCGATGCTCCCCATTTAACTACCGCTCCCACCAGGCTGCCAGTGGGGGTCTTGCTGGGGTTCTCCAGTGCATGGCGATTCCCCTTTTTGCTAGTAAGATGGCCAGGTACGCGAATCGCGTCTCGACTTTATGGTGTTTGTGATGCTTGAATATGCCCAGAGCGCAGTCATCCCAAGTGGCGAGGGCTGTGAGCCCCGTCACTTCACGCAGCGTGGTGTGAATTACGTTCCAGTAGGTGTGTATTATTATGCAGTCCCAAAACATGTGAAAGAAATTCGCGCTGGGGGCGTGACACATAGGGCATGCAAATTGTGCTTTCGGGTAGTATCTTTGCAGGTGCTCGGGTGTCAAGTACACATGGTGCAGGACGAAGAATTGTATGTTTTTAAACCAGGAATTACGGGACACTTTCTTCAGGTATTCCAGCACTTGTTCCCACTCTTTATCATGTAGCAGCCGCTGGAATTCCCCTTCCCATTTTTCCCGCAGGGTGGTGAAGGAAGTGACCCGATTAGGGCCACCTGGGTCACTCACGACCACCTCTCAGCCTTCCATACAAATGAAGAGTCGGTCGGACAGTAGAGAATACAAACCAAGTATATTTATTCAGATACACTCGAGCGGAGTCCAGTCTGACCAGCCTGCTGGGATTACTGCAGAGGGACTGACTTCAGCAAGCATGGTGATACATTATGTACAATTCAGAACCAATAAAGACACGACCAGACTGGAAATTTCCAGTCGGGACCAGCTAGACAAAGAAGGTACAGAAGATGAGTTTTGATCCTGAGACCGGGCACATGCTATCTTACTTTCAAGGTCATTCTGCCTGTGCCCGCCGCTCTAAGGGTGGGAGCAGGCCTATCTAGTGAGAAAGGTATGAGCTAATAAGACAGGGCATTCATTAGTACAGCAAGACACAACCTTGGAGAAAACAAAAAAAAACTATCGCAGCTGCTTTCAGCAGGGACAGAGAGAAATTAGTTTCGATCATGGCACAAGATGGCGGCCACACATAAAATGGTGCCGCGAATGCTAACTTAACATAGAACAATACATGCGAAAACATTTTATTCCAACAGTGGTGAGGGACACCGCTTTTAGGTCGCAAATGGCCTTATTGATCCACGTCACTATATGGCGCCTGGGACCCATCTGCAGAATGGTATGGAGGACCGGGTGCGTTGCCGGTTCCCTGTCTATTATTTGCCAGGTCCGACGGCAATCTGCCACTGTAGTGTAGTTCCTATTTCCCTAATAGGCTCTGCGCATTGGAATAATATAACCTATAGGTTTGACATAGGACTAAGGTCGGTATGTCCCTATCGATTATATTAAACTTAATTACCTGTGCCAGCTAGCTCAGAGGCCACTAGAAACTCCTTGAGAACAAGAAGGGAGTAGTTTCTGGCAACCGAAAAACATGACAACTTTGTTTCCCTTTAGAAGCGGAACATGTCTCAGAATCGTGGAAACAATAGATAACAGTTTCACTCATTCAATCGTGCCTGCTTAGTTTCTACAGAGTTACACAGAAAGGAAAGACGGGCGTTTCAATAAAAGGGTTTTATTGAACAGTCTTGTTTCTCGTGTAAGAGATATGTGCTGTTATGATCACAAGACAGTATGCAAGATAAATAATGTACAGCGTAAGCAGTAGGAATAAATAATACTGCGCTAGCATTATCTTTTAGCATATATTCACGTACATAAATAACATGAGCTAAGAATGCGAGTACTCATACGATGCGTCTCTAAGCTAGTTCTACCCCAATGTACCTAACCTAGTCTAGGTGTAGGGAAAGGTAAAAGTAGGTAGAATATTCTCTAGTATGGTAGACTAAGAGTATGTTAAGTCTAGTATGCCAAGAGTCCCTCTAGGATCTAGTCAGCTCCATACCTTGAGAATGAGAGAGTTGGGAATCTCCTGCCGGATCTGGAACTCTAACACCCCGCGAAGGGAGTCAGAACACTGGAAGCTGGATTCGTCTGCGTGCAGGAATGACAGCGTCTTCTCAGTGTGTCAGGCCGGGATACGGGCTCCTCTGAAGTCGAGGTCTCCTCTAACTTGCTTGGGCAAGGGAAGGTATATTTATACCTGGTAGGTGTTGTGGAATGTTAGCATTGACGTGAAGTCGGACAGAGGAAGACATCAGGAATGAACCCTTAAGGTATAACGGTTCATACATAATAGATGAGTTCTTGGAGAAATCAATAGTCCTGTGCTAGGGAACTCCCGAAGCTTAAGGGTCTGGTTTCTAAGAACTCGTTGTGACGTTAGGGTGGACGGATGTCGGTGACCATGCCTGTATTTGGAGTGCACGGTTAATGCCTAAATAAGGACTGGGATTCTATGCCTATATAAGGGCAAGGCGAATTGTGCCTATATAAGGACATGATTCAGGAAAACCTATATACGGACCCCTAAAGCGGAATACAACACCCACTCCATCTTCAATTGAACAATAATACTAAATGCTAAACATTTTAAATGCTAAACATAAAATTGAGTACCACATATAACTAAAAACATTTCTAAAAGCATTTTAAAAGAAGCTCAAAACTGTTGAAATGTCATAGGTACTGTACATTAAAGCATTGTTTTCATTCTAAGCATATAACGGAAGTAGAATGCAACGTGAATGAAACAGTAATATATACATATGATGAAATGGTCGATAAGTTCTTAAAATCAAAGCCATTGCATATCATGGAAGTAAATGAAATGTTAGACAAGTAAGGTGACAATGTGTCCCTGGAAGTATTCAAAGAAGTCCGTTTTATAAGACTAGTTCTACTGTAAGCAGATTGTTCAATTGCCATGTCATTTCAAAAATTTTAAAAAGAAAAAGTTCAATTCTGGGAAAAGTTCCAAGTTTGAAAAATATGAAGGCCAAATTTCATTGTTGCCCTGGTACACTGTGAGCCGAATCAAAGTCAGTGTATGGGTCTGGTGTAAACATTAGATCATCTATATCCGTAGCCAAAATATCATCCACCGAAGTCGGTGACATTTGGAACACCTCGTTCAGAAGGTTAATTGCACAGAGATGAGAAACATCGCCTTCAGCAGAAGATGCAATGTTCACATCCGTTGTTACCTGTGTGCCCGTTGATCCATCTCGTACCTCAGCAGCAGCCGGAAGCATCTGTGAGATCTCAACGAATGCTGCCATTAGGATTGGAAGCCTCTGGGGACAACACACAGCATGGGCCGTTATCGGGTCCAGCAGAGTATCGATATCCGTTGGCATAACTGATGGGAGTGTTAGACAGATGTCTAGCACGCATTCTTCACCGCAAAACAGGCAGCGTAGAACAGGTAAGATGCAATCTTGCCAGATTGGTCTGAATGACAGGAACCACGTTGTATTAAGTTCCCGTAGACGAGGCATGCCCAAAAGCTGTACTATTCGCTCACGGCATTTCCGTTCAAGGAGGACTCTCTCCACATCGCTCGGAGTGATGTTGGAGAAGAGGCTTGCCATAGCGTAGTAGGAGGAATAGAAACAGAATTCCTGCAACAAGTGCTAGAATTAACGGCACACCACCAAACACCAAATGTGCGAAGTTTGGGATGATTCCGAGGACAGCCTGGAAAGGTGCTAATAGCCGGGACAGATGGTCTTAAATACATGTACAATTCCGCTTGTATCTGACATATTAAAGATACGTCCTATCATTTCTACGAAATGTATAGGGCAGTTTGTACGAATTAAAGCTTGTATCTCAGCCGAAGTCCTTGCAACTTGTAGATCATAGGTTTCTTTGGCCGAGGTCAAAGGCACTGATTGTTGTATAAGCATGGCTTTCATTCTGCTTAAAGTATCAAATCGTATAAAAGAGACATTCAACGAAGGCCACAAAGGCGACTCCCTGACTGTGTCTATTGGGGCAAACAATACTTGCATACAGCAAGTGACCCTGGAGTTGACCGTTACTAGATATGGGATGCCTGGCAACATGCCACAGCAACTCTGATCATTCAACATGAGGTAACTCCCATTAGAAAGTTGTCCAAACGTTGGATTAATCACAGCAGCTGGTGTACCCTGCTGGTGGCAGGACAAATTTGCCACAGAACCATTACAAGCCCCGTGTAAGGAAATGTCCTGACAAATCAGTGAACCGCTTAGTGCACGTTCACAGTGTGTACCGCTTAGAAACAGTTCACGATCCCCACTCCAACATCTATAGGTGTAAGGTAAATTCCAGGATGTCTTAATGTAGTCTTTACCCAACCTTTCATATTTGCCTCCTTGCATCTGTCTAAGGCAATACTGAAACTGGAAAGTAGTCACAGGTAGACCAATTTTGTCATGAATAAGCCATTCTGTATCTGGTTTTTCTGCCACTGTGAATGGTAATTTTTCAAGTTTTTCAATGCTCAGTACTATATACTTTGCTCTCCTTTGTGCCAGTTCGATCTGTTTATCAGTTAGATTGTATTCTGCAAACAGAGCCGTCGTGTTGATAAAACGCCAAGGCACATAGCCCGCACGTAAAGATTGCAGCGTCCAGCTTAATAACATAATAGAACGTAGCTGAGACTGGCCTTGCTGTAACATGGCTAAATCTTGTTCCAGTATGTCGATAGCAGAGGATACAATACTGTCCAATAAATAAATTCTGGAGGACAAAGTTGTTAACCCATTGTCGACCACAGTGAGAGTTTTCTCTAAGTTAATACGATCAAGTTCACGTATTCGTTCTGCGGCCTCCATCTGTGACACCTTCCATGTTTCATTATAAGCAGCATAGATGCCGGCATATATGAAACGTTTTTGACGCGGTTTTCTTGGTCCAAGCAAGAATTCCCTAAGGTCTGCGTCTTCTTTAAGTAAAGATAAGTGTTGTTTCACATCCTTAAGTGTAGATTTTTGCAGCCAATCGAGGCATAAATTTCCTACACTGTATGTTGTTACTACCCCCGGATGCTGTCTTTGGACGTATCGTGGGTCTGGCCTGTGAATAGTAAACCCCTGTGTTTTATTCAGGAATCTCTCTTGACAGTTGTTTGTGTCTGTGGGCCAGATCAACCATTTTCTCCAATCAGGATTTCTTCTGTTGAGTTGTAGTATTGTGTCAACTGTAACCGCTGCCTGTGTATTGTTATCACTTGCAGGTGTTGGTACAGAAGGTGCTTTCATGTCTTTAATCTTGGCTAAACCAAGGCATGACGTTTGTTGGACAGTGTCATTCAAAAACATTATTTGCTGAGGGACGATACAGGCTCTAAATAAAGCTTCTATCCCCTGTACTTGCCAATCTTTAGTACCCCAGACAGATTTTGTGTCTATTGTGTCTTTCCATAAGTCGAAACCCTGTCTAGACAGTTGGGTAATAAATGCTGCAGAGTAAATCTGTTTTGTATTTGTTAACATAATTTTCAGTCCTGTTTTGTTTACATTTCTATAGTAAAATGTTTCTGGATCAGATGTATTGTATCCTGAAAAATATGGAAACTTTTTAGCAAATGTTTTTGAACTACCTTTTGGTGGTGTAGGACAATGCTCCCGTTGGTTAAACATAAACACATTTCTAGGTGTTGCAGATTTATGCAAAAAATGATGACCATAGTGGTTATAGCAATACAGCTGTTCATAGTCTGATGAACCCTCTAAATATTCATTATTAGAAAATGCAGCAGATTTTTCTAGGTCAAACATCATGTCATTTACAGTTTCAAAGTCCCAATCATCAGAATAGGTACTGGATGAAACAAAATCACTTAGTGAAATCCTAAATAAATGTGGAATGTTCAAATGTTCCGTCGGGCCAAAAATATCAAAATCTGTTTTGTCCCACACTATACCATCCTGTATAGGAACGGCAGTGATGTTCACTGCAGACAAGTCTCTTGTTTCACGATGGGATGATTTGTGAGGTTTCAAAAGTAAGTTCACTTCTTTTCTTTCAATGTCCAAATAGATGTATCTGCCATTTATAAGCACGCTCATAGTCATGACCAAAGCTAGCCAAAGCAGGAAGAAAAATATTCCAGAAATAACCAAAGTTCAATCCATGGTAAAACCAGATAAGTCTTTTTCAAAAAATGCAAAAAGTCTTGTACTTGCTGTTTAAAAGTTTTTGATGCTGGCGACGTCTCGGGCTCACTTGGATCCTCAGAAAACGTATCAAAGTTAATGAAGTAGCCAGAAGCAGTTCTGTCAATTGTTGGAATTGCATCAGGATTTGTAGAAATCGCAGGAACCAGTTGATCACTTGTTACATTGGTGTAGACAGGTGTATTTGGACGAACTGTTACTTGAGTTTCAAGAGGGATGAGTTCCATAGCATTGTTGCTCAGTCCATCATTTGTTACTGCTGAATTCTCGATGGTTATCAGTCTTTCCGTCTGAACCTCTTGGATAGTAGCGAGAGGAGTGTGTCTGCTACTAGGTCGGAGTCCACGAGGCCTACTATTTAGTATTGGCCACATACTGTGGTTTGATGAGGTCGATGGACACAAATCTTTTCTCCTTTTTTCCAGCAAGGGGTGGCAGAAGTACTGTTCTTGTTCTGTGTATGGCTAGGACAGGTACTGGTTGTCTGTATGAAGGTCCAAATTCCTTCTTGTCCGCAATTTTCTCTCTGACTAGATCCCCAGTTTTTGGAATCCAGACAGGCCTTGCTGGGACCGCCGGTGTTTCCCCAGTGGTGGTTGGCTGCAGGAATACGTTGCTTTCTTTCGATCTTAGTTCATTTAAGTCCTGTAAAACAGCCAAACGATCTTTGATATCAAAGGATTTATTTTCCACCATTGTGCCACTACTTTCCAGATCTGGCACCCACATTCTTGTCCCAAATAGGACCTCATATGGAGTGACCCCCCCTAGAGAACTTCTTGGCAAATTGTTTAATGAGCGTTGGTCCCCATAAAGATGTTTGACCCACCCATCACCCGAACCTAATACCCTAGCTGTTATAGACTGCTTTATGTCCCGGTTTTTCCTTTCCACAACAGAATTTCCCTCAGAATGAAACGGAGAGGAGTACCGCAATGCAACGCCCAGACTGGCCATGGCGTCTTTGTAAGCCCGAGAGCTAAATGCAGGGACCTGGTCAGAATGTAGCGTGCCTATTGCGTATGTGCCGATAAAGACTCGCAAATCTTTTATAACAGTTCGAGCGTCAGCCGAGCGCTGAGGCCATATCCATAGGAACCTAGAGCAAGAATCCACTGCGACCATGATATATTTATAGTTACCGTCCCTTTGCAAGGGACCGCAGTGGTCCAGGTAAACACAAGCTAATGGTTTGTCTGAAATTAACAGGGGTGTCTGAGCAGGACGTTTCACTGTGGAGACTTTCATCTGTTGGCAAATTTCACATTCCAGAACATAGTTCTTGGTCTGCTTCCTAATGCCAGGCCCCAATATCTTTGTGTTAATAAAGATACCATTGCAGAAATGCCTGCATGGGCAGAAGCTATCCCTTCGTGTGCTGCTAGGATTAGTCCTAATCTGCGTTCCTTGTTTGGAATTACCCTATCCTCCACTCCAGGGATTCGAGCAAAAGGAACGTTGTTCGCATCAATTACATATGAGTACTTGAGTGGAAACTTTTTTGGTAACGCTGCACCACTGCCTTTGCTCGTAGAATTAACAGCCAACATTATCTCACTGTCTATTTTCGTTTGAACGAGTGATCGCAGCTACGGAAGCCGTCTGAACTGCCCCCCTTTGCCGCTTCATCAGCCAATGAATTCCCTGCAACGTGAACGCCATCACATTGATGACTCAGTGTATGGATCACGTGAGCCTTTGGTAGTTCGCTTTTTAACTGAACTACTTGTTCCCAAAGCGTTTTATGCTTTATTGTGCCACCTTTTTCATCTTTGAACCCGTTTTCAAGCCAAGTTTGTATATATTCATTATACGACTGCACACAGTAGAAAGAATCGCACACTATGAGTGTGGGGAATTCTCGATCTGTACTTTCAAGTGCCAGTTTGAATGCTTGTAGTTCAGCTCGCTGAGCTGTGCAATCTCCTAGGCACTGGGTTTTTGTGACCATAGGTCTGAAGTTGCCATCGCACATGCAACCTTTAACGATTGCGCACGCTGCACTGTAAGCTTGTTTACTCCCTGTTGCGGGTTGTGCGGATCCGTCAGTGTAAATTATGAATTCATACTGATCGAGAGGCAGAATCTCAGTGGGCAGAGGACATTCATGTTCATATCGCAGGAACGCTTGTGTTTTTAAATCAGGATCAAAAACATATTCAACATCTGTTGCAGCAAGAGAATTAACCCATTGTATCCATCTAGGATGTAATGCTTTAGCATTTGGAATGCTCGCTTTAGTTACCGCCTCTAAGGCCGGAACTGGGGTTACGACAATAATGCGTTTCCCTTGGGCTAGAGCCCTTTCTTTTGCTATAGCGGTTTGAACTGCTGTCAGAATTTTTTCTGTTGAAGTGAAGCGCATTTCTGCTTGTGTATACAAGTGTGATTTGTATGCAATTGGTATTTTTTCACCCTCATTAAATGTTAAGTAGGTGAATCCGCATTGACCCGAAATTATTCGGATCACTAAATTGCGATGACTTACGCGTGTTTGTAAGTGATTTGTTGCTAACATGTTAGCTTGGAGTGAACGCAAGATTTCTGTGTGTTCTTGTGTCCAATTTTTGATTGAAAAATCAGGTTTGATTAGTGCGTAGAGAGGTTTAACCCTTTCTGCGTAATTTAGAATGTAAGTTCTTCCAAAATTTAGGAAACCCAGGATGGATTGTAAATTTTTCAGCGTTTTTGGAGGTTGAAGCAGCGCACACCTTTCTAAAAAGTTGGATGCCAAGCTCTTGCCTTCACTTGAAAGCTCATATCCTAAAAAGAGGACATTGAGATGGGCAATTCTGGATTTTTTGAAGTTGAATTTATAGCCCTCAGAGGCGAAGCCCAGTATAATGGTGCTCACCCTGTTCAAGTGTTTGTCCAGGTCATCGTCTGTCAGATAGATGTCATCGACATATGACAATGCCTCATTATCATAAATTTGTAGTAACTCCGTTACCCTCGCTGAGAATAACCCCGGGCTGTTCTTGAACCCTTGTGGGAGTCGACAAAATTGACGCTGGATCCCCATTATTGAGAAAGCTGTTAAGTACCTGCTTCCAGGTGCTATTTTTTGACAAAAGAAACCATTTGAGATGTCCAATGTGGTTTTATATTTTTTACGCACAATGTTATTCATTAATGCTGTACTATGTGCATTTTGCACTGCAAATGTTTTTGAACAAGTGTTTAAGTGTCTGTAATCCAAAACTAGACGATATGTATTGTCTGGTTTGGAGACAGGAAACAAAGGATTGTTCATTGATGAGGTGCATGTTTCAATCACCCCTTGGTATTCAAGTTGATCTAAGATCTCCCTGACCTGTTTTTTAGCTTCTTGTTTTATTGGATACTGCCTCTGTGCAGTAGGTTCATTTTTTAAATGTATTTTATGGTGAGGTGAATCCTCATCCCATCCTACATGATTTTTGTATAATGCTGGGGCCTGGGAAAACTGCCAATTTCCTGGCATAAGTATATTTTAGGTGAATTGGAATATGGTTGGAGAAGGCAGGCATAATAATGTCCTCGCCATGTGGGCACTCCCTGACAAATTGTGGTGGCCAGTCTTTTTCTGCTAGAAGTATGTCGTAGCCCCTTGAAAGTTTTTCCCAAAAGAGTGCTTTCACCTGTCTAGGTATGTCTCCCTCCATCCGGAGTGTTATTTCATATAACTTTTGTGGAGTACTAACCCTGGTGTCTACAGTCTCAACTGTAATGTACTCATTCAAGTCCACTATCTCCAGAAGTTCCTTCAGGTTCTGGCGAGCTATTGTGATTTCTGCTGCACTGTCCAGCATTGTCTGAGCCCATTCTCCGTTCTTGAGTTGTGTTCTCAGTATCCTCGGCATGTCTGACCTTCAGACCTGCTACCTTCTTCTTTGAGAATTGAGGTTTTGATTTATTTTTCTGAGCGTGTTTGTCGTCTTTTGATTTCACGCGTTCTTCTCTATGTTCTGACCGTCCTCTTCTTTCCAATGTCTGTGATGAGATCTGAAAGGTACGAGAGGAACGTGTATCAGTATCTTGATACCTGTCAGGCTTTTTTAATTATCCCTATTCCTGAGGTTATACCTCCTTTCAGAGGGCTCCTTTTGAGGAGACCTACTCGGATTGAGAACGTTTCTCGTTTGAATTTTGTTTATTAGTTTCCCACTTCTTTTAGAAGATGTAGGAGTTTGTTTAATAGAGTCCTTTTCAGGACTTTCAGATAGTTTTGGCTTCAATGGTCTTCCACCCAAACTATCTCTGCCTAATTCTGCATAAGATTGTTCTATTATTCTGGGTAGTTCTGTTTGATGTTCTGTAACATCGAATTCCCTTAATCGTTGGTGGATCGCCACTGCTGCTGCCTCCCCTTTAATATTAGATAATATTATTGTTGAGACCTGGTCGAAAGTTTTCAGTAATTTCATACCCAAATTTAGAGCAGGCTCTGCCCCGTATTCGTTTTGAATTTGTTTCAGGACATCAGGTATTACTGCAATTGACGGAATACCATGTGTTTTAGTATAGATGGCAGCAAAGACTGAGCCCCAAGTGGTGCAGTCTTCCAGTTGTGGTGTGATCCCCATCGGTAAACAGATTGTTAGTATTCTGTGTTTCTCATAAGGGCTAGTATTTGGAAATACTGCTTCTATTTGAGTAATTTTTGAGCTATCCCGAATGGAATTTGCTCACGTTTTGTGGGCATTTTTCCCATGACTGCGTATAGAGTCTGTGGTGTAATTTTTAGTGTATTCCCCTGTTGAGGAGTTTGATTTGGAAGTGTCAATGGTGGTGGACTGTAAAAGTCTGCATGACATATTGGACTAATTGTCTGTAAATTTTTATTAACTCTGTAAGTTGAGTAAGTAATTCCTCATCCGTCATTATATCCAGTTCAGGATGAGGAGTGTAGCCGGCTAGAATCGGCCATGTTGCTCCTGGTCTACCTAGTGGACCGAGCCTGGTAATGTTTCTGTGATGTTTTAGGGCGCCTTTAAACCAGAGCTGATGCTCCTGGTATGTTAGTGGAATTTCAATATCCTCGAAAGGAATATATTCCTCTGGTGGATCATCTTCTTTGTAGAAGTGAATCAGTCTTGTTACTGAATTTGATTCAGGAAATATGACCCATGAATAGAATACCTCTGTCTGAAAGGATTCGTGTGCCTCTATCACGAAAACTGCTCTACCGCCTCTTGGTGGTAGGCCGTGTTTTATAAGTTTTAGAGTGATGGCTCTTCTTAAGTTTGGATTGATGTCTATGACACCCTCCTCGGTTTCAATAAAACCTGTGATGTTATAAGCTGTTAAAGCTGGGTGACCCGCTTCGTCACCGTTGTCGGAGTCAGGCATTTTGTTTTTTGAAAAATGTAGAACAAGTTTCAAGGAAACAAAAGATAAGGTGCACAATATTTTGGAACACTGTATCCTTCAACGTTGAACAAACCAAACAACTAATATATAGGGTGCTTCCCTATTTAGTTATGGCGGATATTTAGCCCTACCCACTCCGGACGTCTTAAGGAGTATGTGAGTAGGGGTCTCTGAGAAAAGCACAAATGAGTTACTCAGTATCTTGCGTTAAATTACTGCCTTACCAAACGTTGGGCGCCATGTAGTGTAGTTCCTATTTCCCTAATAGGCTCTGCGCATTGGAATAATATAACCTATAGGTTTGACATAGGAGTAAGGTCGGTATGTCCCTATCGATTATATTAAACTTAATTACCTGTGCCAGCTAGCTCAGAGGCCACTAGAAACTCCTTGAGAACAAGAAGGGAGTAGTTTCTGGCAACCGAAAAACATGACAACTTTGTTTCCCTTTAGAAGCGGAACATGTCTCAGAATCGTGGAAACAATAGATAACAGTTTCACTCATTCAATCATGCCTGCTTAGTTTCTACAGAGTTACACAGAAAGGAAAGACGGGCGTTTCAATAAAAAGGGTTTTATTGAACAGTCTTGTTTCTCGTGTAAGAGATATGTGCTGTTATGATCACAAGACAGTATGCAAGATAAATAATGTACAGCGTAAGCAGTAGGAATAAATAATACTGCGCTGGCATTATCTTTTAGCATATATTCACGTACATAAATAACATGAGCTAAGAATGCGAGTACTCATACGATGCGTCTCTAAGCTAGTTCTACTCCAATGTACCTAACCTAGTCTAGGTGTAGGGAAAGGTAAAAGTAGGTGGAGTATTCTCTAGTATGGTAGACTAAGAGTATGTTAAGTCTAGTGTGCCAAGAGTCCCTCTAGGATCTAGTCAGCTCCATACCTTGAGAATGAGAGAGGTGGGAATCTCCTGCCGGATCTGGAACTCTAACACCCCGCGAAGGGAGTCAGAACACTGGAAGCTGGATTTGTCTGCGTGCAGGAATGACAGCGTCTTCTCAGTGCGTCAGGCCGGGATACGGGCTCCTCTGAAGTCGAGGTCTCCTCTAACTTGCTTGGGCAAGGGAAGGTATATTTATACCTGGTAGGTGTCGTGGAATGTTAGCATTGACGTGAAGTCGGACAGAGGAAGACGTCAGGAATGAACCCTTAAGGTATAACGGTTCATACATAATAGATGAGTTCTTGGAGAAATCAATAGTCCTGTGCTAGGGGAACTCCCGAAGCTTAAGGGTCTGGTTTCTAACAACTCGTTGTGACGTTAGGGTGGACGGATGTCGGTGACCATGCCTGTATTTAGAGTGCATGGTTAATGCCTAAATAAGGACTGGGATTCTATGCCTATATAAGGGCAAGGCGAATTGTGCCTATATAAGGACATGATTCAGGAAAACCTATATACGGACCCCTAAAGCGGAATACAACACCACCAGTTGCCCATAAAGAAGGAACTGACCTCTGGGGAGATCCGTCCCGTCTACCAACTCAGCAAAGGTAAGTAGGTGACCATCTGCAAACAGAGAACCTATCCGGTGAGTGAGTGGTCTGTCCAGATTTGGAGGGCTCGCGCAGTAAATAGTGTCCCTGATCTCGTGCAAGGCCTTCCAATGGTAGCAAGGGGGTATAAAGCGGAGTCTCATGTGACATTAGCTGAATGCGTTGCATGCAATTATGCACCATTGTCACCAGCAAGGGGCGAGTTGCTCTTGGTCTGGATCCCGGCAGTAACATACGCCTAAGTGCTGAAATGGGTATTGGTCCTGCGGCTGTATTTGTCTCCCCTAGTAAGCGTCCCGCTGTCCAACGTGAGAGCCGCTGAAGCTGGCCTGCTAGAAAGTATGCCTCGAATGACGGGTCTCCCAGACCTCCTCGATCTATCGGCAGTTGCATTTTGGCCAGGGCTATGTGCCTGCGCCCGCTGTTCCAAATTAGGGTGCACAGGAGAGCGTCAGCTCTTGGAAAAAGGAACAGAGAGGGATTACTGGTAGATTGGCAAAGTGATAGAGCAAACGCCGGACTAGCACCATTTTAGCGTCCGCTATTTTACCTGTGGGGGACAGGGGTAGGGATCTCCAAAAATTTACCGAAGACCAGGCGTTTTCTAACACTTTACAGTGATTGCCCTCGTATATGTCCCACGGGGAGCGGTATAAACGTATGCCTAAATAACGTGGAGCGCTTGCGCTCCATGCAAGAGTGACTCCGCCGACGCGCACCTCGTGTGAAGGGAGATCGGCGGAAAGCGGGTAGATTGCGGATTTTGCCAAGTTGACTCTGAGACCAGCCACTGCCTCGAACTATGCCAGGGCTGTAGAGATGGGGGTGAGGTCAGACGTTCTGTCTTGTACTTAGAGAAGCAGATCATCTGCATACAGTGATACGCTGTGAATGGTTCCTGCCAGCCGTATACCCCATTGTCTGTCCTCCTCCCTTAGACGAATCGCCAGTGGCTCCATTGCTAAAGCAAAGAGCAGTGGGGAGAGTGCGAAGCCCTGCCGTGTACCTCTCGACACTGCGAAGGGGGACGATATCTGCCGGCCCAATCTGATTCTGGAGGTGGGTTTCGCATACAATAGCTTGGTATATGCCCGTAGCCGTGGGCCCACTCCCATCCTCTGAAGCACCGAGAAGAGATATGGCCATGGCAATGTATCAAAGGCCTTTTCCAGGTCCAGAATCATGCACGCAGCACAGGGATACCTATCTTAGACCTGGTCCTGAACCTGGAACAGCCGCCGAATGTTGTGGGAGGTGCATCTCCCGGGCAAGAACCTGCATTGGTCCGAGTGCACCAGTGTTGGGATAACCGATACGTACGTCTCTGCCAATATCTTGCTAAAGATTTTGTAGTCTGCGGAGAGCAGGGCAATGGGCCAGTAGGATTCCAGATGGCACGGATCGCGGTCTGGCTTTAAGAAGGATAAAATCAGTGACTCTCGGAGGGACTGCGGGAGCTCTCCCTCCTCCAGTGCCGCTTCGAACAGATCCACCAAATGTGGCACTAGCTGTGCAGAAAATGTTAGATAAAATTCTAGTGGTACGCCATCAAGACCCAGGGCTTTGTTTTTAGCTAGGGTTTGTATTGCCTGTGTCACATCTGCAGACGTGATGGCTGTATCAAGGGCGGCATTGTCAGCTGCCGCTATGTGCGGTAGCAGTTGGCGAGCTAGGAATTTGTCCTCTGCTTAGGAATCTGTCTGACTAGGGGCCATGTATAAGCCGGCATAATACATGTAGAAGGCTTGCATTATGTCCGTTTGAGTGCGGACTGTCATGCCCGCAGCATTTGTCACTTCAGTTATGGGCCGTGAGGTAGTATCCTGCCGCACCAACCACGACAACAATGTACCTGCCCTGTCCCCTTCTCTGTGTCTCTTAGCCGCGTATGCTCTAAAGTTGTATCGCCTGAGGTCTGCAAGCACCTCCGCGTATGCTGTTTTCGCATCGGCTACCTGAACTAGCGTCGCCCCGTTTTGGTCCGCCGCCTGTGACAATGTTGCCAGCCTCCTCTCTTCCTCCACTACACATCGCTCTAGAGTCTTACGTACTCCTGAAATTTGTCGGATACATGGCTCCCTTATTACGACCTTAAATGCGTCCCACTACAGTGTTCTCGTGGTTGCCGTCTCTGTATTTTCCCAGAAATAATTCTGAAAGTGCATTTTCTGCTCATGTTGGAATACCTGATCCTCTAGGCATTCGTGGGGTAGTCGCCAGGTAGGGACTAGGGATGGAGGCGGTTGCCAAGTGAGGGTGAGCGTGTGTGTGTCATGGTCGGACATGATTCGGCCTAAGAAATCTGCGTCCTGGACCTTGGGGATAATATGGGATGTGCATAAGAATCGATTCAGACGAACCCTGAGATTTTGTGGGATAGAGTGAAATGAGTATAGTTTGGTTGTAGGGTACTTGCTGCGACATGCATCTTCTAGCACCCAATGATCAATCCAAGCATTAAAGCGCTTTGCTTGCGCAACGGCCGGAGATGCTGGGTGTAGTGGGTATGATCTGTCCAGACTTAAGTCTTGCACACAGTCATAACCCCCCCCCCCTAATATCCAAGGTGGCATAGTGTATTGGGCCAGAGTGTGGGATAGGGAGTCCCAATATTTCCCTTGTTCCGTATTGGGTGCATAAATGCTGCCTATCAGGATGGGCCGACCATCTAGTAATCCCTCCAAGAGGGCGTATCAACTTTCCATATCAATCACTCTGCGCAGCTCTTGGAACGGGGTTCCTGGCCGTAGCCAGATAAGTACTCCTCGCGCAAATGCTGAGTACGTGGTTACACAGAATGTGCCTCGCCATCTTTTACACAGTTTGTTGCGCTCTCCTATTGTTAAATGCATTTCTTGGTGCAGTGCTATCTGCGCATTTTGTCTCTTAATGTAAGCATACACCGCATACCTCTTGCGGGCCGTGTGCATACCACGCACATTAAGTGTGAGGATACTGATAGCCCCTTTATGTGCCATTAGGGATTATGAGGGCTGCGTTCCGCACGTCACCGGAGAGGGGAGAGGAAATGTGTGTAGGTGCCTCTCAGCTTGTGCCTAGAGAGCCTTGCATAGATATACTACTCTCTTCCACCTGATAGTAGACACTCAGTGTGTGGGTGAATGACAAATGTGGGGATAGAAACAGGGACGGGATATCCTCCCAATACTTGGGACCTACCGCAACGGGCGGTGCATCCAAACTATGCATGTCTCTTATACTATAATGTATTGCGGGTCTGGCCGAGGGCAAGCCTAGATCTGTCCCGTGAGTGGCTTTTGCAGGATCTATGTGTGTGGAGGGGTCTAGTGTCAATCTGTCTGTTCGTTCGTGATATAATTATGTTCAACTCTTAATTGCGCATGTGGAAGAAATGTGGTGTATACATATGTTCAGTATCGGGCACAGTTCATATAAGTGTGACCGCAGTTTGCAGTGTTACCAGCGAAGGGGTCACTGAGCCCGGTCGGGATTCAGATGCGTCACTGTCTACTTCTTCCGAGGTGAAAATATGCGGGCCTCTTTCTTCGTCTGTTGCCGGAGATGGAGGCCCAAGTTCCGCTGCAGCCTGTAGAGCTTTCCTGCGCTCAGCTATGATTTGCTCCAGGTCTGGAGATCCTGTGGCCTGTGCGCGGGTTCTGGGTTTGAGGTGCTTGCTGAGTTTCTTTGGGCAGCGACGTCTGTTTTTTGGCAATTGGGATTGGTCATTACGCTTTGGAGTTGGGCGTGAGCGGTTTTGGCCATTTTGCGCCATGCAGTCATAAGCTGCCGCGGGATCTGTGAAGAACGTTGTGGATCCGTTGTGCATGATCTTGAGACGGGCTGGGAATAACAGCGAGTATTGGATGCCCTCTTTGGCGGAGTTGCCGCTTGACCTCTAGGAACGACGATCGTTGACATTGTACGGCCCGAGAATAGTCTGGGAAAATCAGGACTGTCTTATCTTCATTGTGGAGGGGCCCATGTTGTCTGACGGCTCGGAGCACTGCGTCTGCGTTTCCAGTGTTCGTAAGATTTCTTGTTGCGTTTTTGTTATGGGCTGTAGGGTGGCAATCGTTTTCTCTCCGTCCGCTACTTTGTCCACCAGTTTGCCGTGGTCATCCCTTAATATGTTGAGGTCTGGGGCAAGGGTGCCGAACCGCTCTTCCATTGTGACCCGTACCTTGTCCAGTTTTTCCGACATGGTTAGGACCGATGACGCCTCTGCGTCTTTGTGTGGAGTCTTGGCTGTGTTGTTCTGAGTTATAGATGGCGTCTGGGAGCCATTGTGCGGCCGGAGCTTCCCCATACTGAAGCCTCACCGGCTGTCTCTTATCCTTTAAATCTGAAACTATCTCTGGGACCTGATCTTTCTATAACACATTTTGGGCCACATTAAATGCAGCCATAGAGCCAACCACTAGAGATCCCTGCACTCACAAGCTGTAGAACAAAAGCTATAGCCTAGGAAGTATTTTGAAAATACTCAAAAGTCTCCCCAGGCGGCGTGGCCAACTGCCGAGGGAAATGGCGCACGGTAACTTCGCTCTGTCGCGTCACTCGTGATAAATCCTGAAAATCACGACTTTCCCCGGCCACAATTGCTTGCTGAGGAGCTCACCTGGCCCTGGTACCGTGCCCGTCTGCTGGACCGAAGACTGCCCCGATCGGCGGCGCCTGGGCGGCCGAACGATAGCGGAGCTGTGCTGCGGAGCCGGGGGACGCTGGGCGTGCCGAGTTCCACTCCGACTGCGCGCACCTAATTAACACCGCGGCTGTGGCGAAGATCCATGGCCCGTACAGGCGCCTGAAGGGCCAAACAGCGATCACCGCGACCAGTGGTTTCACCGGTGAGTGCGCTGCCCCCCGCCAGCCCCACAGAGTCCAGCCTGAGTATCAGTGTGCCCCGCGGGCCGCCGGAGGCCCTTATATGCCAGCACATCATAGGACGCGGGCTCGTGCCTTTCTGTGCGAGCCGTGAAGACGTGCGGTGCGCCCTCCTGCCCTGCGGGCCGGCCTAGACTCATCCACACATCGGGGCGCACCCAGAGAGCCAGGGGACCCACACTGCAGCGACGCGCTCTGCTCCTCCAGCCCCCTTGGGCCCCGATGGTGAGGCGCTGTGCACCGCAGCTGCGGTGCACTCAAGTGCGCCCTACAGAGTAGCTCCAGAGCCATCGATCTAACTGGGCTCTGCGTGTGGACCCTTAGGCCATTTTTGGGAGCTTCGGTGCTGAATTGAGGATCCTGGGTCTGACGACGCCAAGGGGCCCGAGCCACCGGACACTACTGATGGTGGGAGCGATGGCCGTGACCGGATCTGACTGGTCTCCATCACTCTGGCTGTTTGGGCTGCGGATACACTAATTCTTGCAAGTGGAGGGGAGTTGGACCTCACCGCTCCTACACTTGGGCCGCCATTCTTTCCGCAGTTCGGATTGGACGCAAGGTCACACGTTTGACCAGCAGGCGCTGCCCCTAGCGAGGTAGTTGTACTCTCTCCCCCCTTCCTTTGCCGGTGTGGGTCTCCCCTGTAACTGCGGCAATCTTGGGTCTGGGTCTGACTGGTGGAAACCAACAGGCTGTTGTGGGTTAATCTCACAAGCAGGCAGCGGCGAGTAGCTAGAACAGCCCCGGCCCCCATCTTCGACACACCACACCTTACTACGCCATCATGGCGAGCGGCCGCAGCGGACGTGGAGCGCACCAAGCTAAGCTTGACAAATACGAGTGGCAGAAAGGCCAGGATGAGAAGCAACCTAGCCCCGAATCTAGCGGGAAGCAACCAGACCCTACGCTGCAGCACATTCTAGCTGCGATAACGTCAGTGCGTACCTCCCTGGAAGGCCGTATAGACACCGTCGCCTCGGAGGTCTCGTTGATAAGGGCAGACATGAAGAAAATGGCGGAACGCATGCACGAAGTCGAAATCACGATCAAAGACCTGTCAACAGATACTGACCTTCTCAAGTGCCAGGTGGCCAACCTCCAAACTACTCAGGAAGCAATGGCACTGCAACTCGATGACTATGAAGGCCGCATGCGGCGCAATAACATCCGCATTTTGGGGGTGCCAGAACGGGCCGAAGGGCCCGCAGCAGACCTCTTTGTCGAGGACTTAATCCTCAAACGCCTGCAGCCGAAGGGACTATCCCAACATTTCTCCATTGAACGCGCACACCAAGTGCCGGGGTGAAGAGCCAGGCCTGGCGCACCGCCCGACCTCTTTTGGCGAGAGTCTTCAACTTTCGCGACAGAGATGTCATCCTGCAAACGGCAAGAACGGCCCCACCGCTGGCTATAGACAACAGCAAGGTCACCCTTTTTCCAGACTTTACTCTACGGGTCCAGAAACAACGTCGCAGCTTCCTGGACGTGAAGCGTGTGTTGCGGGACCAGGACATTAAGTACGCCATGCTGTTCCCGGCCAAGCTGCGGGTGGAATCGGAGGGGAAGGTGTGGTTCTTTGCTAGGCCTGAGGACGCTTGGGACTGGCTTGAGGGTTGGAGAACAGTCGACAAACGTCATCGTAAGTCAGCTGGTGACAGGGGCGGCAGCGACAGGTCGAGCCCGCGGACTGGGTCCTCGCCGGGTGGCAATTCAGCAGCTCAGGGCCCAACAGGATAGAGTTTGGAGGTTTGACAGTGGCGCGACTGGTCTTTGGTCAACAGGACTTGCTGAGATGAGTCTCGACGGACACAAGACGCCCTGCCGTCAACCCACCTCACACTACAACTCCAGTGCAATGTGGGGTTTTATATAGTCCAGTCTCGTAATTATGCCTGCCTCCGGTAGGGGTGACACCGTTGCTCTTGTCTTCTGGTGAATATCCTTTGCTTGGTCCTACTGACATGCTGTGGGGTCGAATGTTAGGGGGTATGAGTACCTGCATGAATAAGTGCCTCAGGGAGTGGGGTTGGATCACGTTCCTAACACTGTTGAGGGTGGGCGAAAGGCACTCTGCAAGTTGGGGGTGGCGGGAGGTTCTGTGCCCGTCATGCAGGGAGGCAGGGAGGGGGTGGGAGTAGGGAGTTGGGGGGGTTTGTTTGGTTTGTTTAGGTTTTTATCTTGTGATGGAGACAACATACTTCACAGCGTGTAGACAGGAGTACACGGAGCACGTAGATTCGACACTTTACGCACCACAGTACACTATAGAGACACGGCCTGATGATGCCTTACACCACTTGCACGCCCTATGTCTAACCGTACCGTGATGAGATATCTCCGCGTCCTAACGTGGAACGTCAATGGGCTGGGCGACAAATTAAAGCGGGGGGTGGTACTCCACTATCTCAAGCGACAGGCCCCAGATATAGCACTACTCCAAGAGACGCATCTCCAGGGTAACAGCTGTAAGGCACTCGACCGGTGGGGTTACAGGCTGGTAACACATGCCGGGTTCACGTCTAGCTCCAGAGGGGTGGGCATTCTAATCCGTAAACAGTGCCCCTTTATTCTACGTAACATTTGGACCGATGACTTGGGCAGATACGCTGCCGTAGCGGGTACGTGGGTAGGGAAGCCCCTTAATATTGTTTCAGTCTATGTCCCCCCAGCTCTTAAGACGTCTACGCTGTCGGATCTTGGCAAGTTGCTGCTAGAGCTTCCTGTAGGCTCACTGGTATTGGGAGGTGATTTTAATTTAGCACTGGATGGCCGCGTAGAGTGACGGCCTCCTCGACCGGACATACACGACACATCCCCCCTGATGGATATCCTTAAAGCGTTTGGCCTCTTCGACCTTTGGCGTCATTTTAACCCCCTAACTCAAGGCTTTACATTTCACTCCGGGGCCCATGGGAGCCAGTCCCGAATTGATCGCCTGTTCACGCACACGGACGATCTCCCCTACTTTAGCGAAGCCACGCTCCTAGCTCGTGGCATTTCTGACCACTCCCCGGTTCTGACCCAGCTGACAGTGCCGCAGGAACGCTGCCGCCTCACCCTATTTATCAATCCGTGGAGTCTAAAGATCCCGCAGATCTGAAGTGCTCTCATGGACGGGGTTGGTCATTACTTCACAGAAAACACACACTCAGTTCAATCCAGCGGTACACTGTGGGGGGCCTTTGGGGCAGTTATCAAGAGTCAGGCACTCTCACTGACGGCGGGACATAGGAGGGAATGGGCGGCCAGACTGGTGGCCCTAGAACAAGAAATACGAGACTTGGAGGAAGAGGTGGCAACAAATGACAATGAACAACTCGCCGACGCCCTGGGTATGAAGCGCTTAGACTATCGTCAATTCGCGGGGGAGGCAGTCAGGGCTAAACATATGGCAACTGCGAATAGAGTGTATGAATTGGGCGACTCCACCGGTAAGATGCTGGCATGGCTGGAAAGGCGTGAGATGGCTCAGAGATGGGTGCCCCTCATAGAGACGGACGCAGGGGACTTAGTATCAGACCCGCAGCAGATAGCCGAGGGCTTCGCCTCCCACTTTACCTCCATATACTCCTCCACCACTTGCACCACTCTGCAGGACTCACGAGACCTACTAGCCACTATTCCTGTTGAGGTCCTTACTCCGGCAGACCGGGAATCCCTAGAGGGGGATTTAACCGAGGAGGAGCTTGCAACTGCCATTAGTGGCATTAAATCTGGCAAGGCGATGGGCCCCAACGGGCTCCCAATAGAATTTTTCAAGCTTGGGTCATCCAAGATAACGCCCGCTTTACATGCCATGGATGTCGAGGGCTACCAGTCGGGCTTCCTACCCAAGGAACTGATGCACGCCTCTATTGTTGTCATACATAAACCGGGCAAGCCGGCCACGAGATGTGAGTCCTACCAACCCATTTCGCTGTTGACGACCGAGAATATAATTCTGGCCAAGGTGTTGGCCAACAGGCTCCTTCCAGTGCTGAGTAGGATTGTTCACCCTGATCAGTCAGGCTTTATGCCTGGCCACAACACGGCCCACAACTTGCGGCGTTTACATGGTGTACTAGGGAGAACTGACACCATCTTGGAGGACACAGCACTACTTTCCCTAGACGCAAAAATGGCATTCGATATCATCGAATGGCCCTATCTCTTTCCCTCCTTGAGCGGCTGGGGTTCGGCCCTCACTTTACCCGGTGGGTTCAATTGTTGTATACGAACCCCACAGCACAGATGGTCGTCAACCAACATACCTCCTGCAGTTTTGACCTTGGAAGAGGCACCCGTCAGGGTTGCCCCCTATCCCCTCTCATTTTCGCCCTCCTGCTGGAACCGTTGGCGACATGGATTAGAGGCGACCCCATGATCAGGGGCTTGAGGTGGACAGACCAGCATGAGGATAGAATCTCCCTCTATGCAGACGATGTCTTGCTGTATGTGGCAGCCCCCAGGGCCTCGATTCACCGAATCCTACACATATTTGCTATCTTTAGTGCCCACTCCGGCTACATCATAAACTGGACAAAATCGGTCTTGTTCATGCTGCGGGGTCCGGTACCATGGATGCCCAAAGGTATCACCATAGCTGTGGCCAGTGAGGGCTTTCGTTACCTCGGCATCTACATTACACCCAAGCCAACCCATTTCTATGAGGCTAACCTTCTGCCTCCTCTGGTCAGATTCCGGAAAGACGTCACTCACTGGCGGGCGCTACCCCTTACTCTGCTGGGCAGAGCGGCGCTGTTCAAAATGCTAGCCCTCCCTCGCTTCTTGTATGTGCTGCACAACACTCCCCACAAAGTCCCCGATGCTTACTTTGTCAGTGTGGAGAGTGAGGTCAGAAATCTTTGTGGGACAGGAAGTGCCCACGCATAGCGACACACAAGCTTACCAGAGGATGGTACGATGGGGGGATTGCGTTGCCCGACCTGCGGCGCTATTACTGGGCCTCCCAGCTTGCTGTGATAAATCAGTGGGTTTTTGCCCCTCCGCTAGATCCGGCATTCCGCACTGATAGATGGGTTTTATCCAAGGGCGGTTACCAGCGAGCGCTCTACTCCAATCCCAGGAGACTACATCTCACTGGCCCCACCGCTCACACGGTGACAACCTGGCATACGGTAACCAAGAAAATGGGCTGGCATAACAAAATCACGCTACACCCTCCCCTGTGGGAATCCGAATGATTAGGTATACTGAGCAGGTATCCGGGGTTTGATAAATGGGACCTTATTGGACTCTCCCTGGTGGGGGACCTATGGAAACGCAACGGCATGGTCTCATTCGCATATCTCCAAAAAGAATATCAACTTGCCAAGTCAGAGACTTACCGTTACCTACAGATCAGACACGCACTTACTTCTGTGGTCCCTAAGGAGGAAACTTTGCCTGAGGCCTCCCCGCTGGAGGACAGACTCTTGACTGACCCCCTGACAAGCAAGGCGATCTCGCTCACCTACCGTAAACTTTTGAATAATCAGCCTGACCCATTAACTCGACTTCGCCAACAGTGGGAAACAGACGTAGGTTATTTAGAGGACGATGACTGGCAGGAAGCCCTCTCCTCTCCCCGGGTGGTTGCCATCCCCATGCGCCTGCGTCTCGTCCAGCTCAAGGTTTTACACAGATCCTACCTACCCGCACACACGTTGGTCAAGATGGGCCGTCGGACTGACCCTGGTTGCCTTAGGGGATGTGCTTCGGAGGGCACCTTCTTTCATATAATTTGGGAGTGCCCGCAGTTACAACCTTACTGGAGTAAAATAGTCTCTGAGTTGGTAAGGGTGAGTGGGAAAGCCATCACAATGTCCCCGCAGCTTTGTTTATTGGATGTATGGGAAGCTACGGACCTGACCCAAACCGAACGCACGTGGGCATCACTAGGATTTGCTCTGGCGAAAAGAAATATTGCTCAGGGGTGGGGAACTGGTATCCCACCGAGACACTCGAACTGGGCCAAGGATATGGATAGGGCCTTGCTCGCAGAAAAAGATGTGTTCAAGCATCGAGGATGCCCGGCGAAGTGGGATAATAAATGGGCAAAGTGGAATGTCTCCAGAGGCGAACTTTGTATCTCTCCCTCAGTTGAATTACGTAAAAATGTTAAAGATATTGATGCTCTTCCTGTCTAATATTATGATGTGCTGTGTTGTAATGAGTATATATGTACAATAGCCAAATTCGGGCTTCATTGCGAAAGTGTGGACCTGTGACTTGTTATTATACCATCACAACTGTTCAATAAAAAGAAAGTTTAAATAAAAAAAAGTCTCCCCAGGCCATGTTTCCTGAAACCTGGGAGACATAGGGTTAAATTAAAAAAGTTAATCAAGGGGGGTACACTGCACTCTTGCAGCCCCCAAGCACTCCCTTAAACATGTTAATGGTGCCTCTCCCAATTTTGGGGCAACCACAAGGCAAAAAGAGTGTTACAACAGAAGTCACACAGGGCATTATGGGGCACTCCGTCCATGGAGTGTGAATATCTTATTAGCGGCTTCGGCCACGTTTTTTCCCAAGCGCAGCCTCGTGTGTCTTGTTTTTTTTTCCTTTTTGTTTTTGGCTGTGCCCAGTCCCGCCCCAGACAGTCCATTGTACTTTATGCTGCATCAGAGCCAGAAGTGCCCTGTCGCTCATGCATAGGCATGTTAAAATAGGCATATCTTGAAGGCTCATAACTCGGGCCTATTTGGCCAGTTTCCTTGCTCTTGGGCTCATTTTAATCTTGGTGGCGATCTCTAGCCACTAGGAACCATTACAGCAGGTCTCTTGGCCTAAAAAAGGGCATACATTGTAGGGAGCTGCCTTCATTGTCTCCCTGCACCGGCTTTCTCCTGGGCCTGGCTCCTGATGCCCCCCTCCTTCTTCTGGGGCACAGAAGTCCAGGTCTTTCCCCAACTGGTCCTCAGTGGACCTAAGGGGGCCAGCATCATTGGCGCTGGAGAGACCAGCTAGTCCTGGGGTCAGTTACAAACACCAGGGGTCTTGTCGTTCCAGAAGCCCACGGTGTGGTGGCTGTTGCAGTCCAGGTCCAGGGTCTTGCTCTCCTTCTTGTTCTGGGGAAGACACTTTTATGCCCAGTACCAGACTGTGGGTGGGTGCCCCACTTTGCCCAACCCTAAAACTTGTTCTGGTCAGTGCTACCCTTTTCCCTGGATGTGGCACCAGCTTGGCTAGTGACATAAAAGGCTGGTGTCAGGTCTCTTTGTGTGTGCTGGGAAAAGCCCATTTAAAATATAATCAGGGTAGAACACAACTCCTCCCCAGCCATCCTGTCAAGAAAACCCACCCCTTCTACACCCAGGCCCCTTTGGTTACTGTTAGTTCGCAGGAGCTTTAGGTAGGAAAATACCAACTTTCTAAAAAGTGGCATTTCCAAACTAATAATGTAAAACTGCCACAAGCAGATTTCTTGTATGCAGCTACCAAGCCGCACACAACTGTAGTCTCTCATGTGCTGCCTGCACCTGCGTGTGCCCACGTGTTCACCTGTAACTGGGCCAGTTCTCCGTACCCTAGCTGTTCTTCGCAGCAGCCTTATCATAAAAGGCAGACACCAGTGGTAAACATGCACAGTCCAATAACCATGCAATTTTTGGGAGTGGGATTCAGGAAGTGAGACTCATCCACCACCATAAAGATCCAAATACTGGGTGATCCAAAAGAAGAAATCCTGTTGTACTAAATAGGCGGAACCCATTTGCAACAAAAACAAACAGAAACTACTGAAAAAGTGGGTAAGACTGGCCCTGGGAATTTTTATCTCATTTGTTAAGGCACGCCCAGGAGTCACCCCACTCTCCGAGCTGGTTCCAAGGATAAATGTGGCACCTCCAGGCACCCATGTCAGAACACTTTCTGGTTCTGAGAGGAGCCCTGAAGGACTGGACCTGCTCCCTATTGTATCCAGGACAATGAAGTGAACTCCAAGAAGTTAGCTGCCCTCTTGCATGGATACAGGGAGACAGCAAGCCGCAAGAGGGCTTTTCCTGGAAGTACCTAGCTGATCAGTAGTAACGGCTCCTGGTCTGGACCCTGATATCTTTCTCCATCTGACACCTTGTGAGTCTCTAAGTGCCCCCCTTGCGGTTCTGGGGAGCTTTAGAGGTGTACTCCTCTGGTGGATTGGGACTTAAAAGACTGAGGGGCATATTTACAATGCCCCTGTGGCACTTTTACGCTGCCGGAGTGTCACTTTTGTGACGCTCTGAAGGCGCATTGTGTCGACGCAAAGCCACCTTGTGTGGCTTTTCATGGCTTTGTAAATATAGAGTAGGGCAATGCCTTACTATGCGGGGAATGGGCATTCCATGGGTGTTTCGGTGGGTGTTCCAAAGCAATTCACATGGTTTTTAACAGTGCCCCAGATTTACAACATAGCGTAAATCTGGGGCAGCGCCAAAACTAAAGCCTTCCCAAAGCACACGTAACAAGGAGAAATGTGTACATTTCTTCTTGTTTTTTCCTCTTTCCACATGTGCTGCATTCTGCAGCACACATAGAACGAGGAAAACGCCTCCTTTGATCATGCCAACAACACAGACACCCTTGCACTATGGTGCAAGGGTGCCTGCATTGGCGCTCAGCTTCAGTTTGTGCGTGGGCAGTAAGGACAGGAATGCTCTGTTTCTTGTAGATACGGCGCATTCCTGCCCTATTTTTTGACGTACAGCAGAGCAGCTAGAAAGCTTGCACCGCTGCCCTATGCCAAAATATTGTAAACAAGCCCCTAAGTCAGCAGGTAAAATCTTTGACCAGGATGAACCTGCTCCATCGTGATCAGCCTCAAATTGCGCTTGAGTTCCGTCTACTATGACCATTGATTATCATTGGCGCTTTGTTCTTCTTGGTGCTATTTCTACTTTAAACTTTAAACGTTCATATCTTTTTGCTAGACTTCCAAGGTCACTGGCGACCACATAGCTTGGCCTTTGTATATTTGTTCCCTTCAGCTGGGATTAGGCTGCAGAGGGATACAATAGCCCCTTTGTAGAGGTGTCAAGGCCTTGTTCCTTTGAAGCTTTTCACAATGCCTTTGCCAGAGGACTACTAGCCCTTTCCATCTTCTTGCTTAATCGTCATCTACAAGAGATATGGCCTTCAGTCTGGGCCTCATTTGTGTCTGAACTGGTTAGAAACAGCACAGCAGAAGCTCCTGCTGACAATGGGCGTGGCATAAATTGATCATGCAGGAGCTCTTTAGTACCTGATTGGCAGCCGTGGCCCGTGCAGGTAAGAGTGGTGGGGGGGGGGGTGGGATTTCGATGGACGATAAGAAGGGAAAATTAAATAAATAATTAATTTTCCTTTGTTATTGTTCGTCGAAATCCCCCCCAAAGGGCCCCACAAAGGGCCGCTCTTACCTGCATGGGCCGCGGCTGCTGATTGGAGGAGCTTCCCCAGACATTTAGAACTCCGCAAGAGAGCGGATTGGCCACTTCTTGAGATAATTACGGGTCAGTTTGACCAGTACTTGATTCTAGAAATTCTCACTAACCACGGAAGGAGCTGTACACTGGCTGGGACTGTGTTTCAGGGGTAGAGTCCACCTACAGCTGCTCTCCTGCTGGACCGGGGTCTACATCCTGCATATGAAACCTGGTTGAAGCGTTTCTTTACTGCCTTGCAAGGAGCCTCTCCTTGTGGCATAGCGTGCCCTCTTCAGTAATCACGTTTGTAACATTTCTCTGCTCGTTTTTTATAAAAAAAGAGATTGGAAAAACTTAAATCAAACTAAACATTGGTAGTAAGTTCGTGATAAGAATATGGGGTTGTAACTCAACAGTCATTTTGTTTTACCCAGGGGTTAGAGAACACCAAGTCTTATAGTCCACTCGCTAAAATATGGTGTACAAGGAGTCCTGCACTGGGATGTTGGTACTCCTCTTCATCAAATGCCATTATGTGAGAGAGGTGGGCGAGCCACTGAAGGCTTTAGCCAAACTCAAGCCAGAAGTCAAGCTCGAGCCAGATGCCTGGCTCTGGAAAAGCTTGAGGTTCCTTTAGATCATCAGGACTAAATGAGCCGATCCTTCTGTCTGCCACCCACACTCTAACCTCATGCGAAAAGAATCAAAGACAAATTATTACATTTTGAAGTAAAATAAAAGAGGGAAAGAGAACCCCATCTAGTGTCTAAATTGCACAATGTGAAGCTGGAAAACCTGAGATCAATCCCAGCTGCCCCACCTGACCAAATTGTGTGATCCTAGGCAGTTGTTTTGTTTCACTTTGCTTAATGTTTCTTCATTATAAGATATGACAGCACCTTGAAATACATGAGTTCAGGATGTGCACTCTACAAATCCTATTGTGTTTGATTTAATAAACCATAATGTTCCATGTATAATAATATTGTAGTCTAGATGAAGGACAAAGAAGGATTCCCTTTGTGTTTTACACTCTTACTGTCACCACTGTATATTCATATGAATCATCAAAGGGAAATCCAACATTCAGTTCCATACACTCAAATCTCTTGACACTGAACACTGCTTAATGTATTCAATATAATCAATCCTTTATCAGTCCACAACTATTCTCATAATTAAAAATATACTGTATCCAGTATTGCCTTCATATAATACAATATTGTATCAATTCTAAAAGTGTTTTATTTTAAAAAACCATTGTTCATATTTTATCCAACATTCAATCAATATAAAATATCTCCCTAATACAGTAATCTAATAGTTTATAAAAACAAAGTTCTTTGATGTACACGTGAAACACAAAAGGGATCCTTCTTTGTTTTTATTGGTATTTGACCCTGTCACTTTTTGTTAGAAGGGGCTCTCTCCCATACTTTTGGGCTCCATAAAGGATACATAAAGAATACATAAAGGGTGCACATGACAACTGACTTGCTTCTTGGTTCAATAATGGCATTGTTAATTCTAAGTTCATGTTCAAGAACTATTACTTTTAATAATGCCCTTCAATGCAGTGATATACTCTGAAGCAGTAAGGTAAAACACTTCTGTATGTTAGTGATTTTTGAAGAGCCTTTATCATATTTTTCAATCAATCAATCAATCAATCAATCAATCGGGATTTGTAAAGCACGGCTAATCACCTGTGAGGGTATCCAGGCATTAGGTACTTGCTGGGCTCCAGTCGCGGCTGGCATGTCTCGCGGGTCTGGTCATGCGGGGAAGATGGGAGTCGCGCAAAGTGTTAATTTAATTAATAATAAAAAAAATATTTAAACCTACCTTTTCGCCGGCCGGGTCCCGCGTCTTCAGGAAGCAGGAAGCAGGCAGCCTCCCTCCCCTCCCCTAAGCCAATCACAATGCTCCAGTGGAGCGTTGTGATTGGTCGGGACGCCGCCCAGGAAGGGACTTACAGGGAGGCCATGTTCTCCATGTAGGCTGCATTGCAGCCTGCATGTAGAACTATAGAGTGCGCATGACTGGACAGTCAGCGCCCTCAGCAGTGGGCACACCACTCCTCTCCTGCCCTAGAGCAGACCCGCCCACCCGCCCGCCCCCAACCAAAATCCTTCTGCTTCTCAGCAGTGCGAGAAGCAGAAACATAAAATGGCAGTTATTACCATTTTATGTTTCTGCTTCTCGCACTGCGAGAAAGCAGTGTGGTGACGCTCCTCCTCCCTAGTTGAAGAGCCGCCCCTGCTGGGCTCAGTCGAAGAGCCAGGTCTTGAGTAACCTTTCTGAGCTCCGGGAGAAAGGATGATGTTCGGAGGTGGAGGGGAAGGTCGTTCCAGGACTTGACGGCGAGGTAGGAGAAGGAGAGTCCTCCACTGTAGCTTCGGTTGATGCGGGGAGTGCGTACGAGGGCATGGGAGGGGGGTCGCAGGTGTCTGGAGGGTTGGTGGAAGTTTAGGCGGTGGTTGATGTATGCTGGTCCTTGATAGTGGAGGGCCTTGTAAGCGTGGATCAGCATCTTGAATTGGCATCTTTTTTGGATGGGGAGCCAGTGGAGGTTCCTGAGGTGGGTGGTGGGGGGGGTCCATCTAGGGAGGTCAAGGATGAGTCTGGCAGCAGTGTTCTGTATCGTCTGGAGTCTCTTCAGGATTTGGGTGGTGATTTTTACATGTTTGTTGCACAATGCCTTTCAAAATAAAGGTGTTTCTGAAGTTAAATGGTGCAGGATATCTTCTTTGCTTCTGTTCATTTTGCCGCAGTTAACTTGTAAATAAATTCTTGTCCCTTTAACAGCTTTCTGAATGTCAGGTAAACAGCATCCCAGGGGTCCACAAGTACAGTTCAGGAGGGCTGAAGGGCCCCTGGGCCCTACTCTGAGTATCCCTGCCTTAGTATGATAATCACTATTTCAAAGCCAGTATTGGCAGTGTCCCAGTACATAAAGCACCAGTGTCAGGCCACTATTTGCAGTGCCCCTGTATGTAAATCACTAATCATGGACCAATATCCACTGTGACCAAGCATGTAAAGATGTAAAGTAAAATAAGGCCTGTAGCCACAAAGCCAAAGCATGTAAATCACCACCTCCAGGCCAAGACTCACAGTGCTCCAGGCTGTGTAGCACATGTTGCAGGAATGTAAGTAATATCCACAGTGTCCCAGTAAAGCACCACCCAGCCCACACTTTCAGGCCAGTAGCTATAATGTTCCAGTGTGTAAGGCACTATGTACAGGCCAGTATACATAGATGCCTCGAATCAACGTGGGTCTGTCTCAAGCTCCTGTGATTGGATGTCCTCAGCTTCTCTTGCCCAGCACAGCAGAGTGGTGCCTGCATTCACAATGTAAGTGGGCAAGCAAAGCAAGGCTTGTGCCTGGCTCGAGCCGAATGTCTGACTCTGGCCCTGACCATGTCCACGCATCTTGCCAAAATGTGGGGGTGAACGACAGATCAGAATAAATGAGGGGGGGTCAGAAAAGGGAAGGAGATAGAAAAGAGCTGTGCCCAACTTCCCAGCTGCAATGCTTTGGCAGTCATCTAGCCGGAAGTGGAACCTATATTTGAAAAGATCTGCTGAGATCTGAGCACTCAAGGTTGATTATCCATTGCAATTCCACATTACACATGGCGGCTAATAGGTGGCTGCTGACATGCTAAATGTTCGACATGGGGCAACCTATGATGCTATTAGTGGCGATAGATGTATGATTTTTTTTTTGTCCTCATTTGCCTCTAAAAACCACCATTCCACTTGCACATTTGGATGGAGTGTCCTGCCCTTATGTGCTGGAAGGAAGAGAAAGAAGATTTTTTGGGGGTTACAAACTATGCAGACCTCGGATTTAACCACCCTCTTCTACAGTTCACTTTTTCTCTTTCCACCCACTCCCATTTATCTGGAGAAGAGCGGGAAAAAAATACAAAAGTGCCAGTCGAGGCAGAGAAGGCTTAATCATCGGACCTCTAGTTTTTGTTTACTCAGCCTTGTTACTCCCACCAACTAAGCATGGGAAGCCAAAAATCGTGGTTCCTAAATCCCAACATATCCAGTCTAGCAATATGCTTTACAGAGCGAATCCAATCATCAAAGCTAGGAGGAGCCACGGCCACCCATTGTTTACATATTTCCCTGCGAGCCAATAGCACACAGTAAAAGATCAACCGTGCCTTGTTCCTAGTAGTTTCCACCATGGGATCCACACATCCGAAAATGACAAGCATGACGCTTACCTTGATGTTAATCTCCAGCATAGTAGACAAGGCCCTACTCATGTCTTTCCAGAATGTCTGGATCTCTGGACAATCCACAAACATATGTACATCATCCTCTCTCATACTGCCGCACTTCGGGCAGGCTACTTCACCTCCTCTCCCAAACTTTGATCATCTCTGGGGGGACCAATAGGCTCTGTGAATGGAGAAAAGATGATTTCTTCTCAGGTATGCACGTTTGACTACTTTAAATAACATGGACATAGATACTTGCCATTGATGTTCCAGCGATGCCTCCGGCAAGCATCTTCCCCACAGTTTCGTTGGCAGGATAAAAGCTCCATCCTCCAGTTCAACCATCAGCCAGTAGATGACGGCCAGCTCCTTCTTGGCTACTGTCTCTTGCATTAATCGATCTTCAAGCTCGTTTTGATCCCCTATTATTGTTTCCGGGGCTTGGTACCAGCTCCGCATCTGAAGGTATTTGAATCTGGATATTTTATGGTCTGCTCGTTGTTTACACATTTCCCAAGTAATCAAATGACCATCTTGAATTATATGCTCCCAACGTGTAAAACCTGCCTTTAATAATGGTGCTGCAAGTGCATCTTTTGTCCATTCTGGAGAGCCGGGTGAGTCCCAGATTGGTGCGTATCATGATTCTGACGGCAGACTTCGGAAAGATTTCGGGCTATGACATCAACAGGGGTAAGACAGAGATTATGTCCTGGAATCTGGACGTAGGAGGTGATGCCAGTAGAGGGGAAATTAGATATTTGGGAGTCATGATATCACAGGATGTTAATAAAATAACTAAAGTTAACTTTGAGAAAGTCAAGAAAGAGGTTTGTAGACTCCTAAAAATTTGGTCTCATCTTCAGATTTCTCTATTGGGCCGTGTCAATCTAGTAAAAATGATAATCCTCCCAAAGCTCACTTTTCTTTTCGATTCAATTCCCCTGCCTTTTGAGAAGGTCTGGCTAAAGAAGATGCAAAGTCAGATCAGTACCTTCATTTGGTCAAGTAAAGGCCCAAGGATAGCATGGAAGAAATTGAGAAAGAGGGTGGAAAAAGGAGGTTTAGCGCTGATTTGTTGTTTTACTCATGGGCCTTTTTATTGAAGAACGGGAGAATGTTGTTTAACACACCAAGATCATCTGAGATTGGGGGCCTGTTGGCCATGATGTCGAGCCTGGAGGCAGGGGGTAAACAAGGCTTTTTGTTTAAATATGCAGACCCCAAGTATTTAAAAAAAAGTTAGACTAAAGATTTTGAGGGGGCTGGCTGAGACCTGGTACAAGATTAGAAAAGTTAAAAAAAAATCCATATCATAGCCGATGGGCACCAATCTGTGAAAGATGTATGATGTCACTTAGATTACTTGCAGCTTTTTAGTGAATAAATGGCAGAACACCCAATACCAAAATGACAACATACTCATGAACACTAGTAGGAACAGATTTTTAAATGGGAAGACCCTATGTGTAAATATTTGGAAACAGAGCCACAGAATAACTTTGAACATCGTAAGCCTGTGGAATGAATGTGTTTACAGATACAATGGTGAGTGTGTTCTCATCTAAATGTTGTGCGAGGCAAAGGGAGCAGGACTAAGGCTTCAGGGGCAATATGCAGTAGTTCCATGACAAAGTATGTCTGGAAAGAATGATGAATGCACGAGGCTGGCTTTTAACAGGAGCGACGGGGCCACATCAGAACAATCGAAAACATATTTTGGATAATCCTAGTGGCAGAAATAGCGTGGTTACAGATAAGCTAGAGTCTACTGTGATGTGTTGTGGCAGCCATAATGTTGAGCACAATAGATGGGGGCTGGAAGCCAAATCTTAACCTCCTTTGGTTTTCAGTGGAAGAGCCCTGGCTCTTTTGAGCAGGCAGCAGTTACTCCAAGACAGAAAATACATACATTGCCATTATCCATTTTAAGCTTCTCCCCGCCTGCTCAACTAGCCTTCTCACTCCCGCCCCTTTAAATCACTGGTAATGAGATGATATTTCTAACCCTGTTAGTTTTAGCTTCTTTTCTCTCACAAACCCATCTTTCCCTCATCAGCTAAATATTACGATTATAGAGAGGCTCATCAAAGTTCTGCCTTTAGACACTGTGACACAAACAACAAGGTGATGGATGAAATGCTTGCATTAATCTCAGCCACTGGTAATTGCAGACCATGCCACTCCAGACAGATGCTTGCCTTATGTAAACCAGCACTGACCCTGCTCCCTATGGAAACAGCCTATCCTGAACTGCCAGGCGTGGCTCCCTCCAGAAGATGAACCCAGATCATCTTTGGCCTTTTTGGGCCTCGTCAGTAGGCTTGAGCTTCAATCCTTTGGCACAGTGAGCTTGGGAACCATGATTGCGGACGCCCATCAGACTTAGGGTGTATTCCTCATCAAGCAACAATGTGATGAATGGAATGCTTGGATTAATCTCATCCACTTGCATTTGCTGGGACGACATTCCAGTTCACCGTTTTTCGCTCATCATGCCATGCTAGACAGAGTCACCCCTTATGCAAATCAGTACTGACCCTGCTCCTCATGGGATGGATGAAGGTGAAGGATGGAATGCATGAATTAATCTCAGCCACTCGGGATGGACTGTTCCCATGACAAGCATGGTCAGTACTGATTTACGTATGGCAAGCCTCTGTCTTGAGTGGAATGGTGGGTGAAAAATGATGGACTATAATGCAGTCCCAAGCGTTTGCCATATTAGTATTACAGCCCTGTAAGGCAGACACATATAGTTGTTTGAAGTATCCACCTTTCATTGTGATGCTCTTTTGAATAATTTTGCTATGACTCTACACTTGTGGAGCCCTGTTGGTTCCTCGTTGTGTCCTTCTTGTTCTCCTTGTCTTTAGGTCTATTTACATTATATGGTCTGTAATACCTGTCAAGCCAGGCACTGAAGCAGACATATTGTCTCCCATGTTGCCCAGTGCAAGACAAAGGGACCCTAGATTCAGCTGCGGCCGTTGCAGGTATGAGCGGTGAGGCCGGCTGGGGGGAATTTTGAGAGACGACCACGAGGGAAAATGAATTATTTATTTCAATTTCCCTTGTGGTCGTCTCTCGAAATCCCCCCCAGCCTGCCCCGCCGCTCTTACCTGCAGCGGCCGCGGCTGCCTAGATTGTCTCAAACACCTGTAATTGGTTATTATGTTTGTATATGGTGCACTCATAGGATGCCATGATCATTAAGTCTTTGTATCTATCGTCACGTGTGTTGGGAGTTCTTTATTTGCAGACATAATATGCACATCTTTGTCATTGCTAGTGCTTTGTCTATCCATCTCGTCCAGTAGTTAATGACTGTAGGCTGTAGACTCATCATGTAGTAACACCAGTGAGGGTGAGGGACAAGGTTCAGGTCACTTGTCTTCTCCATCTTAGATCAAACTCCCTGCCAGGCTAGCAAAGCCTGGACAAGACCATACAATATGAACAATGTTCCCAATCGACACACCACATCTCCAGCAATGGGAGCCCGGACACAGTGCAGTGCCCAACGCTAACCATGCAGGAGTCTGAAAAGCTGAATTTGAGATGGGCTTCCCACAGGCCTTTGTCAGTACTTTTCAGGTTTTCCGACTATAGTTTATTTCGCAGGGCTCTTTTGCCACTTGTCTAGCACAGTCTAGATCTTCAATCAGGACACTCCTTTAAACATGCTCCACCTCTTCACATATCTATAGATTGTAATTGGAGCCATGCCCAGCCTGTCTAGGAGACAGCGACTCATTTGCAAGCACCTTAATTTGCTGGCTCTAGGGCATACCGAATCCCACTTTGAAATCATTGAAGGATTTTAGCATACCATTTGCAAACCGACTGGGGTTTGATTAGGCACAGCTGACAACTGACTTGGGGCCATATGTAGGTAAAAGTGAAATTCCGAATTCTTAATACCGAATTTTACCGATTCGGTATTAAGAATTCGGAATATCCGATGTAGGTAAAAAATTGGTATTTCTTACCGAATCGGTAAAAATTGGAAAAAAACAATACCGATTCCTTAATACCGATCGGTATTACCGAATCGGTATTTCAAAATAACAGCAATTGAGGAAACAGCCAATCCTGTGCATCCACCCCACCTCCCAACCAGGAAGCGGCCACACCCATGCAGGTGCACTGAATCAGAACCTTCTGGAGAGGCAGGGAGTACAGAGGAGAACACAGGAGCAACTGTGAGAACTTTTCCTGTAAAAACTGCATAATGGCCAACAAGGAGACAGAAAAAGAAGGTGCTGAAAGGAAAAGAAAGCTAAAATTCAGCGAAAGGGAGCTGCAGGTCCTGATTGAGGAGGTGGTCAAACAACACACAAAGCTGTTTGGGAAACAGTCCTTGCAAGTGCCAGAATCAGAGAAAAGGAAAATATGGCGTGGATACAGGCACATGTGAATGCGGTTGGAGTGACCCCCCGAGAAATTGAGGTACTAAAAAAAAGGTGGTACGATGTCAGGAGCCTCACAAAGATGAAGATGGCTGAGAGGAAAAGACAAGCCAGCCTGACAGGAGAAGGAAGAAACAGGGCACCTGCACTGACTGCACTGGAACAGCTGGTGGAGACCACCATAGAGCCCGACAGCGTCAGCGGAATCGGGGATGCAGACAGCTCAGCCAGAGCTGCCAACAAACAAGGTAAGAAGCATGCACACCAATCTGCGCCCCCCACTCCCTAACCCCATTCCCCAATGAGGCAGTGTGAATCCCAATCCAGTACAGGTTTTACTAAACACCAGCAATGCATCATGGGAGATGTAGTCAGTGTAACACCTATCATGACAGTCATCCCACTAAACACAAAGGCATGTGACACACATCAGTGATAAGCAAGCAGAGGACAGAAAGATAGATTGGCAGAAATGAAAATTTATTATTGGTACGTAGTGCTGCCAGACTAGTGAGCTAATGTACAATTTGTGTCCACAGGCGAGACATCGCGCAAGTCTGCACATGACAAGGCAGGAAGGGCACCCCGGAAGGAGAGATCGGAGGAGGCCATTGCAAGTGCAGGGGCCACTACACCACCACCACCGGCATCACCACCACTGCCAGCATCACCACCACTGCCAGCATCACCAGCAGCGTCACCACTGGCAGTGACAAGGCACGTGACGAGGCATGCAGTTGCCAGACTCCAAGAGATGGAGTTGTCCTTGGAAGACAGCAGGGGAGGAGAAATGTCGACAGTGCCAGTGGATGGCAATAATGCAGGATCGCTGTCCACCACAGAGAGATCACACACAGGTGCCAGACGCCGCAGGGCTAGGGAACCCAGTCCACCTTTGCAGGGTGAGGAGCATGGTGTGTTTGCAGGGCTGGAGGCGAACATGGTAAAGGTTCAGTGCCTGCAAGGGAAAGCAATACAATCTGTACAGCGGCAGATATGACACCTGAATGCAAACATGCAGAACATTGAGAAGGGCATCAGCTCAATGACCACGACGCTGGCTGAGGGCATGAAGGAAATGGCTGAGGGCATGAGGGACATGTCCCAGTCAGTGATGCTGCTGTGCAGCAAGCTTGATGAGGACAGGATGGCACGGCGCAGGGAGAGGCAGAAGATGGAGAATCATACAAAGGCGGTGAACCGCCTCTCCACTGCCACTTCTCTGCTCTGCAGGCGCTCCGTGGCCATGCAGGAAGGGATGGCACACTGCAGCCGTGATGTTTCAAGGGGGCTTGTTAAAGTTACTACTGCACTTGAAGTGCTCCTAACTACTCATGCTGCCAATACTGGTGCAGGTGATGTGGGGGACAGTGAGGATACGACAAGTCGCAGCAGCATAACGCCCCCTGCAACTGAGACCAGGAGGAGCAGCAGACGTCATGGGGCTGGCACTGGACCGATTGCCAGTGACGACAGTCTGCTAAGGGAATCCAGCAGTGTTGTGCGTGGCTGCAGGCGTTAATGCAAGCCACACTTTGTGTACTTAACTGGGTGACTTAACCCATGACATCCTCGTAGGGTGGTTACAAATAGGACTGGCAAGTTGAGCCCTTCGTGTAGTGGCGTAGTGCCAAAATATTAAACTACGTCATTCAAATGCAACAACTGGCTGTGTCTCCTTACTTACTCAAAAATAGTTGCGTGTGATCTCAGCCCGTCTTTGTCTCCCATCTGGTGCTGGCGCCACTCCTGCTGCGTTGGGCTCTGGCTGTGCAAATTCATCATCATCGTCCTCAGAGTCCGTTAATTCAACTTCTGTACCTTTCTTAGTGGCAAGGTTGTGCAGCATAGCACAAGTTGCGATGATCTTGCAGCAGATGATGGGTGTGTTCTGACGTGCGCCTCCGCTTTTGTGGAGGCAGCGGAACCTGCTTTTCAATAGTCCAAACGTGCGCTCCACAACGTTGCGTGTTGATTTGTGTGCCACATTGTATCGTCTCTCACTTGGGGTTGATGGGTTTAGGTAAGGAGTGAGGATGAATGACCGCACAGCATAAGCGCTATCACCTAGGTGAGAAAGAGAGTGCCATTAATTACAAACACCAACACATTCATCTGCAGTATACATCAGGGTGTGTCACAGTGATTTACCTAGCAGGTATCCTTCTCCAAATTCTCCCGCAGCCAGGCGTGTGTAGATCCCACTGTTCTGGAAAATGTATGAGTCGTGGGTGCTCCTGGAAATTTGGCCACAATGTCGGTGATTAAGTTGGCTGCATCGCAGATTACCTGCACATTTATGGAGTGGGTGGATTTTCGGTCTCTGTAGATATACTCAGTGGCTGCAGGTGGGCAGATTGGAATGTGTGTCCCATCAATGCACCCTATAACATGCGGGAACTGTGCCATTTGGTAAAAGTCTGTCTTGGTTTTCAGCAGTTCCTCTGTGTGTTTGGGAAGCTTATGTAGTGATGCATTCTCTGCATCATGGCATCCAGGAACTTATTAAAGAAACGGGACAGGCAACTCTGTGACACCCCACCTACCGCAGCTATCACCCCCTGGTAACTGCCAGATGCAAGTAGGTGTAGGCTACAGAGCACCTGCACATGTGGTGGTATAGCGTGCGCCCTTGGTGTTGGATGCTCCAGGAGTGGGTGCAGGTCCCTTATCAGGTCCAGGATGGTGTGGGGGTGTAGCCTGTACCTTTCATGGATCTCTGCCTCAGTCAGTTGGAAGAGTGTGATGCGCTGTCTGTAAACGCGCTCCTCCCGTCTCCAGATCCTCACTCCTGCTGCCTGTATTTGTAGCCGCCTTGCAATTACATAGAGGGCCACCATAGTGATCACACTGTTGCATTTTGGGACTGCTTATATACACTGCACCTGATTACCACCTGCTTTCAGTCAGTGTTAATTACCGACTCCTAAATACCGATTTTTAGGAAATTCGGTATTACCGAATTTTTCTACATCTCTTTTCTCGTTTTTACCGTTTCTTATTTACCGATTCGGTATTTGGGTGTTCGGTAAATCCGATTCGGTAAATACCGATTCCTTATTACCGAATCCTTCCCTACATCACGCATGCCTAAATACCGGTCGGTAACGGTGAAATTTACCGATTTTCACCGTTACCGACCGGTATTTGGGCCACCTACATCGGGCCCTTGGTGACTTGTGCAGTATCTGGAAAACCAATAATACATGTTTTCAGCTACTTCTGGGCAGAGATACATAGTATGAATCTGCAGTTACAGCTGTTGACACTCAAACTAGACATCAAACTACAGTAAAAATAGAAAATGATAAACATGGAAGAGATGCCCGCTGGCTTGTTTATAGGGCACCTTCACATATTTCCTTTACACATGCTGGAGCACATGTTTTAATTACATCCACATGTGCCCATTTTTTTTATATGTACGTATATATACAGTTAAATACAGTTTCATTTTAATTCTGCTGTTCCTAACTTTTCTGTTCTGTCTGCGTCTTATCATCATTACTAAGGTGAAAAGACACAGTGCCACAATACAGATATGAGCTACAAAGAAATATAAATTGGCCATTTTCAATTTACTCATGAGGGTTTGTAATTGTAATTGCATTTTATAGCACTTACTATCCCTGATGAGGCATTGAAGTGTTTACAGCGAGTAGCACGCTACTCTGGACCCAAGGTTGGAGATTAATCCATCGGTGTTGTTGGTTATTGGATTTAGTCATGTGTTCTCATGTTCTTTGTAGTAGATTAAAATCAATACCAGTTTGCTGTGATCATTAGTGTGGGATGTGTGGTTTCAGGCAAAAAGTTGGTGAGATAAGGAAGATGGGGGATGATAGATATTGTTAGGTTGCAATTAATGGGTAGTAAGTTTTGGACCATTTTCCAGATCCTTTGTGGAAAATGTAGTCATATATGTTTTTAGCCTGACCCCAAAAGGTGTCTCGCTTGAATAATTACATTGCTGGTTACTTGTCTCCTCCCGCTAAAGACAAGTAACACAACCTTTTGGATTGGCTCAAAATACATTCTCTGTAGACGCACTCAGTAACTGTTGTTGGTTTTCAATCTCAGTGTAGAGTTCCTGGATGTCCGGTGGCCCTCTGAAAACACTGGTACCCACTTGTAATAAACTGTCTTCTCCAATCACTATCTAAGTCCCCTCTGGGCATAAAGTGATGCTCTCTTGCCCTTCCTTTCTGTCTTTTCCTTTGCTGCTACATTTTCCTGTATATACAATGTGTTATTCACCCTGACTATACTTTTTGGGATTTTGGGTGCTAGGAGGATGTGTTCATCCATCCATTCCAATCCTTCCGTAGTACCTGAACAGAGCCATGTGCCCTTTTTGTTGATGCTACAGACTGGTGAGACTCTCCTTCCAGAGGCCTGTCCAAATTGTTTTCCTGCAGTAGCATGTTTCCAGAACATTGAGCGATTGGGCTAATATTGGAGTGTGGTTAAATTCTGGCATGTACTGTTTGTGTGGGGTTATGACTATCATTAATAATGCTGCTGCCTCATATCTGTTTAGGTCGGTTCATCTAATATATTGTATATGTCGTGCAGCAAGATGGTGAGTCCAATATATGTGTCTTTCTTTTGCTTTGGCAGAAGTTGGTAAACCTTCATATTCATTATTCCTTTGTATGCGCTTAATGTATGGTGTTTTTGTACTATGAGCCAGTGTGTATGGATGCGGCTGGTCCTATTAGCCTTAGATCTGGTAGCACAGTTGTGGTCTGAAGTGAGATGGTACTCATTTAAAGGATCTTCAACATGTATTTTGTGCATTGTTGGTGAATTTTTCATGATGTCGCTTACCAGTGCTGATGTTTTTTCTGCGTATGCTCAATCAATCCATCATTTTTTCTTATAAAGCGCAGCAAATCACCCCTAAGGGACTAAAGGTGCTGAAGTTCTAACTGCTTTGTGGTGCTCTGTTCATTGGAACAGCCAGGTCTTGAGTCCTTTTCCTGAATTCCGGGAGCTATGAGGTGGTCCTAAGGTACAGGGGAAGATCTTGTGGAGCATGCATAGGGTGTGGAAGCAGGAGGATGAGACTGTGTTAACCTGTTTCTTCATAGATAGCTTGATGTCCAAAATTATGCTAAGGTTGCGGGCGTGGTCTGTCGGGCGGGGGATGGGCTGTGTTCAGCAGGCCACCAAGCGTCATTCCATGGCGAGGTGTTGTCCCCAAAGATGAGGACTTCTGTCTTGTCAGAGTTGAGCTTGAGACAGTTGTCCTTCAACCAGTCGGCAAAGTTCATCATACAACTATTGAAGTTGGCTCTGGTGGTAGAGGAGTCTTCTGACAGCAAGAAGATCAGCTGGGTGTTGCCGGCATAGGAGATGATGTTAAGCCCGTGCGATCTGACGGTATTGGCCAGGGTGGTCATGTACATGTTGAAGAGGGTGGGGCTGAGGGACGATCCTTGGGGATCGCCAGAGATGATCTTCTTGGGTTCCAAGGTGAATGATGGGAGACGGATTCTCTCTGTTCTTCAGGTGAGGTATGAGGCGATCCATTTGAGGGCGTCTTCCTGGATTCCGATATGGTGGAGTCTGTTGATCAAGATGTGATGGGAGATGGTGTTTGAAGCAGCTGACAGGTCTAGGAGGATGAGGGCTGCCTTTCGCCGCGGTCCACAAGGGTGTCATAAGGTTTCTGCACATACAGAGCTATGCACAGGATAATAGGACCTCGGAATATAGTGGTGAGCCAACCATAAACCTTAGCACCCAAAACCCCAACCCAACTAGCCTTAGCGTCCCATTAGTACTAATGCACCAATGATTAGACAACCCAGAACACGGTATCTCTCTCTCAGGACTCGCAGAGGCAAGAACACTCTTTCGTTACATTCGTACCTGTCCACAACATGCGTATGAAGAGACACTGTATAGGTTAAAATGTTTATTTCAACTTACGTGCTCTAAGATACAGTACACGTGTCAGTACTAGTAGCATAATACATAAGAACAATATAATCAGCATAGTTACTACTCCATAGAATACGAACGGGGAAAGCATCTCATAAAGCAGTGGATATATGTCTAACTAACATTACCACCCTCCCCGTGCTAGAAGCCAGTTTATTATAATAATAGAAGACCTTTGGGCTTTGACTAGCGAACCCCCATACCTCAGTCTCTTGATGCAAAACTACATCAGCAAACAATCACAGCTCTTCTCTCTGGAAAGGTCGTCTCCAAGTGCTATCTTAGAGCAAGCGAGCGCATTATTAAAAGCACACTAATTTCTCAATGGCAGCTGTACATGGTGTTATGTCTAGGTGCGAGGGACGGGCCAAATCAGTAGAAACCAGGGATTTGTTATTCGACCTTGTAACTGTTGTTCAGACTGAGCCCACAAAGGGAATAGGAGAAAAGGTGAGAAACAGAAAATGCAGACTATTGTAGAACAACTTGGCAATAACAGAGGGCGACAGAACAACATCCAATAGTAACGTGCGCAAGAGTCATCATGGCAGCCAGGCGTGGTAACGTAGCCAAACCTGCCAGGAGGCCATGAGCCACAAGACACCCTCCCCTGGTCAGTCCAGCGGCCACGACGAAAATGAAGACAGAGTTCCAAATACCTGAGCAGAATAGAGGCGGTCTACTAACAACTAACGGCAAGTCAATCAATCCAAAAATGTGAAAGAGCAGAAAAATGCTATACCGTCCAGAAGGACATCATTGGAATCGTCAAAAAACGTAGACGCCATCCAGTCCAATAGGTCAAAGCTGCAGGAATGTTCTTCAGAGTATGGAGCATCCAAAAGCAATGCGGGACAGCTTGCGTGATATTCAATATAACTTTGTTGTAGGAGATTCTGAGCAGCCGCCCAGATATCCCATTGTGCCAAAATCTCCAGTGCAGCCGCACGCATCATAAAGCCAGCAGCGGAACAGTCCCGTTCATGGGCCTCTAAGGGACCCACCAACCGAACAAAATCCGGGACCGGCAATGACGAATTGGAGAGGCAATAATCCATGGTCCATGTAAACGGACAGCGGATGCAAGACATCACAGGTTGCACGCAAGTGAAATACGCAAAGCGAAAGGAAAGGGTGTAGGACACACTGATAGTTGCCAAGGGCAGAACATCGAAGCCAACCAGAAGTCGCTCACGGAGCAGCTGGAGGCGTTCGGGATCGAGAAGGGCCCAGTGGTGTGCAGCCATTGCGCAGAAAACAGACCAACAGCAAGACACCAGCCGCCAAAGCGAGGATTAATGGGAAACCACCAAAGACGCTAGAAAAAATAGAATGTATGAATGCCGGTATCACACCGAAAATAGTTTGAAAGGTGGACACGAGGCCAGACCCCACAACCTTAAAAAAGTGCACCAGACCCTCAGTGTTTGATGCGTTAAAAATACGATGAATTAACTCCCCAAAATGTTGGGGGAGGTCAGTGTTCAAAAGGGCCTGTATTTCACTGTGGGTGCTCGCCACCTGGAGAATGAATGTCTCCCGGGCGGATGTGAGCATAACCTCCTCATTCAATAATAGGGCCTTTATTCTGCTCAACTTATTGAAATCTGCCTCCATGGTAGGAATGGAAGGCCAAATAGAGCTATCAACGATGTCGTGAGGGGGAGGATAAAGCACATTCTTGCAGCAGACAACTCTGTGTGAGACTGTAACAATATACGGAATGCCGGCCTGTAGGCCACAACAGTCTTCGTTATTTAAAAGCAAATAGCTACCGTTGGTAAGCAAAGTAAAAGTAGGAGAAATAGCAGGAGCAGGAATACCCTTTAGCACACATGCAAGATTCGGAACTGAAACGCTACAAGCCCCGTGCAATTTAATATGTTTACAAATAAGCGAATGACCCACAGTTGAATCACAAGACTCCCCCGTGAGAAATACCTCCTTGCCATCTCTAAGGCATTTATACATGAAAGGCAAGGACCAAAGTTCATGCAGGAAAGCACTACCCAAAGGCTGGAAACGGCCTACAGGATAATGTTTCATGCACGAACCGAATTCAAATAGGGAAAAAGGTAAAGCTATAACCCCATGAACTAGCCACACCGCAGAATCTAGTTCCGCTACAGAGAATGGTAAAGGATCCACTTTTTCAATATGTAACAAAGTGTAAGATGCATCTTTCATGGACATGAACTGCTGTTTGTCAGTCAAATTAAAAGGCAGAAAGAGGGCAGTGGTGTTTAACAAATTCCAAGGAACTTTACCCAACTTAAGGGTTTGCAAAGTCCATGCAAACTGCATCACTGAACGCAACTGATTCTGACCATGATACAACATAGAGACATCATCTTGTACAATATCAACAACAGAGGATACAATATTGTTCAATGTGTAAATGCGGGAAGACAGGGTATTTATACTATTGTCAACAACAGCAAGCACCTTTTCCAAATTTGCTTGGTCTATTTCCCTAAGACGGGAAGCAGCTTCCATTTGTGACAGCTTCCAGAGCTCATTATACGCTTCATAAATGAATCTCTTCGGTCGGGGACCACGAGGTCCCAAGATAAAGTCAGATAAGTCAATAGTGCCTGATAGGAGGGATAAATGGTTCTTAACAGAGGCTAAGGACGAATGTTGTAACCATTGTTTACATAATTTACCAACCGAATACGTGGTCACAGTACGAGTTTCAGTAAATCTTGGATCAGGCTTGTCCTGTATGTAACCAGGAACTGTGCCATGAAAACGAAGTTGGCATGCATTAGATGATATGGGCCATGCCAACCAGGGTGACTGTATTAGTGCAGAAACGTTAAAGGAATTGTTCTGAAACTGAGCCTGTAACGCCATAAGGGACATATTAAAATGCAAACTATCATTTGGAAGACTCGACAAGGATGGGATGGTTGGCGCATTTAGTTGTTTAACGGTAGCCAACCCCCAACACGTGGTCTGATAAATGGAAGTATTTAGAAATAGAATTTGGGCTGGGATAAGGCAAGCACGGTGCAGGGCCTCAGTGCCCTGCACCTGCCATAGCTTCGAACCCCAGATTGATTTTAAATCCACTGTGTCTTTCCAATACTCATAACCACCCACCGCCAAGGCGCTCAAAAAGGAACCCGAATATAGTAATTTAGTGTGGGTCAACATTATTTTTTGAGTCGATGGAGATTTTAATTTAAAATAATAGGACCCAGGGTTCGATCGATTAAAATCAGTAAAATAGGTGAATTTATTTCGAAGAGTCTGGGAACTACCTGGTATGGGGTTTGGGCAGTGTTCCCATTGGGTGTAAGTAACAGGGCTGCGTAGTGCACTTGGTTTGTGGAGAAAATGATTGCCCCAATGCTGGTAGCAATACAAATCGGCATAATTCGCAGAATTCATATACAAGTCTTCAGCATTAAAAGAGGCATAATATTTTAAATCAGCAAACAATGCTTCAACTGCATGCACATCCCAATCATCAGAATGAATATTACTTTTTACTACATCACCCATCGAGACTCGAAGGACATTTGGTACATTAATAATTTCTGTCGGGCCATGTATTTGAAAGTTTACCGCATCCCATACGATGCCATCAGCAACTGGAAACGCTGAAATGTTCACAAATGTGTGGTCACGCTTCATGATGTGTGAAGAGGAATGTGGAGCCAAAGTTCCAGCAACACTGTTCACAGCAGAGCGTTCAGGTAAATAGTGACCATTGATGAGTAGAAAAAACACTGTGACAAAGCCAATGGACATGAACAAAAAAACCAAGAAAAGTACCATCCAAATGTATGTCCAAGGTGGAATCAAAAAATTGTCTCTAAACCAGGATACAAAAAGACTAAACTGGGACGGGACTTGTGATGAGTTGGAATCTGAATCAAAAGAATAACGTGTCGGGCTCAGTGGTGTTGTTGGTTGGTGTGCCACTGACTCTGTGGCGGGATAAGTATATTCGTCCTCGGCTATGCAGGGTGATGCAGGGGGTTCAAATATATTTTCAGGCAAATCAACCATCTCCATGGTAACATCAGTGATTGTTCGTGCAGGCGTGCCTCGAACGCTTGTCCGATAAATGGCAGGACAAGAGACCGCTGGTGTGACACTATTTAGGATCGGCCAGATGTTGTAGCTTGACATTTTCCACTGAGATGTATCTGTTTTCCTTGCGACCGGGAAGCGGTGGTAGGATGACTGTACGTGTTCCCTTCAAGCCCAGTACTGGAACCGGTGCACGAAAAGAGGGGCCGAATTCTTTTTGTTCTCCACCTTCTCTCGTACCAGGTCGCCAATCTTCGGAAGCCAGCCGGCAACCGGAATCTGCACAGCAGGGTCTGTGGCTGAAGGTAAATGTGCAATCGCTAGTTTGTCTCGGGCTTCTTGTAAGTCCTGTAACATAGTAGAATGATTATCTACATTGAACTTGGCGGATTGCGCCGCCATGTCTAGACCATCAAGGTCAGGCACAAACATTCGTATGCCAAAGAGCATTTCGTAAGGGGTCCGCCCACCCAGAGGCCTTCTAGGGAGATTATTAAGTGCACGCTGAACAGTATACAAGTGGGCCAGCCAGTTCCTGCCAGTACCTATAACTCTAGCTGTCAAGGATTGCTTTAAGTCACGGTTCATTCGTTCAACGATAGAGTTGCCCTCAGGCCTATACGGAGACGAAAATTTCACCCGCACCCCTAAGGAGCCCATTGCGTCCTTGTAAGCCTTAGAGGCAAACGCCGGACCTTGGTCAGAATGGAAGGTGCCGCATGCAAAAATTCCCACAAAGACACGCAAATCCCTAATGACATTTCGTGCGTCAGCACTCCGTTGTGGCCAGACCCAGATGAACCGTGTGCACGAGTCCACTGCCACTAAGATATATTTATAGGCAGTGTCTGAAGAAAATGGACCGCAGTGATCCAAGTAAACACACCCAAAGGGTCTGTTCGAAATTGCAAGCGAGGTCTGCGGTGGTCTTGTGACTGTTGAAGGCTTGATCTGTTGACAAACGTCACAGGAAAGCACATAAGTACGTGTATCTTTGTATAAACCACGCCACCAGTAACGCTGCTGCAAAATGGAAATTGTCGCAGACACACCAGCGTGCGCCGAAGCCATGCCTTCGTGTGCCGCTGCCATCAAGGAAGGTCTGCGGTCCGCGTTGGGGATCAGCCGAACCCCAACGTTAGGTATTGTTACATAAGGAGCCTGATCGGGACCTATCTGGTAAGAATATTTAGAAGGGAAACCTCTAGGGTAATTAATTCCTTCTTTTGTTGCAGCAATAGCTGCCAAGATATCAGTGTCTATTTTAGACATGGATCTAGTAACTGCTGCTACTGAACACGTGAGTACTGCTGATCTGGCAGCTTCATCTGCCAGACTGTTACCAACAGCGTGTGCGCCCACTCGCTGATGGCCTAGGGTGTGAACCACCTGTGTGAGTGGCAGACGTCTTTGTAATTCTGCCACCCTAACCCAAAGCATTTTATGCTTGATTGTGTTGCCTTTAGCGTCTCTATAGTCATTTTGCGACCAAAAGAACAGATTGTCATTGTATGATTGAACACAGTAGTAAGAATCGCACACGATTAAAGTGGTCACATCAGGATTTACGAACTCAAGCGCAAGCACCAAGGCACGCAACTCGGCCAATTGTGCGGTACTGTCCCCGAGTGCCTGTGTATGCACTACAGTGGATTTGAACTTTCCGTTCACAAACGTACCTGCAACAATAGCACATGCGGCTGAATAAGCATGCTTGGACCCCGTGGCCGGTTGTGCCGAACCATCGGTGTAGATCACACAGTCGTAATCCTCAAGCGGCAATAAGGACAAAGGAGGAGGATGAATGAATTCATACTGTAAAAACTCCTGAGTCTGAAGAGAAGAGTCGAAAATGAAAGTGACATCCGGAGACGTCAAAGATGTTGCCCATTGAATCCAACGGGGGTGCAAAGCTTTAGAGTTCGGAACACTTGCTTTCGTCACTGCCTCTAGGGCAGGATAGGGTGTTACCACCAGAATGCGTTTTCCCTGTGCCAGTGCGCGCTCCTTCAGGATCGCCATTTGCACTGCTGTTAGCACTTTCTCCACAGATGAGAACCGCATTTCTGCAGAGGTGTATAGATGTGACTTGTATGCGATGGGTACTGTATCACCTTCATTAAAGGTTAAGTACGTGAAACCCACTGCCCCTGGAATGATTCTAATCACCAAGTTTGTGTGGTTATCACGCGTCAAAAGGTACTTAGACTCAAGAAGGTCTGTCTGCAAAGACTGCAGAATGGAGGTATGCTCCGGAAGCCAGCAAGACTTCGAAAAAGTAGGTTGTATCAAAGCATACAATGGCTTGATACGCTGGGCGTATTCGGGAATATATGTACGTCCGAAGTTCAGAAAACCCAGTAAAGACTGAAGCTTCTTCAGATTAGTAGGAGGGCACAGAAGTGCACATTTCTCCAGAAAATGGGGGCTAAACCCTTACCTTCATTGTTGAGCTCATAGCCCAAGAACAAAACGGTAAATTCAGCAATATGGGATTTGGCAAAGTTAATTTTGTATCCCTGAACCGCAAATTCAAGAATAATGCGGTCCACCCGGGTCAGATGCGGAAACAATTCATCGTCTGTCAGATAAATGTCATCCACATATGAACAGGCGTCTGGATCGATGCCGTCTAACAAAGAGACAACACGAGCGGCGAATACGCCTGGACTATTCTTGTAGCCCATAGGAAGACGCCTGAATTTGAACATTTTACCACCGGAAGTAAAGGCACACCATTGGCCACTCTCCGGGGCTAAGTTGTGCGTGTAGAATCCATTTGAAAGGTCAAGGGTCGTTTTGTATTTTTTACGAACAAGACTGTCTACAAGCGCAGAACTATGGGTATTTTGCACCGCAAAGGTCCGACAATGAGAGTTCAAATGCCGGTAATCCAATACTAAACGGTACGATCCATCGGGTTTAGAAACCGCGAAAAGGGGATTGTTCATAGGTGATACACAGGGTTCAATTATTCCCTGATATTCCAACTGTGTCAGAATTTCGGAAACGGGGCCTTTGGCTTCACGTTTTATGGGATATTGGGGTTGTGGCTGCGGCAACGATCGCAAAGGTATTTCATGGGGGGAGATTCTTCATCCCAACCCACGTGATTGCGGAATAACGCTGGAGCCAGGGACACAGCCCACTCTGCTGCAAGAGCCTCTGCTTTGTCCTTTGGGACATGTCGAGAAAAGCTCGGAAGGATTACCTCCTCCCCTTTACGCGCAGTAATTACGAATGGGGGTGGCCAATCCGCCTCTGCCAATAAAATATCATATGAAGAGGTCAGATTTTCCCAAAAAATACCTTTAATTACTCGCTGTATATCACCTTCAATTTGGAGGACGATATTAAATAGTCTGTCAGGGGGTGCCACTCGGGTGTCTGCTGTTTCAACAGTAATGAATGTTTCAGTTGCTGTCGCCTCCATATGAGGACGTAGCGCCTCCCGCACTATGGTTACTTCCGCGGCGCTGTCTAGGAGGGTTACTGCCCACGTCCAATTCAGGAGTCTCGTTCTCACCGTCTGTGGCATATTTCGCTGTTACAGCGGCAACTTTCTTCTTCTGAAATTGTGGTCGAAAACGTTGAGCGTCTTCTTCTTTTCCTCTGACTTGTTGTCGAGGCTGGTCACGTCCCTGTGGGGCCTCACGGGCCCTTCCTCTATCCTGGCGGTCTCCTCCACCGGCCTGTGACGACGTCTGTGCCTGTGAAGAACGAGGAGAACGCGTATCAGGGATCTGAAACCTATCCGGTGACTTAATTCTCGCTCTATCGCGTAAATCATAAGTACGTTCAGAAGAAATCGAAACCGGGGATGCGCCTCGCGATCCCGGCTTTGTCTGTTGCTTACCCTGTTTTTTCAGCCTCCAGCTCTTTTTAGTGAAGATTGGTTTCTCATCCTTCTCAGATTGAGATTTGGTTTGTTGCTGTTGTGGTTGCGATTGTGTTTGCAGTTTTGCAAAAGGCTTGTTACCCAGGCTGTTTCTACCAATAGTTTTATAAGCCTGGGTAATAATTTTCGGTAATTCTCGAGGCTTGTCCAATTCTGGGACCAAAGCCAAAGCGTTAGCTACTTGAAAGTTCACTGCATCGCCCTTGACATTCGCAAGGATCAGTTCAGCTACTACTTCAAACACTCCCACTAGTCTCATCCCTAATTCCACAGCCGCTTCAGGGCCGTGTTCATCCTGTACTTTTTTAATTACAGAGGGGAGAACCGTCATGGAAGGAGTACCAAAACATTTAGAATATACTGCTGCGAATACCCTACCCCAGTTGTCACATGCTGTCAACTCGGGAATCAAGTCTTTTGGCAAACTAATCGTCAAAATACGATGTTTATCCACTGGAGTTGTATGTGGAAAAACTGCCTCCAACTGATCAAACTTTTCTGCAAGCCAATAAGGAAAATCATCCTTATTTTGTGGTCGTTTGCCCATCACAGAATTCACCATGACGGGACTTATGGTCACTCCGCCTGCAGCAGCTGGTTGGCCAGGCACTCCAGGAGCGGCTCCATGGATGCTGCCTGTAACATATCGCACTAACGCTCGATGCACCTGCACCAAGGCCGCATACATAGTGCGCAGTTCCGCGACTGGTATTGTCATATAAAGCGGATGTGGGGTGTACCCGGCCAAAACAGGCCAAGTGGCCCCTGCTATAGATAAGGGGCCTAAACGAACCGTGGTAGTCGGTTGTGGGAGGGCGCCATTAAACCAAACACGGTGTTGCCAAGCCGTGAGTGGTACTTCAAGATTAGTATAAGGTCTATAGACAGCAGGAACAACGGTGGGTTCATATGCATGGAACAGATTATCGTTCGCATCCACCGCTGGAAAAGTGATCCAAGAGTAGAACACTTCAAAGTGGAAAGCCGGGTCGGCTTGCACCACAAAGACTAGGTCTACTCCCGCGTCTGGCACTCCATACACTCGTAAGTGATCCCGGAGTGCTGTGCGGCTATGCGCCGCTATGTCTATACCCGCCATCTCTAACGGGTTTATTCAACAATCCTACACGAGGCAGCACAAAAAGTTTTTTTTTAAAGAAACCTTTTTTAATAACATCAAGCTTGAAAGAACCTACAAAATCTGCAATATAGGAGGTATCGCCGTCACGTACGCTTCCGGAAGCGTACGTGAGGGTTGTGTGGACAATCACAAGTACTACTCAAGCGTCTCGCAAGTAAGCTGCCCCACTCGTTGGTCGCGCCATGTCATAAGGTTTCTGCACATACAGAGCTATGCACAGGATAATAGGACCTCGGAATATAGTGGTGAGCCAACCATAAACCTTACCACCCAAAACCCCAACCCAACTAGCCTTAGCGTCCCATTAGTACTAATGCACCAATGATTAGACAACCCAGAACACGGTATCTCTCTCTCAGGACTCGCAGAGGCAAGAACACTCTTTCGTTACATTCGTACCTGTCCACAACATGCGTATGAAGAGACACTGTATAGGTTAAAATGTTTATTTCAACTTACGTGCTCTAAGATACAGTACACGTGTCAGTACTAGTAGCATAATACATAAGAACAATATAATCAGCATAGTTACTACTCCATAGAATACGAACGGGAAAGCATCTCATAAAGCAGTGGATATATGTCTAACTAACATTACCACCCTCCCCGTGCTAGAAGCCAGTTTATTATAATAATAGAAGACCTTTGGGCTTTGACTAGCGAACCCCCATACCTCAGTCTCTTGATGCAAAACTACATCAGCAAACAATCACAGCTCTTCTCTCTGGAAAGGTCGTCTCCAAGTGCTATCTTAGAGCAAGCGAGCGCATTATTAAAAGCACACTAATTTCTCAATGGCAGCTGTACATGGTGTTATGTCTAGGTGCGAGGGACGGGCCAAATCAGTAGAAACCAGGGATTTGTTATTCGACCTTGTAACTGTTGTTCAGACTGAGCCCACAAAGGGAATAGGAGAAAAGGTGAGAAACAGAAAATGCAGACTATTGTAGAACAACTTGGCAATAACAGAGGGCGACAGAACAACATCCAATAGTAACGTGCGCAAGAGTCATCATGGCAGCCAGGCGTGGTAACGTAGCCAAACCTGCCAGGAGGCCATGAGCCACAAGACAAGGGCCCCTATGTCGTCGATGGCTGTGATCAGGGTTGTCTCAGTGCTGTGGATTGCATGGAATCTGGATTTAGAGGGGTCCAGGAGGTTGGTATGTTCCAGGTGTTCGGTGAGTTGCTGGTTGATTGCCTTCTCAAGACCTTCACCAGAAAGGGGAGCAAGAGATGCTTCGGTTCTGCTGGGTCAGCACACAATTTCTTCAGGCGAGGCCTCGCTTCAGCGTGTTACCAGTCCTCAGGGAAGGAGGCAGAGGTGATGGAGGTGTTCAGGACTTTCTTGGGCTCGTCGCCAATTGTCTTGCTCCCGAGGTTGAAGATGCAGTGGAGACAGGGGTCCGTGGCTGCTTCTCAGTGTACTGGGTTCATTATGGAGATTGTGGCTTGAGTCGTGAGAGGTTCCCAATGGGTGAGCAGGTGTTAGGGGTTTGTGTTCATGGATGTGAGCAGGCTGATGCTGTCGGTAGCGAGGGGTTGGGGTTTGAAGTTTTCATAGATGACTGAGATCCTGAGATCTTGTTGTGGAAGAAGTCCACCAAGGTGTCACACAGTTCTTGAGAGGGAGTGATATTGTTCTCGGCGGCTGTGGGTCGGAGAACTCCTTTAGGATAGTGAAGAGCTACTTGCTGCGGTTTGTGCTGGCTCCTATACAGTCTGTTAGATCGTTCTTTTTGTTTCTTACAGGAGACGGTGGTACTGGTTGAGTGCTGTCTCAAAGGTGGTGTGGTCTCCTGTCTCTTTGCTGGTGAGCCACTTCCGTTCTAGTTGTCAGTAGTTGCATTTGGTGGATTTCTGCTCTGTGGTAAACCAGCTGGCGTTTCTGGCAGGTCTTCTGGATTTGGCTATCTTGGAGGGGGTGATTTTGTTGGTGCATTCTGTGATCCACTGAGAAAAGTTCTTCACAGCCTGTTCTGGGTTGAATGTTGTGTCTGGGAGGTGGGAGTTGAAAGCATTGTTCCACTGGTCTTCTGATATATTTTTCTAGTTTCTGCACATAGAGTATGAGGGCCTGGTGCAATTTGTTGGTAGGTCCTGAGATGGTGAAGTGGACGCTGTAGTGGTTGGTCCAGGTGAGTTGTGAGACACGGTTGTACTTGACTGTTGCTGGATGTGAAAATGGGGTATAGCATGTGTCCTGCGATATGGGTAGGGTAGGTGACAAGTTGCTTGAGGCCGATGTTGCTCATGTTTTCCAGGAGGTCAGTTGTGTTTGTGTCGCTGGGCTTATGTTAATGCCTTTTGTAATTCTATGATATTACTAGATGAGTGTGCCTTTTCTACTTTATGTAGGGCCTCATTAACATCCTCTGAATCTATGTATGTTTGGTCTGTTTCAACCCTGTTCTGTGTGGCATAAGGCATCTATGGATGTGGCAGGTTTGTGGGTATGTATGGTAAGGATTTCTCAAAAGATGTTGTAGCTGTTGGATATAAAGGTACAACAATCTGTGGGACCTTGTTTAGACAGAAAGATGAGAGGCAATACAATTTATACGGTATTTACTTCAATGTTCAATAACAGTTCTTTCACTGTTTTTTTGTGTACGTAGAAGATTCTTTAGTCCTTAGATTCTTTTGACAAGTAGGCACAGCCAACGCGTTTCGCCCTAGAGAGGGCTTCTTCAGGGCTGTAAATGCATACAATTTTGTTTGTTTTTAAAAAAGTTACGTATTAACCCATCTACAGGTTTCTTTGAGAGCATTCCCAGCGTTATTTGGGTGACTCAGTAACTTAAAAGGAAACAAACCAGCCGTGAGAAGTTGTGAACGAGAAACAAAAAGTGCCAACAAATGTGTCATATTTAAAAACTAAGCTCAACCTTGTGAAGGACAACAAAGGTTCTTTAAACAATAAGAAGCAGAGAGATAGTGTGAACTAGGTACACAGAGAGTCCAGCAAGAAGTAGATAGCCATAGTGTGTAGTAATGGGTGGGCAAGAAGCATACCCCCCTTTATTTTTTAGTGACTCTACCCAAGCACCTGGTCACGGTGTCATGCCATGATAAACCCTAAGAAGTCAGGAGGTATTAAGTAGTTAGTGCTTAACAAAGTATTTTAGTGAGCACTGTCCAAGTATTCTTAGTGGGAAACGCCAGCATCAAATTATGTCAGTACCGTCCCTTGGTCAATCATAATATTTTTTAGTGCATCAAGTGTTACACTGTGGTAACTTAAACACGGAGAGAAATCATTTTAACTCAGCGTGAATCACCAACCATATACCTTCATTGGTTCCAACGCCTTATAACCACTTCTACCAGACCTCAACGTGCGAGATCATCCCACAATCCTATTATGAAAGTGAGGAGCAACAAACTATGCAAAGGTTCCGTCACCTTAGGCTTAATGTGGTCAAAGATGCGCTTCACATACAGTGCCTATGTAAAATATATTATCTGTCTTGAGGTGGCGAGTGATGGAAAAAATGTTTAAGAGCCAATGCCCAAATGCTGTCTAAAGTAAAGCACCATGAAGAAATGTAATCAAGAGGAGTAAGCGTACTAATCATCTTTAATATGCATACCTTAATGAAACAGTTAAGATATAGATCAGCGGTGTCTCACTAAGCGTCTCTGGCGTTTCCGAGTCCGTGGGTTATTTCCTGAGAAGTAGGATGAGAAGGAATCCTTTTTGAAAAGAATATATACGCATGAGGTGCGTATACTACAACCACAATGCACACAGCTTATTAGCCCCCCAAGTTGGTGTCCAAGAATTTGTCTTTTCCCAAAACGTCCTTGAAATCAAGGAGAGGGGGCTCTATAAACCAAAGAGATGGAGCTCCCAATCCACCACGATCCAGGTCACATACCGGGGGTAGCGAGTCGTCGGAGTAAAAAGCTACGAATAACGCCACCCTGCTATCAGAAGGACGTGATTGTTGAAACGCGCTTCTGACGAGTAAACGAAACAAGGAAGTTTGAGACCTCAAAGAAAAACCACGGGGGAGTCAAACTGAGATAGACTCCGACTTTAATATTCTACTATAAATCTTTAGGGAGTAAAGTCATATCACCTTTGAAGCAAAGAGAAGGTCGTTTCGATATCGTGGATAGTCTGCTTTCTCTTTTTTTAATTAAAAAGATCTCAGTAGCCGGATCACTTTCTCCACAATAAATTGGGAGTACCTCTCACTGAAGTGCAGACGCACCGGTGAGATCATAGACCACTGTACAAAGCTACTTTAAGGAGAAAATATTTTTACCTGTCCTGATGAAGGTGGTCCTATTGAGAACGTACCACTGAAACGCGTCGACGCCCAGTTTTTTTGTTAAATTTGGAAAATTCAGCAGTCTAACAGAGACAGGGAATCAAGACCCATGCCCTCTTCTGTTTATAATGGATCCAAATTAACGTTTACATGACAAAGTAGATTGTCTGTGTTCATTCTCCTCTAGGGATATTGTAATCATTGTGAATTGTGTTTTTGATATATGTGTTTTTTTAAAGTGTTTTTAATATACTGTCATGATATAAATTGTACATATAGATAGGTTTTTACCGATTAAATACATATATATTTTGCATAACTTGGTGTTATATAAGTGCTTTGATACATTCAGAGTGAGGAATGATGTTTGTTGGTGGGCATGAGTATCTCTGAGGCATGAATGGTGTAATATAGATCTTGACCAAAGGGAACTCCTTTTTTAACTTTTCCCAAAACAGCCTCATCACTAGTGTGTAAAACAGGGAACAGTCCAAGACCCACCCTGTGGTACATTTCCACCGGGATGGAGTAGAAATTAAACGTGATTGATGTGATAATTCCAGGTGGCTACACCCAAACCTGCCACGTGTGAGAGTTACGCCGTATTATAAAATACAGACTCTAGTTCAACGTTACGCTTTCAGCAGCAAAACTAACTCTGTCGAGTAAGCAAATTTACTCCAATTTAAAAACAAACGCCCACCTACGCGGTACGTGAACTCCACCCCGTTACCATGACTAAAATAACCTCAGCTAGGACGCCGAACCGCTCGCTCCTTAGTCATTCAGCGACGTACAGACAAATATCACCGTTCGTGAACAATGTACTCACGATTAAGTGTCAGTATAGTCCCGTGTCCGGAGAGTCGTCAACTACCTTACATCGTTTCCCTACCCGATTATTCAGCGTTTTCCAAAACCGGAAGTCCGAGCACGACCGGTCCGATGCTGCAACAACTAGACCGCTAACAACCAGTCACGGCATGACACAATTGCTAGTGCCCTTCCGTGTTAATTGCAATTGTGTCAATAAAGTTGCCATTGCCTGAGTCAGGGAATGATCAGGCATACCGTTTTTCGTCCGTCCCAAAAAAAAAAAACATACTATTAATAAAGCTAATAAATATAGAGTTTGCCCGTGAGGCAAAGGTGTAAAAGATGAAAACAGAAAGTGTTTTTTCATGAAGGGAACAGAGTCATAGAGTTATAGCATATAGTTGCATTGCTATGTACATGATCATGCATTTTGTCTGTGGCATTAGGTAATTTTATATCAATTATAGTCCAGATATACAGGAGGTTACAAGCTATTACACTTGAAAGGTGTTCCCATTTGACAGTCTCATGTAAAACGATTCTAGAAAAAGCAGTACGTAGTATTCATTGTCGTATAGTGTGAACACAGGGGGTATACATAGACAAGGTTTGGGCTATATGGTTACAGTGCCCATTTGTCATAAGTTTACACGAGAACCACTCTGGTATGTTCAGCGGGTAAATATTCACTAGTAGTTGATTCGAGTCTTGCAGCGAATTACATGGAAGAGATCAACATGCATAGTGAGCATTAGCTCTTAACCAGTCCGATCAGGCAGTAGGTAGTATGCATTATCGTATAGTGTTAACACAGTAGGTATATATAAGGTTTGGGCTAAATGGTTACAGTGCCCATTTGTCGGACGTTTACTCGAGAGCCACTCTGATGTATTCAGCGAGTAAGAATTCACTAATAGTTGGATTAAGTCTTGCAACGAATTACATGGAAGAAATCAACATGCCTAGTGAGCATTAGCTCTTTACCAGTCCAATCAGGTTGAAAAAACATGACTCTGGTAATATTTGAAAAATGCAGTGAAGCCCAGAGGGCCATTGAATCAAAATTGTCCAGCCACAGACAGTTGTAATGTGACCGTACATCGTGCCAGGTGATTTCAGAATGGAGACATATATCTTATAAAAAGTAGTGCATTTCATTGTCCACATTTAGACCTTCATTTGCAGACCGTAGATTACAAATCCACCTGGCTTCCAGTTGTCTCAGGGATAGCTCTCTGTCCCCCCCTCTTTCGTTTGGCAGTGCTACGTCTATACCATGAAACCGAAATTTAGATCTGTCAGTGCCCACCTCACCTTCATGGGACACTAGGGCATACGCAGTATCTCCATTGAGGCATGCCCTGCGATGCTCCTGGATACGTGTTTTTAGTTGACATGTTGTGCTTCCAACATAGATTTTATTGCACACACAGATCAATACATACACCACATGGCTGGTCAGACAATTGATAAAGTGTTGTATGGTGTGTTGTTTCCCGGTATTGTAGCTAAAGCACTGTGTTCTGTTGCAGCCTTGATTGCAAATGTTGCAATCTCCACAGTTATAGAAGCCTAATGGTTTCTTAAGCCAATTTTGTGTGTTAGGGGTTCTTTGAAGTGTGTAGCTGGGACAAAGTGTGTCTTTGATTGTTTTGCTCCTCTTATAGGTGATAGACGGTTTAGCAGAGATCAAGTTGCCAACACCCGGTACCCCCTTTAGTAGAGAACAATGTTTGTTTAGCACTTTGAAAACATCATGGTTCAGTGCAGAATGTGTAGTAATGAAGGATAGTCGTTGATTCCTCCCCTCCTTTCCTCTTTTACTGTTTGTAACCAGAGTATCTTTTCGGCTGACATTTTTGGCTCGTTGTTCAGCTAATCGTAAAACCTGTTGGTCATACACCCTTCTTGCTAGTCTGTTGGTTGCCAGTTTGGCCCGAAACTCAAAATTAGCCTCATCGCTGCAATTTCTCCGGCTGCGTAATAGCTCTCCAAAAGGGATAGCTTTTTTCGTGGAAGGTGGATGTGCACTGTCATAATGCAGTATGCTATTTACCACAGTCTCTTTTCTGTATAGTGTACTCTGTACCCTGTTGTTGGTGATATAGAGTTCCAGATTAAGGAATTGTATTTTAGTTTGGGACATATTGAGAGTGAAGGTAACATTCAGGACATTGTTATTAAGGAAGCCAAAGTATTCCTTCAGTTGTACATCAGTACCTGTCCAGATGATGATAATGTCGTCAATATAACGACCCCAGAATTGTATATGTTTAATCCATTCGGTAGCCGCTATGGACCAAGCATAAGTATGCTCCACCCACCACATGAAGAGGTTGGCATACGATGGTGCGAATTTTGAACCCATCGCGGTCCCTTGTTGCTGTTTGTACCAGGTCTTGTCAAAAAGGAAAAAGTTGTTATCCAGGATAAGATCAACCATGTTTAGTAACATCTCATTGTGGTCCAGGAAGTTGGCCCTTTTGGTGGATAAGAAAAATTCCACCGCCATCCTCCCTAGATTTTTTTTGATTCAGGTGTAAAGAAATTCGACATCAAGTGTGGCAAACCACATCGAATCCTCCCATTCTAAGTCTTCAAATTTATTCAGGATATCCATGGTATTCCTGATGTACGATGGGAGATTTACAACCAAGGGCTGAAGAAATGAATCCACAAATTGAGAAAGAGATTCTGTCATTGAGCCAATCCCAGAGATGATGGGGCGAACCGGTGTGAATCGCTTCCGTTTGTGTATCTTGGGCAGCAGATATATGCAGGGGAATCTGGGATTGTTAACTCAGAGAAAGTTAAACTCTGTATCCGAGAGGAGGCCAATTTCCTTCCAATGTGTTAGTTTTTCATTGATAGCAGTGGAGGCCTGTGTGTGTGGATTACTGTGTAGTCTAGCGTAATGCGTGGTGTTGTTCAATTGTCTGCACACCTCACCCTCATAGTCACATCTATTCATGAGGACCACGTTACCACCCTTGTCTGCTTCCCTTATTACCAGTGAATCATTGGCCTGTAGGTTGCCTGTGGCTTTTCTCTCCTCTGGTGATAAATTGTCTTTAACATATCTTCTGTGTGTTTGCAGAAGTCTGTCCTCTAGACGGTGCAGATCCTCGGTTACTAGATTATGGAAGACCTCTATGCTGTTCAGGTGAGAGCCCTTTGGTGCAAACTTGCTGTGTGTGTGCAGACCACTGTCACATGTGTAGTCCTGTGTTATGTTTAGGCTTTCCAGTATGTGGTCTACTGATGACTCATTATCTGAGTCAAGAGACAATAGAGTGGACACATCTCTAATGTGTGAAACCGTGAGATCCGTGAGTGTATTGTCTGTTCTTTCCCCCTTATGACTGTAGGCATTGACAGCAAAGTGACATTTTAATTTCGCATTCCGCACAAATTTAAATAAATTAATATGCAAATCTGAAAATACACCCGGGATACTGAACAGAAGCCAAGTCCTTTATTCAACACAGTTTTCTCATGTACCGTCAGAACATGGTCAGACAAATTTACCACAAGGTCATCAATTTTAACAGAGTCAGATGTCACATTCATTGCAACATTCGTTAATTCCGTCACTGTTTGTTCAATTGCTTTTTCTGGTTCCTGGTTAGGACCCTGTCTTTGTTTTCGATTTTTCCTCCTCCCCCTCTCCTAGTTTTATGTTTTCTCTTTGTTTTCTGTTTCCAACCCGGAATCTTAGTACCTCCTCTAAAAATGTCGAGGAACAAGCCCCCTGCACCTGTGTGTCCTTGCCCCTCTCTGCGTGTTGCTCATCCATCGATGATGCCTCTGAGCTAGCACTGATGCTGGACAGGCTACCTGCATTGGATACAGATGGTGTATTGCCCTTTGGGCCCTGTATGCCATCAAAACGTCTAGCGAATGTAAAAATGCGCCCATTGTCCTAATCTTTATCATCCCTCATTATTTTGATCAGTTTTCTGTCTTTCACTAGTGCTTGAAGGGCTATTATTTGTTCCTTTAGGATGGCATAGTTTTTGGCAGTAGCCTTTTTCAAGTCCAATGAGCTAATCACCTCTTCTAAGGCCTTAATTTCAGTTCTAAGCTTTGAGCATTTTCTTTCCACATGCTGGACCAGAATTCTTATCATCGTAAATGACTAATTCTTGGACACCAACTTGGGGGCTAATAAGATGTGTGCATTGTGATTGTAGTATACGCACCTCATGCGTATATATTCTTTTCAAAAAGGATTCCTTCTCATCCTACTTCTCAGGAAATAACCCACGGACTCGGAAACACCAGAGACGCTTAGCGAGACACTGCTGATCTATATCTTAACTGTTTCATTAAGGTATGCATATTAAAGATGATTAGTACGCTTACTCCTCTTGATTACAAGTCCTCATGGTGCTTTACTTTAGACAGCATTTGGGCATTGGCTTTTAAACATTTTTGCCATCACTTGCCACCTCAAGACAGATAATATATATTACATAGGCACTGTATGTGAAGTGCATTTCTGACCACATTAAGCCTAAGGTGACGGTACCTTTGCATAGTTTGTGGCTCCTCACTTTCATAATAGGATTGTGGGATGATCTCGCACGTTGAGATCTGGTAGAAGTGGTTATAAGGCGTTGGAACCAATGAAGGTATATGGTTGGTGATTCACGCTGAGTTAAAATGATTTCTCTCCGTGTTTAGGTTACCACAGTGTAAAACTTGATGCACTAAAAAAATATTATGATTGGCCAAGGGACGGTACTGACATAATTTGATGCTGGCGTTTCCCACTAAGAATACTTGGACAGTGCTCACTAAAATACTTTGGTAAGCACTAACTACTTAATACCGCCTGACTTCTTAGGGTTTATCATGGCATGACACCGTGACCAGGTGCTTGGGTAGAGTCATTAAAAAATAAAGGGGGGTATGCTTCTTGCCTACCCATTACTACACACTATGGCTATCTACTTCTTGCTGGACTCTCTGTGTATCTAGTTCACACTATCTCTCTGCTTCTTATTGTTTAAAGAACCTTTGTTGTCCTTCACAAGGTTGAGCTTAGTTTTTAAATATGACACATTTGTTGGCACTTTTTGTTTCTCGTTCACAACTTCTCACAGCTGGTTCGTTTCCTTTTAAGTAACTGAGTCACCCAAATAATGCTGGGAATGCTCCCAAAGAAACCTGTAGATGGGTTAATACGTAACTTTTTTAAAATCAAACAACATTGTATGTATTTACATCCCTGAAGAAGCCCTCTCTATGGCGAAACGCGTTGGCTGTACCTACTTGTCAAAAGAATCTAAGGAATAAAGAATCTTCGACGTACACAAAACCAGTGAAAGAACTGTTATTGGACATTGAAGTATTACCGTATAAATTGTATTGCCTCTCATCTTTCTGTCTAAACTGTATTCAATTTGTGGCCATGTGGCAGCTGGTCGTTTGAGGTGGGCAATATGTGTGCTATAATGCATGGAGTTACTAGACTGGGTAGTGCAGTGTTTTTGAACCTTGCTGCCATTCTGCGCCTTGAAAATCTGTGGGACCTACACATCTTCTTATGCATTTAGGCAACAGCACTTTCCACACTCCATTCTATACCATGTGAAATAAACTTTGATTGTAAATCAGTTTTCAATTCTTCCATTGTTTCTCGCATTTGAGACATCTCATTAGCTTGTGATAAAAAATGTTTTTATATTGTGTGCATGACAAAGCAGTGTCATCTGCTTTTGAGGCAAATATTTAGTGACTAAATTATTGCACCCATCACCTGCACCTGTAACAATAAAACATACACAAGAATTCAAATCTTTAAATGCTACATCACATCTCAAAGTATGAGAGCAAATGACGTTTTGTTGACAGACACCTTTTTAAATCTGAGCATAATGTATTTGTTCATTATTGATATTTTTATTAAGTACCAGAATAAAAGAAACAAGAGAATCCCACCACCCATTCCTCATTATTGAAAATTGACACAAACATCTTGATTAAAATGACTGAAAAATAGAGCAGTCGCTTAATGTGCCATTGGGCAAGTCGAGGCCAGATTGTCATGTGTCTGTGATAATAATCAGGTGTGAATCTAGATAATTAGATTTATCCATGACAAAGGCTTTGGGTGCTCCACAAGGCCTAAGCATCTATTCTCTTTCCATAGCTTGGGAATTTACCTCCTTAGCCCCCGAAAGTCCCTGTCACAGGAAGAGATGGAAACAAAGTCCTTGGCCCACTGTAATTCAGCCCTCAAAGAATCTGGCCTGTCAGCACAGCAGCCAGTCAAACAGGGGAGAATCAATTAGTAGATTTGTAGAGCGCTACTTGTCACCCGTGAGGGTATCCAGGCGCTGGAGATGCTGTGTTCTCATACCATGCTGAAGACAGTACCTGTATTCGCCCTACCTTCCTTCTTCACCAGCACAGCCCACAGCATACTGTTCTGGTAGGGGAGGAGACATGTGGTCAGAACCAGTGTGATCTGTGTCCTGAGGGCAGGTGGTGGCAATCAGGTCACTGCACTGGCGCCAGTGCTGAAAATGGAAAAATAGTTTGGGCACTCATGAACTGAGGGACAGGGTGGCAACAAAAGTGAATGGAGTCATGGAGGGCAGCACCAGAAAATGCAAAGTCAATGACAGCATGCGCATTCTGCATTTTAATCGTGGGATAGGACTTAAAGCACCGGCTGTCGAGGTCTATTTGTAACCATCTGATTTCAGAAAATGCTGGTTATTTAGCTCATATGGTTAATGCTCTTGCTGGAGAGAGGAGTGGAATCTCTGATTACAGGTTTGAGTTGGTATAAGGTATTTTGCCTGCTGCAGAGCACTGCCTATGAAAAATAGGTCACAGGTGTGTATTTTATGTAAAAAAGCTCAGTGGGTTGTGCTTTTGTTGTAGAAATCCTTGTGCAACCTGCTGGTCACAAGCTGCAATCAGGGGACTTTTGCACCAGCTGCAAGCAGCTGCCTGTAACAAGCAAAGCATACATTTGAATCCTTAAAGATTTTAACTCAATTTACCCTGATTCTAAGGTTGATAAAGTGAGTTTTGTTGGGTAGTAATAAACGCTTATTATAAAGGGGCAAAACTATCTTTGTATTCTGTGCAATATACAAATGATATTATCACTTTAATAGCACACAGACATACCTGACATTTTTATAGAGCACACATGGACCTATAAAGCTCACACAGATTCAGGCCATCTCCTTCAACCCAGAACTATCAGAGTGATTCCAAGGGTCAGTTGACTGACCTCCTGTTCTGAGCTACAGGGTCACAACAAGCTCCAGACGCCTCCCTGCAACTGCCCAGCTGACGTGCTGCAACTGGACCTGCCTGAGCCCTAATATCCACTGCAGGAGTGAGCTCCTGATCCCCAAGCGGTGCCTCCCCAGGTCCTGGACCCTTGGCTGGCATTAGTTGAGCTACTTCTGTGAAATCCTGAAGTTTTGAACTTTGTATACCAGGAAAAGGGAAGGAGCAGAAGGAGGCGGCATTTGAAATACAGATGCCTGCATCTCACTGTTACTAGATGCATATTAACACTTCCTCAAATGTTTAATAAGCCCTCGATACCCAGACAAAGAGACTCTGGAGAGCCTTGGGCGGTGGATCTAGCACCACCTGCAAACTCAAAGCTTCCCGTGATAAGGCTGTGTCTGGAAAGACAATAGACACTGCAAAGGAAAACAAGCGTGCTCTAGTGTGCAGTTTCCACTTTCCAAAAAAAAGAATCACTTCTGAGCCTTACCTAGCCATAAGCCAAGGAAAATGGCGTCCCCTCTTTAAAATAAGTGGGGCCCCATTTACTCCCGTCTACACCCAAATTTGTGCCCCGGGTGGGTTTTTTGTTTGTTGGCATGAGCCAACCCTCTTTCTCCACCACTGATCCACAACCCTCATTGCCCCCTTTATTTTTTATCCTTCACCTAACTTCACCAATTTCCAATCATGGTGACAACATGATCAAACAAATCTCCAAGCAACAGGTAGCACATTTGTGATTGTCTAATGCCAAGAGTGCCTATAGCCTTAAAGCAAGCTAGAAAATTGGGCTCCCCATCTCCTGGTTTGGAAGTAAAAAAACACTGTTTGGGTTGAAGTAGGCCCTCGCAGCCATAGGCCCTGGTGCCACTGCACCTGTTGTACTATTGACAGCTATGTCTGTGCGACTTTGAGAGATGGATGAATGTTGCTTCTAACATCAGATCTGAAATGTGGATGCCTTTACATGATTGTATTATTCTGAGTCTATGTGCTGGATTCTATCTCATAAAATATGGTCATCGCTTGATGGAGAGGTATTTAATTGATTCTCTTGACTTATATTTCCAGCAATAAGGTCCTGAGGTACCTTTGATCTAACCTCTTTTCAACTTTTCAGTTTTAGAAGGAGAGGAAACAGATAAGAAAGAACTGTTTCTCTTCTACTTGTCCCTCTTGTGTGCTTGGTGTTTCTGAGGCTTCCTGGAGGGAGAGTGAACATGGCTGACTACCCACCCTGTGTCAGATTGATGTAGCGAATATTTGCCTCTTCCCGACTGTGGAAGCATTTTGTGTGTACCAGTGGAGTCTGATTTTTTTCTGAGGACATTCAGGTCTAGATGTACATATTCCTTTGCGCTGGTGCTATGCGACGTAACACTGTGCAATCAGCTGCCTTGATCAACTTTCACCTGCAAAGATTGTTGCGCCAAAAAAACCCTGATATGAGCGTGATGCAAAACTGCTTTGCATTGAAAGTCACCAACCCCCATTAAGGCCCAGATTCTAGTTGGTCCATTAAATTGGGATCCCTGTGCAAATTCCTGCTTGCGTAGCAATTGCAATTATAAATTGTGTGTTTATCACATTCAGTGTTTACCTAATTCGATAAAGTTTGCACCCTTGGTTATATTTTGTCAGGTCAAACTTGCTGGAATTTAACAGGGGCCAAAGGCACGGTATTTACCAGGGCAGGCAGATAAATCCACATATCATTACTCAAAAAGTTGGAATTGATGATAATTATTGCATCTGACTAATTATGAACAACTTGGTATTGAATCTTATCTGATGGGATAATTATCATATCTAACTGGAGCCAGCAGTAACTAGGCCCTAAATGCAAAGGTGAAATAACTGGGTGGGAACATCACAAACGCCCCTATGATTCCATGCAAAGCCAGATCTAATAACTGTGGGCCTGATTCAGAAAAGTAAATTTAGACCCGAAGTCTAAGTTTAGACCTGAAGTCTAAGTTTAGACCTAAAGTCGAAGTTTAGACCTAAAGTCTAAGTTTAGACCTAAAGTTTAAGTTTTGTCCTGAAATCTAACTTTAGACCTGAAGACTGAGTTTAGACCTGAAATCTAAGTTTAGACTTCAGGTCTAAAGTTAGACTTTAGATCGAAATTTAGGGGCCGGTTCACAAAGGTAAAGTTAGAACAAAAGTCTAACTTTAGACCTGAAGTCTAACTATAGACCTAAAGTCTAACATTAGACCTGAAGTCTAACTTTAGACCTGAACTCTAACTTTACACCTGGGGCCGTATTACAATAAGTGCCCCGGGGTAACAACGGGCGTTTGCGCCCGCTTTGTGCTCCCCCGGGGCACTTTGGTATTATAGAAGGGGACGCATCCCATTCTATAATACCGATAGCGCTGGCGCACTTAAAGCGCCAGCGCTATCAACAGAGGGTGTTCCCTCATTTGCATAGGTGGTGCCCTATGCAAATGAGGGAATTCCTTTGACTCTGCGCTATTACAGACGCGGGCGCAGAGTCAAAGAAGCCCTCAGGAGGCGCACTGACAGTGCGCCATTTAAAAGGTGGCGCACTGTCAGTGTGCCTCCTGACAGCAGCCCTCTGCAGGGGATAATGGGGGTCTCATGGACCCCCCAGACATCCCCTTGCAGGCGGGTGCAGTCACTGACTGCACCCGCCTGCAAGGGGATCTCTAAACCCCTTTAAAAGTGCAGGCGGGTGCCGCCTGCACTGTGAAAACACGGAGCGGCTGCTCCGTGTTTTCACATGAATGCGCTGCCCTGGGGGCAGCACGAGATCGCGGCTGCCCTGGGGGCAGCGCATTAACCATAATGGGGCGCATTGGCATTGTTTGCGCCCGGCGCACCTTTTAAAAGGTGCGCCGGGCGCAAACAATGCCAATACATAATACGGCCCCAGAAGTTTAAGTTAAGACCTGAAGTCTAAGTTTAGACCTGAAGTCAAACTTAGACCATTCACAAAGGTAAGGTACTACTAGTAAAGTTACTAGTAGTAAAGTTATTACTAGTAAAATTACTAGTAGTAAAGTTACTACTAGTAAAATTACTAGTACTAAAGGTTTCCAGGGATCGCAGAGGTGTTTCCTCGCTACAATGAACAGCTATATGCGGCCCAACCCCTCCCGGAGTGCGAATCAATAGCCCCGTTGGTAGCAGACATTTCAATGTCCTGTCTCAGGGCGGCAGATAGGACAGCACTAGAGCAGGGGATTACACTTGAGGAAATTGGGAACACGCAGGAGGAGCTCAATACCGGGAAGACACTGAGACCAGATGGCCACCTGGTGAAATTCTATCGTAACCTTCGGCCAGATATCCTCCCACCCGTTCTAGACCTACTCCTTGAGGCAATTGCCAATGGTCTTTTTCCCCCTGATATATACGTAGCAATCACAGTCGTCATGCCTAAACCAGGCTGCTCTCACAGCAACTGTGCATTATTCAGACCCATCTCCCTTATAAATGCGGAGGCCAAAATGTACGTAAAACTCCTGGCCAGGAGGTTGGTTCAGGTCATACCCTATCTGATGCACCCAGACCAATGCAGCTTTATCCCACACCAGAGCACTAGACATTCCTTCCGACGGGTGCATTTGGACTTGGACCGTATTAGGGCTGTGGGGGGTCGGCAGGCCTACTGATATATTTTGAAAAGGCATTCAATACTGTCGACTGGTCGTTTCTGGAGGAGACCCTTACCAGGATAATGTTTGGGCCCAAGTTTTGTGCATACGTCAAGGTCCTTCCTATATGCCGGACCTCAGGCCTGAGTGCGTATTAATGGGGTATTGTCCCACCGATTTTCCATCAGGCGAGGCACTAGGCAGGGGTGCCCCTCTCCCCCCTATTGTTCACCCTGGTCATTGAGCCCTTTGTGTCTTGGATCCACTGCGATGTGCAGGTTTGAGGGTTCAGCTGGGGCCTAGAGACGGAGGATCATAAAGCCATGTATACTGACGATGTTTCGTTGCTTTTGTCCAGGGCGGCGGACACTGGGCCATGGCTCCTTTACATCCTGGAAACATTTGGGGTGACTTCTGGACCGAGAGTTACCTGGGATAAATCCTTATTGGTGCTGTTGAGGGGAGTCAGTTGGGAGAAATGTTGGCAACCAAGGGTCCCGATAAGTCAAGTTAGTTTTAAATACCTTGGGATACATATCTCCTGGGAGCCGGGCCTCACTTGGAGCCCTAATCTTGCTCCACTGACACGGCGGATCCAGGAGGATATGATGAAATGGGAAACGCTTCCCCTTAATCTTATGGGTAGGATAGCCCATTTAATATGATGATCCTCATGAGGCTCCTATATGCCCTTCAGAAATATTTGCAGCACATCAGGAGGGCATGGTTCAATGCCTTGGCATCCACGGGATGCAGATTCATCTGGGCCGGTAAACCCCCGAGAGTAGCTTTGGGTAAATGCATCCGCACGGCTTATGATGGCAGCCCTGCCATGGCAGATGTCTGTCTTTACTACTGGGCAGCCCAATTGGTGCATCTCAATGAATGGATGCATGAGGATGGGGGAACCCAGCATACCAGGGTGAGCTGTCTTTTCTAGATCTGAATGCAGTGGTGGGCATACTTCATGGCGCCCCTATCCCAACCTCCCTGCCGAAGATGACCCAGGTGGTGTTTCGGGCATGGAGAGATGCATTGCCTTGGACTGGTTGGGACTGCAAACTCACGCTCAAGACCACCCTGTGGGAGGGTAATTGTTGGCACATGTTGAAATTGCAAGGCTTTAGGGGCTGGGATGCCATATGGATCTTGAAATTGTGGGACGCTTGCGAACAGGACAACATTCGGACATTTCAGAACCTGCAATCTGAATTTCAAATGCATGCTTCTCAGTTCTTTAGGTACCTCCAGCTCTGCCACGCACTTCACGAATACCATAAGAAATTGGACGGGGTCCCTGAGTACAGTCCACTTGAGGGGCGCTATCTTATGTGCCACCTAGGGAAGGGAGGGATCTTGCAGATCTATAGAACGCTTGAGGTCCACTCACCTGACCTGATGAACCCTTTGAAAGAAAAATGAGAAAGATGGGTGGGGGAGATGGATGAGGCTGATTAGTGAGGTCCACACATGGCTCCCCGGGTCTGAGCAATATCGGTAAAGCTCCGCCTTGTGCAGTTCAACTATTTCCACCAGGCTTACCTCACACCCCTATGGTTATGGAAAGCCGGGACCCAGGAGAGCTCCGTGTGCCCTAGATGCCGAGGTCCGAGGGGAGATTTTTACCACACGGTTTGGTCCTGTCCAGCCATACACAGGTATTGGGTTTCCAGAGTAAGCACTCTTTCCTTGGTAGTGGGGATGCATATCGAGGCACACCCTAGAATTGCAGTCCTTGGCATACTGAATGATATGGGAGCACCTGTGGGGGATATGATGTTGGTGGGGCTGGGATTCGTAGTAGCCAAAAGAAATCTTGCTAGACAGTGGAACTATGCAATTGCCCCACCCTTGACAACTTGAATTAAGGGCATGGACTGGTATGGCAAACTGGAGGAGGTAATTGTATTGATGTCAATGTACTAGGTCTCTGTTGAGGTATGGAATGCAATGACATCTGGAACTGGATGAGGTATGACTGTTCTATACCTCTCACTGACAGTTGCTTTCTGTGCCACCTACTTACAGGACGCATGCATGTGTCTCGATAACAAATATTATTACATTCATACTATCATAGATCGTGATAAGCAAACCAATGTTTCTGAAAGGACAGTATTGTGAGTACCTCGCAGAGCTTTATTGTCTCTTTTTCAATAAAAAAAAATCTTAGCGTCTGCCGCTTTGCCGGGGGCACAGAAACGGAGCACATGGAGCGTCACACTCTCGTTTATTTCACTATTATAGAAAAGCGCTGTTTACTTTATACGGCAAATTATTTGGTTCAACCCTGCTGCGTCTGGCTGAATGAGCATTTGTTTATTTATTACTCCGTAATACGGATGGACTTTTGTTTTTCTCTCTTTGGGCGAGTCACGTTATTTTTCGGCGGCTGTGTTTTGTTTGTGGCAGCATTTGTCAGGCGGTTGGTTAGGCCGCATTTTTACGGAGCTTGAGCACTCCCAGTATGGCCCTCGCCTCGAGGCTATATTTACTGGTCATGGAGCCCACGCGCTCCAAGCATTAATATCAGCACGCAGCAGTACTTACCACGGAAGTCGTGCGCGGTCCTCCGCACAAAGGAGTATTCTGTGTGCTGCCCGCAGCGGTATACACGGGCTGCATTTCAACCCGATTTCACCAACTCTGAAAGGATTTGCTTGTTGTTCTGCCAGGGCAAAGCGCCATGGCAGTAGGCAAAACCAAGAGGAACTTTAATAAAATAGTTACTGAATATGGAAGGCGGTTTCAGGGCACTTATGGAAATCCAAGCACAAAGCCCTCTCATAAGAAGAAACAAAAAGTGACAGTACTCTTTTTAGACGCTCTCCTAACCTGCCTGAAGCTGCAAACACACCCAAGCGAGTGAGGCAGACTTTGATATTTATTTCAGACAATATTCTGACAACTAGATTCTGGTACTACGTGTGAAGTTTTCCAGGGCTGTGCTTTTCAGTGTTGATTTTCCTTCCATGATTGCTTTTAACATTGTAATGGTTTTAAGACTTTGCGACTCTTTTATATCTCCCTAGCTAATACTGCAGTAAAGTGTATTGTTACTCCTACATGTGGGGATGAGAAAGGGAAAGCTGGCCAACCAAAAAAGAAATTAAATTAAGTGAAAAGGTGTCCTCCACTCTGTCTGGAATGACTTTGGCAGATACAGGGCTAGCATTTATTAATCCAGATTAATAAAGAGATTTAGGTCAAACATATTCTGTGAGGGCAGATAGAGGGAGGAGCAGGTCTCTTTTCTGAATTCATTCAGAGAGCAATATATTTTGATTCTCTGAAGACTAAGGTCCGCTTTTAGAGATTGGCGGGCAGTCTACCGTCCGCCAAGTCTGCAAAGGCGTTAACATCCATTCCCTGGTGGACTCTACCGCCTGACATATTTATCGAGTTCCACCTGTCTGGTAGAGATCGCTATGCATTCAGAGGAGCTGCCGCCACAACAGCTCCTCTGAAGGCACTGAGCGGCATATTTATAAGCCCCTATCACCACCACAACGTCACTTTAAGTGACGCTGTGATGGCGATAGGGGCCTCGCCTTATTTACAAGGCAGCGTTTGTAAATAAGGCAGCCTTTCACTCGATATTTAGCGTGAAAGGGGAGGGCAATGGGTGTTGCGGTGGGTGTTCCACTGCAACACCCATTGATTTTGACACTGCCTCCTATTTACAAGGGCAGCGTAAATAGGAGGTAGCGCCAAAATTAAGACCAGGGAACACCTGGTCTTAAACAGGCGAAACGATGAGGAACGCTTTATTTCTCTTTGTTTTTGGTGTTTCCATGTGTGCTGCCTTGTGCAGCACACATAGAAACAACAAATTGCCTATGATTGTTTATGTGCAGGAAGGTCCCCCTTCCTGCACATAAACAATCATTTTAAAAAAAATGCCGTTTTGCAACCTCTATGTGTGCTGCATTAAGCAGCACACATAGAAGTTACAAAACAGCATTTTAAGATTGTTTATGTGCAGGAAGGGGGATCTTCTTGCACATAAACAATCTTTCCCTCAACACAGGCACCCTTGCCCTATGGTGCAAGGGTGCCTGCATTGGCGCTAGGCAGCTAAAGTTAGCACCAGTTCAGGGGGAAACGCAGGGCTGCACCATATTCTAGTAAATATGGTGCAGCCCTGCGTTTCTAAAGTGACGAAGCGTGTCGTTAGCCTTCTTGGCTTAACGACACGCTTCGCCACTTTATTGTCAATATGCTCCTGAAAGTTTTCTGAGTGGTGACATGTTTCATGTGGCCACTCAGTAAATGTGTTTCTTTAACAAAAAAACTCACAGTGCTGGGGTTCATTTTTATAAAACAAAAAATTAATAATCCTGACTAAATGAGAGTTTTCTCCCAATGAGTGGAAGTAATTTGTTCATTTTTCCAATTGAGATTGTCAGGCTTTCCCTGCTGGTACCCAAGGGAAAAAAGTACCTCAGAAAGTCATCCATCGACAGGGAGGACAGACTGAGGTACTTACATAGTCTCTTGAGCTGTCAGTGTACGGTTTCAGCTGGTGGAGCCTTTGGGTGCACTGTCAGTGGAAACAGGTTGGTCTGGATGACTCTTTCTAAATTGAGGGGGCAGACCGTCAGTATGGTGGATTGTTAGTGGAGTACCCAGTCCATCAAACTATAAATGAGGGCCTACGTCAGTAAGAACGATGAGTGGGTTAATGCACCAGTGGACTTGCAGTTTACCGGCTTGAATTCCGGCAGAATAATTCAGGGGCTGATTTTAGCAGCTAATGTAGCAGAGGCAGTGCCTACCCAACTAGCAGAGCACAGTCCATCACAAGTAGACAGTGCTGCCATGCCAAAAGATTTCCCCCCCCCCCAAGATAGCTTCTGCAATCCTGATGGGAAAACTCCATTGGATCAGTTCCATGACGCCTTTGTGCCATATTGAAATTGTTGTTGCCATATGTGGGTAAGGGAAATGTAACCCTGAAGAAAGAGTACATTTTGAGTAGCCACCCAAGAAATATTAAGATTGCTGAGAGTTTTATCCCAGCATGTCAGGAACACTTGGCTGCAGTTCGGTGCAGAATCTCTATGGTTTATCTGACAGTCTTGCACTGAGTCAGCTCTGCCACTATCATGGTGGACAAAATGATTATTGTGAGTGGCCAGTCCGTCAGCGTTGTCTACACTTCAGACATCTGAAAATATGCCTTCCATCATCCTTGCAAGAGGGTGTGGGAATGCAGACTGGTCTCTGAGGCCCTCATTTATGGGGATTTGGCGAAGGGCAGCGCACTGCCCTACGTCAAAGTGAAAGGGCAGGAATGCACCGTATTTAACCAATATTGTGCCTTCCTGTCCTTTCCCCCCTTTTCTGGTGCCGTTTCGAGATCCTAGCGCCAATGCAGGCACCCTTGTACCATGATGCAAGGGTGCCTGTGTTGTTGGCATGATTGTTTTAGTGCAGGAAGAGGCACCTTTCTGCACAGAAACAATCCATTGAGGCACGTTCCTCTTTCTATATGTGCAGCGAATGCAGCACATATAGAAACAGGGGCAAAAAGAGGAGAAATAAAGATATTACAGCGTGTGACACCTGCGCTGGGGAGGCATACAATTTTGATGCATTCCCAGGTTTATAAGTCCTTGTAAATCTGGGAACGTGTCAAAACCTATCAAAGTTGCGTGGGAACACCCACTGCAATGCCCATGGAATGCCTCCCTTGCGCAGAGTAAGGCGACACAGCGATTTGCCCTGTGTTGCCTTACTCAAGATTTATGAGCCCACTTATAGCCACGAAATCTGACTCAGAGCCTTGCATGTACCACTTTCTGTGGTGCAAGCATGACGCAAGGCTCTTATAAATATGCCCCTGAATGTCTTCTGGTGGTAAAATGGCCACAGTTCTCTCTATCAGCCCCTCCTCAGTCTTTAATTCTTCTACAGTAAAACAAATGTATACCACTGATTGGGAGAACATTTTTTTGCAGCCTCACAAAATGTCACTACTTTTGTAGGATGTGGGATACAATGTAACTTTGATTAATGTCCTCTGTAGTCACCTGAATCAATCAACAAAAACAATGGCACATAGGAAACTCATTTTGAAGGTACGCCCATTTTTTCCTCTCTCTAGTTGAGTCCCACCTTCCTGCTCCCCTATATTACTTGAGGAATTCAGAAGGGCCAAGAAGAAACTGTCAAATAAAACACAGCATGATGAGGCCTAAAGCCTAACATACTTTCAATGCAAAAACAGCCAATATGTAAGCAAAACAGTAAGTGACAATTGTCTTTTCAATGAGCCAGGGTATCCGCTCAAAAGCCAATTGGGGGATATATCGCAGAAACCTATACATTTTTGCCTCGTTTTATACACTACTCTGTCAATAAAAGTCAGGGTAAACGTGAATATGTTCTAGAAACTATTAAATCAACAAAACTACCTAATGAGAAAGAGGCAGGATCCTCTCACAAGACATATGTGAGGAGACCTTTAAATAAGCTACTGGTACATAAACATACTGCTGAGCACTGAAAATCATGCTTTCGGTTGCCAACATCGGAAGCAAGGCTATGCTTTTGTACGAGATGCAGAAAATGTGCAAATGTACAGCACTAAATAAAATGGCACTTGGGCCCAGAAGAAACATGAAACATAGCATGCATATTAAGGCAAATGAACACTTCAGATTAAAGAAGGACATTGAAAGGTGGCTGTGTGATATTTCAGTGCACTGTAAGGTATGTATGTGTAAGGAAGCATTAGTTTTAAGGCAATATGTATATGTATTTATACTTTCTCAATAGGCACATAGAAATCATGAAGATGTAAGTTACTGATAGGGGCAGGTTAGGGCATGATAGGCCTGGTCTGGAGTTGATCAAATGAGAATGCATGCAATTACTTATAAAGAAGTAAACATGTAAAGTGCTATGTAATTCAAACAGGCAGGGATTTATCTTGCTACAATGAAATTATTTCTCCTAGCAAGCATTAATACAAGTCAGAAATGCAATAATAGGTCGTAGCGAATGAGGATAGATAATATATGGGGCAATGGTCAAAATATAATCAGGTTATCCAATGACATGTTTTATTGAGAATTCTATACTAAAGTCCATACACCGTGGCTATGAATGGCTGATACTCAGTCACTGTGCCTTAGATGAAACCTGATTACATGGTGGCAGTTTCTGGTGCTGGGATATTGGAGGCGCAGAATCCCAGATTCCGGCCTGTAGCGCCGTTTTAAAAAACAGCAAGTATACGTTTTTTTCCACTGACCGGAGAATAACTGCCCATACTCAGAGAAACTAAGTCATTTTATGGACAGTAATCCCAGATTCTAGGGAGAAAATTGCTGACATTTTCTGTCTGCTCTGACCAGTCAGAAAATGTTTGTGGGAGCGGCATGGGCGTGAGGGACGGGGGATCGGGCGGGTTTCAGCCTTTCTGGGTGAGCAAGGTCTTCGCCCCTCTTACTGCTGCAGTGGTCTGGCAGGGCCGGGCTGTGCTGCTGCCCGCAAAAGTCCTGAAGCAACAGAGTGGTTTGGGGTCTCCAAGCTTGGATTGATCAGGTCTAAAGTTTGCAGACCCGACAATTTCGAGCTTAGAGACAGAATTGCAGGTGACAGAATTCCAAATGTCACTACTCGTATTCGAAGCCTTATTGTTTATTGCAGGGCCGGCGCTAGGCATGGGCAGTGTGGGCAGCTGCCCAGGGCCTCACACTCAGACTACCAGCATGGGGCCTGCACAATTGCAACACCCCACCGGTCCTCATGTACCACTGCCAATCCAATTGAAAGAAAGGTATCTCTTTGCAATTGGGCTAATGGGAGGAGGCCCCCCACCCTGGGCCTCTCAGGGATGGTATGGGTAGGCCTAGGGGAGGGGGGCACTTCCTTTTGTCCCAGTTGCAAGGAGACGCATTTTGCAGGTTTGCCCTGCAATTAGGCCTCCTGCCCGGCAGCCCATTCAGAGACACTACGGACGCCCTTTGTCCAGCACTTTAGCGCCCCCACAGTTTTAACTCTCAGCCCCCAAGCAATTCTCACACCTTCATCCCGATATGAGCTGTAAAAAATGTGCTTGTAGGTGGCTGAGAGGAGGAGCTACAGCCCAGGAGATGTCTCCACAAAGCAGCTTCCGGAGCCCTGAAGGTGTCACTTTGAAACTTAGAGGGGCCTCGCGCATTCCCCTTCGCCCCGGGCCCCAAAAATCCTAGAACCGGCCCTGGTTTATTGCATAAAAAAAACTCATGTGATACTGACACGGAGGATAATTGGGACATTACTAAGAAGGCAGGTATTATAACTAAACTGAAGATGCTATCACTTTGTACTTGAAACGAAAGGAAGCAGGTGGTATGGTGTGGTGGGATTTGATAAGGAGAGTTGCCAAATGAATGTCTGGTTCCACTCCACTCTCAGATCATTAATGGGGTTTTGCAGTAACTAAGAATCTGTTTCATAGTTATATTGTTCTTTCAAGTGCACACCTATTTCACTATCCATTAGGGCCAAATAAACCAAATACGCGTGGCCCTTCTTGCCTCCATAGGTTGGTGCAAGCACGCCTGCCTAAAACACCCAGCTCACAACCCTCGTTCCATAAATATTCAAAGAAATTATTTTAATTTAATTTAATTGTATTTGTCCCTTAAGGAACTTCTTGCAAAAGTATAAACAAATGCTTCTCATTTCAGACAGTGGATATTTACATTTTGGAACCAGAGAGCCTTCCGAGGCAGAGATGGCGGGCAGCTACTCTTTGGAGTTCTAGTAAATATTTGGGGGCAGATTTACAAGCCCCTTGTGCCACTTTTGCGTCATTTTTAACATGGGAAAAATGACGCAAAAGTGGCGCAAGGGGCTTGTAAATCTGCGCCTTGGTATTTACCACAGGACCTGAAAAGAGAAATGTGAGTCATTTTTAGGTCTCGCCTAGCGACGCAGCGCGAAGCGCTGTCGCTAGCGAGACTTATTGTCGTCGACTTGAGTTCGGAAGGGGGACAGGCGATGTGCACGCTCACGGCGTGTCTTCGCTGGCAATGCTGAGCTTGCGCCCGGACACTCGGACAGCCGATGTGCACGCTCACGGCGTGTCTTCAGCTTGCGCCCGGACAGCCGATGTGCACGCTCACGGCGTGTCTTTTCTGGGGATCCCGGACAGCCGATGTGCACGCTCACGGCATGGCATGCTTTCGCGTTCCCTCTTGCTCGCTCCCTTCCTGTCTCCATCAGGCCCATGGCTCTTGACTTTCTTTTCGGCGTTTCAGGCGGGAGTAGGTCTGGCGGCCTCGCTTCCGGTCTGCCCCTGAAACAAGCCGCCGCCGAAGTGAAGATGCAAGCCGCCGCCGATGAAGTGAAGATGGCGGACGAGGAGGTGGAGGGTCCGCAGAGGAACGGGGAGGGCCTGCTGGTGCCCATGGGGGAATGGGTGGCGGGGGCCCTCGCGTAGTCCGCATCCTAAAGTCGGACTTGGGTTATGGCTTAAATGTGCGCGGGCAGGTGAGCGAGGGCAGCCAGCTACGGAGCATTGGAGGAGAGCTGTACATGCCGTTCCAGCAGCGGCGGTCAGCGCTGGGTGCCGGAACACAGAGATGGCTTCCACCGGGGTGCTCCCCTTCATCAGAGGCGTTGATCTGAGCGGTAACGACTTTAAGGTGAGAAGGGCAAATAAGTGCCTCGCCTTGTTAGCCCAACCGGCATGTTGTGTTTGGGGTGCAGGAAATGTACGGAGGGTGAGGCCCGAACTATTTCTTGGCTTGCATTGCAGAACATTTGTGAAAGACGTAGTAGTCTACTTTTGTAATGTCCATGATACAGATAAGTAAATGTGCCTCGTGTGCGATTTCACATGAACTTTTGGTCAGAAAAGTGAGGTCAGTTGGTCTGGCTTCATTGCAATCAGCTCGAGTGCACATCTTTTCTACCAGTCTCCCTTGTGTACTCTTTCCCCTCTGCCGCTCTTGTGTTGCTATTGCCTTCCCTGTATAAATCTCCATCACTCTCGTTTGCTTATCCCCCCCACTCCCTCAATGTATTTTTTCATGTGCAGTTCCCCTCAGTTCCACGCTGTGCACACTCATCCGTTTGTTCCCCAACCCACCCGAGCCGTCTTCCTTCCCTCCGGCATTTTCAGTGTCACTTCTCCAACCTCGTCCTCCGTGTTAATAAATAACCCCACAATGGCCTCTTGTCACTTGCTCTTCATGTTGCTTGGTCCCCCACCCACCTTTGTGTTTCTTCCCACTCCCCTCTGTTATGTCTCCCCACCCAGCCTATCTTTTTTTTTCTCTTTGGTTTACTTAACAAACTCTGAACGGCAAACAAAATGCAAAAAAACTACTTTTTGTAGGCATTTGCATGTGTGCTCCTACAGAATAACAGGACCCCGTAATCCCAGCACCTGCTATCGGCCCTGCCCCTCCCGCTACCCAAAATCTTGCCATAAACTTTTGGAGAGTGCCGGACTTTAAAACTGTTTGTTTAGGGGCTCAGGACAAAACATGTTGAAGACCTCTGCTCTAGAGACTGTGAGTGCCTGCTCTTTAACTTTCTTCTACCCTTGGGTGTCAGCTGGGGCAAAAAAACACCATTTTCCGGATTATCAGAATGGGGAGTTCACAATGAAATCTACATACTGCTTTGAAAAGCTCCACCGGTCTAGACAAACCGGTCGGCAGGAGTAAATGAGGGCGGATTACTGCCAAGGCGGCGCGTGTAAGGGCTAGCCACCAGGACATACGTTTATTCCTTCTCCTCCTGGGGTTTGCAACTGCTTGGGACTCGGACCTAAATTCGTCAAATGTGGAAGCAAGGCAAATAAAAGCCGGACAGCCTAATATCAAATGTAGGGCCATTCGTGGAATTGTTGATTTAAAAACAGCACACTAGGATAAAAGGCACACGTGTAAGTAACTTGTATAGCGTTCAACGTGCACCTGTGTAGGACATCATAGCATGTAACGACGGGATGTGCAGTTTTTATCTTTTCTAGCTTTTTATAATTTGAGTAAACTCTTGATGCAAAGTTAATTAGCAGGAAACCAAAACTATTTAGCTGCAATGCATTCGTCCACTGGGGAACCATTTAGTAACAAACACACGAACTCTTGCGAGTACAAATAAGAGGAAAATAAAACGTTTAAAAAAAAACAAATTATATGCATGTTTCCAGCCGTTACAAAGCTTTTCAAAAGTTCGAGCACTGAAACAAAAGTTTACTTAATGGTGGCCGGTCTCCTTAAATATTTATAGTTAGTTTAAACAAGCATTTGCAATGCAATAGGTCTCGTATTTACGTGAGTTTGAGCTATTGACATTCCAAATAACAATGCCTTTTTTATTTGTTTTCGTTTTAAAACATAAATAAAAGGCATTGTCATTTACAATGCCAATAGCTTTAACTTGTGTAACTGCGAGACCTATTGCATTGCAAATGCTTGTTTGTTAAGAGCTTGTCCAAGGACATTGAATATGTGACAAGATTTTCCTGGAAGGTGTTGAATCGCTCGTTATCAAGCGTAGCTTTAGGTATTGCTTCACAAGCATTACTGCTGCGTAAGACTACGTTATTTTGCTACTTTGGGGTCATATATATTGACCAAATTGTGTTCTTCACATGTATTTAAATTAATGAGGGAAGATACTGATAAAGCAGTGCCAGCTCCGAAATGTATAGAAGGACCGCTCAAGGAAACTTGTAAAATGGCCTTTAGAAGAGAATTAATGACTGTGCCAGCTAAGTCGGTGAACACTTTTACTAAAAATATTTTCAGAAAAAATTCGCTCTGAACTTTTGTTTATAAATAAAATATGCCCTGTGGGTGAAATTGGTAAACTGCTTAGGTACATTGGGGCAGATTTACAAGGCCCTTGCGCCACTTTTGCGTCATTTTTAACATGGGAAAAGTGAAGCAAAAGTGGCGCAAGGGGCTTGTAAATAAGCCCCATTGTTCGCCAACTTCTTCTAGTTTAGAGGGTGAAATGTAAAATTTCGCCAGCCACTAACTTTAGGTCAAAATTGATGGATACATTTGAAAGTTTTATATCAACTGAGAAGACGAGTCACCAATTGATTATGTCATTTGCTTACACAATGTTTCTGGCCTTGAGGGTTTACAACACTAGTTTGATAAAACATTATAAAAATGATTAGGGTCGCAATTGGCCAAATTGAAAGGGTAAGTAATTAAACGATGGCATTCACGTCAAACCCATAACTGCAAAAACAGTAAAGGGCCCACTAGATTTTACCTCTTATATGTTTATATGACTACTTAAGCAAGATGCCAAACCATTTTAAAAAATAAATTTTACAAGAGAAGCTATTGCCAAAAATATTAAAACTAAACTGGCCTGGGTAAGATAGCCACTGCCACACATTCAATACAGCTTTAAAAGTTATAAATGTGGATATAGTAAAAAAAAAAGAAGTGATTTTTTTGCATCCTCTCAGTGACCTCATTGGACTGTAAATCTGGGTTACCGGCTAGGTATTTCATTTTGGATCGATAATGGAATTCAAGTTGTTTTCTTAACCACACACAGTAATGAGGTGAAATACCACATGGTTTGTAAGTGTCACTAGAATAATTCTGTGACATAAAGAAACACAAACCACATTTCCCATTATGAACTGTTGGCACTCCTTCTAAAAACATTTTTTTAATATTGCTGGAAAATGTTGGGGATGGTAACTTCAGAAAACGCATTGATTCAATATGGAAGTTTAGCAAATTTTACAACCCAATTCTGATGTACATTACAAATATATGACAACAAATACAACTCTTTGCATAGAAAACTTTAATTCCTGGATACTCTGATGGACGTTTCTGGTATTTGATGCCAAATTCCTTAAAAACGGGATATTCAGTATTTTTAATTTCAAAACACCCATTTTGGAAAGGATGATTAAAACAATCTAAATTTTTTACAGGTGAGGTACTTAGATATCCAGCACACATTTTTTCTCCAATAGTTTTTTTAATGCAATCTGAAATACCTGCTAGGTTAACCTGGTGTGGTATCGAGTTTAAAGGTCTTTAAATTCAAGCGATTTTGGCTTGTCGTTCTAGTTTTACTATCAGGTGCCCTGATGCAAGCTGACTTGGCATAAAGCTGTTCCACGGGTAAACAGTTTCAATCACATACCAGTTTTAGGTCGAGCCTACAAGACAGCGCACCTGTCTGGTTGCGAAAGAGATATTGTGAGCTTACAAAGGACATACAGAGACTTGGATCCTATCTATTTCTTGGTTTTCCTGTCATCTTCATTTAGCAGCTTCTGACTTGTGTCCCAGCTTGTCAATTTTGTGTTTGTCCCTGCCATGGAGCATATCCTCTTTACCATCTCTTTAGACTGGCTGCTTTTCAAGCTTTTCTTTTTGTTTAAGCCTTCCAGAGAGTGCATGTGTTTTCCAGCTGTTTCCAGCTGCATTCCTGGCTTACTTCTCTCATCCGCACTCCTGTTTGCTCTCTTTCACCTGTGTGCTTCTCCCCCATTACTTTCTCACCAGTGTGCTCCTCTCCTGCCTACTCCACGTTGCTCTCTCACCTTTTGCTTCTCCTCCATACTCCCGCTCTCCATGTTGCTTCTCTCCCCCTGCCCTCCGTGTTGCTACCCCTACACTCATTCTCTAGCTCCTATTACTTCTCCTCCCCCCAGTGTAACTTTCCCCACCCATGCCCTCTGTGTTGCTCCTCCACCCATGCTCCCAAAAATGAGCTTTTGTCCATTTTTAGGTCTCGCTTGCGACATTGCATATGCTGCATGCACTCGCTTGTGGGAGATATTGTATAAAACAAGGGAGTTGCAGATCCCCCATTGCATAACATTCATTGTCTTCATTGCCACTCTTATTTGCTGCCTTCTAATTGGCCAAAGCACTCTGCCTTCACTTCCCCTTTTTTCGGCTGGAGCATGGACCAAGTACTGATTGCATCAGCTTCATTGCTGTGCTTCTGCCGATCACACTGTGATTGAAGTACTACTCTTATTTTTTCTTCTTCCCTGTCATCCTTGTTGAACCTCTTGCCATTTGCAACTATGCTTTGCCACACGTAATTCAAAGAAGCTCTTCTCTCCTTTAAAATGGATGTTTATTGTGAAAACAGATGTTTTTTGCTTCCAAATGTATTTTTACTAGGACATGGGCTTGGTGCAATTGCTTTCTTTATGTGTTATGATTTTTTTTCCATGTCATATTTTTTTCAAGCATAGGGAGAATAACTGGTTTGCTCAAAATCACAGAAGTGTTGCCCAGAGACCTAACAAGCATATTTGAGACTATTGGCTCTGCCATTGTCTTTTGTTCATACTGTACAGTATGGGCATTGCCAAAGTTGTATGTAGTCATGCTGTATAGCAGTGTGGCTGCTGTGCAGCATGGCTAAAAGTAATAATAAAAAAAGATTATGATGCATCTGGCGCCACTAATGCGCTTAAAAAAAGCGCATTAGACCTGGCTGCATCATAGCACTTTTAAAAATTGGTTTTAGCCACACTGCAAAGCATCAACTCTGCTGTACAGCATGGCTACAAGCATTGTCAAAGCCAATCGCTCTCATAGGCGATACATATTGGCTTTGTCAATGCTTGTTTTCTTTGAATTTGACTATCCAACTCATATCAGCAAATAAAAAGAAAAAACAGCAGCAGCCTCATTTTGTTGACATGTGCAAGCGTGGTGCACACACCTACAAAATGCAAGCTACAGCATAGACTTTTTTTTAATCTAGCCATACTGCACAGCTTTGTGGATGCTGCACAGCATGGCTAAAAACCATTGACAAAGCCAATATGTCTCAAAGGCGAGATCTACTGGCTTTGCCAATGCTTGTTATCGTACAAATGAGGAACATCTGAGCCACTTCAGACAGCACCAAAAAAAAATTCTTTCAATTAAAGGATAAACACGTAAAACAAAAAACCTTAAACCATGCATCCGGTATGGGGCGATTGCAGGAACCTGACCACCCCCATTTTAGGGCTCCAGAACTCACCCATCTTGGTGCCAAAAGCCCCGCTGTCTACAGGCTTTGGGGAGGGGCCATGCCTGAGAAATGAGGAATGTGAGGCAGGAGTGGAACTTTTTGTTTTAGCTACTTAAATATATGCCTAACTCATTTGGAGTCGTCCTCCCTCCCTATGTTCCTCCACATATTCTTTAACGCTGTTCTATACATGAGTTCAGCTGCGCCTGTGTTTAGTCTGTAGCCATAGATTTGCACCCGAGCTACAGCAAGCTCATTTGTAAGGGACTTTTCACCAATAATGCATGCAAAAAACAAAACTATGGAGCATCGGCCCGTGAGTATATTTGTATTGGATCAGATGTACGGCTCATAAGTTTAGTTCTACAAAGCGCATGGTAAGCACTTCTTCCCAAGGCGTTCTTCAGCTCGTGTTATTAAATTAGGGACATATTCTGGAGGCGTAAACCAATATTCTACAGATGAGTGACAGGAGCAGTGATGTCTCAGCGGAGTGATATGCTGAGTGTGAGCTTCTTTGGATATGATTAGATAAAATGTTGTATTTTGCCTCCGCCGTTTTTTTCTGAATAAGTTCTGTGCTCTAACCAGTTTCTGTACAAGGGGGAGGTGAGAGCGTCGAGGCTGTGTTGACACATACTGAGTCTGTAAATCATGTATATGAGAACAATTAACTCTGCCTGGGGAGTGTCCGCGCGCTGCTTTTGTTCCAAATGCTGCTGAATTCGCTGTTATAATGTTTACATTTCATTTCTTGCACTCATTCCAAATAAGCAGGTGCTCTGATTAGTTCCTGTTCCTGGTGGGTAAGTGGGCGGTGTTCTGTTCCCCAGGCAACAAAATATTTTGAAGGTGCGATTGTGCGCATGCTCAGAGCCTGCTGCTTGATCCATCAACGATGGTACAGCGAGATTCTAGGCGCTGTTTTCTTCTGAATAGTCACATGTGTAGATAAAATGTTACATATTGTTTCAAGTTTTTTCATGAATAATTAAGGCCTGGTGTACAAAGACCCATTCACAAACCAGGATTTTTAATTGGAACATCTGCTGCTTTGTGAATGGGTTTGCAATTTGTGATGAGACTTTTGCACTAAAAGTTTGCATTGCAAATTGTATATTCACAGGGTCGCACAGCGACCTGCCTAACCAATATCAATGAGCTAGATCGCAATTTATGAACCTGATGAAGTCCTGCGGATACAAGTTGGTGACCTGCTACAGTCAGCAGTTCACCATACCTGCATTTAATTTCTAATCAGGGAAACACTTGGAAAAAAGAAAGAAAAACAACTGTGTCCATTAAAGGCACAGGTGTTGCTTTTAAAAATATGTTTGTAGTTTCACATGGGACAGCTTTCTCTTAACGAATCGCTATATCCTTGCTTTTGAGTTTCGGTATCCGGTCAGTGGTTTGCGTGAGCAATGCACTGATACACCATTGTTACTCCTTCAAATAAGAGATGAATGCCTCCTTCATGCCCGGCCTATTTGCAATTCATTAGTCACAAAACCCATTTTTCGAGTGAGAAATATTTTCTGACCCATAAAAGGAATTTTGTACATAACAAAAGACTCTTTTGCAATCACAAAGCCTATTTTGTAGCGGTTCGCAAGCTTTGCAATAGCATATATTTTTTAATTGAAGGCCTTTTGTGTTCTGGAGAGTCCCTGTGCACGGGGAATTTGGGAGGGTGGAAGGGGAGAAACTAAGGGCCAGATCCATCATTGTATTCCATTACCCTTCTGTCAAGCATGGTGTCGCAAGGGCAACGCAATACTTACGCCAGATTTACCAAGCTACGCAAGGCCATCTTGCATGGCCTTTCATTGCTTGGGAAATTTGGAGTGACTCAAGGCAGTGCAAGTTGCTTCCATGCGTTACTCTGCCCCGCGAAGGCATTTTATGGGTGGAGCTTGGGTGTTCCTATGCATCCACCCATGGATTTTGGCGCGTTCCCAGATTTACAAAACCTGGTGAACCTGGGAATGTGTCAAAATGTTGTGCCTTCCCAGGGGCAGACACAACGAGGAGAAATATCTTTAGAAAGAGCAAAAAGCCTCTAGCGATTGTTTTTGTACAGGAAGATGTGCCTTCCTGCACAAAACAGTCCTGCCTGCATTGGCGCTAGGCGCTAGACAACAGATTGTGCGCCTGCGCAGGCAGAGAGCAGGAATGCACCATATATTGGTAAATATGGCTCCTTCCTGCCCTCTCCCTTTAATGCAGCACAGCAACTTTTCTTGCTGCGTTGAATGAAATATTGATAAATTTGGCCCTAAGTCCTACATTGTTCTATAGGCTACTGTATCTGGGATCTGAGTGTTGTGCAGTGGGGGCACGTGGTTACTTGTACTACAAAGATTAGGTTGCCCCAAAGAATACTGGAGCAGGTTTGGATTCACTGCAGTGTCAACATTTTCTAGGTGTGCAGTATTAATGAATTTAGATCCAGTGGCTGCCGGCACAGATCTGGGATGGCGGGGTGGGGGACTAGGAAGTAAGGGGGTGTAAAAAAAGAAAAAGACAATTACCTCCTCGCCGCTCTTTCCCATGTCGTCTCTCCTCCGCGTCAGTCAAATAGGACGCCGCCAGGCTCCCCTGAGCCAATCACAACTCTGCAATGCAGCGTTGTGATTGGTCTGAGTGCCATAGTTCGGCACTCAGACGGGACTGGGGGCCTGGGCATGTTCTCCACCCAGGCTGTAATGCAGCCTGGGTGAAGAATATGCTAAGTGCGCATGACTGTTTGGCCGCCAAAGCATCATGCACGCTTCAGTGTGCCCACCACTACTCCCCTGCTCTGTGAGCAGAGCAGCCCGCCCCAACCCCATGCTGCCACAGCAAGAACTAATAAAATGCTAATGTTATTATAATTTTATTTTTCCTTTCTTTCACTGCTGCAAAGCAGTGGGGCGACGCTCCTCCGCCTTAGCGGAGGAGCCGCCACTGTATGATCACCAATTGAGTGCTAAACCCTGCAACATGGTTGGCAGTTGATTTTTCTTCTTAATTGCTGACTAAAATGCAATGCACTTCTAATGTTGAAATCCCACTGAAAGTTGCTAGATTTAGTTCTGGTTCTAAGCGTTTCAGGCTGTCAATCTGTTTTAATCAGGTAGGAAAAAAGGATTTGTCAGAGGATATATTTATTAATCTTCTTCCATGAAACCTCTCATTGAACCTTATTTTTACCACGTACTACATCTACACATTTAAAAAATACTTTTCAAATGCAACTGCGTATATGAGATGTTCATTACCAATCACCAATCAATGAATACATAAAATCAAAATGTTATTTTTTTTATAGTACATTCAAGAATTTTACACTACACTATTTATTTCCACATTAAAATATATAATTATAGAGCACTCTTCAAATTATGCTTTTTGTTAAGCTTGCCACCAGTGTGAGATTTGTTGAAACATGTGATTGATTATTGTAACACAAGATTTATTCATTAACAGTGTGCAGTCCAACATGATTCCAAAGGGCATGCGGCTAATTGGTAAAGAGGTCGTAGCTGTGCTCCTTATGAGGACTCTGGTTGTATTGGGCTGAAAACAAGAAAGTGGGAGAGAAATGTTGGAGTTGTATATGGCTCTGGTTACTGGAATATATTCTCAGCACTATTGTTTATACCAAGGTTGGTTCAAATGCCTATGGGCCTAATTCACAAAGAAAGTCGGAAATTTACTGTTGGAGATCTCTGACTGAATGCATTTGTCCAACTTTCTGGAATTCACAAACATTCAAAGAAGTTTGCTTGGAAAGCTGTGACATGTGCAGGGCTTCTCATGCCGGAAAAAGATGGTCTGTGCTGCCAACTCTTTTGGATGCACTTTGTCTTGGTTCTCTCCACATCTTCAAGGCACTGCCCCTTTAATTGTTCATTGCCTTTTATAGGACCTCCCTTGATTTAAATATTTGAAGCCTCAGATAAGTTACTATCGACCTCAACCCTTTATCCTATATGAACACCCAATCCTATATGATTTATCTGAAAAGCCAACGTCCTCAACTTATTGTATATGGAATAAAGCATCCTCTGCCGTATATTGTAAGGCTATTGCAAGACACAGAGGAGATTCATGACCATATAGTGGAACGAGGCCGAAGGCTGAGTTCCTTTTAAGGTTATGGAACTCCTAGGTTACTTGCAATATCCTTATCATGTATGGCAGGGGGTACTTTATTCATTATACTTTATAGTCACAGCATCACCTTTCCCACAAACCGCTTAAATCCTTGGGGCATAGCTCTTTCATCTGAAAGAGGAGAGCATGATTGCCAACATGAAGAATAAAAATAGAGGGGCATATTTACGTTCCCTGGCGCATCCCTGCATATCAGCAGGGATGCGCCAGGGAAAATGCATCACGCAAGTTTACCCTTGCGCCACGTCCGATGCGCCGCATTTACAATGCGGCGCATCGTGGCTCAAGGATAAGCAGATGCGTGACGCATCTGCCGGCGGAAGGTTGGCGCAGTGCTGAAGTTGTGTCGCAAGCGCGACGCAACTCCAGCACTGTTCCAACCTTCCCTATCCCTAACATGGTGCGTCAATCCTTACGCCTGCTTGAAGCAGGCGTAAGGATTTGACGCACTAGCGTCGGAAAAGTGACTGCGTGAAATCTTGTAGATTTCACTACGTCACTTTTCCGAGGCGTTCCTGCGCCGGAACGCCCCCCCCCAGCGCCGGTACGCCCACATGAAACCTGACGCAGGTTTCATGTGGCGCAGGGGTTTACTACGTGACACATCTCCCTAGATGCGTCACGTTGTAAATATAGCGCAACGCGGCGCATGGTTTGCGTCGCCGCTGCGTCACATGCGTGACGCAACGGCGGCGCAAAAGTGGCGCAAGGGGCTTGTAAATATGCCCCAGAATCTCTAGCACAAAATTTAACGCACCAATAAAGCTGTTAGATAGTCGTTGCAAAAAGGTATTAGAAGCAGTTTAATACAAGTCAATGCAAAAAAAAGGCGCAGTAGAAACATGCAGAAAGACTTTAACATTTCTGGAATTACTGTAGGAGTGCGAAAAATAAACATATTGCCATAAATATCTCCATTCTGCTTGTCAGCGTACAGCTCGAAAAAGAAGAGCTTAAGAAAAGCAACATTTCGTTTTCTTTAATTATGGCCCATAACCTGACCTGTCTTTCCCTTTGGCTGCTGGCTCTGCCAGTAGGTTTTGTGACATCAGAACTCAACTGTAATATATTATTATCTGTATACTTTAATCTGTGACCTGGTGCATCACAAGTCATCGATTAAAAAGAATGTAGAGACAGGTTTTGGTACAGGAATTGCAGAATCCCGTGTAAAATACATGGGATGGATTCTGCAGTCCCTGTATAAAAACGTGCCTTAAATGTCTTTGTAATTGGTAACTTGTGATGCACCCAGTACCGATTATAAAGAAATTACTCCAGCTAGAGCTTACTTGGGCTTATTGCTGACCATTGGTTGGCATTCCTGTAACTTTCATTTGCTAGCTTCTTATTTCCAAGTTTCTGCTTCTCATCTTGTGCTTGTCTCTCCCCTGGAGCATAGCCTTTTTACCATGGCTCTGATTGGCAGGCTTTCCTACCTTCCACTGCTGACTTTTTACAGTCTATTTTTTTATTTTAGTTTAGGCACTCCATGTTAGTGCATGTGTTTTCCAGTTATCTCCCTCATGTGCTTCTCTCCACACCATGCTCTGTTTTGCTCTTCTCGCACATGTGCTTCTTTCCCTCCCGCACTACACATTGCTCTCTCTTTTGCCAGTGTGCGCTTCTCCACCGTCCTATGTATTGCTCCCTCCACTTTTTTTTTTACAGATCAATCTTGGATCAGTAAATTAAAAGATTGAAAAAAGGCACCCTCGTTATTTTGTAGGTGTGCCCGTTTGCTCACCTAGAAAATTATGCAGCTGTATCTGGTGCTTCATCACACCTTTTTGACTTTTTTTTTTAGCCATGCTGCACAACATTGGTGATGCTGTACAACATCACCAGAAACCATTGACATAGCAAATAGGTCCCAAAGACAACACGTATTGGATTAGGTAATTCTTGTTTTTTCAAGGGGTAGGCAGTAAACTTCGCTCCGCCGCTAGAGTTTGCGGAGTTCTGTCACTCCGCGTTCTGCTTGAAAAGCAGAGTTCAGCAAATAACTCTGCCTCCCTCCACCACGTAGCGGATGTTACCACCCACCACCTTAGTTTGTCTGTTTTATTTTACAGTGGCATAGGAAATTGAGGAGCCGGGTGGCAGGGGGCTTGCGCAGAGCTGCGGCGGGGGCTTGCGCAGAGCTGCGGCGGGGGCTCGCAGTCGCAGACCCTACCTGCAGGTTTCACTTTCTATTCTGAACTGCCTCTGTCTTGCTTGACTGGTGTGCGTGCTCTTAATCCCAAGAGCTGCATACCAGGCAGGCCAAGGTAATCCAGAGGCTGGCTGCAGGAGGCAGTGGGAGAGCGTCGTCGACCTCGAGGAGCTGCAGCCAGGGAGAAGGTCTCCTGGACGTTCCACTGTCCCGAACCTGACAGGTAGGTGGCGAGTGCCGGGAGTCAGGGGGCCCCTTGCAACAACTTTTGCTGGTTCAGCTAGGGGTGCTGGGTGGACCCATGTGGTATTGTCTGTTTGTTTGTTTTGTTTTTGCCTCTGCTCGATAGCTTTAACATACAGGAGGTGGGACTCACCGGTGGCCTAGGCTGAGCTTCTCGGCATCATCCCCAGCACCTCTGCTCAACCTCGGGCAGCGATAGCCCATCTCCCCCCCTACCGGTGCCCCGCAATGGCCCCCTATGCCTGGCCTTACCCCGGATTGGCGGCTTAAGTTAATATAATTAAATAGGGCGGAGCAGAGAGCAATTTCACAAAGTTTTTCTTCAACTCAGCAGAATTCCGTGTAGTGAAACTCCGCGAGCTCCGCCCACCCCTAATTGTTTCCTTAGGTAGTCTTACATTGAAGCATACATGTGTTGTCTCTTTGTCTTCTTTCATTACCAGTAAAAACAAACATCCGAAATGCCTGTGGGAGTCCCCCAGGATGATCTGTGTATTTTGCCTACGTAATTTTCCTTCTTTCCTGACTTGGCATAGCTTGTAATAATTTGATTAGTAAAGTTGTATGGTCATGAGTGCATTGCCATTTTCCAATCAGCCAGACATTTCAAGCACACCAAGTCTGTGGATATGGTGTCCCTTCTAGTGAACAGTGACTACTCGGAGGGAAATGAGTGTGCATGCTCTGCTCTCTCAAGGAAAACAGGTGTTTCCTAGCATCCTAGGCAAATTCAATTTCACGTCTGTCTTTGGTTTCCACTTCAATGTGTTGGGTTTATGTGGTTATTTGCTCAATGATCCTAGCAAATTGTAGATTGCTATATTGAAGGCAGATCTGGGCCACCTTAACATTATACATGGTACTAGATTTTCAGTAGGGTTATTACTCAGACCCTGAGTGCAATAAAAATAATTCAATGGAAAAGTGTAGGTCTGACACCCGGCGTTGGGTTATTGGTCAACAAACTGTCTTGAATTCTCTGTTTTGACACAGTTCTGGAAAGATTTCTCTCTGCTCCTTTGAGCAGAGGTCTAGGCAGGCAAGGAATTGATACCTAGCTCAAGAGCCTCCTATTCTCAATTGGCCAGAATGATTATAAGAATTGACAATCATGCACATGATCCAAATTCCCATGCCTGACTCCTCAGTGCAAATAACTTTTTGCCAACTGAGGACATACGGTGGCTGTAAGAAATTGGGTTATTGATTGGGAGGGGGGAAGCCCCACTAAAGCAACAACCACAATCGGCGTCATTGTGAACCGCAAAAATCACTAAATTAACCTGTGCTTAACCTTGGCACAATAGCAGTCAGGCTTAACTCAGAAGCAACGTGTAACGTATTTATGCAGCACACAAACAGTTATAACGTGACAATACAACACAAGAAAAATCCAAAACCAATTTAGACAAATAGAGTAAAATTTAAAAAAATGAAATTATACCAGAACGAAAAAAATCCAATCAGTAGCACCGGAGATATCGACCAATATGGACCACTGGTTGTATACAGGGGCCAGGTTAGTCCCGCTAAAGAGTTACCTTCTACAGTCTGGTGCGAATAGTTCTGTTCGCGTTAGAGGAGGGCGCAAGAAGGGGGCTTTCAGTGTGACAATAAGGTTGAGTGTTGCGGACGATCGTTGCTGTAATGCGAAGAGCCAGTCATCAGTGGAGCTTTGCGTCGGTGACCGCCAAGGGCTGTTGTTGGCATAGGGCGAAATGCAGGTCTCGCTTTGCTGGTGTGTCATAGATGGTCGCTGTCAGCGCGAAGGGCAAGTCTCACTGGAGCTTCACAGTGGGAGTTATCGCATGTGGAAGAGTTTCAACAAAAACTGGCTTATTCAGGGTTGTGAGGAGCCCAAACGTCAGGATCTTTACCTTCTTCTTCAAAAGGAGCTCTTACTGATGCCAGCCAAGGGTCCAGGACCTGGGGACACTTCTTAGGGGTTCAGCACTTACTCCAGCAGAGACCAGCACAGGGCTCAAGCAGGTCCGGTTGGTGCTGGTCAGCTGGGCAGTTGCAGGGAGGAATCAGGAAGCTTGTTGTGCCCCTGTAGCTCCCATAGGTCAACCAACTGACCCGTAGAGTCACTCTGGATAGCCTGTGATCAAGGCAAGCAGGGCCAGTCTTCTTTCTTCAGACAGCAAGGCAGTACTTCAAGTGGCAGGGCAGTCCTTCTGGCAGCAGGGCAATCCTTTGTCTGAATCTTCCACAGGTCCAGCAGTGTTCTGATGAGTGGTTCTGAGGCTCCTACATTTATTCCTGGTGCCAGCCTTTGCGTGGGGGAATTCCCTGACCTATCCCACAAACTGATTCTGGTCAGATGGTTCCCTCCTCCTGGTCGTGGCTCCAAAATGTCTAGAATGACAAAAGGCAGTGCAGGCCTGGTGAGAGGTTTCTTGGTATGTGCTGTGGGCAAGGACCTTTGAAATGTACAGCGTACAGCTTCTCTTCAGCCATCCTGCCATGAAGACCCTTTCCCAGGTATATCCAGGGCTTAGTGTTCACTGTCTTGATGGGGCAAGCATTAACAAGCTCAGGCAGTATCTTGGCTAAACGCTGCATTACTATGGCCTGGAAATTGGCTGCAGCATCCCCGCTGAGGCGTTGGCGTGCAGACATGCTTCGATGGGCACCAGCCGAATTAATGGTACGCAGACAACTGCGCACGATGGGTCAGATCCACTGGGATGTTAGGACACTAAGCTGGAAAACAGGTGACCAACCCCCTTGAGAGCATTGCCTAACTCTGGGAGACTTTACTTAGACAGGATTCCACCTCCACTCCGTCACCACCAGACAGCTCACTTAGGTTGAAGGGTTAGGTAGCTGGGTACAAGAGCCCACTTAAGAGCAATCATCAGGGGATCACTGGCGTTGGACTATCCGCCCATTGTGAAGCATTCTGTGAGTACTGAAATAGTCGCAGGAGATTGAGAAATATTAGACTGTATTATGATCGCACACACACGTTGGGGTAGGGGTGGGATTTTGTTTATTTATTTTTATTATTGATATAGTTCATATTAAAAGGTGAATACACTTGTGTCGTTTGTTGAAATGTTGGTAAAAACGTGGTATTGGTCTACTGTTGGCAAGGGTTATGTATTTACCAGATCGGGCACTTCCGCCCCTTCGAGAGTTGGGTTTTGACAGGGGGAGAGGGAGGTGGTGACCCCAACGCACAAGTATCTGATAGTTGTTTGGACACACTCAATTGAAATGTATTCGACTTCCTTCCCCTGAAACAAAGTGAACTTAACTGATGCCAAATGTTTCTATGTTGTTCATTATGCCAACGAAACGCAAAATGCAATAAAAATATTTACCAAGCTCAGGCAACTGGAAATTCCTAGGAAGGCATCAGAAACCTTGTGCAGGAAAAGGCCAACTTTCTATAAGTCCCATGTTCAAAATTATGATCTAAAATCCAACTTTACCATTAAGGAGGATTTTAAATTACAATGCTTTGAGTGTAAACATAATTCTCTATCTGCTCCCATTCTGAAGTTAGCACCCACTAATTCAACTATGGTAACTCAGTGATAGCCTATGGAAGAGACGTTTTTCACTGTCAGGACATGTATAACTTAAACACACATATTCTCCTTTTTAAGTACCATGCACCCTGCCCAATGAAGGGTGGCTTATACGTATTCAAAAGGAAACTTTAATTCGCCAAATCGAAATGTCAGTTACAAACTGCACTACAGTCTGAAGCGGCAGGACTGAGACATGTTTTAAAAGGCCACTTTAGTGGGTGGCACAATAAGTGCTGTTCCACACTAGTACCAGTTAATTTACAGGCCCTAGGTGCATGTACTACCATATACTTGGTGCCTACGAGCAAATTAAATGTAGGAAAGAGGTGTAGGCGAATTGTACCATATTTTAGAGAAAGAGCACTCACTTTACTACTGGTTAGTTGGAAAAACGTGCACAGAGTCCTAAAAGCCAAGAAAAACTAGTTCAGCAAAGGAAGGCAGAGGAAAGCAAAAACCGCGACTGTGTAGAAAGGGCCAGGTCCAATAGTGGCTAAGCCTACAGGCAAAGTCTTCTGAGCAATTCTTGCACCTGCCTATTTGTTTGGGCATTAGCTGCTGTGAAAGCAAACTGGGAAATACCACAAGAGAACTGAGTGTCATTAGCAAGGACGGGTGCTTAATCTGTGGCACAGGATAAGGAACTGACCTGCTGATGTATTATTCCTGTTTCTTTTCTTTTTAGACTATCCAGAAGTATCTTGTAACACAAGATTGTGGGTGGGGACTGGTCTGGTAGGAGTTGACTGTAGCTGGATTAGGTCATGGCAGCCTGTTCCTGGTAGCTTAATCTCAGAATGCTCTATTACATGGTGCCTAATGATATACTGAAGGTACTGCCCCTTCAAGATCAGGATGCATATCTGGAATTGTGTTGTAGATTTTTTTCTGCTCTTCTGAGTTCCTAGGTGCGTATTACATGCAGCACCAACTTTTAAAACATGTTATGTTTGTCTTTAAGGCAAACTGAAAATAATTTAGACGTGGAGTCAGCGTTGGGTGCTTGCTAAGGCCCCTTGCTTGTGTACTGCACATAATTAAGAGATTATTATTGTCTCCTTTAAGTACAGCACAGTCAATCACTGGGCCCTTGAAAATTGCTGTCATGAAGCCCCTGTGTAAGAAACTGTTGTTGTTTCCGATAGACACACTAGTTCGTCCCATTGCAGATGGAACAGCGGTTGGTACATTTTGACCCCTATATCATCCTTATTCTCTTTCAAGCATGCTTCCGTCCACAAAATGGACGGATTCTCCCTTCCTGTTATTGTACTTAGCATCCTTAGAATCCTAGACACTGGTTAGCTGATGCCCCTCTTTTCCTGGATCCTTGAAAAAAGACAATGTCACAGGATCCAGAAACAATTTTCGCTAGCTCAAGGCTGAAGAACAAATTCACTTTAAAGGATTCTTAACATATAGGTGCCTTATAAATGCTGGACTAGACTTCCTCGGGGAGGGTTTATCTGGTTCTTGGATAGAGTGTTACTCCTGCACATGAATTCTAAATTCTCTTTTCTTGGGATTGGGACCCTTGCCCCCAAACTGTAAAGCTAATAGGAATCAAGTCATCACGAATTCCGTCATATATCCAAGACTCATCTTTCCTCTACTAATGCCTAGCGTCGCAGTTGAATCAGTTGGTAACTGGTAGTCAAGAGGTCCTCCTTTTGAGAGGCCCGTAAATAAATTTCCAATGGGCCTGCTAACCCAGTTTCTAGTGCCATTGGGAATTATGAAGTCGGGGAAGTTACCTTGGACCTGCCATGTTTCACCCAGAGATCTTGGCTGCTAAAATCAGCTTTGGGGGAGAATTAGAAATTACTCGGCGAACTGGACCTGGAATTACAGATACCTCAATTATTACTCAGGGAATTCTGGGGGTTCAACCCTGAATCCCTATTAATTCCACACTGCCAGAGTAAGCAGAAGCCCAAGTGACTCTCTTAATGAGGCTGCAGTTGTGATGTCAAATACTCAAGTCACAGCACTATTAGAGAAACAGAAACCTTTAATCTTAAGGCAAAAATGAAACAGATTGTGTGATCAAAATATGTCGTAGCACAAACAAATAGTTCAGACTACTGGTTGATTCTGTATTGGCCTTTCATGGTATGGAGATTCAAGGCCGACCTTGAAGCAAGTATCCATTAGCTATGCCTTTTTTCTTTGTTTCAAGGCTATTGATGATAGTTTTGTTGGAGACATGGCAGCAATCAATATAAGATGTCTATGAACAATGTCAGCAAAATGAATTACCTTTTCTCATCCCCACTCATCACCAACATATCAATCAATCAAAAGATCTTGTATAGCGCGACTTGTCACCCCGGAGGGTCTCCAGTCACTGGTGGGCTGTGTGAGCCTGAGTCGAACAGCCAGGTCTTGAGCTGCTTCCTTAAGTCCTTCAGAGAAAGGCGGAGCGAAGGTGGAGGGGGAGGACGTTCCAGGACCTGGCGACGAGGTAGGAGGAGGAGCGTCCTCCACATCGGCTGAGGTGAATGCGGGGGATGAGGGTCAAAGCGAGGGTGGAGGATCGGAGATTCCTAGTTGGTTGGTGGAATGTTAGGCGGTCGTTGATGTAGAGGGGTCTGGACTCGTGGAGGTCTTTGGAGGCGTTATTGAGGAGCTTGAAGAGGCATCTTTCCTGGGTGAGCAGTTAGTGGAGACTCTGAGGTGGTGGGTGATGCTGGTCCTTCTGGGGAGGTCGAGGCTGAGTCGTGTCGCCGAGTTCTGGATGGTCTGGAGGTGGTTCAGGAGTTTTTTGGTGGTTCCGGCATAGAGTGCGTTACCATAGCCGAGTTGGCTGGCGATGAGGACCTGGGTGACTGGCTTTCTGGAAGAGATGGGGATCCATCGGAAGATCTTGCAGAGCATGCAGAGGGTGAGTAAGCAGGAGGAGGAGACGGCGTTAATCTGTTGCTTCATGGTCAGATGGAAGTCCAGGATGATTCCGAGGTTGCGTGCTATACT